>OY728161.1:1462484687-1463734687 GCA_963277665.1 Viscum album
TTTAAATTCAAATAAATGAATAGTGTCAAAATTGACACTATTGTTATTTTATAAAAATAAAATATTATAAAATTGTTTAAAAATAACAAAAATATTTAAAAACTATAAATTTAAATTCATATGGTAGAAAATGTTGTAAAGTATCCAATTATGGAATATTCACCACAAATAAGTAATTTTTTTTATAATTTAAAATTTAGAATGTTATTGCCATAAATAAAATTAAATTGATTAAATAAGGTAAATCAAGTTGATAATGTTTAAAATAAATTCCTAACATGTCTAAATTTGATTATTTGATGATATTACAACCCTATCCCATATAATATTAGGATATGAGTCATTTTTGTAGGTTTTTAAGTGGGGTTATATTTATTATAAATTAATATTTTTAAGAATTCCAAAGGTTCCCCTCTCCTCCCTTATAAAAGGGCACCTCCTCCCTCTCCTCCTCACACCAATTTTGGCCTTCAAGATCAGCCAACCCCTACCCATTTCACTTCCCCACTTCCCTATAAACATCCTAGAGGTCCTGGTCTTCTTCAAAGACCAATTTTAGTGCCCTAAGAGGAGGTCTCAAAGAGGCGCTTCAAAGAAGAGGTAATGTCCGCTACCGATTCTTTCAACTTTATTTCTTCTTCAAATTCTTCTTCTCAGGTTGTTTCATTATGAAGTAATAACATCAGTATCAATCATATACTGATATGTTATTATATGTATGAAACAACCCTATTTCACCATCTATCCATCCTATGGAAAATGAAATCATCGCACGTGTGTACGTACGGAATATCGTCTCCACGCCGTGGTGTAATCTATTTTCCACCACCACCTTACTTGTATGGGTATAATGGTGTAAATAATAACAATATATGATTATTATAAATTGATATTGATTCTGTAATAGTATAAATACACTCCAATAAAATTCCATGATCATGAGAACGATATCATCGCTCGTGCGTACGCACGGAATACCGTCTCCACGACGAGATGAGAGTCATTCTCAATGATTAACCATTAATAAATGATTATAAAGTATATATAATAAGTAATAATGAAATATATGACATAATATTGATACAGGATTTATGTATATATATATATATGTATGTCATCCAATTAATTCCATTCAATTCAATGAGGAAATGAAAACAACGTTCATGCGCACGTACGCCCTACCGTCTCCATGAACGGTGTATTTCTTTCCATTTATCGATCTATTATATATATGTATATTATGAATATATATTATATATAAATCATTTTTTACATTCTGGATGTATGTAATCATGATCTAGGTAATCATATGAATAATTACAAGTCAAAACACAGACGACAAATGAAACGATTTTACCCAAAACGCTCTTTAACATGGAATTTACAAAAGAACGGGTAATATAAAGTCATAAGTGAACCATATATGATATCATAACAATTAATATGATTCTTTAATAAGTCAATAACATTATTTAAATCATTATATAGGAGTTTTGGACACTTACGAAGAAAATAGGACCTAAGGTAAGGGATAATTTTTCAAATCTCATTTTTATCTGAGATTGCTTATTCGTAAGTATTTACTGGGGTTATTGCTATCATCCATGTCCATGTTTTATAAAAGTGTATTCATTTATGTTTAAAGTCCTTTTCACCCATTTTGACTTTTACCCCATGGTATGGAAGGAATCTTTCTTTTATTTACCCTACAAGGTACTTTTTGACTTTTCCGAAAAAAGTACGAGAAGAATGTTTTTTTAACGTATACAGCATGAAAGGATTTTTATGGTTTTATAAAGCCTTATTTCTATGAAGCTTCCTCCAAAAGATTTCATGACTATTTTTAACAAAATTTTATTCATTTAAAATTGCATGGCATTTTGTGAAAAGAAAATGATTTTGAAGAAGAAAGGATATTTTCCTTAATAATTCATTTCAAGTGTTTTATCAAAACCATTTTTCATCTAAGATAACATTATTTCATATGTGTATGTTTCAAGTATAATGTCTCTATGATTTACATGGTTTCACTTTTCTTATTATGAAATGATATCAATTTCTTTTATATAGATTATGTGATGATGGGATGATGTTTATGAAACCCATTTTATTTATTGGGTTTTTATGAATGATGTATGTTTATTTTGTGTCACAAGTAAGAATGATTTAATTATGAGATGGGTGGGACCTATATCTCCCTCCAATGCATTGGGTGAAGATTTATATCTCATGATATAGACATGGCTGGAATGGTAAGTTAATCCGGTTCAGTATTATAGGACTGGAACGAGGAGTGAACTAAATTCAGAAAGGGACTTTGTCCACTAAGATGGTCTTGGTAGCAATGCCTTGGATACTATGGAAATCATTACATGTACTTAATGGATGCCACAATTACATGTTTTATTCCCGTGCTATTTTATCATGATTTATGTTCCATTATGATCTATTCCTTATGTACTTCCATGTTTTATGTCGGTGCTCAAGATTTTTAATGTTCATGTTTTTTAAGTTCAAATGTATATGGTATGTTTTATTTTATCCATGCTTACCCTTACTGAGAATTTGAGCTCACCCTTTTTATGTTTTCTTTTCCCCCAGGATTAAAAGAAAGATTTTAGGTAAGGAAACAAAAATGGGAAGATCTTTATGGGAGATGTTGAAGATCTTTCACCACGATTAGAAGATTACGTTCCATGTTTCCAAAGACACTAAACTATAACGGTCCTTGTGTGTCAGTTTTTTTTATGTACTAAGTATTCTACAAAAGTAATGTAATGTCTATGTACGTCAAGCTTCAGGTATCTACAGTTGGTATCAGAGGAAAGGTTTAGTCAACCTTTGGAAACTAGGATGCGAAAACTTTAGTGAGATCCCTAGAGATATTTCTAAGGTATGTCTAGGGATGTACCTAAGGATAAGTATACGTATAGGATATAGTCCTAGAACTACGGTAATGATCTTATAATTTAACCTAAGATGTTAGATATTGAGGGTGCTTCCCCTTTACTATGTTGTTTTCCCTAGAATGATTTTTTTCCTCTCAAACTATTCTTTTTGGGTTTTAGAAATTGGCTGGAATCAGGAAGATTCATGATAATGGAGGATATGACGGACAATGGAATGATATTCTTCATGAGAAACCAAATGAAACGGGATTTGGAAGTCCAAACATCGTTATTATGCCTAATCAGCAATCTCATAACATGATCAATAATCTCAACATTGGTAAGTTTCCCGACTCAGATAATAAGAGAAAGATGGAGTTTCATGATGATCATAGAGGAAAGAAAGTTCAATTTCCCTCATGTAAATCATGTGGGAAGAGGCATCGGGAAGATTGTTTAAAGGGAACTGGAAGATTCTTTGGGTGTGGAAAAGAAGGACACAAATCCAGTAAGTGCAAAGGAAAAGGTTCAGTTAACACCATGGATGAGGATAATGGTATTGCTATGAAATCAACAATGGTTAAATGTTTTAAATGTGGAATATACGGGCATTATGTAAACCAATTCCCTAAGGGAAAGACTTATGAAGAGAATCAGTACGGTTGTATAGGTTGTATTTATGTTGATGATGATGAAGAGACTACAAATGATATGTGATATGAATGATTTGTTGAATCTCGGTCAATTGTTTAAGAAGGTCGTGGAATGATTACATGTTTATCAAGTGTAATGTTGTATAAGTAATATCATGGTACTATGGAATAAAGAGACATCTAAGGATTGTTACACTGTTGTCTTTCCTTAAGTTTTGAAAGTGTATGATGAATTTTACCAGTAACCATGAAAGATTATTCAGATATTTTTGGAAAGTAGATGATATGTGCATAATGAAGGAATAAGGAGAAAATTAAATGTTTGATAGTATTCATGAGCTCATGACTGATATAAGGAAATAGTTATATCATGGTTTGAGTATATAGATGTTTGGGGTTTTGGTATGTGGAAAGAGTTAACTTTTGACAGCATTCATGTTTTTACTAAGGTTCAATGGGTATTCATTTTTCAAGAGAATACATGATTAAGGTTTTCTAATGTTTGGAATGTGACCAAAAAGACATATCTTATGATATATGGGGATCAACGATGGTATTAAATCTCTGGTAATCGTTTTCACTATATTATGAGAGTGGACTACAGTATTATGGATAAGCCTAAAGATTGGAATGGATTATGTTGGACATAAGTTATTATTTTTTAAGGATAGAAGTTTTTTCGATATTATTGATGGGATGTTATAGTAATATAGTTTTAGAAAAAGGACAACCTGCAGGGCGGGCGACAACCCATCGCGTCGGACAAGGCTATGGGAATCGAACCCACAACCGAAGTGTGACTGACCTTTATCGCCTACCACTGGCCTACAGGAAGTCCCTGGTTAGTAGAAACTAGTTTTATTTTATTAAGAGGTATGATATATGAAGTATAAGTTCATTTTTGGAACCATATACGATTAATCTAACCATAAGATGGACTTGTAACTTTTTCTAACATTTTGTATGAAACAGATGGAATGACCCATAATTTTATCACATGATCTGCTAACACATCACGAATAACAAATTCAACTTCATTTCTTTAAGGGATGAAGTGGAAATTGTTCAATTCACGAACAACAGTGAGAATGTACCAAAATCATGTAAGTATTTCTTTTAATTCATCAACTTTAGGGAAATGGTGTTGAAAACCAAAAATGTTGTCCTAGTTCCCTTATATTCGATGAATCAGATGGTACCTCATATCATCACAAATCTATAGCTTTTTGATTGTTGGCTTTTTCATAGCCATGTTCTCTACCACTCTCTACCAGAACATGATGGTTAGGTTTCTCTTCCATATCCATATTTTCACCTATGTTCTCCTATGTGGAAACCCAGTGATTAGTTAATTTGGGTAACTGTTATGTTTCATACTTTAGTTTTTAAAGATTGGTTTTGGTATTCCTTTTTACGATGTGGGTTTCTATTAAAGAATCTTTCGAGTAGTACACCATTTATAACCCCGACGAATTTCGAGGGCGAAATTCATTTTAAGGGGGTAGAATGTAACACCCTAAGATTTTATGAAAAGAATTATTTTTAATTAATTTCTTTTGTTGTACGCTACACCAAAAGGAGTCCTGCAAAACATGCAACCCTGACTTGTCTTGCATTACACGCAATCACGACCTTCCTCGATAGCGTGTGTTGTACGCAATACCGGGTTTTACTAAACAACGATATATTATTATAATATTATTATGAACTAGCCGTTATGAATAGTATTAACTAAATTTTTAATTTTATAACATTATTATTCATCTTAAACATTTTCTAGAACATGGTATAAAAACAAAATAAATTTTTTGGGTAAAATATGTATTATTCAAAAAATGCAGTTTTTTCGCCTTTTGATGGAGCACCCACTTTAAATATAGTTTTTGACATGTTTATAAGTTAAATTTTACAAAATAAAATTCTTCTTTTGAATCAGGATATAAAAATTTACATTGGATAGAGTTTTGATATTTTTCTGATAACTTTCATATTTTAATGAATAGTAAAAACATGCTATATTTTAATTAAAAACAACTTTTTTCATCGTAATAATTTATATGGTTAAATTATAATATTAAGTGGTTTTAAAGTATAAATAAAATATATTTTTACCATTTAATATAATGTATTTCATTAGCATTGATTTTACATTGAATTCGTAGGTTAAATCAATTCAATCTTTTGCAATGTTTTAAACAAAAACCTGTTTTCATTCGACAACGAGATTAATTTTAATTTAATTTCTGCAACTTCTGTGTATTTAATTTAAAAAAATGGATTCCATATTTGGAATCAGTGGGTCCAAATTATGTTAATAGGCTACTTTTTATTTTTGGGAATTATGAATAGTAACTACGGTAAATTTTATTTACCATAGTTAAAGGTAAATCGGGTAATTAAGGGTAAATATAATATTATGAAATTACCCTAACACATGAAAAAATTATATTTTATGGCTAAAAGTATACCCATATCACCTAATTGTGGGACTAGATTCATTTTATGGACTTTTGACCATGAAAATAATTTAATTATTATTAAAACCAAAGAAAGTGACAACATGTCACTCTCTTAAATCTTATAAGTATAATAATTTTAATTTTGTGATAAACATTATAAAACATCGAACACGAATAGTCTCAAGAAATATAATAATCTTATCTACATCATGATAATTTATTTAGAATTTTTTGGGATTAAATAATTGTCATTAATAGTGATACATTAATGATGCAGAAATTATTTATTTAGTGAAAAATCAATAATATAGTTTTTATTGAAATAGTAATACATAACAAAAGGCCCAAAAATCTGCACAAAACTTATTATTAGTGTATATATAAACTCTAATCATCCTATGGCCTAATTTTTGACCATTTGGATCTTTTTTAAGGCAATTATGACACTTATATTATTTTATTTTAAATGATGCCAAAGTTGTCACCTTCATAATTTAATAAATATAACAATTTAAATATTGTTATTTTAAGATGATAAATTTGAGTAAAATTATTATTTTGAACTTTAATAGATTTATCTTCATCATAGTATTTTATTTTTAATTTTTATACAAAAAATAAGTATATTAAATAATTATACAAAAATAATGTAGTAATTATTTTATTAAGAGATAAACCAAATAAATGGTTTTTAAAAATAATAAAATAAATATTATATGAACTATTTAATGTTCTACACTAATTTTCTAGATACATATGACCTTTTATAAATCTATTAAAGATATTAGTTTGAACATATCTTCTGTATATAGTTTATTTAAATTCAAATAAATGAATAGTGTCAAAAATTGACACTATTGTTATTTTATAAAAATAACATATTATAAAATTGTTTAAAAATCACAAAAATATTTAAAAATTATAAATTTAAATTTATATGGAATAAAATGTTGTAAATTATCCAATTATACACAATTCACAACAAATAAGTAATTGTTTTTTATAATTTAAAATTTATAATTTTATTACCATAAATAAAATTAAATTGATTAAATAAGGATAAATCAAGTCTATAACGTTTAAAATAAATTCCTAACATGTATAAATTTGATTGGTTGATGATATTACAACCCTATCCCATCTAATATTCGGATATGAGTCATTTTTGGAGGTTTTTAAGTGGGGTTATATTTATTATAAATTAATATTTTTAAGAATTCCAAAGGTGCCCCTCTCCTCCCTTATAAAAGGGCACCTCCTCCCTCTCCTCCTCACACAAATTTGAGCCTTCAAGCTCGGCCAACCCCAGACCATTTTACTTCTCCACTTCCCTATAAACATCCTAGAGGTCCTGGTCTTCTTCAAAGACCAATTTCAGTGCCCTAAGAGGAGGTCTCAAAGAGGCGCTTCAAAGAAGAGGTAATGTCCGTTACCGATTCTTTTACCTTTATTTCTTCTTCCAGTTATTCTTATTAGGTTGTTTCATTATGAAGTAATAACATCAGTATCACTAATATACTTATATGTTATTATATGTATGAAACAACCCTATTTCACCATCTATCCATCCTATGGAAAAAAGAAATCACCGCGCGTGCGTACGTACGGAATACCATCTCCACGTCGTGGTGTAATCTATTTTCCACCACCTAACTTGGATGGGTATAATGGTGTAAATAATAACTATATATTATTATTATAAATTAATATTGATTCTGTAATAGTATACATACACTCCAATAAAATTCCAGGATCATGAGAACGATATCATCGCTCGTGCGTACGTACGGAATACCGTCTCCACGACGCGATGAGATTCATTCTCAATGATTAACCATTCATAAATGATTATAAAGTATATATAATAAGTAATAATAAAATATATGACATATTAATGATACTGGATTTATGTATATATATATGTGTGTGTATTTCATCCAATTAATTCCATTCAATTCAATGAGGAAACGAAAACAACGTTCATGCGTACGTACGGCCTACCGTCTCCATGAACGGTGTATTTCTTTCCATTTATCGATCTATTATATATATTTATATTCTGAATATATATTATATATAAATCATCTTTTACATTCTGGATTTAAGTAATCATGATCTAAGTAAACATATGAATAATTACAAGTCAAAACACGGACGACAAATGAAACGATTTTACCCAAAACGCTCTTTAACATGGAAGTTACAAAAGAATGGGTAATATAAAGTCATAAGTGAACCATATATGATATAATAACAATTAATATGATTCTTTAATAAGTCAATAACATTATTTAAATCATTATATAGGAGTTTCAGACACTTACGAAGCAAATCGGACCTAAGGTAAGGGATAATTTTGCAAATCTTATTTTTATCTGCGATTGCTTATTCGTAAGTATTTACTAGGGTTATTGCTATCATCCATGTCCATGTTTTATAAAAGTGTATTCATGTATGTTTAAAGTCCTTTTCACCCATTTTTACTTTTACCCCATGGTATGGAAGGAATCTTTCTTTTATTTACCCTATAAGGTACTTTTTGACTTTTCTGAAAAAAGTACGAGAAGAATGTTTTTTTAACGTATACGGAATGAAAGGATCTTTACGGTTTTATAAAGCCTTTTTTTATGAAGATTCCTCCAAAAAATTTCAAGACTATTTTAAACAAAATTCTATTCTTTTAAAATTTCATGGAATTTTGTGAAAAGAAAATGATTTTGAAGAAGAAAGGATATTTTCCTCAAGAATTTATTTCAAGTGTTTTATCAAAACCATTTTTCATCTAAGATAACATTATTTCATATGTGTATGTTTCAAGTATAATGTCTCTATGACATACATGGTTTCACTTTTCTTATTATTAAATGATATCAATTTCTTTTATATGGATTATGTGATGATGGGAAGATGTTTATGAAACCCATTTTTATTTATTGGGTTTTTCTGAATGATGTATGTTTATTTTGTGGCACAAGTAAGAATGATTTAATTATGAGATGGGTGGTACCTATATCTCTCTCCCCTACATTGGGTAAAGATATATATCTCATGAGATAGACATGGCTGGAACGGTAAGTTAATCCGATTCAGTATTACAGGACTGGAACGAGGAGTGAACTCGATTCAGAAAGGGACTTTGTCCACTAAGATGGTCTTGGAAGCAATGCCTTGGATACTATGGAAATCATTACATCTACTTAATGGATGCCACAATTACATGTTTTATTCCCATGCAATTTTATCATGATTTATGTTCCATTATGATCTATGCCTTATGTACTTCCATGTTTTATGTCGTTGCTCAAGATTTTTAATGTTCATGTTTTTTTAAGTTCAAATGTATATGGTATGTTTTATTTTATCCGTGCTTACCCTTAATGAGCATTTGAGCTCGCCCTTTTTATGTTTTCTTTTCCACCAGGATTAAAATAAATATTTTAGGTAAGGAAACAAAAATGGGAAGATCTTTATGGGAGATGATGAAGATCTTTCACCACGATTAGAAGTTTACGTTCCAAGTTTCCAAAGACACTAAACTATTATGGTCCTTGTGTGTCTGTTTTTGTTTTGTACTAATTATTCCGCAAATGTAATTTAATGTCTATGTACGTCAAGCTTAGGGTCTCTACAAGGTCATTTCATATTATTGAAACATTTTTTTTACCATAAATTGCACTAATTACCTCTAATCGCGATTAAAAACATAAAAGTTACTATTCACCAAAAAAATTATTTTAATCCCATTGAACCACATTTTACTTCATAATGACAACCATGTATATCATATTTTTTAAATTCAAAACACAGAGGTGGTAAAATTTCATTTAAACAAAAAATCAGTATTTTAAGTACCACTTAGTGGTTTCACTATTCATCAAAAATTGAAGTTTTTCAGAAAAATACCAAAACATCACCCTAAGCTATATTTAATATTCTGAATTAAAAAATGATGTCTATTTTACCAAATTCATAACATATAAGTTGCATTAATCAATTTAATAATTAATTCCTACCGTCAGAGCAAATAGCGTTTTTTATGAAATGATATATATCAAAAGATTAACACTAGTTTAAGTCCAATTTCAAAGTGAAATTAATTCCAATGACCACTATTAGATTAAATGGTAAAAATATATTCTAATTTCACTTTAAAACCAATTCAAAAGATAATCTAATCATATTAATAATTTAGATTAAAAAGAGGTTTTGAATTAAAATACAACATTTTTCACTATTCATTATAAATGAACTTTATCGGAAAAATACGAAAAATTTACACAAAGTAAATTTTGATGTCCCGATTCAAAAGAAGAATTTTATTTGGTCCAATATAATGTATAAGAGTGACCAAAACTATATTTAATGATGGTTCGCCATCAAAAGGCGATAAGTGGACCTTTAGTGAAAATTAGAGTATATATGCCTAAAATTGAATTCTTTTCGTATTTTAAGCATTTATCCTTTATTGGATAAATGTAAAAACATTTAACAAATATATATAATCATATTTTAGTTATTTATATTCATTCCTGCCAATACAACGACTACGTGTTAACTACCATTTAAAATAATATTATTTTATTACTAGTATGCAATGTAAGATTTCAATGAAACTCTTTGTTGTGTATCAGGTATGCTACCGAACCTAGAAACCCCTTTAAAGTAAAATTAATATTTAATTAGTAAATATTAATAAATACAAAAATGATTCATTCTTTATTTACCTGGGATGTTACATCCTTCCCCCCTTTTGGGAATTGCGTCCTCTCAATTTTATTCACTTATCAAAATAAGTGGGGGTATTTATCCCTTACAGTATTTTCAGATTCCCACATTGCCTCTTCAACCATATGGTTTTTTCACAAAACCTTTACCTGGTGAATTACCTTATTTCACAACACTTTCTCTCTTCGGTCAAGAATCTGGACTGGTTGTTCTTCATAAGAGAGATTCTCTTCCAACTGAACTACCTCTGGGCTCAAAAACATGAGATGGATCTGGCATATACTTTCTCAACTTCGAAACATGAAAAACATTGTGTACCTGAGATAAACTCAGAGGTAAAGCCACTCGGTATGCAACTGATCCAACTCTCTCCAAAATTTCATATGGTCCAATGAACCTTGGACTCAACATTCATTTCTTACCAAATCGCATCACACTTTTCCAGGGTGAGACTTTGAGGAAGACATGATCACCTGCCTCAAAAGGTAGATCCTTCCTCCTATTGTCTGCATAACTCTTATGCCTGCTCTGAGCTGTTCTCATGTGTCTCTGTATCAGCTGAACTTTTTCTACCAACTCTTCTACCAATTCTGGTCCCATCAGCTTCCTTTCACCCACTTCATCCCTAAAAGTTGGAGTTCAACATTGCTTCCCATATAATGCCTCAAATGGTGCCATCTGTATACTGGAATGAAAACTGTTATTATATGAAAATTCAAACAAAGAAAGATATTGGTCCCAACATCCCTGATAATCCATCAAACAAGCACGTAGCATATCTTCCAAAGTCTGAATTGTTCGTTCGGACTGCCCATCTGATTGAGGATGAAAATATTTACTAAAATTTAATTCAGTACCCAATGACTTCTGAAGGACTTTCCAAAAGTTAGAAGTAAACCTGGGATCACGATCAGATACAATAGAGAGGGGAAATCCATGTAACCTGACTATCTCTTTATGATACAAATGAGAAAGTTGATCTAGGGAAAAAGTATCTCGTATAGCAAGTAAATGAGGATATTTAGTCAAGCGATCAACAATAACCCAGATTGCATTATTACCTCAAGCTGTCTTCGGAAATCCCACAACGAAGTCTAGGGATATATTTTCCCATTTCCACTCTGGCACTGGTAAAGGATGAATCATCCCTTTTGGTAACTTCCACTCTGCTTTAACCTGTTGACATGTCAAACCCTTTTCAGTAAAATCAGCAATATCCCTTTTCATTCCATCCCACCAGTAATACTCCCTAAGATCTCTATACATCTTAGTACTTTCTGGATGAACTGAAAATGGATAACTATGAGCTTCACATAACAACTCTCTCTTCAACTTTGAATCACAATGCACACATAATCTCTTCCCAAATCTCAAAACACAATCATTATCAATGTTGAATTTAGGAAACTTACCCTTCTGAACCAGCTCTACCTTTTTCTGCAGCTCACTGTCTTGCTTCTGTGCTTGCTTGATTCTGTCTGATAGAGAAGATTTCACTGATACTTGAAACAAAACAGAAGGACATCCTGCACTAACAACTTTTATGCCAAATTTCATCAAATCCTTATCCAAAGGATCATTTTCTAAACGCAATGTTAATGAAGCATTACTTTTTTGACTCAAAACATCAGCCACTTTACTTACTTTTCCCGGATGGTAATGAATTGTACAATCACAATCCTTGATTAATTCTAGTCATCTCTTCTATCTCATGTTAAATTCTTTCTGAGTGAATATATACTTTAAAATTTTGTGATCGGTATATATTTCACACCTTACTCCATACAAATGATGCCTCCAAATTTTTAAAGAGAAAACAATATCAGCTAATTCCAAATCATGCGTAGGGTAATTTACCTCATGAGTATTCAACTGACGTGAAGCATATGCAATTAACTGATCATTATGCATTAGGACACAAATAAGTCCTTTCAATGAATCATCACTGTAGATAACAAACTCACCATTCCTGGAAGGTAGTTCTAAAACTGAAGCATTCACCAATCGTCTTTTCAATTCCTGAAAACAATCATCACATTCTTTTGTCCAGATAAACTTAACACCCTTCCGAGTTAGCTTAGTCATTAGACTAGATAACCATTAAAAATTTTCAACAAACCTTCAGTAATAGCCTGCCAAACCAAGGAAGCTACGAATCTCAGTTACATTTGTGGGTCTTGGCCATTCTTCAACAACCTTTGTTTTTGCAGGATCAACAGTTATCCCATCTTTTGAAACAATGTGACCAAGGAAAGAAATTTGTTGCAACCAAAACTCACACTTGCTAAATATCCCATACAATTTATTTTCTTTCAAGGTTTGAAAAATAACCCTTAAATGTATTTTAGGCTCCTCTTTACTTTTAGAAAACACAAAAATATCATCAATAAAAACAACCAGCATTTTTCACCTGAGTCAATTGAGCCATCACTACAACAAACTGTTTAGTTCTGATTCTGACCATCTCAGGATAATAATTTGAAAGGTTATTTCCCACTATATGCCTTCCCATAAAATATTTTCTCTTTCCTCTATGAAAAACCATTCTTAACATAGAAATATCTTAGGCGAAGCAACATGGTAATTTTTAAATGCTATATCATTTCAATCATACCATAAATTAATTTATAATTTAACAATTTTCTAACTCCTAAATTTGTCTAAACCAACCTATGATACCAAATATAAGGCCCCAGCCATAAACATTACTTAATCTTGAGTTATTACAAGATTACACATTGGGGATCTTTTCAGGTTTAGAGTTTTAGAGAATTAGATCATAAAACATGAATTAGATTTCACATTTAAACAAAGTGGTTACATAAAAGATAGTACTCATTTTTTCCATCAACGGAAACATATTTAAAATAAAACATGGATTCTTTATTGACACTTCCTTGACACTATCATCACAACATGTACCTTTCCCTTGACCTGTGAAAATCATTTCAAAAACTTGGGATGAGCATAAAAAGCTCATTAAGGGTCATAAAAAATATGGAAAGGAAACCTGAGTTCATATATACATAAGAATGAAATCATACTTTACCCATAAAACATAAGTACTTTAACATACCTCATCAAATCATGAATAAATCATATAAATCATAAGACATAAAGGTAACTTGAGGCATTCATAACATTCTTACGTAGGGAGTAACCCTATTGGTTACGTTTGGAATACCCATCATAGTATATTCCCTGAATCTCTTCATAAAAACCTTAAAGTTTAACTCCTTCGCATTACCCAATGCATTGGAGAGCTATATCGGGCTCACCTTCCCTTACTTTATCACGGAACCAACCGTCTTCATAACAATTCCTAATAACCATAACATAATTGTATCACATAAAACATGCATAAAGGAAACATAACATTTCCACTTTTCAATCACAATATATCAATACAAAACATTGATATAAAATCATTATGAAAACCATTTTCAATAACAAAATAAAAGAAAAGTATAACATGGTATTTATTTTTCATTCAAAAAAAAAAGTTATGGCTTGTAGAGGAAGCTGAAACTCAAATAATTGTCATGGCAGCGGAGAAGTCGTTGTCGCCGCATACGTATGACAAAAAAAAACATTCCCTTTTGTCATTTAGTAAACGCTTCGTACAAAAATATTCCTTTTTAATAATCATAAAATTCAAAGTGGTTTATACACCATATAAAAGAAAGTTGTATATAAAACAAAATATGCCTTAATGAAAGGAGATTGAGACGGATTCCCTTACCTCGTATCCGACTTGACTCGATCGTTCTTTAATCTCCTGAATAATAAACTTGAGTTAATTTATACTTGATTAAGAACCTTTTTCAAGTTCATTATTCCTTTTATATCACTTATTACTATTTCATGAACACTATGTAATTATTTAAGTTAATAACATTCATTTTTATGATCATTGGTACTTGAGTCAAAAATAAACTCTTTATAATTACAAGTTTTTCATGTATCCATTATATCCAGAGTTATATTCATAATTTATATATCATATATGTCATATATATCATATATATCCAGTATATACTTGTATTTATAATATTACATAACATTTAGAGGTAAGAAATGAAATGCACCGTTCATGGAGACGGTAAGTCGTACGTACACATGAATGCTACTTTCATTTCTATTTCGTATTTTATGGAATAGAATCATAACGACATAAAGGTATATTATAATTCTAGTATAATATCATATATAATATCATTAAATCCATCCTATATACATCCCACATATGGCATTAATGAATCAAATCACTTTGAGGGGGCGGTAGTCCGCACTTCCTAAAATGAAGATATCGCGTATACCCATAATAGAAGCCATAAAGGTATGCCATAAATGAAAAATACATAAGATCAAGGAAAAAATAAACATATTATATATCATATATAAATATATTGACATCTTAATGGCCACTTTTGAAGGTGTTAGAAGAATATTGAACAATCATCGTTTCGTGAGGCAGAAATTCCCCATCCACAGAAACAATATGTTCTTTAACCATTAGATGTAGGTGTGTGTATGTCTAGCTCGAAATATTATTATAACAACATCTTAGTATATTTAATATACTGGATTTGTTACAAAATAAATGAATAAAAAGAGTTTAGGTGGTTGGAGAAGCAAAATAAAACAAAAGAACACAAGTGAACACATTACCTTTAAAACGGGTGACTCTTTTTGATTTGAGCTCAAAAGATTCATTGGGAAGACTTCAGACCAAAGTGAGGCTTCTAGGAGTAAAAGAGGGATTTGGAGATACTAAATTGGCAGGGTTTGGCCGATCCAAAGGCTTGAGAGGTGTGGGTAAGGTGGTAGAGGTGGGGGCCTTTTATAAGATGAGAGGAGGGGCACTATTGGAAAGGTATAAAATGTTACTTTATTTTAAAATGGTTTTCAGATTTTAAAGGTCCCACATTGATTTATTTCAAGTATAAGGTGATAAGGGTTCTAAATATACTCATCCAATAGGTTTTTTACATGTTTAGGCCTTAGATTTTACATTATCTTTTCATTTTATTTAAATTGTTAAATAATGAGGTAATCGTTGCATCATCATAATGTCATAAATAATTTAATTTATTTAATGTCTAAAAATTATAAAAAAAATACTATGATGTAGGAAATATTTTTATATTTACAATGACTATTTATAGTTAAAATTCTTACTTGTATAACCCCATGTAAAAAATGTTTTAGTAAAAAAATACATGTTTGTGTCATTTTTACTTTTACTTTAAATAAAAGGCATTAATGTCCTTATCTTACCAAAGTGGCTCCATGGGGTCCCAAAAATCGACCCATGGGTTTTATTGGTCAGCCATGACACATAGAATAAGGGTAGGACATGTTTCAAGGTCATTTCATATTATTAAAACATTATTTTTATCTTAAATTACACTAATTACCTCTAATAGCCATTAAAAACTTAAAAGTTACTATTCACCAAATAATTATTTTAATCCCATTGAACCACATTTTACTTCCTAATGACAACCATGTATGTCAGATTTTTGAAATTCAAAACACAGAGGTGGTAACATTTTTAAACGAAAAATCAGTTTTTTAAGTACCACTTAGTGGTTTCACAATTCATCAAAAATTGAAGTTTTTCAGAAAAATACCAAAACATCACCCTAAGCTATATTTGATATTCAGAATTAAAAAATGATTTCTATTTTACCAAATTCATAGCATATAAGTTGCATTAATTAATTTAATAATTAATTCCTACTTTCAGAGCAAATCGCGTGTTTTTATGAAACAATATATATCAAAAGATTGACACTAGTTTAAGTCCAATTTCAAAGTGAAATTAATTAGAATGACCACTATTGGATTAAATGGTAAAAATATATTCTAATTTCACTTTAAAACCAATTCAAAAGATAATCTAATCCTATTAATAAATTATATTAAAAAGAGGTTTTGAATTAAAACACAACATTTTTCACTATTCATTAAAAAATGAACTTTATCTGAAAAATACCAAAAATTTACACAAAGTAAATTTTGATGTCCCGGTTCTAAAAAATAATTTTATTTCTTCCAATAGAATTTATAAGAGTGACCAAAACTATATTTAATGACGGTTCTCCATCAAAAGGCGATAAGTGGACCTTTAGTGAAAATTAGAGTATATATGCCTAAAATTGAATTATTTTCGTATTTTAAGCCTTTATCCTTTATTGGATAAATTTAAAACATTTAACAAACATATATAATCATATTTTAGTTATTTCTATTCATTCCCTCCAATACAATGACTACGTGTTAACTACCATTTAAAATAATAGTATTTTATTACTAGTGTGAAATGTAAGATTTCAATGGAACTCTTTGTTGCGTATCGGGTACGCTATCGAACATAGAAATCCCTTTAAAGTAAAATTAATATTTAATTAGTAAATATTAATAAATATGAAAATGTTTTATTCTTTATTTACTTGGGATGTTACATTATTAATTTATTTTATTTCCTTTAAAATGTCCAAAAAAATAACATCTAATGTTGACCCACACCAGTCGATGTTAGGCTCTATCTAAGGTAAAGTCGCTAATCTAAAGGCAATGACACCCTCAAATTTTTGATCTAGGAATTTTTTATAAGTTTTTACACTTTTTTTAGGAAAACCCCTCGCACAGACTATTTAATAGTTTAATTTATTTCGAACATTTATTTTGGAGACTTCGGGCCTCCAAATTGCACACTATTGCAAAGCCTTGTTTCATAAATATATTCCACATAATATTTAAAAATAATACATAAAAAATACAAGACATTACATTACCCCCACCTTAGGGTTTTTATGTCCCTAAAAAGACAAAACAAAAGGCTACTCAAACAGATGTGGTTACTACGCACGAATCTGATCCTCCCACTCCCATGTGCTCTCTTGAAGATTATCATGCTGCCACCGGACACGCACCAAGGGAATCTATCACCCATGAAGAATATTATCCTATAGATCATCGATATCCACTAGGTAATCTGTGAAGGTCATCCATCCTCGATTTCCAGCTCGCCCCAGTCAATTATGTGCAATGGTTCATGCACATACCTCCTCAGTTGTGAAAAGTGGAAGACATCATGTACTCGGTTCCACTATGGTGGTAGGGATAGGTGTTACACCACCTATACAACTACGTGCAGTATCTTAAAAGTGCCGATGAACCTCAAAGAAAACTTTTCACCCTGACCAAATCTATGCATCCCTCTTAGAACTCTTGAGGTCTCTGTTGTCTGTTAGCATAAGACTTCTGTCAGATTTGTGCAGTCTTCATCCACTCCTGGATGACCTGTATCTTCTTGATGGTAGATCACACAAACTCTTTACCTATGAGTGCTGACCTCTCTAGGTTCGGTCCAGAAAATCATTGACTGGTAGGGTCTCCCATATAAAGCATCAAATGGTGTCATACTGATGGTGGAGTGGTAGTGGTCGTTGTACACGAACTCCACTAGTGGTAGGTAGTCCTCCCAACAATGAACAAAGTCTAAGATATAGGCCCACAACATATCCTCCAGAACCTAAATGCTTCTTTATGTCTCACCATCTGTCTGGGGATGGAACACTATGCTCAAATGTAGTTGAGTCCTAAACACCTCATGTAATCCCTTCCACAGCCAAGATGTGAAATGAGAAACGTAATCTGAGACTATCCTCAAAGGAATTCCATGAAGCTGAACTATCTCCTGCATGTAGAGGCATCCTAATCTCTCTAAAAAACTATGCTCCCTGACAGCTAGGATGTGGGATGACTTTTTGAGTTGGTCAATGATCACATAGATGGAATTGTGTCCCCGGGATGTCCATGGTAATCCCATCATGAAGTCCAATGATATTCCATTCCACTTCCACTCTGGCACTTCCAAGAGTGAGATAACTCCACTAGCACCTGGTGTTCAGCCTACACCTGTTGGCACAAAAGGCACTAGGAAACAAACTGTGATACTAATTTATTCATGCCTATCCACCAGAACTGATGTTGGAGGTCTTGGTACAATTTTTCTACTCCAAGATGTACCGCCAAGGGGGTGTATGAAACTCCCTCAGAACCTCCTCTTGCAACACCTCTGGCACAACTATCCCTCCCCTAAAAAGGATGACATGCTCCCCACCTAGAAAATATCCATCAGAAGTATGTCATGTAGATAACTAATCACATAAAGTCTCAATGTAATTATCCCCTAGTTGTGTCTCCCTAACTCGTCGTAAGAGTGGAGGGGTGACAACCCTCAAATCGAGATAAGCTACATCATCTCCATCCAAAAAGGATAACTTTAAAGATGCCAATTTCTCTAACTCCTCACTCAGCAGCTCTGAGAACAATCTCTTACTGAGATCATTTTCTACAATGTTCCCCTTCCAAAGAGTATAGAAATTCTCAAAGTCATAATCCTAGAGGAACTCTATCCATCTCCTCTACCTCAAATTCATATCCTTTTGTGGAAAGATGTACTTGAAGCTCTTGTGGTTAGGGTAGATGATAAATAATTCAGCCATTAGGTAGTGTCACCACATATTCAACATAAAGACTACCACTTCCAACTCAAGATCATGGGTTACATAGTTCTTCTCACATGGCCTTAGCTAGAACAAACCATAAGCAATCACTTCCCACCTCTGCATCAGGAGACAGCCAAGCCCAGTCCCTGATGCATCACATAAAACTACATACTTGACACCCACTTATGGAAATTTCAAGATCAGTGCACTTGTCAAATGCTACCTCAATTATTGGAAATCATGATAGAACTTATCCTTCCATAAAAAATGATTCCCCTTCTGGGTCAAGGCTATCATCAGTGCTAAAATCCATGATAAATCAGTGATAAATCTCTAGTAGTATCCTTCCATCCCAAGGAAGCTTTGCACCTTTGTCCCACTTCGGGGTGGATCCTATGATAACACCACCTCGACCTTGTCTAAATCTACTAATACTCCATCTGTTGAGATAAAATGTCCTATAAAGTGGACCTCTTATATCCAAAACTGGCACTTAGAGAGCTTCCCAGAAATATGGTTCTCTTGGAGTACGTCTAGAACCATCCATAGGTGTCTCGCATGATCCTCCTGTAACACGATGTACACAGGGATGTCTTCAATGAAGACTACTATGAACCAGTCTAAGTACAGCTGGAAGATATGGTTCATAAGTCCCATGAACACTGTAGGGGAGTTCATCACATCGAAAGGCATCACCAAGTACTAGTAGTGATAGTAGTAGAATCTAAAAGTCGTCTTTGATATATCCTCGTCTCATACTCATAACAGGTGGTAACTCGATCAAAGGTCAACCATCTAGAATCATCCCGCCCCTCTCAGCTTATTGAAGAGGTCTTAAATCCTTGGTAGTGGATACTTGTTATTCATTTTTACCTAATTTAGGCGTCGCTAATCCATGCACAGTCTTAAACTATCGTTTGGATTCCTGAAAAACAAAACTGGGGCCACCCAGGGTGAAACATTGGGTATTATGAAGGCCTTACTCTACAAATCCTCTAGTTGGACCCTCATCTCATGAAGTTCTATAGGATCCATTGGATACGCTGGTGAGGATATCAGTTTCATCTCAGAGTGTAAGTTGACACAGAATTTGATTTCCCAAAAGGGAGCTAGTCTTGGAACATCTTCTGTAAAGACTTACTCATACTCTGACACTACTTATAGGAACTGAAAGCTCATAACATCAGCTAATATGAGTGTAATTCTATCCAACTCATGATTGATTAGCTGCACCCTCCTAAGCATGATCCCATTTTGTGATACCTAGGTTTCCTTTTCACAGATAAAGGAAAACCCCATTCTATCGCTACAGACACACCGTACTCATTGCCTAAAGCATTCATTTTGGGCATTGATTGATGATAACCAATCCATACCAGTAATGAAATTGTACGGCCTCGAAGCTACCACCAAGAGGTTCAAACTAAAACCCTCACCTCCTAGGGTAAGATCACACTATCGGCAAAGATGTGTGACCATAGAGTCTCCTCCCGTAGGTGTCTTCAAGTGTAAGGGTTGAGTTAAAGGCTCCACCAGAATCTCAATTTTTCTCAAAATACATGTGGTGAGGAAATAATGACTAGGAACTATGTCTATATGTATGGAAACTAAGGTAGAAAAACCATAGATTGTACCTCGGATCATCCTTAGAGTCCCTGATTCATGCACCTCAACCGCATACAGTTTCCACAGCCCGTGTCCCACAGCCCTTGTCCCACAGCTTCCTAAGCCTAGTACTGACCTCCTGGAGGTGGTGGTGGAAGTATATCAAAGTGTATACCACATTCTATAGCTCTCCCTACTCCTCTTCCATGTCTGCTTCCTGGAGAGTCTTTCTGATCCACTCTTTGCCTCTGCCTCGATGGTCCATCCACCGCCTCCCTATCCGTAGCTCGATGGGTTGGATAGTCTTTAGCGAGATTTTCTCTACCATCACAAGAGTATCATCGTCTCTCCCTAGGCTAAATAAATCCAACATAAGTTCCCTAGACCACAAATACCCTATCTTGGGTCCTTTGGTGACATCTCCCACATCCCAATCCCTATACCAGATGTCAAATTCCAACTGTTGAGGTCTTTGCAATTGTCTGTCTGCTACTGACCACCACTGGCTATCTCTACTCGTCCAAGAAGCTCTCAATCACAAAATCCCACTCAAGAACTCCTGCATAAGTCGAAATTCAAAGAGTCTTAACACAAGCTCGTAAGTCCCATCGTAGGCCTTGCTCGAAGGTCCGAGCTCTGAAGTACTGATCCCTAACCATATCCATCGAGTACCTAACAAGGTTTTTGAATCTAAATGAATAATCACTCACCATTAAACTACCATGTTGTAGATAAAGAATCTATGAATATGTACTTCTCTCAGCGTAACCAGAGAGAAATCCACCTTAGAGAGTCTCTTGAACTCTATCCACAAAAGAGTATCCTCGTTGTGAGTCTGTGTGGTCAAACTCCACCATCATCCCACTGAACCATAAAGAAGTCTTTCTCATAGAATCACTATCTTGTCCACTAGTGTTCTTACTAGATGGAAAACTCTGGTCACTAACACAAGCCAGTCCTCAGCTGCCTAAGTGTTAGGCTCTCCTTAGAACCTGAGGGGTATCTGCCTCTGAAAATAATAAAGTGTTCTCATCTTGCGCTCCTCGTCTGTCAGTGTCGTGGGTACCAGGTCTTGCTCCACTAGTGGTGGTATAACAAGTGCAACACCTTGAGGTAATGCCTAGGGAACTTGTCCCGAAACCAAAGCCTCGTCACTGAGGGGGTCATCCTCGTGATCGAGTCACTAAATCCTAGCCTGTATGCATCGCGGAGACATAATGTAAGGAAACAAGATGTACCACTGGTCAAAGAGTATATCTAGATATCTGACTCAAAATGATATGGAAAAAAACTCATTATTATATGATGCATATAGCATTATTTTTTTCCATGCCACTAGTGTTTTCATGTACTGAGTCAAAAACTAGTTTATCAGAGTCTAGGTGCATGGATACGTTGGTCGCCCACACCAACACTAGAGTCCTTGGCCTGAAATACGAGCTCAAAACACTTAACATTTTTCCCCCAACCAATCTCACTGACTCTTGGTGATATGGTAGAACTGACCACCATGATACCACTCTGTCATGATCTATCCCAGTGAGGCTCGTGTCACAACTCCCCAAGCCCACCTCCAATAGGCCAAGGGCTGTGGACTAGCACCGAGTAGGCATATCACAAATATGGGAGGAATTTCTTATGTACTTGTACAAATGCACACATATCCAAGCCCAAGAATTATGAAATATAAAAACCACTAAGGAACAAAATGCATTCATACAACTATACCCAACCAACAGAGTACAATGAAACGTAAAGTGCGGAGAGTAAACTGGGCCAGAATACAAGACCACCAAAAGAAAGAGTCTGCAAACTACAAAGTCCAACCTGGAAGAAATAGATATTTACTGGGACTATTTCTCATAGCCATAGGAACACCTAGACATGTAAGGAAGTTCATAAATCTTGGTCCTATCCTAGTCTTCCCTAGATTCAATCAAAAGGCCGCTCGGCTACACAAAACACAACATGTGCAAGCAAATCCCATGCAGGGGTGAGTATAAAAATACTCGGTAGGGGACCCCAAAAACCACAAATCAATACATGAAGTAATGGTACATTCATATCTATAGAGTATATGTCTATATAACATATAACTAGAGAAATATATCCAGATATACTCGAAACCTAGACCCTTAGTCTAGAGGTAAGTCAAAATGACCACATACCCACGTTGGGGATTTATATTGAAGATTCCACGAAGCACTCATCCGAGAGAACTCACTCCATGAGTCTAATAGCTCTAATGACATCCATCGGATAAGTACATTCATTGAAAAGTTTCATAATAGATAGAGAGAGAGAGAGATGAACTGATAGATTTGAATAGAAAACAGATACACTCATTCTAGTAGAACTAACTCCTGATTGGGGAAAGATCACGATACACAGATGAGGATCACTGAGAGGGCCTTGGCGTATACCAAAACTCATCCAGATTCACCTGATAAGTAGAGGATCATTATTCTGTAGGATTTTTCATGTCGATACCTGACTCTACCTAGGGTTAAGAATGGATAGAGGATCTTTCTCTGGGCCACTTGGAGGGATTCTTACTCTATCTAGAAATTCCTATTGAAGGGATCACACTCCTGTGAATGGAAACAATACCTAACCTTCAGGTGAACGAGTAAAGGGGGCTAACCCAAGCAAAAACCTATCCAAGGAATAGTGGAAAAGAAGATCTAGCCATGTACAGAAAGGTATACGGCATTAGAAAGGTCACATGTCGTGTCCTATGACCTCAGGTAGTGCCTGTGTATAATGGCCTGTGTTGAAGAGAGTATCATGTAGAAAGAGATATAAAAGAATGTAAGAACATGACACACCATGTCCTACTATCCAGGGGTTGCTCCGTGTATGTTGGAAATTCTCCTATACATAGCTTCAACCTGTGTCAACCAACACTTGTACCGGTACACGAGGTAACCCGCGTAACCAGCATGTTCTGGCCGTGTGGTGGAGTACATGTCGTGTAATCCAGCCCGTGTTTGTGTATCATCCAAGATACTCATTGAGTCTCAAGTAAGGATCCACATGCCATTTCACATCTATTACATATTGTTTCATATCTTTATGTCACTTGAAAAACTAGACATTACTCAATGGGGCCCACACACCGTATTGTCCGAACTACATGCTGTATTCATCATGATTTTCCATAATCGCAGGTTCTTCATATGGTGCTTCGTGAGATCCTCTTATTCTTGATCCAGCAATTAGTATTCCTCTAAACTGTAGATCCAGGGCCAATTCACCACCACAAATCTGATTCTGTTGGTTTTGGGCCTCTAATCGGCCATGAAAACTTGCTTCGATCCATCCGCACGAAGAATCGTTTAACAACAATTTCTCCTGAATTGATTCGATTCGTCTAACACCATCGTTGACGTACCTTTTCTAGGTCTTCATGATGACGGATCTACAATTTGGTATCAATTCATTTCAAAACAGACATGCAATGATCTATTGTTCATAACCCCGTGAAGAACGTGAAGAACGTAAGGTAAAAAGGGGAAGAAGAAAACCACACAATGAATTGAGGGTCAAACTTCCACCTTCAATCATCATGGAGTTGATACTCTCCCATTAGAAGGATCAAATGAAGCTAATCAAATTAATTTAAATTAAACATGGATCAATTTCCCAAAATAAACCTAATAAAAGACCCTACCACAAGAACGAACGATTCACAGGTCAACCTATTCATGGGTTGATCCGCGTTCATCATTTGAATCCAAGAACAGGTAAAAGAATTGAAATAACAACCCCTACCTAGGTCTTCAATAAAGAAGGAGAGGTGGAATTGGTTGGGATTTGATCTCCATGTGCAATGATCCACATGTCTTCGTTCGTCATCGTTTGTCAGGAATTTCTCCAGGTGTGGCTCCACTCCAAAGCTTTAGAAGAATCCAGAGAGTTTTCCAGGGTTATGAACCTAATCTTGGTCTCCTTCTCATTTAAAACAAAATAACATGTCGCTGCATTATGAAAATGTTAAAAATAAAATAAATTGTTAATTTATTTTATTTCCTTTAAAATGTCTAAAAACTAACTTCTGATTACCTACGTCAGTCGATGTTACACTACGAGAAAAACCGTTATTTGTGATGGGTTATTTTAGATGGGATTTATTCCCATCGCAAATAGTTTGTCGAAGAGATTATTTGTGATGGGAATAGGCGCCCCATCGCAAAAAGTTACATGTAGATTGGCACGTTTTGTGCGCCAAACCGCGTGAAAGAGTATTTGCGACGGGTTGGCACCGCCCATCATAAATGTCAGGAGGCGGTAAAACCTAGTTGCGACGGGGGGATCCCTCATCGCAACAAGTTCGACCCCCGAAGGGTATTTGTGACGGGTCTCGTCACAAATAACCGGTGGTGGTAAAAACATATTTGCGACGGGATATTGTCTCGTCGCAAAAAGTGTGTCAGTAGGTCACTTTTTTTGACGAGCCTCGTCGCAAATAACCTTTTAACCGCCGACGTTAATTAATGCGACCGAATGTATTTGCGACGGTATTCCCATCGCAAAAATCACGTCGCAACTAATCTTACCTATATATAACCCCCCCCCCCTCCATTTTTCTTCTCTCTACCAGAATTTTGTGTTCCTCTGATTCTGTAAACACAAATTTTAGAGTGAAATTTTTCGAGAGTTAGCTTTTTTTTACGAAGAAGTTGTGAAGCCGCCTACAATTATAAGAGATCAAGTTTAAAGGTATTTATGTTTTATTTAATTTAGTATTTATTTCCTTTCATTATATTAATTTTAGTTATTGTTGATTAGTTGTAATTAAGTTAGATTTAAATTGTTTTGTCATCAGTATTTATTTGTAATAATAAAATTAAATTATTTGTATTAATTCTTAGTAATTAGTAATAATTAATCATTATTAACGATAATTAGTAATATATATAAATAATTAGCTGTAATTAGTAATTAGTAGCTGTATTTTGCAGTAATTAATAGTAATTAACACTAATTAGTAATAATTAGAAAAAAATAGTAATAAATATTAACAATTAGTAATATATAGTATTAATTAGTAATAATTGGTTATAAATACTAATAAATACTAATAAATACTAATAAATAGTCATAAATAGTAATAAATATAAATAATTAGTAATAAATACTAATAATTAGTAATAAAAATACTAATTAATAGTAATAAATACTAATAAATAGTAATGAATAGTAATAAATAGTAATAATTTGTAATAATTACTAATAAATATTAATATATACCAATAAATAGTAATAAATACTAATAAGTACTAATAAATATCAATAAATTCTAATTAATACTAATAAATAAAAATAAATAGAAATAAATAGAAATAAATAGTAATAAATAGTAATAAATAGAAATAAATACTAATAAATAGAAATAAAAACTTATGCATTGTAATAAATAGTAATAAATAGTAATAAATACTAATAAATAGTAATAAATATTAATAAATACTAATAAATACTAATAAATAATAAAAAATATTAATAAATAGTAATAAATACTAATAATTAGTAATAAATTGTAATAAATAGTAATAAATACTAATAAATAGAAATAAATACTAATAAGTAGTAATAAATACTAATAAATACTAATAAATAGAAATAAACACTAATAAATAGTAAAAAATACTAATAAATACTAATTAATAGTAATAAATACTAATAAATAGTAATAAAACTAATAAATACTGATAAATTGTAGTACTTAGTAATAAATAGTAATAATTAGTAGTAATTAGTAGTAATTAGTAGTAATTAGTAATAATTAGTAATAATTAGTAATAATTAGTAATAATTAGTAATAATTAGTCATAATTAGTCATAATTATTAATAATTAGTAATAATTAGTAATAATTAGTAATAAATAGTAATATTTAGTAACAAATAGTAACAAATAGTAATAAATTGTAATAATTAGTAATAATTAGTAATAGATACTAATAAATACTTATAAATAGTAATTATTAGTAATAAATACTAATAAATACCAATAAAAACTAATAATTATCAATAAATAGCAATTAATATCAATAAATTGAAATAAATTTCAATAAATTAAAATAAATTGCAATAAATTGCAATAAATAGCAACAAATAACAATAATTAGCAATAATTAGCAAAAATTAGCAATAATTAGAAATAAATAGCAATTAATTTCAATAAATAGTAATAAATTGTAATAAATTGAAATAAATTGCAATAAATTGTTATAAATTGCAATAAATTGCAATAAATAGCAAAAAATAAGAATAAATAGCAATAATTATCAATAATTAGTAATAATTAGCAATAAATAGAAATATTTAGCAATATTTAGCAATAATTAGCAATAATTAGCTATTAATTGTAATAATTAGCAATAATTAGTAATAATTAGAAATAAATTGTAATAATTAGATATAATTAGCAATAATTAGCAATAATTAGCAATAATTAGCAATAATTATCAATATTTAGCAATAATTAGAAATAAATAGCAATAATTAGCAATAATTAGCAATAAATAGAAATAATTAGCAATAAAATCAATTGTAACAAATTGTAATAAATTATAATGACTTGGAACAATTTTTAGTGGATTGACGGCACTCCTTTTACTCGATGACTCTTATCCTTTCAACTCTCACCGACTCAAGACATTATGAAAAGTATGCTTCTATGTATGCATATCCAATCTCATATGCACAAGTTTGAATATTCATTCATAGCACCACTATTTTCATAATGTTTTCAGGCAGTGACAGGTGCAAGAATAAGATTCATCGATGAAAATGGGGCTCTTTTTTCTAACGGTTCATTTAATTATATCTTTTTCACGCTGAAATTACAAAGTAGAACTTGCTCGGATGTATGTTAAATATTTTTTAATATTTTTTTATTTTACTAATAATAATAATTATTATAATATTTTATGATTTTTTATATATTTTTTCTAAATATCGAGAATTTTAATATTTTTTATATTTTCTATTATTTTAATAATATTAATATTGTTTTTTTAATTAATCATAATTTTTGTATTTTTTATTTTATTAAGTATTTTCAAATATTCTAAATTTTAATTTTTTTTATTTTTTTATTATTTTAATAATATTAATATTATTTTTTCTATTTTATTAAGTATTTGCGACATGACCTTTTGCGAAGGGGGCCCGTTGCAAATAGAATATATATATTTTTTAGAAGTTTTTTGCGATAGGTCACTTTACAGTTGCAATAACGTTTTTGCAACAGGCCCATCGCAGCAGGTTTATAACATATAATATATTTTTGACGAGCTAGTATCCCATCACAAATAATTTTTGCGACGGCCTCATCGCTAAAGGTTCTTGTATATATAATGTATTTAATTAGACATCTACTTGCAATGAGACCACTTTCGATCAAAAGTAATATTTTTTTGATGGGCTCGTCGCAAAAAATATTACTTCTGACGTTGTTTTCTACAAGGGGCTATTTGCGACGGGCCCCTGCCGCAATAGGGTTTTTGCGACGGGATCCCGTCGCAAATAGTACATCGCAAATAGTCAAATTTTCAGTAGTGTTAGGCCCCTCTTAAGGTAAATTTGCTGCTCTAAATGCAACGATGCCCTCCGATTTCTGATATGGGCACCTTTTTAAAAGTTATTCCTCTTTTTCAAGAAAACCCCTCATGCACATTATTTAAGAGTATAATTTATTTCAAACATTTATTTCAGGAACTCCGGGCCTCAAGATCGCACGTCATCGCAATTCCTGGTATCGTAAATATTCCATATAATATTTAAAAAAATACACAGATAATATGAGACATTGCATTAAAATTTTTATGTCCAATTTTTGAAATTAAAATAATAGAAGTGGCAAAATTAATATTAATTATAATCCCATAGATAGGATGAAATAATGGATTTTTAATTTCGATAGATGTTCAAAAGTTTATTAAGTTTTTTACATTCAATTTCAAAGTGAATTTGATTATAATGACATAAATTGTATTAATAGATGTATAATATATTTAATGTGACATTAAAAAATTTAAAATATAATTTAGCATTAATAATTATTTAAATGGAAACACAGTTTTTAACTAAAAAGTAGTATTTTTCTCTATTCATCAAAAAATAAAGTTTCTTACAAAAATCCCAAAAATTCATTCTAAGACAATTTTGACATTATAAATTCAAAACTGAAGTTTATTTTATCAAATTAAGTTTCTATATGTGTATAAAATTAATTTTATTATTTTTTAAAGAAAGGCAAGAAGTGTAGTTCATTTGAGAAAATATTATTGTAATACATATAAAGACTTTACCAAAAATTATATATTTCATTATCAATATGTTTTATTTACATAAAACCATTATAAAAAATATTTGAATAGTAGTTATCACTATTCATATTAATAAGTTCAATATATAGGTTAAAATTATATCAATTAAATAATTATGACAATAAAATGATGTTTCATAGAAACATCAATGTTTCATGTAACATACACCAAATTGATTTTGCGTGTAATGTACGTCAAGTCAGTGTCATATATCATACACTGAGTTGGTACCATATGAAATGAATGTTTGGATTATTTAATTGCAAGACATAAATTAAATTTTAATTTATTTAAGAAAAATAAAAAAATTCAATAAAAACTTGAGGTGTTAGAGGGAGTTTATAAATAGTGTCTTCAAATGAAATGAAAAACTTCTATAATTAAGGGGAGTGATTGTTTAAATTTCCCTACTCTATTTACTACCCTTAATTTATGAAATTATTTTACCAGTTTGTGGTTTAAAATTTTGTATCTTATTTATTTAAGAACTGTTAACATATAATATTACTTTATTTTCTTGTTGGTCACTATCTTAACTTCAACTGTCTTTGTGTAGAGTAATGTTTCAATTGCATACCAGTTTTAGTTTTTCTTTGAAATTCATTAATAAACTCCCATGATTCCTGAAACTTTAATAAATTATTTTTCTGAGTAATGTCCAATAGGTACCTTTTGTGCATGTTTTTTTGTGTGATTTTTGGGTGGAAAAAGCTAAGCTTTCTTATCACCCCTTAAAATATATTTCCATATGTTGTATTTTTAAATCTCTTTGAACCAAAATTTTTCACTTTGAAATTCAGTATTAGGGACCATTCTGGGTTTTAAGTGTGGGGTGGGGTATTAAATGATATAAAATATAATTTATTTATAACACATCAAAAACCCCAAATATGTTTTAAAAATTGCGAGTTTTTAAGCATCATTTAGGAATTTTTAGTATTTTATAATTTTTCTTAAATTTGACGGTTATGATGAACTTTTAGGATATTAACCATTATTACCTTGTGGATTTAATTGGGTAAATAATTTTTATTTCCCTTATTAATGAAAATGGATTTTGATGGAATTTTTTTAGAATATTATAAAATAATCATTAACTTCAAAGTTTTTAATTTGAATTAAAATCATAAGATATTCATCCAAATGAGCTATGAAATAAAAATAAAAATATAGGATGAACCTATTTTCCTTCATTGTATTATTATTTTAATATTTAACTTGTTGAATGGGTTATTTATACAACCTTGTAATTATTAAGTTTTCTCATCTAAATAGATTTTTTATTTATTATATATTTTAATTGTGTGAATATATTCTTCTGAAGATATAGAGAAGTTTGGATGTTAATTTTAATACAAATTGAATTTTTTTAATTATCTTTCTATTTTTCAATTTTCATCATTCTTGTATAACAATAACTACTTTTACACTAAGAAAATTCATTTTGATAGTGTAATAATACTTTGTTCTTGAGGGAATCCATAAGGGAAATTCATTTTGAAAATCAATTCACTCTGGAATTTTAACCCATCAAATTTGATATTTATTTTACACCACCGAATTTGAACTAAGTGGTTGTTTGAGGACAAGAAACGTCTTATGTGTAAAGTATCATGATGTGGACTTTATTTATTGTTTTTTACCACACCTTTTCTTGTATTAATTAAATATTTTTCTGACTAATTTTCTATTTAATGGTCATTTTTTGTGGTAAATTTATAGGAGATTAGTACATTAATGAAATTTAAGATAATATCAAATATTTTACAGTTTAAATTTATTTTGTTGGATTATTTGAATTATTATTTTATTTCATTTCAAATTTTATTTTTAATATCAATTATATTTTTAATGTTTAATTTTTATATTTTTTGAATTTAATATTTTTTATGCTAATTAATTAATTAATCAATTATTTGAAGCAATTTGAATATAATTTTTATTCTATTATTGTTTTAACATTTTAATGATCTCTAATTAAATTTATAATCTTTTTATTTTTAAAATTTAAATGTTTATCTAATTTAATTGAGTGATAAATTTATTTTATATGAATAAAGTTTTTAATATTTTGTCATATTTAAAAGTTAATTTATAATTCATAATTCTGAAACCATTTCATTTCATCCTTGCTACTACCAAGGTACTATAATAAGGGCGATAACATCAGTTTTTATTGTCGGAAGGTGCTACCATTAGGGATTCTCTACCATTAAGACTAGATACCATTTGGTGCTCTTACTTCCACTTTTATTTATAATTATTTAATTATGTTACAACCACATTTGCCTCTTCTTAAACTATTTTCCATCATTAACTACTATCATAAGAAGTAATTTCTTCTTTTATGAGGAATATATTATAAGCATGGATTGATAATTAATTCAACCATGGATGAATATATATGTTCAACTGATATGATCTTAAAGGAGGATTGATGCCATAGGTAACCAATAATCTAGAACCGATCAAAGATTAAGTGTGAAACCTTCTATGAAATATATTGATCAAAAATGAATTTGGATTTAAATTTTTTGTATATTTAAGAATATTTTGATCTTAATACAATCTTGAAGTTAGAAATAAATTGAAATGAAGCATGGATTGAGATTTAATTGTGTTCTAAAATTTGGAAGTTAACCCCACGACCATGTTCGATGTTTAAAATTCTTCATAATTCGATGTTGTTGAAGTTTTTTTACATCAAACCATATTTTTATGGGATCTTCCATGGTTAAAGAAACAATACAGATAAAAACATAATATGAGCTCGACCAGGATGAAATCCAAGTTTGGATGAACATGAATTGATGCTTGAGAATATTTCATGCCTAACTTGAGGTTGAAGGTGAGTATATTTAAGAACTCTTACTTATGATTTTATGAAAATTTCTCAAAAGAATAATAATGAGGGATATTGGATGAACTTTTGGGTTAAATTGATAATGACCTAATCAAAAATTTTTTCTCCAAATAAGATAAAATAGGGGTTCCAAACCAAACTAAGGAACAAGGGTCGATCAAACCTATTGAAGTTATGTTCATAGAGTTTAAAAAAATACTCAATATTAGATTGGTATATTTTCAAAGAATCTTTATCCTATTTAGATGAAAATAATGATTGGATATGATAGAGGCGATATGTTCCAGGTTGAGGTTAACAAAATTATTCATTGGTTTGTGTTCTTTATTCGTGTATGATTTTTTTATGAGGGCTGCATCTCTTTGTATTCAGATGCTATGGTTGCATCACTATGATTACATTAAAACTTGTTGCTCATGGGAATGCCTCAATGAATACATATTAATTTATTGTATTACTATGGTAGTTCCATTAGGTTTAATAAGGTAAGTGATAAACATGATCATCTAAAGGTTTAGGATGATGTTGGGATTGATCGACGTGTTTGTTCGCACCATGGAAATTTTCTGAGTATAGTAGATCAATGATAAGAGAGAATTCCATCAACTTGATTTATAATGAAAATTTCTTTATGATGCCTTAATTTTGATAATTAAGAACTAGGGTAGTGTATATTTGGAAGATTCTAAAGTCAGTTTCCAACTCCAATAAATTCTAAACTAATTTGAGATTTTTTTTTCAGTTTTGTTTTACTTAGAATAGTAATAGTATCCACAAGGGGGTGTCACATGCAGTTTGAAGGATTTTCTTATGTCTGATGTTGGTGGCAGTGTTCAGTCATGAATACCGCATGGAACATTTTGAGTTAAGGTGTAGTGTTTGATATGGTGATCTTTAAAATATATATTTTCAAAAAAAGAGAGAGAAGCACATAGAAAAGGAGGGGTCAAATCATTTATCATTCATCTAAATTACACAATAGTTAAGATATTAGAACCAAAGACTCATATAAGAAGGTTTTGGACTTAGATATAGATAAATAAAACACCATTAAAGAGTTTTCTTTATACTTTATCTTCTTCATCTATTATATTGCTTCAAGATTCTTTCATTGAATAGTTCTTCTCTTGCTTCCACAAACACATGTGATTAGAATAATTAAGGAAATTGGATTGGTATGATTTTAAATTTTAATATGTTATTATTTTGATTCCATAATCATATAATTGAATCTTAATCTTAGGGTTTGAATTTCCATTATTAATGAGTTTAAATTTTCTACTATTCAAAGGATTAGTGTGTGATGATAGTGAAAACATTACCGTTAAACATTGACTGAAATACTAAAAATGAAAAAGGATAACATTATCTTATCCATTTAAGAACATTTCAAATACTGAGTGATGATTGAGATATTTTTCTAATGAAATATTAAATATCTATATTGGACACTAAGAGATAGTTTAATTAATTAACACCTAATATTTTTAGTACTAATAAAATAGTGGTTAACTTGAGTAATAGCCAAAAAACATTTAAAATCAATTCATATTAGTTTGATCTCCCTAATTCCAACCACTATTAGTCTCCTTCTCTCTATTTTTATTCTCCTTGCACAACCTTCATACCAAAACTTCATTTTCACATACATCAAATCACCATTTCATTATTTTCTTGTTTTCCCAAGATTTTTTTTATCTTTACCTTGTTTTAGTTACACAATATTTTCCCCTAACTTCCCTATGGAATTACACCTGACCATTATTATAATAATAGTAGTTTGTAGGGTTAAATAGTTAAATTAAAATATATTTAGTGAAATTTTTTATCAAAATCAATGAATCATCATAAATCTATAGGAAACATATGTTTGAGCCCCAAAAATATCCTTCACACTCATAGGAAAGTATTAGTGCTTCCTACTAGGTGTAATACACAACCATACCTTCTCCTATTTAGTTACCAACAGACAGGATAATCTATAAAAGATAATTCATGCATATTCCCCATAATAACAATTTTTTGGTACTTATCTCCTATTATTTCTAGCTATATTACTCTAAATTTCAAAGCATACATCCTTATAGCATGAAATTAAACTACATGTATCATTCATATAATATGAACTTAAACATTGAAAACCAAACTATGTGAACTTTGATATTTGTTATTCAATATGTGGGATGCCTCTCTATGTTTTAGTCTCAACACAGCAGGTCTTGGATACATGAAATTAAAAGGAATTTAATTTGTCCCTTGATGCATGACCTTAAAAGTAACTTCAGTTGTTCATGGTTGAATAACCTTAAATGGAACCTGATTGGTCCTATTCAAAAAACCATAAAAGGTTCAAACCATCCCATTAAGTGGCATTGAACTATGTGTATTCTGATTCCCTATATAGGGATATATAATAATTTCCCTTATAATGAGGCAGATCTCAAATCCCAAACACCTACCATATATCTGGGTGGAGATAAATTTCAGAGTTCCCATATATGTGTCTTTAAAGCATAGCATAACCAACAAAGATTATAAATATAGAGAATATCTAATATATACAGATGTTCACATTAACACATGGTTTTGATTGATAATTGGAACAATGTAAACCAATATCATACTAGGATATGGTAAGTATTCATGAAAATATCTTAAATCTATAAAAGAATTTCAAAGTAGCCAATAATTACCCCCAAAAGAGTGTGATAACCATAGATTCCCATACTATTGACCAATTTGAAACCAAAAGTATCTCTAGTAAAGTTCCAGTGACTACCTACATTTGGAAAGTAGGTCCATATTGACTCAAAAAAACATAGGCAAAGTTCACATTGAAAGAATAATGGATGATGTGAAATCCTTTAAAATTAAATGGTTAAGTTATTTCATGAGTCAAGCATTACATTTTACAAATCACATAAAATGGGCATTTTACTTCAGAAACACTCAATTATAAAACTTGTTTCATAAAAAATTATATTTTCAATGGAATTTGACAATTGATGAATTTGTAAGATTATTCACAATATTAACTAAAAAATTAGTAAATTATATACAAATTGTTTAAATTACAACAAAATCAAAAAAATACTTATGAAAATGTCCTTAAAATGAAAAAATATAAATCATGTACCATCCAATATTTTCATTGAAATAGATCTAAATTTCACATCTCAATTATAGAATTGTATTTAATGATATTCGGGTTCTCATGTGGAATTGAGTACCACTTTCCACCCATAGAATAATGGACCATTTGAGAAAGCCATATGGATTCTAGAGAATATGTTACATGCTTTTATTATTGACTTTGGAAGCATAAGGAAGGATTATATATCCTTGGTATAATTATCTTATAATAATTTATACCAAAATATTAATTCAAATGGATCAATTCAAATCTTTATATGGGAGGCCTTTTTGTTCTCCACTTTGTTGTATCGAAATAGGTGAATCATCCATGATTGATCCTAGTATTATCTAGGAGATTATGGAACAAGTGAAGTTGATTTGAAAATGTATTATAAACAATCAAATCAAGAATAATATTTATACAAAACATTAAAGTATATCCTTATAACTTTGAGCTAGTGATTATATTTTTATTTTAATTTGTATAATATTTGGTTTTAAATGGGTAGGTAAGCAAGGTAAAATTACCCCACAATTCATAAAGACTTAAAAAAAAATTATGTTTGGTTAGAGATACTTGTTATAATAAAACTTTACCTCAAGAACTAAATTTTATGCATAAAAACATCAATGTTTCATAACTGAGGAAGTATTCACCTGACCCCACACACATGATCAAAATTGATGACCTTTATCTTGATTTTATTGTGTCATACATAGAGTATTCTATATATATCATCAATCAAACTCAAAAGGTATTGTGTGGAAAGGTGATGCTTCTTTTTTGGGTTAAGAAGTTTCATAGAAAGCTTTAAGACAAAACATGGGGTGTGAATATGAGACGAATGAACAGTAGATAGACATGCCCATTAAAGAAGTTGGTTGAATCTTTTCTAATATCTGAATATTGATGGTAGTGATTTTCTAAAGACTCCAAACATTTATGGGTTTTTACTTCCCTTTAATTTTAAATTTTTAATTCAATTTAATGTATTTTTAAATAGTTAAGTAGTGTTATGAGAGCATGGTTGAAGAAGTAAAGGAAAAGGGGAAGTACCTGTGTGATGGGATATCATTTGGTACCAAATCAGCATAGGGTTCTTGGTGGTTTCTCAGTGGATATAGAGCCGCAAATAGTACCACTTGGTACCTAGTGGACGTAGACCAGGTACCTGATGGAACTGTATAATTTTTATTATTTATTTTGGAGGAAACAGTATTTTCAATTAAAAATTTAAACTATAAACCCTAAAAATGATTGGTCTTGGTATTTCAATATCATTTCAATACATTTCCACACTTATTGAGAACTCAAAATTCTCCCTCTCATCACATGTGACCCCTCCATAAAACTTGGTATCGGGTGCCTCTAATTTATTACATTTCCTTTTCTTTGTCTTGGTTAGAAGTTATTTCTCCTGTAAATGTTTCTTAATTATTTTTCTCAATTGTAGTCAGTGTAATCCATTATTCCACCAACCTAGTTATTTCAAAACCCATTAAATCATTTATATTATATCTGGTTAATCTATTTTAGGGTCTTATCCTAAGAGAACCAAAGTTAATATTGTGGTTTTGCATCCTAGACTCACTCCTTTTTATTATAAGTGATGAAATACCTAAACTTTCTCTAATATACGATAGTCTATTGGTCTGTGTGTTGATAACCCTCTTCCTATTAACTTTAGATAATTATTTACATTTATTTTTAGTAGGTGAACCCCTTATTTATATCATACTCATAAAGTGTTATTCATGAAATTTTTTGGGTATGAGTTAACTAAATGGTAAAAAAATTAACTACTGATTGTCCTCTAAAATGATTTTATAGAAGAAAATAAAATATTCTGGATGATTTTATTCTCTTTTTTCCATGTTCGCATATCATGACGATGATTCTATATATAATGTGACTTGATATTCATTTTCCTAATATGATTATTATTTTAGTGATTGTTAATGAGATATAAAATGGGTGTATTCATTATATATGTTGTTTTCAATTGTAATTCTAAGTGAATTCTCTGCTTATACATTATTATTTGGTTGTCAAGCATGTTATTTATCTTTTTAAATAATATTATATCCATGTTTTGATTTTATATATATATTTATTTATATATTATTTTCTATTATCTTGATAATGTATCCATATATTTAAGAATAGGTGTATGTTTTGCGATGGGTTCACAATTCCGTAACTAGTTATACCCCTTCCCATTTTCTCATAGGGAAAGGATTCAAGATTACCCTGACTTGATATAAATGATTCACTTCACCCATACATAGTTCATAGGTCTCTGACTTGGTATGAATATATATATATATAGTAGGGTTTATAGATATGTGTGTGTGTGTTATAAACATTTGTGCGCACTACCTCATTTAAAGAATGGTATAGGTGTTGCACTTCAGATTTTAGGCAAGGCCCAAAGCAGGTTTGTCAAGTATGGACCCTTCTGATATAGGGGTTTGTTATTATCATTTCTATCCATTTTAATTACTTATTAAGTCATGTTATTTTATACACTACATACTCTATAGCCTTTCATTATTTCCATGTACACTCTAGTTTATGGAAAGTGGTTAACGAGTGGGGTGACGATCGCCTATTGGGAATTTTTATATTCAATCTATGTATATTACCTTATGGTATAAATTAATATATATTTTTTAATAGTCCAATTAAAGATAAATAGCTAATGTATGAGAGTTATTTCTAATTGAATATGGAGTTTAGGTGGAGATGTTATGACATTTTCATTGTTCAGACATGGTAGATGCATATAGATTTCCCATGGATTCCCACATGGGAGTTCTCACCATATAGTCCTTAATTTTGTTTCATAATGCCATATTTTTCTAGTATAATTTGAATATATAATTTTTTTTATACTTTTTTTACTTAGTAAAATTTATGAATGTTATTGGGTCTCATTTTCATGTCATGCATAATCATAGAATTTATTTATATGGTACTGTTTATATGTGTACCTACTTGCATTGATTGATATATAATAAAATTGGTTTTACTATTGTTTAAAATATTTAAAAAAATTATTTGAATGAACCAAATATTGGTTGGTAATTCATTTAAGTGGAAATCATATCCCACATAGATTCCCCTCAACCCCCAGTGTTTACATCATCCTTTAGTGATCGGGAGGTGTGTTTGAGGTCATGTGATAATGTAATTTGCGTACTGTTCAAGGATTAAGATCCCAGTCATTACAAGAATGAACTAAGTATCATTTTAATACATGGTGTTTCTAATATATTTAATAGTTTATTTATTCATATTAGGAATTTAGAAAGTACAAAACACATGTCACTTATTCAAAACTAATAAAATGCCCCCAGATTATTATGAAACTCTAGGATGATGATTGTTTATTCATTTTTGACATGTAATAGTAAACCTCACGTCATTATGATGTGTGGTGTTCATGAAATTACTGAAATTAAATGTTTTAAATTTAAAAGTTATATTTTATTTCAAAACATGTGTCACATGATTAAAACTAAGAAAACACATTTTAATTTTCATGAAACTCTAGGATAATTATCGCTAATTTATTTCTAACATATATAAATGAATAGAATATCATTCCAATTCATGGAATGATCTAAATTACTAAAAGGTAGTGTTTCCAATTTAAAAGTGTTATTTTAGTTTAAATAAGTGTCACATACTCAAAACTGAGGAACTAAAATCACATTATCATGAAACTATTAGACAATAAAAATTAATTCATTTATCTCTAGTAGAAATAAATCACACTTTATTTTAACATTCTATGTAGTCAGTATTTAGGAAATTGTATTTTTTTCATTTTAAGTGTCTAAGAAAAGAACACACACCACATATTTAGAACTGGGAAAATGCACTCAATGTGTAATGAAACTCTAGGTGAATGAATAATATATTATTTGTGACCAATAGGAATGTATCACATGTCACTCTGACATGCAGTGAAAATGGTGATAAATGTTTACTAAAACTTATCATGTATTATATGAAATTACACTAAAAGTTTCATTTTATTTATTTACATAGTTATACTAAGATAAGAATTATTTTTTTTACAAAAACTTGATTATTTTGTACAAGGTTGAGTTGATCCTTGCAGAAGTTCTCTTATGAGTAAAATAATTTTTATATTGGTGGTAATTTTTTGTTTAAAAGTGGTATATTTATGTCATTTTTATAGTAACCATATTATAAATCGTCAGTGTAAATATATTTTCATTGAATAATGAAATGTAAAAATATTAAATATTATATCGAATTTTAAATTTTTTTAATATAAACTATATTTTTAGTTTGGTATTGGATATTATGGTTTATTTTTTATATTATAGAAAACTATACTGGCTATTATGAGCCTTTATTAGTGCTATAATTTTGGATTGAAAATTTATTATTTTACTAGTGATCAATTAGAGAACTCATAAAGGTCATCCTTTATTAATAATTGTTTAGTTCCCAAAAAATTAGTTCAAATTTATTAGCACTAGAAATATCAGTACTTAAAAACATTTATTAAAAAATTATAACTAATAAAAGATTTATATAAAGTAGTTTGTTAGAAAACCACATAAGTTGCAATATCCTATCCTCTCTCACTCAACAGTGGCCAGATCAGTGTCCTATATAACAACAGGCATGCCTCCACATATACCAAAGGCTATAAACTAGCAGTGATGGTCTATGGTTTCAACATGGGTAGGATATACCCTCTAGAGCATACAACCATAAAACATAGTGTAATTAGAATATAATAAATCAATGAAAGCCTAATAAAAAATAGAATAAAATCACTACTAAATCCATCCAAAATTATATAACATATCACATGCTATAACATAATGAACTATCTAATGTCACATGAGTTAAGAAGTCACCATCAATATCTACAGTGTGTATATCATACACAACTAGGACAAAATTTATATAAAACTAAAGAAAAAAATAGCCTTGTCTTGATTCCTAGCTTGGTCTGATCTTCTGACTTTGACCAAGATATATAGATTAACTATCCAATATCTGACCTCTTTCCTACCTATACCCATGAAAAAAGGTATGCTTGAGAACTATAATGTCAGGGCCTCCAGAGAAGGGTTTGAGTACAATTCATTCAGTCAATTCCTACAAGGTCCTTGATATATATAGTATATAAAATTCAAAAACAATGTGATACATTCAAAATAAAAATCATAATGACCATAAGTGCTTCCCAAGACACTCATGAATTCCAGTTGGTGTCAAAGTTTATTTAAAAATTTCACAAGAATATTGATGGGGAATGATGTTCCTAGACATGTCACATTGAATTTTACCTCTAACAAAAGAAACCATCATCATATGAGGTATCATGTCCCTCATCAAAAACTCTAACCCTCCACATATCAACCATCTTGAGAGGCATCACATCCAACCCACAACATCACAACTATCATGGTAGTTAACACATACAACCCATCACAACACAGCCATCTTAGGTGGAATCTTTATTGGGATTTTTGAAGGATCTTTAGTTTCACCAAACATAGTTTTTCAGACAGATATCATTGGGAAGAGATCACCATATATATGTTCTTATTAAGTGGTTTTAAATCATTCAGGTGGATAGAGTCCATTGAACTAAGTTCACTAGAGTTTCAACCAAATGTTTTGGTGAAAATCATGATTACCAATTATAAGTAGTTTTGTTAAATAGTTTAACAATATATCAAAGGTTTACATTGGTTAATGGAAGGTTGATTATGTTTCTCAGAAAGAGGTCCAATTGATTCACCAGGTGAGGAGCTCTATAAATAGAGGCAGTGTCTCAGTCGTGGAATGTGGTGGATTTTTATTTTGAGAAGATGAGAGTCTTTAAATTAATATTCTAAGACATTTTAATGTGTAGAAAAAGTGATTTATGATATTCGTATTCACTTATATATCCTTAATTAAAATTCTTTCAATGTTCTCTCATAGATGTTGGATGTTTTTTGAACTACGAAATCTGATTTTTTTGTTTATTTTATGTTTTTTATGAAGTATGTTCATCATGTTTTTTTGTTGATTAGGTGTTATATCATCTTAATTACTGTTAATAGACTTTGGAGTTGGTGGTTATTATAAAAACCTTTATCTGAGGGTGTTTGGATATTTCTGTTGTGTGTACTGAGACAATCAAAAGGATGTCTATCTGGTGGTTTGACAGGAGTCCTTATACTATATGAGGTGATCACTATGTCAATATGTTGATTAGATAGAGTGATACTTGTCTTTTATTTCCCTATAAGTGGTGTCATAAATGGTTCTACTTCACCAACAACATTCAGGTTTCTCATCTCCTTGGCATGAAATTTGTTAAATTTAGATAGTTTTACTATTATAAAAAGAATAACTTCAAAGGAGGGGAATGTTTTTATAAACAAGTTTTATTGAATAGTATTTGTCTTTTAGAGAATAAAACTGAAAAATATTTTTATAACAAAAGATATGGATTCTTTTTTTTTCAAGTGAAAGTCTTATGAAATTGTACAGGAAGGAATTGGAGCAGTTATATAAGAAGGCCGTGTCCTTTATTAGGATCTTACTTTCCTAGAATGATTCTTTTAACATTCTAGAGGATAAAAATATTGTATTAGTTATGAAATCAATCGTTCGAATGTATGAGAATACAAAAAATCTCAATACATTTTACATGCTATGAAGGTTGTTCAACATGAGGTTATCAGATAGAATTTGTATAATAAATCATTTGAATGATTTCAATATGGTCTAAGGGAATATCAAATTAGTGAAGGTAACATTCACTAATGATGTTTGTGATTTTTTTATCCTATATTTACATCAAGAAATCTGGGATGGTATAATGACATTAGTGACCAACTTCAGTGGGAAGACATATCTAGTATTTGATGGAATTAAAAACTTGATCTTTAATGAGGAAATAAGAAGTAAAGAATTTGAATATCCATATTAAAATGTTTTCAATATGATCATATAGGTATTTTATCCTCAATTGAAATACCATTAGAAGAAAAATTATTTAGAAGGTAAGTCTTAGAGAAGATGTTGAGGTAAATCAATCGGTCCAGCCCCTATATGTTGGCATTTTGGGAAGAAGGGACAAATCAAGAAATATTTTAGGAACTAGATAGTGGTTTTAACTTTTTTATAAACAACATATCTTTGTAAAATGGACATAGGCATGGTTTTTTTACTATTTTTGAACATTCGAAATGAAACAGGGGTTATTGATTTAGGTATATTTTCATCAACTAGTGAGTGGGGGTGAATGATAAATTATGGTGTTTGATAAATAAGAAATTTACTTTTATTCAATGATAAATTATGTATCAATACGCTTGGTAAGAGTACATATTGTTTATGATGAATCTCTAGAAATAGTTTACAAAGGATATGTTAATATTTGAATGAAAAAAAAGAAGTTTCTTGAGACTAAAAGAACTTAGGAATATTACAGGTCTCTGAAAGAACCCCAAATTAGTGGGACAACAAGATGATGTGTGTTTAAAAATGAATTTTTCAGATGGAGTTTGTAAAATGGCTAGAGGTCCTAAGGGGACTTCTCATGGAGTAAATTATATAACCTTATACTTGACCAAATGAATGTATGGAGATTCTATCATCGAAACCACTTCATTGAATGGTCTAAAAGTTTGGCATTGTAGGTTTGGTCAAATTAGTGAAAAGAATTTGAATGTTCTAGTGTCAAATGGAATACTTAAACTCGATCACACATAACTTAAAAGTTTTTATATTTGTATGTTAGGGAAATAAAATATAGTTTCCTTTAACTCAAATTGTATAAAATAACATAATTGAAATATAGAACATGTTCATTATGATGTTTGGGTACCTGCACCTATTCAATTGAATAAGTGATCTCTGTACTTTGTGAATTTCATTGATGATACCACTTAGAAGATCTGGTTTTACTTTCCTAAGAAAAAAATATGATGTTTTTCAAGTATTTATTTAGTGGAATGTTTTGGTCGAAATACAATGTGAATGAAATTTGAAGTGTCTTCATACATACAATGGTGGGGATTACATCAGACATAATTTTTATAACTTTTATTGATGGATGGTTATCATACATTAGAAGAATGTTCTTGGAACTCCATAATAAAATAGAATTGGTTAAAGGATTAATTATACTTTTTAATATAAATCCTAGAGTATGAGGATTCAATCAAGAATGCCTAATGGAATTTAGAAAGAATCTATAAATACAGTAGTGTATTTGTTTAATATAATTTTATCTTTAGTTTTGGAAAAATAACATCTATAAGGACTTTGTTCTAGTAATATACCAGAGGAGAATCATCTCAAATTCTATAGAAGTATTGTGTATGTTCATATTGATGATAAATAAAGATATAAGTAGGAGGTGAAATCCAAGGTGTATTTTTTCATAAGATATGGTGATGGGAACTTTGGATATCATTTTTGGTATAATGAAAAGTAAAAAATCATATGGATTAAATATATTTCCTTCAATGAATAACTATTTTAGAAAAACCAATACTTGTCTAAAAATAATGTTTTGGTTCAATAGAAACAAACAGATGTCACCAAAAAACTATTCATCTATAAAATTTAGGAGAAACTTTATAATTTTTCACTCTAATAGTCATTATACCAAACAGAGAATGTTTGGATAGACAATTATCAGATTTAAAGGTTACAACATTTGATACTAAGTTCATGATGAGGATATCCACTCATATTAGAAACCCAATTCAAGGGTTTAGGACTGATATGATCTTTCTACTTCTAACAGACATAGATGAATTTATTTTTTCAAAATGTGAACCTACTCTTAAAACTCAAAATAGTTGGATTCATTCATATATGAGGAAATAAATTCATTAATCATCAATAATACATGGGTGTTTCTTAAACTACTAGAAAAGAAATAATCTCTTGATAAATAAATTTGTTTTTCAATTGAAAGAGGAAGATGATGGAAGTAAGAGATACAAAGGAAGAAAGGTGATTAGGGGTGTTTAGTAAAAATAAAGGATTTACTTTTTTGAAATTCTCTCACCAATAGTGAATCACACAACCATTCGGTCAGTGCTTAGAAACATTTTATCTGATGATCTACACTTGGTGTATCTGGATGGAAATACATCTTTACTTTATAGGGTTTTGGAGAAATATATTTTCATGATTCATCCCAAAGGTTACATATTTTATCAAAAAGGATAATATTATTTTCAAGTTGAAATAATGTATTTATGGATTGATTTAATATCCTTGATATTGGAATCAAAATTTTGACACTTTGATTCTTTATGAATTATTCAATAAATGTGATTTTGATCCTTGTTGTTAATGGAATCAATGGTATGATGGAACATATATAATACTATTGTTTTATGTTGATGATATGTCAACTTTAGGTATGATGTTCTATCTTATTTATTGAAGAGTAATTTATACTAAATTTTTTAGATGAAAAACATTGGATAAGCTAAGAAAATTTTAATTATGAGATTCAATATGGATATAAAAATCAACACTTTGGTTTTATCCAAAAATGGATCCATCAAGAAGGTAATTGAGAAGTTCAAAATGATTGGTTGTGAACATATATAAACCCCCTCATCAAACACATAAAAATTTATAAAACATCAGAACCATTAATATAAGTAGAATTTAATGAAATATCTAAGGTGAATTTTCTTCATATGATGAAATTTTGATTTATGTAATGTTTTTCACATGAACATACATTTATTTTTCAGTGGGATTTATTAGTTGTTTAAAGTCAAATATCGTATGGAAGCATTGGGATGATTTTAAATGGATAATTCGATACTTGAAGTGATTAGAAGATTAAGAATTATATTTTAGTGATGGTGATCGGTTGAAGGATTTTATAGATATATATTTTTTTAGAGACATGGGATCATAGAAAAGAAAAATAGGTTTTGGGTTTACTTTTGGTGGAATATTTTTCATATAGATGTATGTGTTATACATAGTTTTTAATTTATCTATAATGAAAGCCAAGTATGTTACTACTATTGAGCAGGGAAATAGTTGATATAGTTGTTGAACTTGTTGAAGAAACTTTGAAAGGGATCAAATAGAGGAAATTTATTCCATGATATTCATAGAACCATTCATATTTCCTATAATTAAGTGTTCAATGAAATAATTAAACACATTATCTAAGAAATTATAAGGCAACATTGTGATTTAGTTATGATTAGCTAATCGAATGCAGAGGAGAACACTACAAGAATTAGATAGTGTATGTGCTTAGGATTCGGTTGTATAATGATTAAATTATGAAGTAAAATTTAAGTGGGATATTGTTGGGTTTTTTGAAGACTCTTCAATTTCACAAGACATAGTTTTTCAAATATAGTTAACCTGACAGAGATCACCAAATTGAGGTTTCCTAATAAGTGGTTTTAGAGCATTCGGGCAGATAGAGTCCATCATACATAGTTTATTGAGCATAGTCCACTACATTTTCAATCTAACTCTTGGGTGTAAATCATGGGTTACTAATTACTGATAGTTTTATCAGATGGTTCAAAAATGTATCATAGGTTTCCATTTATCAATTGGGTGTTGACCATGTTTCTCGGAATGTGTTGCAATCAGTTTACTATATGATGACCTCTATAAATAGAGGTGGTGGACCATATATGGAGTGTGATGTATTTTTATTTTTATTTGATTAGAGATTATGAATTCATAGTCTGATACCTTGTAATGTGGAGAGTAAGTGAGAGATTATTTTTGTATTCTCTTGTATCACCCTAATGAAAATGTTTATAGTGATCTCTTATAGATGTAGGACGTTTATCCGAACTACATAATATTATTTGTCTATTTATTTTATTTTATCTTTTTGAAGTATGATCATCAATTTTATGTCGTGATTAGGTGGGATCACATCATATTTTCAGTGCAAAAACTCAGGAGGGGGTTATAGGATGGGCCTTTGTATGGTGGTGTTTGGAACTTTCCATTGCACATGCTGAGGTGGTCATAAGGATGTTTGTATATTGGTTTGATAGGATTTCAACCAATGTATATAGTTCTCAATATATCCATCTTATAATATGATAGAGTGCTCATAATCCTTGATTTCCCTATAATCACATTAAACCCACCACATCACAACCATCTTGGGAGCCATCACAACCAACCTTCCACACCATAACCATATCTGGAGAAATCAACACTAAAGTTCCATATAAAAAAATTATAAACCACCACATCAAAACCATATCATGAGGAATCACTTTTAGTCTTCCACATCACAACCACCATGTGTGGCAGTACATCCATCCTTCCATATCACAAACATCTCGGGAGGCATCATGTACAACCCATAAGATTGTTCCATTTAACACTACCAACATATACGGTTAAAATCCATCATTGGTTGGCATTCCATATAACCCATATCTCAATCCATTTCATCTCATCCATGGTTAGAGTGATGTAAAAATCATAACACAATATTCCCATGGTTAGAATGATGTTTAACCCATATCATAATCCATTCCATAATATCACACATAAGTATGGTTTGCTTGATCACCCAACTTAACCACACATCAATAAATAAGTCATCCATTATCCATAGTTTTCATGATACCCAAACCATAACACAAACCATCATCACATAACAATTAATCCCCACACCATAACCCATCCTTGGTTTTCAAGGATCCCAACTCATAACACTTTTATAACCATTTTATTTAATAATTACAATATTTCACATAACACCAACCATTTCGTAATTTCAAAACTGTAAGTAATGAAGCAATTAAAATAAATACACATAAATCACAAGGGTCATAAGGTTTGTTTTCATACCCAGAGGTCCCAATAAACACTCTAAGAGAGGGATGAATTAGGGTGAAGTGAAATTCAAAATTATCTTCTTATTTAGTTGGATCTGGTCTTCATGTTGGAAAATAAACCATGAATCATTTCTTAAGCACAACCAAATTCATAAATATAAATATTTTGAGAATATTTATTTTACATAGTTCATATATAAAAGTTTTATACAAGGAACTGATATCAACAATGTGTTGATATGCTGATAAACCACTACTTCACTAGTATGTGATTACAATTTTAGGAGGATCTCACTACTCCACCAAGGACCATGGCCTCTCCCTTTCTTCAATATACTGATTTCAAGAGGTATACGATAATGAAATAAACTTTTAGGTAAATATTACATGATTTTAGTAAAAGATAAAAAATAAAAAATAACAAGGGTGCTCTCTATAAATCTCAAATATTCACTTCTAAATTTATAAGAGATATTCACATTAGAAAATTCCTCCTATTCTAATTTTAAATTATCTTTAGTCTAATAACACTTCACCAATAAATATAAAATATTCAATAATTCCATCATAATAGATCCTATATTATATATCCTTCAATATCTCTCTATTTTCTTAATTATATGCATGATATATTTATTTTTTAAATAAATAATTTATATTTTTAAATAATGTTTGAATTTTAAATTTTAAATTCAAACTCTAATTAACATTTAGTTGAAATAAAACCCTTGGATTTAAATTACATATAATCACCTCTATTAAATTACAATTTTGTAGTTTATAAATTTTTAAATAACCACCAATCCATCCTTTTATTTCCATATAAACATATTAATTTTTATTTTATATATACCCATGCTCAATGCATGACTTCATACTTTGCAGTGTGATGGGTTGATTTCCCTATAACTTCTCTAAACTGTCATATTGGTCATAGGGAAAACTATAAATATATAGTGTGTAGATTTATCCTGGTGTAGAGGAATTTATGATTCATGTTACAAGACCTAAAAAATAGAAATACTTGAATCCATCCAGAATCTTTTATAGTATAATATTATGTGTCACGATGTGTCAAAATTCATTCCAAATTAACTAAAAATTCTCTAGAATTATTTATAGAGTGATATGATATGTTTGTTTCATGAAATCTGAATAAATATATTTACTTTTACCTTTTAAAATTTCTTGCATGGATTTATGTAAATAGTTTCAAAACATGTCATCCTTACACAAAAGAACTTCACAATTTGAACATTATAGTCATGGTGTGTTCTATTCATATAAAGTTTTCATAAGAATATTATGACGATAACTCATACAAAAATCTCAAGACCTTTCCAATTTTCTATAGATTTCAACTTCAAGTAATGATGTTATCCTTCTAGACACAAAGTGACCTATGTCACTTACAGAATTTTTTGACACTTCCTTTCAAACCTTTTACTTTCCTCATGGAATTTCAATACTTACAAACTTCGAAAATACTCTATCTTGGAAAAAATATTGATAATAAATCCAATTAAAACCAACTTTGGCTATAAAATTCTACCCCGTAATATTTTTTTCAACCAAAATATTAATAATACCCAATAAAATCCCCTAGAAATTAATATGCCTATTATGCCTTATCATTTCTTTCTTTGTGTTTTTATCATTTATTTATTGAATTTTCTCCCCCTTTAACAATAAAATTCAAAAAATACATCTCTTTAGTTAAAAAAATTATTATATTCATTAATTCTTTAATTTTCTAAAATCCTATAAAAGTTAATTCAATTAATCTCTAAGCCCAAGGGAGTTAGATATTAGTATAAGATATAAGAAAATTAACAATATGCATATATGACGTCTCATAGACACTGATCAAACCATTTTCTTCTATCAAGTCCCCATGTATAATATCTACCATATATTTATGATCTTAATAACATATATAAATCAGAATATATAAAAACAATAAATAAATATAACATTAATTTTGATGAGTATAGGGGTAAAACTGAACCTACTTAATTTGAGAAGATTTATTGAACTCTGAGGTTCAATCGATGACTTTCAAACACATGAGATCCCTATTGGTTTGTAAAAATATCAACCAATTTTTATGTTTTCCAGTGAATTATAGTTTTAAAACATTGTTATCAACCTTATCATATATAAAATGGTACATGATATCTATATTATTTGTGCATGAGTGATGAACTAGATTATCTCTTAGTTTAATGGAACTGTTTTTGTTACTATAAATCATCAATAGTTATTGTACAACTTCACTAATTTCCTCCAACTATATAATCATCCATATAATTTGTGCACAAGATTTATAAATTGAAATATACTCTAACTCAACTATGATTAAATAATCACTATACTATTTATTTTTTATCTAACCAACACAATTATTTTCAATGTAAAAAATCTCCTCCACTTATGGATTTTCAATCCAAAATATCACTAGCTCAATCAATATCTAAATATTACATAAAATACATGTTATTTCAAGGTATAAAAAATAAACCATAGTGAAATGTTCCTTGAACATATCCTATTATTCTCATTATAAGTTAAAGAGGTTACTACCTCAAACAACTCTGGAAACATGAATACAAACATATATCATCAAATATATCATACCATGTAGTAGTAAGATAAAGTAAACTACCCATGATTTTTTATACAAACTGAAGTCTAATACATCATATTTTTTAAGATTCTCTCCTTTTTTCAACTACTATCAGAGTTGAAACAATATTTCACACTTCTATTCTAAATTTCTTCACAACTTACATCACATAATTTTCTTATGAAATTAATGTATTCTCATAATCTTGATGAACTTTTAGTCCAAAAAAATATACCAACTATCTGAACGTTGAACTTTTAAACACATAACTAATTTAATATGAAAATTTATCAATAGAATTATATTTATTACCTAATAATATTATGTCATTTATGTACACAAACACCATGTATTACTCCTCTTCTAAAATTTTCACATAAAAGTTTTGATTAAACCCTCCTCCCTTTAATTAAATTTCCTCATAAAGGTATATAAGTGTTTATACCAATAATATAGTACTTATTTTAAGATATACAAGGTCTTATTCAACCTTCATACTTTAGAATCATCATTCCCAAGGAAAAACCAAACTGTTTGTTCGATATATACATTTTATTTCAAAAATTCATTCAAAAATGTTGTCTTCACATCCATATAAAACACATTAAAATTCCTATAGAAATTTACTAACAAGAAAAGTATAATAGATTCCATTATCACCACTAGTGTGAAAGAATCCTCTATATAAAAACATTCTAACTATGAATATCCCTTTCAAACTATCCTTGCTTAATTCTGAATAACTCTTCCATTTTCATCCAACTTATTCTTGAAGACCAACTTTTTACCAATCACATTGTAATTTTCAGGTCTTCCCATAATCTCATAAGTATGATTATTATAAAATTTATCTAGTTATACATTCATTACTTTATCCTATAACTCATACTTTATTTATTCTTTAAATGAAGGGGGTTCAATCTTAAATTTTTTGGAAGTGTCCTCTATTCTCTTAAACCTTTGAGTCTAAATTAAAGAATATTTGTCTCCAATGAAATTTATTTGATCAAATCAAGTCCTTTTATTTATTTACTTAATCATAGGTTAACTCACTTATTCAATTTATTATTTAATATATTCAATATCAGAATCATTATCAACCTAAATATATTAAGTTCTATCAAAATATTCATTTATTTCTTAACCATCTCCAAACACTTATTCAAAAGTAGACTTTCAAAGATCTTATTTGTCTTCATTTTAAACAACCTTTACATTATGACTTGTAAAAATATTGTTCATTTTCTTATTGAAACATTTCTAGGTCATATTTGTTTTTGAGTAATCTAGAAATATTCCTTTATATATTATCTCATCATATTTTCCTCGATTTATTTATTTATTTTTCATAAAATACTTTCTTTAAAATAATCTAAGATTATTTAAATATGGTTTCCTTCTATGATTTTTCATGGATTTTTCTACACCCCTATATTGACTAAAACTCTACTAGAAGTATATAAAACCATTTGTACCGCTTCATTCTAGTAGTGGTTTGAGATGAAATAATCTATCGACGACATATTTTCAATATTATTGACCATGTAATTTCTTATTTTCGTAACCCCATTCTATTTATTAGTTATAAATAAAGACAATACATGTTTAATACCATTAATTTATAGATAATTTTCAACATCATGGGATGAGTAATCTATTATATTATCCAATCTCAATATTCTTATCCTTATTTTGGTCTCATTTTTTACTCTTCTTAAATACCTTTTTATACAATCTAGCACTTTTTTTTTAAATTTATGAACATGGAACACCCCATAATACTATAATAATCCACAAATAGGATACAATACCTCTCACCGTAGGTTCCAAAATGACCAATTAGACAACACACATCAGTGTTGACCAAATTCAATAAACTCAATACTCTCTTCTTATTTGGAGGATATGGATTTCAAACCATATTTTCTCATATTAAATATTCATAAATATTTTCCCAATAATGGTTTAAATATGTAATATCTACTATAGCTATGATTTTTGAAAATTTCTTCATTTATTGATCAACTGAGCCTAGACTCTTATTTTAAAATCCATTTTATTATTATAAAGTTGATATTTATAAGTGTTTTCCATACTATTAACATAATATATATTTCCATTAGTTATCCAGCCATTCTTAAAAAAAATCATAGAATTCCCGTTAATTTTTTATCACTTATAACTAAATGTGACTTCCTAAACTGAGTCACAAAGTTGAATTCAACTCAATAAATTATGATTCATTCATTCAATTTAAATAATATTCATATTATTCAATTTATCACAATAAACCAAGTTTTCCAATTCATTGTATTATAAAATATCCATTATTTCTAAATAACATTATTTCAAGAAACTCTTCTCTATATATTATTCATATGATTTATTTTTCCTATCATATGAGATAAACACTCATTATCCAAAATCTTGGTTCAACTATTATTTCATGATTATAAAGAAATTTAAAACAAATTTTACCTCAAAATTATCTTTCTTTCCTTCAAAGAAATTTCTATGTGATTTGATAAATTTTTTTCTCGATTTAAATTTTTTTTCAACATAAGAAATATGATAAAATTATTTTTATTCAAGAGGATAAAACATATTCTTTAAATTAATTGTTTTATATTTATTTTCATCCACTTTTTTCAACCTTCTATAAGATGATATTATGCTTCTTTACTTATATGAATAATATCATCACAATGTTATTTATTTACTTCCAATAGATTCTTCTTTTGGGTATATTTAATCTTCTTCATAATAATACATCTTATATCTTAATAATACATAAACAATTACACTTCATCAATGTAAATCTCTTATTGTTTTCACCACTCCACATATCTTTAATTTCTGTATGATTCCTTGGTTTTTGATAAGTTTCCAATGATTGATAGCCATATTGTTTCTTTAATTTCTCAATGCTCTTCTTAAATCCATACATTCTCTTTAATATTTCAACATCATAACCAATACTAATTTTACCTTTGAAATTTTGAATTTGAGCACTAATCATTTATTCAAATTTTCTTACACCTATTTGATCATTTTTTTCAACAATTCATTTAAAAATTTCCCAAATTAAATCTTCTTCTATAAACCATCAATTTTTATTTTTGGTTCAGTTTTCTTTCTCAAATAAACAATTTATTTTATAAGATTTAAAATATTTTATAATTTCTCTTTGATATATAAGTTAATATTTTTAATAGTGATTATAGTTTCTTAAATAATTAATATATAACTCATTTCTTATTCATATTTTACATTAATATTTTTAAAATCATCAAAATATTTCTAAATATGGTCAATTTAAACTACAATTTTCTCAACATAACTTGAATATTCCTTTAATAAACATCTAATTTTTTGTTTTTATTTATTTAAAAATCAGGATATTTGTGAAATCCTTCTAACTCAACCTAGATATAAATAAGTCCCACTTATGGATCATTATCTTCTTCAACATCAACTTTTGTTTTTTCCATCAATTCTATCACAACATCTTCCATATCTGAGATAAATATAGTGTCAATGCCTTCTAGTACATATTTTATAACATCTTATTCTTTATTTATAATAGTATAATTCCATTAAAATTTTCTGTACTTGAATTCATGGAATTGAAACTCTTTATCAGGTAATGTTTTTTGTCTTGGTGAGAATTTATACTCACTATCCTCTACATAATATATCTATAGACACCTAGAAAAAAATTAAAAAACCTTCCCACAATGAAAATATGTGAGTGGAAGTTTCCAGAAAATAATCCTCTACCACTTTTAAACTTCATTTCTATAAGTGGAAATAATTCATCACTTATATCATCTTCATTTTCTCCTTCTTAAAATTTATACTTCTAAAAACCCTAAATGACATATCTTTTGAAGAGTATTCAAAATAACTCTCTCAGTTCACCTAAATTTCAAAAGAAACCAATTATATATGTAAATAATCTATTGATAGCCCACCAAGACTCATCTCTTTAAGAGATAATACCTTTGGATTATATATCAATGATAATATTATGATGATCTTATTTAAAATTTTTGAATCCTTGGTCTTAGTACCAACTCCACATATATCACTAAGAAATTATATAAGATGATTAAATAAACCATAAAAAAATTTAGTAGTACTCGTATTAAATTCATAGAATCTATTTTTCAAGACTCTAAACATTTCATCCTTTCCATTTTAGTAACATTTAAAATTGTATAAATTTAATCCCAAATAATTTTATCCATTAAACAATCAATTATCTTAAAAAAATATGACTGGAAAACCCTCCTGGTAAAAAATTTTGATCCTTGACATCAACAATCAGTAACCCTTTTCCAGTTTTCATCATTGGACTTCCTATGGGATCACTTACTTGTATCCCATGAACAGAAACAAAGAATACATCTAATTTAATATATTATAAATAATATCTCATCTTGTTCTTCAACATCTGATAATTTCACCCACCAAAAAGGGTACACCATTTTGATTTAGAATTTTATCCATGATTTTTACTATCTCTCAAAATATTCAATAAAAAATAAATGGATTTTATAACACTTGTTGTACCCTGAGGTCTCGTTAAACACTCTAAGAGGGGGTGAATTAGAGTTAACAAAAATTATAAATTTTCTTCTAGTTTAATTGGATCTTGTATTCATGTTAGCAAATTAAAATTAAATTGAATTTTTAACCATAAAAAAATCAAAAATATAATTATAATAAACACACTAATTTTATTTAGTTCACTTATAAAAGGTTATTATAAGAATCACACATCGATGATGTCTTGATATCATGACTAACTACTAATTCACTAGTGTATAATTATAACATTAATAAGATATTACTACTCCACCAAGGTCTTCGACTTATTCCTCTCTTCCATGAAAAAATTTTAATAGGGATATAATGATAAAATTTCATCATAGGTAAATGTTACAATATTTAAATTAAAGATAAATAACACCAAATATCAAGGGAGTTCTCCGTAATTCTTCAGTATTCACTTCCAAATTTTTTAGAAATATGAAAAATAGAAACTTTTTTTGATCTTGATCTTTAATGAACCTTAGGCTGATCACACTTCACAATCAATATCAAATATTCAAAAAAATTATCACAATTGATCCTTTATTCTCTAATATTCAATCTCTTCATATTTTATCTACTCTATGTGTAATACTTTTATTCTAAACATCCAAAATTTATATATCTATAGAATTTATAAATTTAAAATTTGAAATTAAAAATCCCATTAACATCCCATTAAAATATTTCCTTTGGATTTAAATTTTAATTGATATCCCCCATTGAATTTGAATTTTGGAGTTTCTAACTATTTAAATTACTAAAAAACCACCCTCTTATTTCCATATAAACATCTTAATTAAAATTACTCGGAAAACCATACCCATGGAATGATATCATGTTACAAGGCTTGATGGGTTGGTTTCTGTAACTTCTATAAAATACCTGATAACTCACATTATAACCTATATCCTCATGTGGTGTAACACTTCACCTAGTGAAATGGTATTTATACTTTATAGTGTAATCACTCGAAAACAAATACACTTTAATATACCTAGAATATTTCTTGGAACAATATTATATGTCACAACTTGTCAACCACATTTCTAGATTCACTAAAAAATTCCTAGAATTATTCAAGGGATTATCTGATGTGTTCACAGTGTGAAAACTATATAAAGAAATCTATTTTCATCACCTCAACTCCCTCTGTAGTTTAATTCCTATAGTCATAGTGTGTCTCTTTCTTATGTAGATGAAATTCAAGGAAATAACTTTATGGTTTAGGTGAATAACATTAATCAAATTATTTCATAATACTTTTATGAATATAAGTTGTATGAATATATTAGGAATTTGAAAATTTCCTCTCTATTCCAACTTAAATCCATAGTGTGAACCTTATGGTCATGGAAAGACCTATGTTAGTTCCAAAATTTGTAGCCACTACCTCTATAGATCTTCTATATTCCTCCTCGCACTTCATGCATTGAAAATTTCAATAATACTCTATCATATAAACAATATTGACAACAAACCAATCAAAATAACATTTGAATATGATAGTTGGTAACTTTCCCAACCTCAATATACATTTACATGGTTTTCCTCTCAAGAACACAATTTATTCCAGTTTCATAATCATATAAGGATACTAACATACTGGCCTTTTATTATCAACATGTAAGTCCCAAAGAGTAAAACTTGGTCAACTATAATGGTCCACTCATCCATATCACATTAAATAGGCACAGTGGAATTATTTTACAAGTGAAAACCTCAATCGTTCAATGATATTAATTCAACCAGAAAATACACACTAAACATCTCAATGAAGAGTCAACATAAAATCAAACACACCCTTAGGTCTAGGCTAGGTCATTCCTCATATTTATAACTAGTATCCATAATCACAACCAAGAAATATACACCCAAAATATATTCATGTTATGTATGAACACTAACCCCACATATCAATCAATTATCTCAAATCTATTAAGTACCACACTGATTCTAAATATGAAATTCCTTAAAATGGACACCCTCAATCAATCATGTTCTCTACTTAGAAGAGTCTAAAGAGCTTATACCAAGGTACACTATGTCTTAATTCACTAAATTCATACCAATCTTGGGTCCACATACTATATTCCATGCACTTTAGGTCAATTTGATATCCATTGATAACTGTGACATTAAATTTAAATGATTAAAGGGTCCATTGTGGCCCTTGATATTATTCACCACTCAAATAGGTCATGTAATAAAAATTAGTTTTTATATAAAGGTTAGTTTCATATATTTGATAAGATAAAATATCAGATTTATCTTGATAAGAAGTATAAATTATAGTTAGGGTGTTTAGAGACCACATTCCTCAAGAAATAGAGTCACCCCCTTAGTGAAACTCAACCACTATCATAGACCAAGATCAACTAGCTATCATTCATCAACACAATTACCTAGATCCACTAATATCCAATTAAATTAATTATTAAATGATTTTAATCTACTAAAATAATTAATTTCATAATTAATTATTTATTCATATTAAAATGATGACCCACGAGATGGTGTAATGACACCAAAATCGTATCCAAGGGAGTGAAATACACAACCAACACACCACCAATCCCTATATTGAAAATAATTAACAAATGACAACAATTAAAATACAATTTCATCCCTAATTGAATAAAAATTAAATTAAATAATGTAAGTGGGTTACCTCAAATTAAACAACCCAAAAAATTAATTGTTCATCCTTCTAAGGCCTCCTCTATCCAAGTTAAATGGAAACACAATCACTTAGACTTGATTCCTCCATGATTGGTGAAATCATTATACTAAGCCTGATTTCATTCCACCAAAATCAAAGGAAAATAAATAAGATCAAAATAATATAAGGATATGATAAAAACATACCATATAATCACTAAATAAACTACCCTATGATGTCATGTATCAAAGGGGAAAGAAGGGGAGGGAGAAGAGGAAAAGGGAAGTACACCCTTACATTTTAGTTGACTATGAAGAGAAAACCCCATAGGGGTTTTAAAATATAAACCCTCAAAAGATACAACTACCCTTGGTTTTTAAAATCCAAATCTGGGTACCATTGGGTATGCTATGTATCTGTACTTTCGACCCAATGGATCACTAAGTACTTGGTGTAATGCACCAGCCACCTGGTGGCCCCAAGTAAGGAGAAATTCCCCCTGAGACCTCCAACGAGTACCTAGTTCCACCAAATCAAGTACCAAATATCCCTCTATAGCCACGGAGTAACACTATACAACCTTATAAAACCCTTAAAACTCATCCTAATTCTCCTTCACCAAAGATAGCATATAAAAACCTCTATTTAAACATCTCAAAATCATTCTCAAATTACAATTCTTGGTCCAAATTCAAAAAAAAGGTTTTGATTTTTCACTCTTTGAAACCCAGTTCAATTCAGACTCCACCAACCCAAACTAGAGAAGTTCATTACAACCTACCTACTATAACACTTCCCATCCCTAAGAAGTATGTAAATTCATCTTTTGGGAACCATATTATTCACCAAATCCCATGCATTATCCAATTCCATGCCTCCCACTATAAATGATCAAGAAGACTACCCAAACCAGCTCCAATTATCATAACCTTAGGATCCTCTAACTCTACACTTATAATGCTAGTAATTTCTCAAAATATGTGTTTTTATTTTCATCTGAATCATCATGCTCCATCACTTGTGAAACACACAATGCGGTACCCTACCACACTAACTATTCTTGAAAACCTACTATCACACACATCATAGCATTGATAAATTCCATAAATTCTATGATGATTCCCCAATATTGATGGAATTCATGATTTTATAATCCATTGACAACATACACCATCATTAAAATCACCAGTACATACCAAACTATTACTCTCTTGGCATACCACCCAAGTTTCACCTAATAATATCATTAGAAACCATAGTATCACTCCTAATATTATATCCATAACACAAGGCTATTCATCATTTTACATGTTTGTGTGTTATCTAAGAAAATTGAAATTCTATAGACCCAGTCACCATATTAATAAATTTCCAAAAATAAACCTATTCATTCTACTGTATCATATTTGAATGTATAACCATGTTCAGTTATTGAAAGTACTAACCCAACATCCACATCACAACTCAAACCCATACCTTGTAATTTCATATTTATTTATCATAAATTGAACACTTTAACATAACAACCAACACAAAATTAAATCATCACCAGGTTGGGTCTATTATTCTCTCCCCAAATTTCTTCTGATAATTTCACTCCTGTAATAAAGTTCAAAACAAAAATATCGAACTAATGGGATCCCTGCTATAGAATTTACCATATTTCCAATCCAGATGAACAATCATAACCAATACCTGATTTAAATTGACCTTTTATACTCACAGTACCCACTCATATTTCTTCAATAGATCCACATTTTGTGCCCTGTTTGAGGTTCTAATGATATTATGGTTCCTTTCATAACTTATTTCCAATCGTTATGATAATTCTTAATTGTAACACACAATATCTATGTATATTACTTGAAACTCATAACCTCACCCATTACCATGTTACTATAATGTTTCAATAAACTATGTACTTCACCTATCCCAACTAGAAACTCATAATCAATCGATTCCCCACTCACCATAGCCGAGGAACCCCCACCATTCCTTAATCATCACATCGAGCTACTTATCCCCTCACATCTCATTAGTCTTAATGGTCATCACATCATATCTCATATTCCAAAAAATATCATAACTCGTCTCTCATATGAGTCTATCGTCTTAACATGACCACAATATCAAGACCCTCTAGTCACTTTATAGATGCCTCATCTCACACACAAATCAAAACTAGATGCACCTTCCCTCCTTAGTCAATCACACTCATTTGTCGTCCAAAACAACCCATGATCTAATCAACATAGGATATAGAATTAAGGACCAACTCCCTCTTTCTATTTGTTATCCCAAAAAAATATTCCTCACACCTTTCTACCATTCCATAATACTTATTCAGAACCTAATTGTGATTATTTACTAAATTTCAATGGTACCTCATGTCCTAACTCCAAATAGTCGAGGAACTAAGGAGTCCTAGGCACCACCACAACACATAGGAACCTCCCAAGGATCTACCCTTAAAATGAGCCTCAATAGAAAAAGCATGAATATCTCAAAAACAACTAAAACACACATTAGTAAGACATCACATTAAATCATAATGAATTTATATATATCATAATGACCTCACCATTATGGGTCCCATGCCTTTAATGTATCAATATTATAATCTTAAAGATCTCATAAAATCCAACCATCGACATTCCCCACATGCCATCTAATGATTAATGTGCTTAATTAATCTTAAATATTGTCAACCTAAGGGTAATATTAAGTCATAACAATCCAATTACCCCATGGGATAATAAAAAATCACTTACTCTAAAATAAAAGATCAGTTGACTAAATTCTCTCACAATAGTACTCAAAAACCCCCATTGGTACTTATATCTCATACTAGGTAGGTGTGAACCCTAGTTTTACCATTATACATAACTTGGTTCAAATAAATATGTGTCACAACTTATCAATTTTGGGATCTCAGGCTTAATTAATCATTTAAATCTGCCTCTCATGAATGTCAAACCTATCAAAAAACAAACTCTACCGACACTCACACATCTTTAATAACCAAGGCTTCCCCATTCCAAACCGGATACATAATCACACCTTACCAATGTTTCATCTCTATAGTATGAAGTTTCTACACATGGTTTCCATTTCTAAAGGAACATAAAATACTGTTATAGCCCCTTTATAAGGTATCCTATATATATTATAAGTTATCTTGAGAAATAAAAGGAAAGCGCGCTTATACCTAGTTATAAAACTTGACTCACCAAAATTTTGAGTTGCATATCAATGGAATTGGTTTTTCTCACCCATATCAGATACCATAATGCCACTCACATGCTAGAACACCAACCTCAGGGATCTCATACATATCTTTTATTCCATACCAAAAACAAAAACTCACTCTAGGGTACTAATCCTCGTCGAGCTCCCACATGACAAAATACCCCCTCAAGGATTTATCATTACATTAACAGGTACATCAATGGTTCCCCCAAAACAAACTGACCCCATAATACCCTCATAGAATAGTAAAGGTAGTACAAACAAATACATCATTATAATATATACTCATCCTAAAACAAAATGGTCTCACACCACTATAACATATCCCTATCCCAACACAAATACACTCAGACCATGTATAAAATACATATAAGATTCACCTAACTAATTACTCCACCAAATATAAATTTTTATTGAAAATGACACTTTGAGGAGAAGTGGGAAACCTCAGTCAACATAGACGAAGAACTGCGTACTGAAAGAACTCACAAATTGATTAAAAAAAGACTAAAATTGTTTGATTTCTTGTAATATAGAATGACACTATCAAGTAATATAGATAAATATTGTAAAAAATTTAAGCCCATAGTTTTTAATGAAAAAATATTAATTAAATATATTTATTTTTAATAATTAAATCCCAAATAATTAAATAATATATCCTTTTTTGGGGTATTTATATTTTAATTCACATTTTGGGAAAAAAATATTTTTTATGTCCATATTAAAATGATTTTCTTTAGTTATGTTTTCTTTTATAGGAGTAAAAAAGTGCCCTTAAAATTGGACAAGGAGAGCCAAGAGGAGTCCAGGAGTGCACAAAAATGGTAGGCCAAGGTCTGTTGGGATTATGCATGTCAGTACAGCCCATATGGTGAGTGTGAGTGTGTGTGTGGGTGCACGCATGCATGATGGATCCCATCCAAATAGTAGGCTTCAAAGGTGGTTTAGAAGCATCAAATAATATAAATGTGTGAACTCCTAAGTGGAACATTGATGTGTTATATCTCACACACAAAGACACTTTTCAACTTGAAAAAACAACAACTTCCCTGGATTAAATCATGCACCCCCACCTCAATTATTTCTACATCACTACTTCCCAACTCAAGATTAACTGGATTGCTGCATATTCTCACCGGAATCCTCCAAGGTTACCATTTTAGAATATTGAGCTCAAGAAAATGATCCAATTTGAGATAGGAAGCACCATTGTTAAAAATTGGGAGTTTAGATGAGCCTCTATAATCCCATTTTAGAAAGGATGAAGATTTGATCAAGAAGAATGTTTTGGTTAGAATGAATGCATTATGAAAAGCATAATGAAATTCCTTTGACAATATTATTTCACTTCTACAAAATAGGATTTTATTAGCTCTAAAAAAATCTTTTATCAATGCTAAAAAAGTGATGATAATCGATACGCTATTAAAAGAGGTCCCTTTTATCAGTGCTATAAAAAGTGCTGATAAAGACCCCTTTTATCAGTTCTGATGAAAAGTGTATTTTATTAGAGCTAAAAACATCACTGATAAAAGGTTACTTTATTAGCGTTTTTTAAGCATTGTTAAAACACCTCTTTTATTAGCATTAAAAAAAGTAAAGATAAAGGTAAAAAAATTAAAAAAATATTCAAATTGGAGGGTGGCCCCCCCATCAATGCTAGATTCCTCATTTTAACAATTATATCCTCCCATGCCCCCCCCCCCTTAATAGCACTAACCCCCCCCCCCCCCCCTCCAATAATAATGCTACCCCTCTCCTCACCCACCCGTGCACCCTTTCCTTTGCTGGTTTTTGAACCTGAGATCGTCTCCTCATGCGCCTGCAACTCTTCCACTCACATATATTGTTTTTTCTTCATTTTATGATATATCTATATATTTATATATATTTCATTACTTTTTATCCATATATTTATATATATATATATATATATATTTAAATTCCTATATAAAATTTGTTTTGTGTGTTTCTGTTTATAAATACATAAATATATATATATCTATATGTATTTATATATTTGTACATATATAAATATAATTCTACATTTTTTATTTCTTTACATATATTATATATTTATATTTATATACATATATTAGAATATGTAGATAAACATATATATATATATATATCAATACACACACAAATGTATTTATATATATATATAAAATATATACATTTATTGTATATATATATATATATATGTATATAAATATTCATACATTTTTATTTTAAATAAAACGGATATTATTTTTTATTTAGATATGTTCATATATTGAGAAATATATTTTATATGTAAATACGTTTATTTTTATGGGTGAATATATAAATTATGTATATATAGTTATATATTCAATTATAAATAATTGTACATTGTGAAAAATGATAAAATTTCAAAACAATAATATCAATATGAAAAAATCCCTATAAATAAATTCAACCTCAACCAAAAAATTCAATAATATCCCCTTATACTATGCTAAAAATCCATCGACTGTTAAAAAATTTGGGTACCACGACTAAAAACTTATTTTTGGATGCCTTTTTTTCCTTTTTTGCCTTTAAAAATGTGACAAAGGTATACATATTTCACCAATGGCATAGAGCTCTTCATAGGCTTCAATTTGATATGTGGTGGAGCTCAAACAAACACCCAGATCAAAAGTTGTGGTTGTTTGTAGTTCAAGTTACATTTCCAACTTATTTTCGATATTTTATTTATTTTTTTGTTTTTTATACTCAAATTGTTATTAAATGAATATTGCATGATAATAATTAGAAAATTATTAATTAGAAAATAATTTTAATTATTTAATAAGTCATTTTCACTACTTATCTTATATATTTAGTGTAAATGTCTATTTATCTTTATCTGAAACATATTTAAATTATATATATTATATTTATATCAATATAAATATATTTATATATTTATATATTTATATATTATTTTTAATGAAATATTTTTTTCGAAATATACCATTTATCTGTTCTAGTAAAAATCATTGATAAAGGGGGGTCAAAGCGTTGATAAAGGGGGTCCCTTTAATAGTGCTAAAAAATGTTGATAAAGGTACCCGCTTTATCAGTGTTTTTTAGTGCTGTTAAAAGGTGGTGCTATGAAAACTAGATTTGTGGTAGTTCTTATGTAATGATTTCTACCTCCGGAATCCTTATATGGGAGTTTTACCATCGCATTGTCTCACTTCCACTAGTACACTTCCTCTATTGTAGTTGTGCTACTGATGCCAGATAAGGATATGATACACAACACTGCCACCACTTCTTGCAACCATGGTTGGTGATACCACCAATCCATAACCCTCCTTGATTTTAATATCCACTACTACTATCATGCTACCATTAAAGGTCCAAGGGTGTGCTACCACTGCTTGTTATTACTATCCTTCTACTAGTTCCTTGATTTATCCAATTTCTACCCTTATCTAAACATAGTTTAATCACACAACCATTCCTCCACCATCATTATTACACAAACACTATTTTTCTACCAATCCCATACAAGGATATAGTACCAACAGTCCTTCCTTTGTACCAAAATTACCCAAAGGAACTCAACGACCCATGTTTTTACTCCTTGAATGTAGATTCCTTCGTCAAGCTATGGATGATTCACTCACTTGAGAAGAGTGTTCATTCTTAATGCCACTAGATATTTAGTGTTGAAGAATAAATCCTTGTAAAAATGATAATACTGAGGCCAATCAAATCCAATTGAAACCATGAATTAAATAAATAATAGTTATACACTTGGTGAGTGTTCACTATGTAGGAGAATATAATATTGAGGGACCTCACACTTCTCTTATTTTTTGGTTGTAGTGTTTAATAAGAGTTCACATATTATACTCAATGAAAATACCAAAATAAAACAAATTCATAGTCCAGTGCACATGCCAGTCATCCCTCATGTCTAGAATCCAAGAATGAGAAATGTTGAGGCTCGATCATACTTATATTTTTACACCTTAAGGATAGATACATAGTATGCATGATAATTTTAATGCACAAATACAAAAAAGTATTTTAAAATGAAATAATATAGTAGTTATTAGTTTTCAAAAAAGTTTTTCATGAGTTCCACATGACTAGAAGCCTATGAAAATTTCTAATGAAGCTATGAATGTGAAGAAAGTTAAAATTTTCATAAGGAAGAAATTTTCAGAAGTGAAAATACTCAAATAATGAATAGTTTCAATGTATTCAATAAAACTAAAAATAGATAATGATTTTATGGTTAACCTTTAAAAACCTACTATATGGATGGGATCTTGATTATTCCATGTAGTGGTTTTATGAGAGGTCTCGGTTTCAAGCTTCCCATCCATGTTTAGTTAGAATTTTCATTTGTTTCTCCCTTCCATAACTGTGTTCTAAAAAAACTACACATGTAGAATTCACATTAATTTCATGGAAATGTAAATAAAAAATTTTCTACAAAATACATTGTTGTGATTGATTAATATTTTTGAAATCAAGAGTCATGAGGATTTTTAAAGATCTCTTTAAGACTTAAAAATAGTATTTAGGATGTTTGATCATGAATTATGATTTGAATAAGAATCTTAAAATAAATTGAGGAATAAATTGTGTGCATATAAATGGGAGGATAATTGATTAAGGAACACACCCCCTCCAATAGAGAAGATTCGTGAACGACTCCACTGGAGAAGATCAATCTGATGCTCTAGATTTGTGTTAATTTCTTCTATCATGTTTTATTTATAATATGTAATCTAATCCTCCAGACTTTTTTTATATTTAATGGTATTTTAAAACATTTAGGTGATTATTTAAGGGGAGGAAAATCTATTTTTATGATTGGGTCTCCATACTTTCAATAGAAATAGTTATCTCTCTTTATGGAAAATTGATTTCAATATTTAGTTTTATAATTAATGTTGAACCCAATTTTGTTCCATTTTTTATTTTTTATACTATTTATTACCTTTTTCAAGGATTCATCCTCTCCCTATACATGGTTTAATATCATATCTATTGAATTATCTAGGATTAAGTAGTTTTTTTTTAGCAATTATTGACATGTGAGAAAGTAGTGGTGGTTAAACTTGGTTTACATTGGAATAAAAATACCCGATTGGGTATTTCTTTAGTGAATTGAAGGAGATTCACTATATATTTAACACATTTGAAGGAGAATAGACTAAAGACTATTATATCATTAGAATTATGATTTCATACCTAACTTGATCACTTGTCTCTTGATCTTAATTTTAAGTCTTTGCTTCATTTTTTCTTAGACCTACAAACAAAAACACTATCTTTTTTTATCACCCAGAACAACTATATTTAGATCAATCATCACCAGATACAACCTAGGTTTCCACTACTACTACACTCCTAATAAAATTAATTATATATTTAGATACTCTTTGATAGGTGAGCATCAAAACACAGAACCTCTATCCGGCAGTGAATGGAAATCTAATATAGATTTTTCATGAATAAGACCTCTAATTTGGAATTATTTCCTTTTGATCCTAAAATAAAAACACTTTTACTAAATAGAATTAAGAACCTTAATTTAGATAATACATTTTTATAAATTAATCTTCAGGACTAAAGTGAAACTTCTAGTTTTCACTTTGAGACTAAAATCATGGAAATAACCCCAAATCAAACCTTAAGTGACTTATGTGACCCACAATTTTCCAATCAATGGTATCAACTTATTATTATTACTTTATAAAATGATTTTTAATTTTGAATGAATATGATTTAAGTGATACTAAAATTTCATGGTCTTGAGGGTGAATGTCCAAATAGACATATTCAAAATCTCACCTACGTTTTCTAAAATTTCAATTCTTGATGAGTCACTGAAGAGAAATTCATGTGGTGGGAATTCCATTTTTCACTAGCAGAAGATGATAAAGAGTGTTTGTAAAACCTATGAACTGGAGAGATCCATGATTGGGAAAACCTGTAGAGAAGTTTTATACAAAGTTTCTTCCACACCACTGTTGGGTCGGAACAAACGGGGAAAAGATGGCAAGAGGGGGGGTGAATTGCATTTTAAAAAATTGATTAACAAATAAAAAATCAAAGTAAAGAGCAGCGGAAATAAAGAGGCAAGACACACAAAATTGATAACGGAGTTCGGCCAAAAACCCGGCCTACGTCTCCGCTCCCAACTCAACCGTTGAGAGATTCCTACCGCTTGCTTTTCAATGGTTTTAGCAAGAAACCCACTAGGCTTTGAGGTAGCACTAGGACCTATTACAGCTTGCTTTTATTGGTTTAGCAAGAACCCACTTGCTTTCAATGGAATAGCAAGAACCCACTAGCCTTTTTAACGGGTGAAGGCTAGCTCACCGAAACACAAGCCTTTTAAAAGGAAAGACTTGAAGAAACCTCTTCACACCTTAATGGTGGTGTGAAACCCAAAAGAAAGGGGGATGATAAAAGGGTTTGGGGTTTGTAGGCACAAACCCAATTTTAAGCTCAAAATAAATAAACAAGAAAAACTGTATTGGAGGAAGACTTGGGCGCCAATTGGATGATGGAGTTGATGTAGCGTGCTCTCCCAAGCTTCTTGAGGTGCTCCTTGGATTGGAAATTGGATTGGAGCACTTGAGGATCCTTGAAGGTGGAGGGCCGGAGGTTCGCCAAATGTGCAACAATATGTCCGGGTGCTTGGGTATATGATCCGGTTGGTGTCCGGGGCTTCCTTGGCCTTTATTTATAGGCATGGAACCCATTGGGGGCCTTCGGAGCCGTTGGAGAAGTCCTCGGAGCCGTTGGAGGCCAAAAGAGGGTTGACTGGTCAAAGCCAACGGCTAGTTTGACTGGGCTACCGGCTGGCCGGTACAGGTCCACCGGCTGGCCGGTGCCTTGGATGTTGAGAAGTGCTTCTGCCCAGGAGCCACCGGCTGGCCGGTGAGAAGGCCACCGGCTGGCCGGTGGTGAAACAGTAGGTCTCACTATTGAACCAGGATGCCACCGGCTGGCCGGTGACAGAGCCACCGGCTGACCGGTGGAGCCTGGCAGTGGGCAATGCCTCTACCAGGTCCACCGGCTGACCGGTGCTATCACACCGGTTGGCCGGTGGACTGAATTTCAGTCCACATTGCCAACTTTCTTGGGCCAATCCTTTGGAAATCAATTGCCTATCATCCACAACACTTAAAAACAAGGTTAGACAAAGAATAAGGTGATTGTGATCATGAAAATCAAACAACGAGGGGAACGAGAGGTACAACAATCTCCCCCTATTTTGATGATCACAATCACCGAAACAATCAAAGTAAAATACTGAAATAAAGGCATGCTTTTAATGAATAAATTGAAAATAAATGCTAAGCATGATCAAAAGGTTTCTCCCCCAATCAATCAAGAAATTTCTCCCCCTTTGTGATTATCAAAATAGAATGGGGCATAAAACTTGATAGAGGGAACACGTTGAAAAACAAGATATGAGAATTAAAAAAAATGAATTGAGATTTTTGAAATTGAAATGAAAATTTGAATAACAGTTTGAATTGAAAGTTTTGAATCAAAATTGAATAGAGAATTTTGAATTGAAAAATTTGAAACCAAGAGTTGAAATTGAAAGTTTGAATAGAAAATTGAATAGAAAGTTTTGAATAAAAAATTTGAAATGAAAATTTTGAATGAAAATTTTTAATTCACAAAAAGGCTTAAAAGAACCTAACTCCCCCTAAATAAAGACAATAAATCACCGGGGAGAGGAAATAAATTTTGGCCCGGAGAGACTCTCAAGAAGGGATTTTTCAATCCAAACATGTCTCATAGCGGGTCTTCTCCTATAGAACTCATCGGAATAGAAAAAAGACTTGGGTTGGCCATACCGGGCGTTTTTGCAATTACATTCATAAATGAGGTGCCCGGGTTTTTTACAATAATTGAAAAATTTAAAACTAGAGCTCCCCCTTACAAAAACAGTGGGTGCATGGGAGGAGGAAGCTTGGTTGGAATAGCCAAGTCCATGGGTGGTTCTAGAAACACGTTGGGAACCTAAGAGTTTGGTCAGATTTTGTTCCCCTTGGGTGAACTTAGCTAGTGATTCCCTTAGATCTTTGATGGTTGATTCCAAAGAATCAACATTGGGGAAATTTTGGATTTTTAGGGAGAGTTCCTCCTTCTCTTTGAGAAGTTGTTCTTTTTCGGAGGAAAGCTTTTTGAAATTCTTTTTTAAAGTAACAAATTTTGACGATAAAGCATGAAAACCTTTTTCTAGTTGGTCTCTAGCGTATTGGAGATCCTCATATGACAAATGATTAAAAGAATTAGAAGAACTAGAGGAGGAAGAAGAGGAAGAGGATGATGATACCTCATGTTTTGCCATTAGGCATTTTGTACCTTGGTCGCTTGAGGAGGAGGAGGAGAAGGAGGAGAAGGAGGAGCTATCACTCCATGATGCCTTTGAAGCCTTATTCTTTCCCTTCTTGGCCCTTTTCTTGTGAGATGGGCAAACGGGCTTGATCTTTTCGTCGGGTTCTTGATTTTGATCGGATTCTTGCTTTGGAGCCTCGCTAGTACCTTCATAGGTTAGTTCTAAAAATTTCCAAATATCGTGTGAAGTAGAGCAAGTAGAAATACAATCAAAAACATTACGATCTAACCCACAATGTAGAGCATTCATGGCTTTGCCATCAAGCTCAAAATTTTCAATGTCTACGGGGGTCCATTGAGATTCATCTTTACTAGAGAGAGTATAACCATGCATGACAATTTTAAAAATAGGATAGCCAATACTTTTAAGAAATGTGGTCATGCGGGTTTTCCAAAAAGTATAATCGGCTCCATCAAAGAATGGAGCACGATCCAAAGAATATCCTTCGGGGGATTGAGAGGAAGAAGCGGTAGAAGCCATCAAAAAATAGGATCTTTAATTTGAAACCGGTTAGGGAATTATTCAAAATATCCCTCTGATACCAATTGTTGGGTCGGAACAAACGGGGAAAAGATGGCAAGAGGGGGGGTGAATTGCCTTTTAAAAAATTGATTAACAAATAAAAAATCAAAGTAAAGAGCAGCGGAAATAAAGAGGCAAGACACACAAAATTGATAACGGAGTTCGGCCAAAAACCCGGCCTACGTCTCCGCTCCCAACTCAACCGTTGAGAGATTCCTACCGCTTTCTTTTCAATGGTTTTAGCAAGAAACCCACTAGGCTTTGAGGTAGCACTAGGACCTATTACAGCTTGCTTTTATTGGTTTAGCAAGAACCCACTTGCTTTCAATGGAATAGCAAGAACCCACTAGCCTTTTTAACGGGTGAAGGCTAGCTCACCGAAACACAAGCCTTTTAAAAGGAAAGGCTTGAAGAAACCTCTTCACACCTTAATGGTGGTGTGAAACCCAAAAGAAAGGGGGATGAGAAAAGGGTTTGGGGTTTGTAGGCACAAACCCAATTTTAAGCTCAAAATAAATAAACAAGAAAAACCGTATTGGAGGAAGACTTGGGCGCCAATTGGATGATGGAGTTGATGTAGCGTGCTCTCCCAAGCTTCTTGAGGTGCTCCTTGGATTGGAAATTGGATTGGAGCACTTGAGGATCCTTGAAGGTGGAGCGCCGGAGGTTCGCCAAATGTGCAACAATATGTCCGGGCGCTTGGGTATATGATCCGGTTGTTGTACGGGGCTTCCTTGGCCTTTATTTATAGGCATGGAACCCATTGGGGGCCTCCGGAGCCGTTGGAGAAGTCCTCGGAGCCGTTGGAGGCCAAAAGAGGGTTGACTGGTCAAAGCCAACAGCTAGTTTGACTGGGCTACCGGCTGGCCGGTACAGGTCCACCGGCTGGCCGGTGCCTTGGATGTTGAGAATTGCTTCTGCCCAGGAGCCACCGGCTGGCCGGTGGTGAGACTGTAGGTCTCACTGTTGAACCAGGATGCCACCGGCTGGCCGGTGACAGAGCCACCGGCTGACCGGTGGACTGAATTTCAGTCCACTTTGCCAAATTTCTTGGGCCAATCCTTTGGCAATCAATTGCCTATCATCCACAACACTTAAAAACAAGGTTAGACAAAGAATAAGGTGATTGTGATCATGAAAATCAAACAACGAGGGGAACGAGAGGTACAACAACCACTAGGGTCACAGTGATAAGGATAGAGCTTTATGTCATCCAACATGTATTTGGACAAAATCGTTATGAGTTTTGAGAAATATTCAAGAAGATTTGTTTAAGTTTCCCTCATTAATATATAAAGGAACATCACTTTATAGTTTTATTTTATCAAATATTGTTGGAAAATGATATTAATCTCTAGGATTCATCCTTCGGAGGATATTTGACTGACAAGTCACCAACGGAAGCAAGGATCCAAATTGAAAAGATAGTAAAAAATTCCAAGGAATTTGGGACAGAATGTATGGGTATAATATTTATTCATAAGGTAAAAGATTTCAATTTATATCTTTTACTTGAAACTAAAATCTAAGAGAAAAAAAGATTAGTGAGATAGATGGATATGAAGAAATTGAGTGAACAAAAAAAACCACCTCAGGTATGTTATATGTTCTCTTCCCTAAATCATTACACTGATCAATGTACACAATTATAGGTCATATAGAGTTTTGTGGAAGTGTTATAAATAAGTAATATCCAATAAAATAAACCATGTAAGAATAAATCACAAACACCACTTGTATTTAGAGCCCAAAATCAATCAAGAACTATTTATTAAAACCAATACCCAACCACCACACCAACAGTAATACTCAAATCCACCACTTTTCTGAAAACCATAAAAATATCTATACATGTAGAATATTTATCAATCATCTCATTTATAACAGAATACTTATGAGAATCCCTCAACATTTTCAGCATCATCTAAGTATCAACACTTATGAGCAAATATTTAGGGGTTAGAAGATAATATAAATAATCTAGAAAACCAATTCATAAGTATTATAAACGTACTAACCAAAAATATAAGGAAAATTCCATCCCAAATAGGATTAAATATAAAATATCAGGAATTATTATAACAAGGAGTAGTAAGAAGATTCATCCACCTTAACCCAAGAGATTCCAAACTAAACTTGAATTAAAAAAGGCTAAAAATTCTAAGTATAATTTTTATTATCAATCAAACTAACAAAAGGAATAAAATATGAAAGACCAATGAATCACAAGAATATGGGAGACTTGAATCCCACCATATTAGTGGTACAACTTTTAAATAGATCATCCATTTTTAGTAGGCTTTTTAGAAGATGTTTTAATAATAGTTAAAGGATTTATATTCCCAGTAGACTTTTATGTTATCATAGTGGATAAAGATAGATATCTAGTAAAATCACCCACCATATCGAGAAGTCCATTCCTAAATAAAACCAATACCATAATAAATGTAAATTAAGGAACCCTCATCATGGAGTTTAGATATTGCACTGTCCAATTAAATATTTTAAACTCCATGTGACACCCTTCAATTAACCATTCACTTTTTACACTCTACAATGATGAATGTACTAAACCTAGTAAAAAATCATTTATAACCAATCAGTTATTATCTTTAGAAAATCAATTATCTATTGAAACCACCATGGAATACGTAACTTTCATAAATTATATAAATTATAGAAATATTAATTTCAATTTAATGGAATATATAATCTATGAGTTTTATAATGAATTGGTTTATTTTTTTCAAAAATAAAAAACTGATATCTCATCTTGTGTATATGAAATTAAAGATTTGGGAGTGGGTAACCTTGATTTAATTTAATCACTTTAATAACCCTCAATTATATAATTAAAACCTCTTCCAAGTGAGTTGAAATAATCTTATCTAATGGAAGGCGAGAAACTATCAGAACTAATTGGTAATAAATTCTCTAGAACCCAAGAAAAAACTTTAATCAAACTTCTTAAAAGGAATTTATAATCCATAATGTAGATCTTAGGGGATATCCCAGGAATAAACCACAAAATATGATCACGTAAAAATTTTCTAGAGGTGGATTCAAAACTAGTTAGGCAACCCCAAAGAAGGTTCAATCCCACAACCATGGAAGAATTGAAAAATGAGATAGGAATGTTTTTATCGGTATAAATTATTTATCTTATATATTACTCATAATGGGTTGGATATATCCATGTTGTACCTGAGAACACTATATTAACCATTGAAAAAAATTATCATAATGAATTTATTCCCATTAGAGTTCAAAATAGTTAGAGAGTGTGTAATAATTATAGAAAACTTAATCAAGCCACTCAAAAATAACACTACCTCATTACTTTCATTGACCAAATGCAAGAAATGTGTATAGGAGGAATACATAACTATTTCATGAATGGGTTTTTAGGATAATTTCATGTTCCCATTTCTCTAGAAGATCAAGAGAAGACAGCATCCACAAGTCCCTTTGGCACCTTTTCCTAAAAAATGATTCCTTTTTGGTTGTTCAATTCCATAGGTATATTCTAATGATTCATCATAAGTATCCTTCCATGCCACATTAAATCTTTCTTGGAAGTATTCTTAGATGAATTTTTTCTGGTAATTCATTTGAACACTATTTGGTAAATCTATAAAAAAAAATTAAAAATATGCTTTGAAACAAATCTTGTTTTGAATTTAAAAAAAAGTAATTTCATTGTTAAGAAAGGTATAGTCTTAGAAAACATCATTTCACAAAAATTATACGAGGGGTATAAATCTAAATTCGAAGTGATAAATTATTTTATCTATAAAAATTATATGAGACATATTACATCTTTTTTAGTCCACAAGGTATTCTATAGAAGATTCATCAAGGATTTTAGTAATATTTTCATCCCTCTTTCCATGTTACTTTTAAAAGAATATTATTTTGATTTTAATGTTGAATATAGGGAACATCCCACTCATATAATTAAAGGCATGCCACAATTCATTTCTTATAACTCCAGAACACTGGATGTCACTCAACTCAACTACACCACCACTAAGGATTTCCTTGTAATCGTTTTTTCATTTGATAAATTCAAATCTTATTTTCATGGAACTGAAGATTATATATTTTTAGATCATGTATCTCTTAGGTACTTAATGAAGAATACATATGAAAAGACAAATCAGTTCATATGGATGCTAATTCTTAAAGAATTCAACCTGGATATTATATAAAAAAAATTAGAAGAAAATTGAGTGGAATATCACCTAAGTATACTTCCTAGAACCAATGAATCATAAATTTTATAACAGTAACAACTAAATGATTATATTTCATAATAATAACTTTAAATAATGGAAGTTGAAGTACTATGGTATGCAGATATAGTGAATTATTTAGTGAATTATCTAGTACCATATCATCTTAACTCCCTTTAAAAACAACAAATTAAAGCTAAATCCATATTTAATATTTGAGAAAATCCATTCCTTTAGAAATTTTACAATGATAAAGTAATAAGAAAATGTTTTCATAAAAGAAAAATTGAATCTATTTTTGAATCCTATCAAAAACTATCTTTTTATTGATGCTCCTTTCCGTCACAAAGTCTAAATGACTGAAAAAGGGAAATACCTTAGTCCAAAGTGATTCATCCTTTGAAAAACATCAAAAATCGACAAAGGCGTGAAGAAGGATTTCTTCCCACTTGGGTCGTGCAAGTTTCATCATGGTCACGCAAGTATACTTGCACGCCGAATAGTGGTCACGCAGGTGACTTGCGCGACCTCATTGATAATTCGCCCAGGGTCTTCACCAGCCCCCGGTGGGACCCCATTTCAGGGATGAAAAATTCCAAAAACTCATATTTGAGCTCTCGGTGCCCTAGTATCTTCTCAGAGCTTCTAAACACTTATAAGGTAGTTTCTTACCTAGAACAGAAGATCTAAATAGGGGTAGGAATGCCTAAGTGTTGAAACTCATCAACACTTGTGGGCCTAAGTGACCAGCCCTTAAGGGAAATTGCCATACTTGCGCGCCGCCTTTCCCCTTAAATAGAAGTTGCAAACCCCTCTTCTGGAAGTCTCTAGGGATAATACTAAGGGCTTGAGCCAAGGCTCGGCCAAGTATTACACTAAGGGTTAACCGTCGCTCAAGTACCCATGTGTTGTGCAAGTATACTTACACGATCAGGACTTGCACACCCACGCAGGACTTGCGCGCCACATTATTTTTGGGTGCCCCTCTTGCCTATTTTACCTCTCTTATGCCTATCCACATATCCTCTTCAAGATTAAGCCTTCATAACTCTCTCCAAATCCATTCAAGGCATGATTTCCTTGTTGGAATCCTTATCTAAAAGGAATTCTGTGGAACATCTCTTAAAACCTATTGATTTACATATCTTCATGTCACTAAGGTTGGAAATTTCATTAATTCAACCTCATCCTTTAAGATGAGAGAATCTTTAACCTAGGCACCCTTTTCATAAGTAAGCCCCATTCCAAGTTCTCTTAATTTGGGCCTCCTTTTTAGGAGTAATCCCCAATTCCCCTTAATTTTGGGCCTCCTTTTCCAGAGTAATCCCCAATCATAATTCCTCTAATTTGGGCCTCCTTTTCAGGGATAAGTCCTAAATCATAAATTCCATTTAAATTAGGCCTCCTTCTCAAGGATAAGTCATTAGTCTCAAGTCCCATAGCGTGGGCCTCTTTTCAGGATTAATCCCCAGTCTTTGAATTCTATTAATTTTGGGCATCCTCCTCAGGAGTAAACCCCAACCATAATTATTTTAATATGGGCATCCTCCTTAGGAGTAAGCCCCAAGTTCCCAAAAATCAAAATTCCCTTAACCTGGGCTTCCTTTTCAAGAGTAATCCCCAGTAATAATCCACTTTAACCTGGGCCTCTTCTTTAATAATAAGCCCCAGTCATAATTTCTCTTAACCAATATTAATTTACTTTTGACTTGGGATTCCTTCTCATGAGGAAAACCCAATAATAAGTCCCCTCTAAATTTGGGAATCCTCCTCAGGAATAAGCCCCAAGTTAGAGTATCCAAATCTCCATAAAGCACATATACCTTTATGGAACTTGTATTCTGGTTTCTTCCCTGATGTAAATCCCAATCTTCATCTATTTGGGCAGTCATACATACATAAGCACCACTCATTTCTTATAATTGCATCTTTCATGGCACAATTGTCTGGTTTTACCAATACCTCTTGTTTCTCACACTGAGTATAACTGACGTGAGCTTAGAGTGTAAAAGTAATTATGAAATCTTTCTTTGAGCCATCAATCATGCATAAAACCTCATACTTCTTTAATCAAACTACGTGGGTTCTGATTCCTTTTCTAAAACAAAGGATATGCATGTAGCCCATCTGCGGGTATGATCCCAACTATGAAATAATTCATGTCCTTCTGAATGACAATAAACGTCTAGTGACCCACTGAGTGGCTTTAAAACCAGTATGGTTATCTTAATAACCAAGAGATTTCTATATAATCTGTCGAAGGATACCATTGACCAAGAATATCTAACAAATACATATGATTCTCTATCGCTAAAGAACCTCGAATACATATAAAAGATTCTATAAATCCCATACATACTAATTATTGATTGTCAGATCTAAAGGAAAGCTCATTTTCATTCTTGGTAATGTAATAAGGATTCACGAACATAATTTAAATCTATAAAGAGAGTCCCGGAGAAGACAATAATTCCCCCAAAAAAGGTGGGATGAGTCCGACCTCCCATCCTCTCGACCAATGCAAATTCTTAAGCCTCATTAGTCCAGAACTAATGAGCACCTACCTTTGTAAAGTAGGTACAAATAGATGTGGAATCATTGGATGTTTTCCAGTTCTACAAACAAACCCGTTAGAAACCGCTTGGAATGTTTGAACCTTAAATCAATGAGGTCATCCCCATTTCTAGAGGAAAAAAAATGGTGAAACCGATGTGAATCCTTAACGAAGTTAAAATGATGTTTTACTTATTTGTTAGGCCCCTATTTAAAACTCAATAAGAGGGTCAACAAAGCAATCAATAACATATGTGCTCATCCAAAAGATGTAGCTGCTGAACTTATCTTGATTATGTTTGTTATGTCAAACATGCACTCTTTTCCAAGATCTTCTGCATTACAAGAATGTATTTTCTTAAGTTCACGTCTGTGAATGCCTCTGTTGTGAAAACCTCTGCTGTGAATGCATCTACTGCTACTCCTGCTAGATCGTTGTCCACTCTGAGGAAGAAATCACCTACTCAGCATCTTCCACACTAGGTATAAAATGTGTTGGTTAAGGAGTATCGTCAACATGGTACGATTCCAACTCTAGAGGTTGTTCGACAAGCCCTCCAAGTGAACAACTCACCAGGGTCATCCGGACAACGACGACAAGCGATTAAGAAGCAGGCGGTGCTAACTACCATCTCCAACCATTTCGGGTCGTCATCCCCGGAACGCAATCACCATTCCCTCACGTATTCTGGGGAGGTGAATGACCAGGTCCCTCAGGGCCTTATCTCAAAGAGACATGAGTCCTTCCCATGGGCTCCCACCAACAATCGTCGCTAGAATCGTGTGGCAGTGCGCCCTCAACATGATGAGGGTGTCATCTCCAGGTGTTCGGCTCAGGTTCCTCGAACTCGAGTAGGAAAGATGAACCACCAGAGGTGAAAACCGGTTAATAGTGAGAAGTTTCTTATCTCTGCCGTTTCTGGAGAAGTCTACCAACCTAACTTGGTGGCAAGCAATGAGAGGGCACACACACCCATCCATTTTAATTCCATTGTCCAATAGACTCGTCTGGCAGCAGCACGCCAATCCCTCCAGGAAATTCCGGCGGAGTACTATAGACAGGAACATACACCTGTTTACAAATCATCAGCTGGTCAGAAGGCTCGTCGGACTATATATGATGGAGCCTGCCAACCCAATGTATTGACAACTGGTAAACAAGAACATACACCTGCTTACACTCATCAGTCCTGCTAGCAGCCTCATCTGTCAGTATTGAAGGAAGTTCATCAATAACGTTCGGCGGAGTGCAATCAGCAGGCACATACACCTGCTAGTATTGATCAAGCCTATCAACAGTCTCGTTTTGTTGCATTCAGAGAAGTCAGTTAGAAAGCTCCGACGACAAACAGGAGGAAGACTCAACTCTTTGCCCCCACACATGAGTACTATTAGAATTCACTAATAGGAAAAGGAGGACAGGAGCATAAACACACACCTACTCCAAGAACGGAATGGAAATATATACCCATTTCGGTAGCTGAAGTCACCATGCACATTCTGTTAATGGTGAAGGAGTAGAAGCAAATCCCTGCTCATATTCTGGATGCCTCCCAGGATATTATAACAGCTTCAGCTACATCACAGGGGAAGAAATGCAAATCTATCCCTACCATTGGAGTGACACATCAACAGTTCACTCCATAACAGACACACACCTCTGTCCCAGTCCAAGAGGGTTTTGGGGCATACTCTCCCATATCATACGGACAACCAACTCACGCACATACACCTGATTTGAGTGGATATAATCAGCCTAACCTGATCATTTCTCCTGAGAAGGAAAATACACCTGCCCATAATGAACACCTTCATTAACAAGTGGTTCCTAAAGTGAGTAAGAAGGTGTCTAAGAAGAAGACCCACCCAGCATAGTCAAGAAATCAAGGGCCAATCTGTAATAAGGCCTTACTCGATGCTGGAGATCTTGATGCACTCTGACAATTATCTGTTGCAACTCAAGATTCTACTCTCTCAGTTCCCAATAGTGGGAACATTAATTCTGAAGGTCTGCACCAGACACTTTCTCATGAAGGCTTGCTTCATGACAATTAGGTCGATCTCAAAGTTTCATCTTCAGATGAGAGCCACAAGAACCCTCTATGTGGTCAGAAGACCAAGGAGAAAAATGTTTCATCTTTTGATGTAACCCACCCTGGTGGTCCTCCCCATGATGATGAATTTAGCTGCGAAAGTCCTCTCCATAGTAATAATGCACATTGCATGGAAAATTCTACAATGGAAAATGTAGTGATAAGAAATCCCTCTTATCTTGAAGCACTTGCAAATGTGAAGTCAGTCATGTCTGTTGCTTTACCACTATTAGGTGAAACACTTTCTCAATTAGAAGATATCTTGGGGTGTTGGTCATTCTCTGAACCACCCCTGGGTCGTTCATCTTCTAATTTAATTAGTGAATTCTCTACCAATCTTGTTGAATCTGATGATGCAGCAAGGAAACACCAGCTCTAGTCTAATCAGGTTGAAAAATCTTCATTGAATGATAAAGAGGAAGTACTGAATATGAGAAAACAACTGGAAAAAGGTGAAGTGCCAGTTATATTTTGGCCTTTGGATGACTCTCAGTAAGAAATTCCAGAGATGTTGATGGTAGATGGAATTAATTATATTCGTCTTAACTTATGGAAAACTCTTTGTTAGTTGAAAAAGGAAATAGTATCTTATGATGAATATAAAAATCATGTCAAGATAATACAAGGGTTACAATGCCAAATTGATTTGGCTTCTCTCTTAGTTTCTCAATATCTGAAAGCTGAAAAGCAACAGAGAGCCCTTCATCATTAAAGCCTTGGCACACTAAGAAGATTGTGCCAGTTAATTGCCAATTCCCTATCTGATATTCATATCAGGGGATGGGGTGTTCATGGAGAACAACATTTCATTGTACTCTCCATTCAGCAAATCCATCCAAAAATGGTCTCATGAAATGTTATTTCCCATGGCCGGCCACAACCAATTGGCTTTGTTTGTAATCAAAGGCTCGCTCAAAAACAGGCCTCAACTATTTCCTCTCAAAATCAAACATACAGAGAACAAGTTATTGAATTACTCCTGCATCAAGAAAACGAGAATATTGAAAAGGCCTCTTGTTTGGAGAAATCACATCATCAAGTGACAGAAGTGTCATAAATCATCCAATGTTCTTTTGAGCCGGGTGATAAGAGTGGATGCAGGTTAATGCATTTAGCCAATTTTCGGACTAAAGTTTGTAAGATCAAGAGAGATTTTAAGAAGTTCTCAGATATAGAAACTCAAGAACCACCCCAGCTTGCTAGACTGGGGACTCTTTTAACCCAACCCTCAGAATCAAAAAATAGGATTCAAGGATTTGACCAAAGACAGCAGGAACAACCCCAATCCACAGGACTGGGGACTTTTTTAAACCATCAATCTCTCCCTCAGATAAAGTCAGTCTTCTCCCGATTAGGGAAGAATCCAAAAGAGGAACGAAGAGCCAAATTATTAGGTGATTCCCTCCAAATTTTGGTTCGTCAAGAAGTTCCTGAGGAATCAAATCAGCAAAAGGCAGTGTCTCAACAAGGACATGGAAGAAGAGAATATCGCAGAAATACCAATAAAAGAGATTCAATGCTTTATGCATCAATTAATGTCATCAATGCCGTTATTGATGATCCCCCAGATGAGGCTCACTCAGAGGGATCAGATGAAGAGGTTCATGCTCAAGGGGTTGTATACATAGACACAAATGAAGAAGGTGTGCGTACATGAAATCAGAGGATTACCCAGAATTTAGGTAATCCTTTAGGTAACCCACTTCCCCCTCTCCGAAAGGTTTCCAATAAGGGGAAATGAAAGAATCAGGTTACATACCCTTCCTCTGGATAAGTACAATCACTCTCATTAGAGCAAAGATTTTCACAACAAGAGGAAGAAATTAAGGAGTTGAGGACGTTGAATGCATAACTACTTCAGGTTAGTCTTCCTCCTAAGCATGCTGGAGTCAGTCAGCCAAGGGAATTTGTTGTGGATACAAAGATGGATCAATAATATCATCCTCTACTAGTACACCTTCACGGGTATAATCCTACGGGTCATGTGCAACAACAATCGGTGGTGCTACCATAAGTTGCAATACCAGCCACTGCATCTGTCCAAGCTCCAGTCACTGAACCTGCTCAAGTCCAAGATCAACCGAACATTTCTCAAATGTTAATAACTAATATTGAGTCAATAAAAGATCGGTTGGAATATATAGAGGTAAAGTGTACTCAAATTCAACTAGAAAATAGAGCTTGCCCTGAATGGGTTGATGCAATTTCTCCCCCATCAAATTTTGCAAGTACTATATTCCCAATATTTAATGGTTCGGGAGACCCAGAGTAATACTTAACACATTTTGTTTCTCATTGCGATCCTATGATGGGAACCCCTCAATAACAAGAATCAGTTAAGCTCAGGTGTTTTGTACAATCATTACAAGCGCCTGCATTTGTCTGGTACAAAATCTTGCAATCCTAGTCAATTACTGGATAGGAGGATCTTCGCCAACGATTCCTTCTTCAATTTAGCTAAACTTTTCCAAAGACAACAATTTTTGATCTTACAAACTGTAAGCAAAGGGAGAATGAAAGGGTTTCGGATTTCATTTCTCACTGGAAGGGATTAACATATTCCCTGATCTTAGCACTCCCTCAAGAGGAATTTTTTCCAATCTATATGGAAAATTTGCATGATTAATTGTGCATGTCATTGATCCCTGTAAAATACACAGGAGGGTTTCGAGACCTTACTTCAATCACTCAACATATTGAAGACTCTCTTCTAAAGACTAATGATAAAGCTCGTGTAATTTCATCAGCTCTAGGAAGGAGAATGGGTAAAGCAGAAACTGCTATAGTTATGCTTAAACAAGCACCTGTACCTATTTCTACTTCAAGGCCTTCATCTTCTCAAAGGGCTCCACCTCCAGAGCATCAACAACAGAGGCCGTTTCGTCAAGATGATCAAAGAGATCAAATATGGAAACAATTTGAGGATCTGAAGAGAAAAGTCTACTCTTTCCAAAATGAACAAGTTCCTGGTTACTTTATTTTGGCTCTGGAAAATATTTTGGTTCAATTTCTAAGGCCCAAGTGGCCAAATAAGGAAGGAGATGAAGACCATCCTAATTATTTCCCATTTCATCAGATGTTGGGGAATCCCATTCAGGAGTGTTTTGTCTTCAAGGACCTCCTGCAGAAAATGGTCGACTTGGGACAAGTCAAACTGAAAGGTTCTTCATATCGGGTAGCATGTGTTACTGCTACAGATATAGAAGAGGAAGGCGAGTGGCAAGAAGTCAAGAACAAAAATGCACAAAAATGGGATGATTGGATGGTCAAAAAAATGATCAACCGAACTCATGCCATTTTTCGAACGCAATTGAAGAATCCAATTGTGTCTTCTGCCATGAATTCCACAGCAAAACCCTCTTTATTAGAGGGGGAATCCTCAAAAGGGTGGCATAATTCCAAGAAATAGGAACAATCAGAAAAAGATGAAATCTTGTTAAAGCCTAAGTTGTCTTTGACTCCGGCAGATTTTATGCCATCTACTTTGAATCCATGGGAACCGCCCCACCAAATGGCACAGCCTAAACTGGCTAATCAGGTAGAGTCTTTATTAGAAGAAGAGTTGATATTTGGTTATGTTAACATGATTCACTTAATAGATCCATATGCCAGTCGTAGTTTCGATTTTGATGAGCCTGAATTCCCTATATCAAACAGAGGAATCAGAGGGAGTTCTAAAGGCTCTGGGTACAGGGGAAGACGTGGATCTTTTAGAGTCCACTATTCCAATTTTACCCTTTCTAGAACTGTGTATGCAGCAGAAACTCGTGGCAGAGCTCTTCAACGATTTCAACAAGAAAAAGTAAGTTCTTCTACACAAGGCGGATTCAGTCCTGGCACAGTTATTCTGGAAGATTAGTTGGAGTTTCCACCTTCCTCCTCTCAACAATTAAATAGACCTAATTGGTCTAATCTTCCAAATCCAGGAGTATTTCCAACTCCCATCTCGGTACAAGATGCATTAACTTCCAAAACATCAACTTCTAAGGCACCTGGGAAACCACATGTTCCTATTGGGAAACGCAGACATTTGGATCAAAAGTATGATGTATTGAAAAACTTGGCCCATGTACCGGCCAATTTATCAATTCTGGATGCCTTGAATTTATCAAAGGATCTTTGGGAGGAACTCATTGGGGCTTTGACAAGTCCTCAGGAGTTTGAAACTGAAATTGTTGCAGCTGAAGCCTGCCATGTTGAGAATAATCCTACAAAATGTCATGCAGTGATATCTTTCATAGATGAAGATTAAGATGATGTCGTGCATGGACATATCAGACCTTTATACATATCTCAAAAGGTCAATGGTGTAGATGTCTGAATATTCTTCATTGATAATGGTTCAAGAGTCAACCTCATCCCCATTCGTACACTTCGTCGATTGGGACTCATAGAATCAGATTTATCTCCATCTACTTTGATGTTACAAGGATATGATAAAAATGAAAAAGAACTACTATGCGAGATTACACTTAGAACTCGGTTTGGAGATCTTGTATCCAATTCATATTTCATGGTTGTTGATCAAGAATCAGCCTTCAACATCTTCCTTGGTAGACCCTGGCTATATCGGCATGCGGTTATCCCTTCATCATACCATCAATGTCTCAAATATTGTTTTGATGGTAAAATTGGGACATTGTATGGTGATAAGTCCCCGTTCAAGACATGTGAATCTCAATACATTGAGGCGGAATTCTATCACATGAAGGGAAAAGAGAAATCCACAACAAGGGAGATTACCAAAGTTAATGCTCCATATGGTTTGGAAAAGATTCCAGTAAACCCATTTACACATGTGAGTACAGATTATTTATTGCATATCAGTCAAATTGACAGGATAGACCCAAATCAAAATACTCTTATAGAAACCTCCATAATGTCAATTATGGCAATCAAGCCAGATAGCATGGGAGAAATTGGTGATTCACCAAGCAATGATGAAGGCTCAAATGGAGATGTCTTCATTTCATCTGCCGAAATCCAGCAAGTCTATACATCACCAATCAGGAGATAAGAAGTTATATTAATGTCAGAGGTGAATGATGATGTCAATTCTCAATCCATTATCTCCTCTATATTACCCAATTAAGACCCTTCATCATCAATCGGGTTAGAAATGGAAGCTTCTTCTTCAAGATGTTCAAATTTTAACATCTCTTCTGATCATGAAAATTACACTTCATCATCTACTATGCCAGTAGAAAAAGAATAAATAACACATGTTGAAGAAGAAGAGGAAGATCTTAGGGATGCTCCTCCATCATTTGAAGAGGGTATCTCTACCACCGTGGATGAACTCAGAGAAATAAATCTGGGTACAAAAGAAGATCCACAGCCCACTTTAATTATTGCAGCCATGACTCTTGAAGAGAAAGAGATGTATATTTCCTTTTTAAAGAAAAATTGAGATACATTTGCATGGAACTATACAGAGAATCCATGGCATGATCCTGATGTTTCCACTCATCATTTGGGTTTTCCAGAAGAACATCGAGGATTCAAACAAGCTGCTAGAAGAACACACCCAACCTATGCTTCCAAAATTGAAGCTTAAGTGGATAAGATTATCAAAGCTAACTTCATCAAAGAAGTTCAATATCTGAAATGGTTGGATAATATTATCCCAGTGAAAAATAAGAACGGACAAATTAGAGTTTGCATTGATTTTAGAGATCTTAATCAACATTGTACTAAGGATGATTTTCCAGTTCTGATTACAAAACTCTTGATTGATGCAACAGCTAGATATAAAGAACTTTCCTTTATAGATGGATATTCTGGATATAATCAAATCTGAATGGCTCCAGAAGATGAAGAATCTACATCCTTCAGAGCCCCTCAGGGTGTGTTTTTCTATTGGGTAATTCCCTTTGTCCTGAAGAATGCAGGCGCAACATATCAGCGTGCCGTGCTCGTATCTTCAATCCCTTTCTGAAGAAGTTTGTTGAATGTTATGTAGACGATTTGGTGGTTAAATCCAAGAAACGTTCTAATCAATTGGCTGATTTGGAAATTATATTCCACAATATTTGGCAATATAATTTGAAGATGAACCCCTTAAAATGTGCTTTTGGGGTAACCTCGGGAAAATTTCTCAGCTTTGTTGTATGCCATCGTGGTATCGAGGTTGATCCTGAGAAGACAATGTCAATCCTTGGTATGTCACCTCCTCAAAATTTAAAGGAATTGAGAGGACTTCAAGGACACTTGGCCTATATTTGGCGTTTCATCGCCAATTTGGCAGGCAAAAGTTTACCCTTCACCAAATTGATGAAGAAGGGAGTCACTTACCAGTGGATTGAGTAATTTCAAGAAGTATTCAATATTCTCAAGAAGTATCTCTTAAGTCTACCGGTATTAATGCCACCTGTTGAAGGAAGACCACTTATCCTCTATGTGGCAGCCTTAGAGTGATCATTGGGTGACTTTCTTGCTCAAAAGAATGATGTTGGGAATGAAAACAGTCTTTACTATCTTAGTCAGACTATGCTTGAAGCAGAAACCCAGTATTCAAATATTGTGAAGTGCGTCCTAGCATTAATCTTTGCAGTTCAAAAGTTGAGACACTATCTGCAACATCACGAGGTCCAATTGGTATCTCGTAATAACCCGCTAAAATTTATCCTTAGTCGTCCAATACTTACAGGACGTCTGGAAAGGTGGGTAGTTATTTTGCAGCAATTTGATATTCAATATGTGTTTCAAAAGGCAATAAAGGTCCAAGATCTGTTTGATTTCCTTATTGAACATCCTTCAGTAGAAGATACATCTTCAGATATTGAACTTCCTGATGAGGAAGTATTCTTTATTCAAGATAGTCTTCAAACATGGGAAATGTACTTTGATGGTGCTTCCAGAAGTCCAACAGGGAGGAAAATGGAAGATACTAAGTTCCAAAAAGTTGGGTTAGGATTTGTACTCATTTCCCCGAAAAAGTTAGTGCTACCTTATTCCTTCTCATTATTGGGAGGCGGTACAAATAATGAAGTAGAATACCAAGCTCTTGTCGCAGGATTGGAGTTGGCACTTCAAGCACAAGTGAATCACATAAAGGTGAAAGGTGATTCAGACCTGGTAATCAGACAAGTAAATGGGGATTATGCAATCAAAAAAGAAGAACTAATCCCTTTTTATGATTACGTTAGAGAGTTAATGGAAGAATTTCCTACGGAACCGATATTTTCTTATGTCCCGCGATCACAAAATGCCCAAGCTGATGCACTGGCTAATTTAGCTATAGCTCTGGCAGATCCAAATTGGGATGAGACAACCATCAGTATTGCCCACCATCGTACAATTTCACCTTATGTTCAAACCAGAACAGAGGAAATCAATGAAATTAGTCCCATTCCTGAACAATATGGTCATACTACAGGATGGATGATACCTATCAGGGAATACCTTCAAAATGGAACACTTCCACCTGATAGAGCCAGGAAAGAACAAATCTGGTGACCTTTGTTAAATTTCACTCTTTATGATAGCCCAGATCATTTAGAGAAAATTCTCTACAGGCTTGGTTTTGATTGAGTTCTCTTCAGATGCATTGATGTTGAAGAGACGATGGATGTCATGAAAAAAGTGCATGCAGGAGTCTGTGGTGCCCATCAGTCTGGACACAGACTATCTGATAAAATTCAAAGGCTTGGATACTTTTGGCCTTCAATGATTCAAGATTGTGTTTATTTCACAGAGAAGTTTCATTCTTTCCAAGTACATTACAACTTCTTTCGTCAACCCCCAGAGTTGCTTCATACAGCTAAATACTCATGGCCATTTTCCACATGGGGAATGGATGTAGTTGGACCTTATCCTTTGGCTACAGCCAAGTAGTTTAAGTACATTCTTACTGCTACTGACTTCTTTTCAAAATGGGCAGAGGCAATACCCCTCAAAGAAGTCAGTTCTAAATTCATTTTTAGCTTCATCAAGTCTAACATCATTACCAGATTTGGTGTCCCTTATACCATATTGACGGACAATGGCACCAACTTATGTTCATCCGAGATGATGAAGTTGTATCAAGAATACAACATCAAATCCAATCATTCATCTCGGTATCATGTAGCGGCCAATATACAGACAAAATATTTCAACAAGACTCTTTCAAACATACTGCAAAAGATGGTGGATAAAGATAAGAAATCATGGCCTGATAAACTCTTGCATGCTTTATGGTCTTATCAGACCACCACCCACACTGCAACATGGTCAACTCCATATACATTGGTATATGGAATGGAAGCAGTCTTTCCCATTGAGGTTCAATTACCCTCGCTCAGAGCAGTCATTTTTGATCAATCATCTACAGATGAACAATCTCAAATGAGATTGGATGAATTGGAATGGTTAGATGAGAAAAGATTGTGCACCCTACACCACTTGGAAGTCTATCAGAATCGAATAGCACAAGCTTTCAACAAAAAAGTTCATCTTCATTCATTCATTCATGGAGAATTGGTATTACTTCTTAGAACTCCAATGATACCAGGAAAGAAACCTCCCAAGATGGATCCAAAATGGGAAGGACCTTATTCAATACATAAGGTCTACTCCAACGGAGCATATTCTTTAATCCCAATGGATGGAGAACTCATCACTACTCTATCCAATGCTATATTTCTGAAGAAGTATTTTGTGTAACACAAATACTTTATCTTCCAATAAGATGTTAAACAGCACCAACCGTAGTCCATGCATATGACCTTAAACGATTTTCATCCACATCTTCCAACATGACGTTAAATTGTGCTATTGTCCAGCAAGACGTTAAACTGTAGCATCAACGGTCCATACATATGACCTTAAACTATCCACACCATTGTCCAACATGACGTTAAACTGTGTTATCGTCTAGCAAGACATTAAACTGCAGCATCCACGGTCCATGCATATGACCTTAAACTATTGGCACTTACATCCAACATGACGTTAAACTGTGAAGTCCTAACTACATGATGTTAAACTGTACAGCAGTCCCTTACATCCAGTAAGATGTTAAACTGCATAATCTATGGTCCATGAATATGACCATAAACTATTTTCACCATTTTCCATATGACCTTAAACTATTCGCACCATCGTCCAACATGACGTTAAATTGTGACGTCCTAGCTATATGATGTTAAACTGTGAAAAAGTCCCTAATACGTCCAACATGATGTTAAACTGTGTCCTTTTTTGCCCTCACTGGATGACATTAAACTGCACAGTCCCCTTTTCATCCAACATGACGTTAAACTATATTGTCCCCATCATCTAATCTACAAGATGCTAAACTGTACAACACCCTTATTGTCCAACATGATGCAAAATCGTGTTCACATACAATATGATGTTAAATGGTGTCCCTTAATATGTCCTACGTGACGTTAAACTGTATTTTGTCCCTGCTACATGACACTAAACTGTGAAGCACAAATAGTCCTAACTTCAATAATTTAAATTACATAGTCCCTTCATATGTCCTACATGACGTTAAATTGTGCATTGTTAAGGTTGTTTCTACCTATTGTTTCTCACACCGAGTATGACTCAAGTGAGATTAGAATAAACTTCAACCATAAAAACCTCTCTGGGACGCTAACCATGCATAAGTCCCAACACCATTTTTTAGGTCATTGTCCCCAAGAACAACTTGATCACTAATTCATTATTTAATTGAACTATGTGGACTTTGATCCTTGCCTTCAAGGCTGGGTACGTAGGCGACCTCCTGAGGTTCAAGACCAAAACCAATCTCTTCACATTGGTTCACCTTTGTCCTTGCTACATGACATTAAATTGTACAACACTTTTGTCATGTACGACAATAAACTACAATATTATTGGATACCCTCACCTAAGAGAGAATCATTATTTACATTGATCTCCAATTATGTTATATTCTAAAGACTATGTGCATACATGTCAATGCCCGAAACTATTATCTTGGTTCAAACCATCATTTCACTAAAGTCCCCTTCACCCTTCACTTGTAGGAACCAAATCTGTACATAGGGTATTTATATAACAATGTACGACTTGATTCCCGTCCTTATGGGACACGTAGGAACATTCGAGCATCCCTTGAATCCATCCCCAAGTATTTGGGCCTAACCCCAAATTTTACTTTTAGTCCCTGGCTGAAAAGTCCCTGTGAAAACACACACTATGTATTCATAATTATGGTCCGAGTTTTATGACCCTAAACTAAGATTTCTCATATTTTCATCCCACATGATGTTAAAATGTATTTCAGGAACTACGTATGGCTTGATTACCATCCTTATGTGGTACGTAGTGAAGTCCAACATCTCAATTAAGGACCTCGCCACAACATGATTATGGTTAGCATTCATCTATGTATCTCTTTCATGCATTGAACAATACCCATTTTCATGTGTCAGACTCCTAACCTTAAATACTTCCAGATCTCTATAACACTTTTCTTGACTTCTGGTCACAAAATGTCCAATTTCTGGGAGTTCTTTTTCCTGATCATGCAGCACGTGCCCTTAGGCATCCTTGCATAAACAGTCTACATAACAGACGTGTTATCCAAAAGATGCTATTATTTGAATATGCAGCCAATGCCCTTAGGCGGTCCTGCATAATTCAACCCCCTAAAGGGTTTGTCAAATATAGTAACATCATTCTTGGGATGAAAATATCTTTTGTCCTTAGTTGTCTTAATGACAATATGTAGGGATCCGCAAAAAATGGACATCCTTAACATATATGTCCCATACTCTTTTTCATGATCTGAAAGTATCCAAGTCTATGGTTTATATTTCCCTTCCCTATGTTTGGGTCATAACTTCGTAGGAGTGACATTCATCCAGTTCTTAGACAATCTTGTTTGGAAATATCTTCTCCATATTCAAGTACCTATCTCCATACAGAAAACTCTATTCTTTGGAAAATTTGAATCCCCATAAACTTCCACTAGCTTTTTAGCAGTAGAAAATTAAATTTCTAAGAGTTCTTTTGCCTGACTATGCAGCACGTGCCCTTAGGCGGCCTTGCATAAACAGTATACATAACATACTTGTCATCCAAATGGTGATATTATTTGACTATGCATCCAATTCCCTTAGGTGGCCCTGCATAATTCAACCCCCTAATGGGTTTTTTAAATAGTGGTAACATCATTCTTGGGAACTACTTCTTCTAATGCCTTTTTATCCATTTTTCATATCATTCCTCAGATTCAAAATTTCTTAAGTCATTGTTTACCTTTTTTTCCTTCATACTTGAACATGGTAATGAGTTTTCATAAAAATTATCAAGGAATTGAGTCAATGTTAATCCATTTGGTCAAATCTATTTCAACCTTAAACATTATCCTTTTATGTCCGACATGCATGACTTTAAACTTCTAATAACCACAAAGACCCCTGGTTTCTCTTTTTTCCTCAGATTCAAATCCTCTTTTCTCTCCAGATCCAACTCTAAGGGGGACTTTTGTTGACGGTCCTTTCTATCACAAAGTCTAAACGACTGAAAAAGGGAAATACCTTAGTCCAAAGTGATTCATCCTTTTAAGAATCATCAAAAATCGACAAAGGCATGAAGAAGGATTTCTTACCACTTGGGTTGCGCAAGTTTCATCATGGTCATGCAAGTATACTTGCGCGCCGAATAGTGGTCGCACAGGTGAATTGTGTGCCCTCTTTGATAATTCGCCCAGGGTCTTCACCAGCCTATAAATACCCTCGGTGGGCCCCCCATTTCAGGGATGAAAAATTCCAGAAACTCAGATTTGATCTCCCGGTGCCCTAGTCTCTTATCAAAGCTTCCGAACACTTCTATGTTAGTTTCTTACCTATAACGGAAGATCTAAAGAGGGGGAGGAAGGCCTAAGTGTTGAAACTCATTAGCACTTGCGCGCCTAAGTGGCCAGCCCTTAAGGGAAATGACCATACTTGCACGCTGCCTTACCCCTTCAATAGAACTTGTGCACCCCTTTTCTAGAAGCCTCTAGGGATAATAATAAGTGCTTGAGCCAAGGATCCCCAAGTATTACCCTAATGGTTAAGCGTCGTGCAAGTACCCATGTGTCGCGCAAGTATACTTGCGCGACCAGGACTTGCGCGCCCATGTAGGACTTGTTCGCCACCTTCTTTTTGGGTTCCCCTCTTGCATATTTTACATCTCTTATGCCTATCCACCTATCCTCTTCATGATTAAGCCTTCAAAACTCTCTCCAAATCCATTCATGGCATGATTTCCTTGTTGGCTTCCTTATCTGAAAGGAATTATGTGGAACATCTCTTAAAACCTAGTGATTTACATATATTCATGTCACTAAGGTCATATATTTCATTCATTCAACCTCATCCTTTAAGATGATAGAATCCTTAACATGGGTCCCCTTTTCAGGAGTAAGCCACGGTCCAAGTTCTCTTAATTTGGGCCTCCTTTTCATGAGTAACCCCAAGTCCCCTTAATTCTAGGCCTCCTTTTCGAGAGTAATCCCCAATAATAATTCCTCTAATTTGGTCCTCCTTTTCAGGGATAAGTCCTAAATAATAAATTCCATTTAAATTAGGCCTCCTTCTCAGGGATAAGTCATAAGTCTCAAGTCCCCTAGCCTGGGCCACCTTTTCAAGAGTATGTCCTAGTCTTCAAATTCCCTTAATTTTGGGCATCCTCCTCAGGAGTAAACCCCGACCATAATTATTTTAATATGGGAATACTCCTTAGGAGTAAGCCCTAAGTTACCAAAAATCCAAATTCCCTTAACCTAGGCTTCTTTTTCAGGAGTAATCCCTAGTCATAGTCCCCTTTAACCTGGGCCTCTTCTTTAAGAATAATCCCCAGTCATAATTTCTCTTAACCAATCTTAATTTACTTTTGACTTGGGCTTCCTTCTCAGGAGTAAAACCCAATCATAAGTCCCCTCCTAATTTGGGAATCCTTCTTATGAATAAGCCCCAAGTTAGAGTATCCAAATCTCCATAAATCCCATATACCTTTATGGACCTTGTTCCCAGGTTTCTTCCCTAAAGTAAATCATAATCTTCATCTATCTGGGAAGTCATACATACATAAGCCCCACTCATTTCTTATAATTGCATCTTTCATGGCACAATTGTCTGTTTTAACCAGTACCTCTTGTTTCTCACACCGAGTATGACTCACGTGAGCTTAGAGTGTAAAAGTAATTATGACATCTTTCTTTTATCCATCAATCATGCATAAAACCTCATACTTCTTTACTTGAACTACGTGGGTTATGATTCCTTTTCCAAAACAAATGATACGTAGGTAGCCCATCTATAGGTATGATCCCAACTATGAAATAATTCATGTCCTTATGAATGACAATAAATATCAAGTGCCCCACTAAGTGGATTTAAAACCAGTATGGTTATCATAATAACCAAGAGATTTCTATATAATGTGTCGAAGGATACCATTGACCAAGAATCTCTGAAAAATACGGATGATTATCTATCGATGAAGAAACTAGAATACATATAAAATATTCTCTAAATCTCATACATACTAATTATTGGTTGTCACATCTAAAGTAAATCTCATTTTCATACTTGGTAATGTAATAAGGATTCAAAAACATAACTTAAATCTATAAAGAGAGTCCCAGAGTTGATAATAATTCCCCCCAAAAAGGTGTGATGAGTCTGGCCTCCCATCCTCTCGACAAATGAAAATTCTTAAGCCTAATCATTCCAAAACTAATGAGAACCTACCTTTGGAATGTAAGTCTAAATGGATGTGGAATCATTGGATTTTTTACGGTTCTACAAACAAACCCGTTAGAAACCGCTTGGAATGTTTGAACCTTAAATCAATGAGGTCATCCCCATTTCCAGAGGAAACACTTGTGGAGGACACTTTAGACCTTATAAAACTATAAAAATAATCTTATAATATTGTATATATTGGAAAACTAATTTCAAGTATGCACATTAATATCGCAAGAAGTGTGAAAAAAATTATTTTTCTTAAAATATTTCAATAATAAAAATATGACTCAAAACCCACTCTTTTTTATAAATGTTTTGAAGTTTTGGGAATTGATTTTGTGTGATAATTTCCCATCTCATTTGTAAATTATTATATTATACTTTTTATTGATTAACTCTCAAAATGGGTGGAATCAAAAGACACTAAAACTAATGATGCCAAAGTTGTGTATGATTTTTTCAAGTCCAACATTTTTTGTAGGTATAGAGTTCCAAGAGAATTCATCAATGACCAGGGTACTAACTTTATCAATAGGATAATAGAGTCTATACTGAGGAATTAAGGAGTATATAATAGGACATCTATAACCAACCATCCCCAAAAAATGGATAATTGAGTTGAAAAATATAAAAATAAAAGGTATTCTAGAGAAAATAGTAAAACCCGATAGGGAAAATTGGATGCAAAGATTAGAAGATACTTTATGGACATATGGGGTACCCTATAAGACACCCATAGGAATATTCCCTTACTAGTATATTTATGGAAAAATTTATAACCTACTTGTAGATTTGGATCACAAGCATATTGGGCTATAAAGAAGACAAATCAAAACGTTTAAAGTATTAGGAAAGAGATAAAACTAAAATTTCAAGATTTGGATGAAATTTTAAGAGATGGTTTTGAAAATTATTTAATTTACAAAGAAATAACTCTAAGGTCTCATGAAAATTTGTTCCAACCACAAACCTTTCATCCTGGATACCAATTTCAACTCTATGATTATAGAATAAAGGTAATGTCAAGTAAATTTCATTCTAAGGGGGTGGTCGATTTATAGTCGCTCATAAATATATATATTTGGTTCTCTGTAGATTAAAAAAGAGGGTGAAGAAATTTTATTTACTATGAATGGGCACAGACTCAAAAATTACTATAGAAATACACCCCAAGAACTGGTATAGAAACTTACACTTCTCTAAACTATCTATTGATCACTAATCATCAATTTAGGTCAATCTAATGACATTAAAAAATACCTTCTGGGTGGAAGCACAAGTTTTAAATATATTCTATGATTTACAAATTTAGGATGTAGACATTTTTTCCTTTTCTCTTTGAACATAAAATGAAATGGTCCTTGCACATTTATGTGTTTTATTCTTTTAAAATAATATAAATAAATAAAGTAATAGGGTAGTATAATATCTTTTAGAAAAGTAGTAAAATAAGGAAAGAGATTTATGTGGAAATGGGAGTTCACTTTTAAAATAATTATCTTCTCATATTCCCTCAAATTTTTTATTGTACAATCTGTTTTGAGCTTTAAAAAAAATTTCCAACGCACACTTATACTTTTTTCTTTACTTGAATTATCGAGGAGACATAAATTTCATAGAAATCCAATGATTATAGTTTTTTGATTTCTAAGATAATGATATTAAATAAATAAAGTGGGGGTATAATGAATAAGGATAAACATAGGATGTAATATGATAAATCATGATTTCAGGGAATCATTTGATTCATGTAAATGAAATTTACCGACCATTTTAATGATTTAAATTTTTCAAATTCATGTATATTGATTTTTTATTATTAGTCATGCAATGATTAATTATCCCAAATTTTATGTTTCATTACTAATAAGTCTTCTAGAATAAATAATTTCCATTTCTATCTTGATCATAATTATTAAGTGATCTTAGTGTGTTCCACATACCAGAACATTCATTGAAAACTTTCAAATAAATGATTTTATAAATTCACTTTTATTGTGGTTGAGGAATTTTTATTGATTTAGACCTTATCATTGAGACTACATTTTTCATTAATCATTACTTTTCTTGAAAAATACATGAATGACCTTATTATAAATGAGCCACTTTATAATCCAATATTTCTCATTCCTACCCTACACAATTTATTTTCATGGTATTTTAAAATTGAACTATAGGGTGAGGGAATTCATAGTGTAAATGATGCATCAAATTGAAATGAATAAGTGTGGGGTTATATTTTAAGTATTGGGAAATATTTATTTTCATTTTTTGTATTCAATTTCTACCCATATTGAAAAAAATGAAAAAAAATGAAAAAATATAATGGATTATGACTTGGGAGATTGAAAAATCACCATTAACACATGTATGATTTTATCATTTGGGGTTAGGTGGTGGATGTGATAATTGTTTGAAGCATAAAATTTTAAAAAAACAGAAAAAATATTTTTAAAAAAATAAAAAAGAAAAGTAAAAAAGTTTAAGGGTGATTATATCATTCATTATATTCCTTGGTTATTACCTTTACTTTGAGTTAGGAGATATGGAGTTGTCACTTTGAGAAAAAATGATTTTATTAAGCTTTTAATTTCGAATATCATGCATTATTATTTAGAGATAAACCTATTATTTGAGCCACAAAGTTTTTAAAATTATTACCCAACAACCCAAATACTTTTAGTCATTTGAATATCATGTTAAGCCCTAATGATTATCTATGATTTCATTTCTCTATGTAGTGGAAAATATAGGTCCTTATAAGCCTATGGAAGAGAATCATGTACTCATGATGTGATAATAACTCTAATTGGATTTTTATCATGAATTATGAGAGAAACTAATTCAGTGTGAGGTATATCATAACCTAGCATGCTTTATAAATAGAATATTATGATATGTGAATGAATGAAAGGAGAATATCCACCAATTTCCAATGGGGGAAAATAACATATATTGGATGATTTATTTCTTTGAAAAATATAAATTTTAATTAATATTTTATGTTATTCCTGAAAATTTTATTTTTCCCATTCTTATCTATTTGAGTTTATTACTTTCAAATTTAAGTAGTCATAGCATCGGTGCCCTTTTTGATTCATTTGTGTGGCTTAATGCTTGTGGTCAAGCATAAGTTAAAGTGTAGGTGTAATGGATACCCATAATTTTTAATTAGAAAATATTAATTAAATATATTTAATTTTAATGATTAATTACCAAATAATTAATCAATATATGATTTTTTGGGTATTTATATTTTAATTGAAATTTCAATAAAAAGAATATTTTTTATGCCTATAGTTAAAGGATTTTATTTAATTTAGTTTTTCTTTTATAGGAGTAAAAAGAGTCCTTCAACAAGGCCAAGTATAATTTATCAAGACAAGAATGTAAATTCATGGGTCGTTGAATTGGAGATCCAAGAGGATACTAGGATCACATGCATAGGGTGTCCTAAGTCCTACTAGGCTTGATGTGTCGGCACGTGCCATGTGGTGATTATGCATGTGTATGAGAGATCCCATCCCTATAGAAGGGTTATGAATCAAGTGAGGAGAATCGAATAAAATAAAGTAGTAGCTTCCTTAGTGGAACTTAAATGTGGTAAAACTCTCATATATGGGAACTATTATACATACAAAAATGATATTTTCCATGGATAAAATTGCATACCCCCTCCTTAGATATTTTTGTGTCACTGTTTCTATGATCAAAATCCACCAGACTACCACTATTTCTCATAGAAATCCTCCCTGGACACTACTATAGAAGATTTGGATTAATCCGATGATCCACTTTGATGTGAGAAGCACCATGGTTTGACTTTGGGAGTCCAGATGATCCTATGGAAGCCCATTTTGAAGAGAATAAATCCTCGGTCAAGAAAAAGGTTGTGGTAAAAATTCATTAATGAAGTGAAGGAAAATAAAACACCCAGAAGAATCTTGAATTTTTCAAATTTTTTACCACCATCCTCTCTATATATGATTGAAACCATCATGTAGTCTTGTTTCTGCCATCATAGTTATGTTACCACAATTTTTCTACTAGTGTCAGATGAGGGATTATTACTGTTTTGAAACCATTGCTACTTGTTCATGCTTTCAATGATACCATAATACTTCCATAATTCCTTACTTCTATTATCCACTTCTACTAGCATACTACCATTAAAGTCCCATGGGTGTGTTACAACTACTTACTACCACCAGTCTTCTATCAGTTTCTTGATTCTACCAATTATTTCCACTATAATGGTGTAGTTCTTCCACATAGTGTTTCTTCTACCAGTATGCTTCCTCTAACACTATATTTTTAGTGGTGTTATGATAGGATCCACTATTCTCATTCCTTCCTTTATTCCAACTAAACCCGAAGGACCTCACTAGCCCCCATGTATGATACTTATTTAATAAAAATGCCTTCATCAAGTCAAGTTTGAGTTAACCCACTTGAGAATAGTGTTAATTCATAATGACACTCAAGATTTGATATTAAGGGATGAATTTGTGTAAAATAAATTATACTAAGGATAATAATATCCAATAAAATCCACAAATTCAATGAAGAAGAGTTATATGCTTGGTGAGTGTTCATTTTGGTGGAGGAGATAATCTTTAGGTACCCCACTCATCTCTTATTCACTATTTTTATTGTCAATGAAGGGTAAACACATGTTTCTCAATGAAAATACCCAAATAAAGTGTATTCTTAGTCTGGTTCACAATCCATTCAACTCTCATATCTAGAATTTGAGCATGAGTCATGTCAAGGATCGATTATACTCACATTTTTTTACTTAAAGGATAGACACGTAGTATATAAAATAATTATCATGTAAGAATAAAAATAATTAATTCACAAAGTTATAATATAATTGTTCCCATTTTTTATGAAGTTTATACATTATTTCCACATCACTAGGAGAATATGAAGATTTTTAATGAATTTTTTCATAATAGGAAATCTATACTTTATTCAAGGAGTAGATTTTCAAACATGGAAATACTCGTATGAGGAATAATTTCAATGTATCCAATGAAACTGCACATAAATTAGTCATGTGAATTGTATACACATGTGAATTAAAAATTATCTTGAAAATATATAATAATGATGGATTGATTTTTTTAATATTTCAAGTCATAAGTATTTTTAAATATTTCCTAAAGACTTCAGAATGGAATTTAGGAAGTTTTAATATAAAGTATGATTTGAATATAAATATTTGGATACCTAAAGGAAGAAATTTTGTGTCAATAAATGGTTGAATAGTTTCCTAAGGAACACTCCCCCATAAATAAAGAAGAATAGAGTAACTATATAAAGAATATCAATCTATTTCTCTGTATTTTTGTTTTTTTCTTCAATTTTATTTTATTTATAATATATCATCTACCCCATAAAACTCGTGTTCACTAATAATGGAGGGGTGGAAATTTTATGTTATTGAATAGGGTGCAAAACTCTCTTTTTATGCTTGAGTATATGAGATTTAAATGATAATAGTGCTCCTTTTTTATTGTTAATTGATTTCAATATTTAGTTGTAGATTTAATATTGAATGTGATTGTGTTTAAAATTAATTCTATAATACTATTTATTACCTTGGTAAAGTATCCATTACCTTCCTCTACTCGGTTTTGGATTATATCTACTAGATGATATAGGGATAAGTAGTGGTTTTTTAGAAATTTTTAATAGGTGAAGTAGTTTTAGTAGTTATACTTTTACTTAGGAATCACAAAACTAAATTGGGTATTTCATAAGTAAATTGAGGGTGATTCACTATATCTTTCACACATTTTAAAAAGCATGTAAGAAAGTAAATAATTTGTAAGTCTAGTCTCACCAAAATCATTTAATCAAGGGTGAAGAGGGTAATTGATTTTTAAACCTATCTCTTATCAATTAACAAGGTAAATGGATCTATTTTAGAAGAAAATGATAGAATTACAATTGGGAAGATATATCGGTCCTGATCACTTGTCCCTTGATTTTAATTTTAAGTCTTTGTTTCATTGTTGTATTATTCCTAGAAACCAAAAAAACTATCATCAATTTTCTCACTGATGAAAACTTAAAATATAGAACTCCTCACTGGATATAAACTATGTTACCACTACTAATACATTCCATAGTAAATTAATTATATTTTTACACACCCTATAAAATGTGCGCATACAATTTCTTACTAAAACATTAAATAACTAGACCCTATACCACAATTAAGGTTCTCAACAAAAATTAAGAACATTTATGTCACATGAATCATATGCACAAATATGAGGGATAAATACATGCCTCTTTCCTTTCTATGATAAGAACAAAACAAATAAGTCAATAATATCTAAAACATCATACTTGAAATAATCACAAAAACTCATCTATCATAATAAAATTTTAGAAAAAAAATCTCAACACCATGGTTACATATACTTCCTCTCTTGTAGGTTCTATCAAAGCGTAAGACATAGTGTACATTCCCATGTTCTAACCAATCCTATATTATATATATAATATATCAAATAGTAATACAAAATAAATAAATCTCTAATTCCATGTTGTAATGTCCTGACATAATTCACTAAACAGTAACCAGGCCAGAGCACCACATAACCTCAGGAATGCCTCCTAGTATATTAGAGGCTACTGAATAATATTTAGGGCCTATGGTGACACTATGGGGAGATTATACCACTAGTAAACATAACAATGAAACATAAAGGAAGTTACCTGTAATCAGTCAACCCAAATCCTAGTATAAAAATATATGAACGTCACTACCAAATCCAACCAAAAGTAAATAACATATAACATTATATAATAGAATAAACTATGTAAAATTCCATGAGTCAAGAAGACACCAGCATGATCACCCACGGGAATATCATATACAAATCAAGACAAAATTAAATAAAACTAAAGACACCCACAACCTATTCTAGAGTCCTAAACTAGTTTCATCTTCTGAATATGACTAATCTATCTAGCTCAACCATCAAACATCGGGCCTCTTCCCTACTTTTTCCTACACCAAGAGGTCTAATTGGATATAATTGTGTCAAGTTTCTTTGAGAAAAGTGTGATTATAACTTAGTAGGTCACCACCAATGGTGACCCTGGAATATACATTATATAAAGTCCATGAACATTTTGATATTCTCAAAATAAATAAATAATCAATTGTAAACATTAAACTCATCATGGTCATGAGCACTACCCAAGACACTCAGGTATGACCCTTCCCACATTGATCAATTTTGGGGTGTCTTTGAACATGCCATGGGAATACTAACTAACCATGATTTCTCTAGACAAATTATATATAATCTCACCTAAAAATCCATGATCATACTTGGATACAACATATACAACCAACAAAAAAATTCCAACCCTCCACAATACAACCACATCGAGAGGCATTACATCCAACCCGCTATATCACAACCATCATAGAAGGAATCATGTCCAACTTGCTACATCATAACTATCATGAGAGGTATCACATCCAACCTTCCATGTCACAACCATATCGGGAGCCATCGCATCCAACCCACCACATCACAACCACATTGGGAGATATCACATCAAACCCTTCACATCACAACCATGTCGGAAGGTATTATGAACAACATTCTATATCACAAAGTCCAACCCACAACATCTTACCCATCTTGGGTGGAAACAAATCCAACCCACCACATCACAACCTTTATGGGAGACATAATATCTAACATGATACATCATAATCATCTTAGGAGACATCACATCGAACCCTAGAATGTTACACATCACACACCCAATACATTCTTCATAGTCCCATCATTTAATGTTGTTATATTTAGAGCCTATCACAATCTATCTAAACTTATCCATGTTTGGAATGATACTCAACACATAACAAAATATTACCATATTTTACATGATGACCAATGTATTGTATAATTTTTTCCATAATATCATGCATAATTATTGTTTTCATGATCACCCAACCTAAACACACATCAATCTATAGTTCACCCATTATCCATAGTTGGAAGGACACCCAAACCATATCACAAACCATCACCACACCATAACCCATCCATGCACTATAACTATTCTCAATTAGAATAATACCCAACCCAAAACAATTTTAAAACAATTTCATCTAAAAATTATATAATTTCACATAAAATAAATCATTTTTTTATATTTAAACAATTAATAAATAGATTAAGTTGAATAAACACACATAACTCACAAGGGTCTCGTGAATTGTAAACCTTATCATACCTGATATACATTTCCTATGTTGGAATCTCAAGAACACTATACATTTCTATAGAATATTCATCTAATTTTACTACCATATTAGCCTATTATTATCAACATTCTAATTTTGAAGAGTAAAAATAGGGCACCTGTAATGGTTCACTAGGACACATCACATTACATAGACATACAAGAATTCTTTCCCATACTAAAACCCCAATTGTTCAACAATACAAAGAAAATAAAAATAATGAAGGATAAGCATCCTGTTTAAGGGTTATGATAACATCAAACACATCCTTAGGTATATTCAAGGGTAGTACTTTCATGCCTAACCTCTATACATAATCATAATCAAGGTATATCCACCCAATATACATTCCTAAGGATAGAGCAACACTAAAAACACATATTGGTCAGTTATCAAAAAGTTATTATTTACCACATTGGTTATGCATAGTCCAAGCCTTAATTGGACTAACTCAATTAATCACATCACTTAATCAGAGGATCCTAAGGAGCCTATCCTATGTCCCACTATTTTTTACTTCACAAAATTCATACCCCTAATAGGTTCATGTTTTATATCCCTCACACATTAGGTCAATCACATTCCTATAAATGATTGGGGAATCAAAATTTAATGATCAAAAGGTTCATTGTGGCCCTTGACATGTTACACAACTCAAATAGGTCATGTAATAACACTTTTTAATTATTGTTAGATTTCACACAAATAGTGAGACCGCATATCACATGTTCATAACAAGATATATAAATCATAGAGGGATACTTAGAGACTATCTACCTCATGCAACAAATTCATTACCTTAGTAAAACTCAGCCACCATTATCAACAAATATCAACTATCCATCATCTATCAATATGGGTCTGTATCATCATAAATACCCACTTCAATTAGTTATAAAATAATTATAATCAATTAACACAATCAATTTAATAATTTATAAACTAGTAATATACATGAAATAATACATTATATAGTGTAATAATGCCATAAGATTATCCATGTAAGTATAATCCACACCTAGAACATCTCTAAACCCAAAGTTGAAAAAATTTGAAACAACTGATAACAATTAAATATCCAATTTCATCCATAATTAAAGAAAAAATAAAATAATTTATGGTGCTATATTAACTCAAGAGAAAAAACTTTAAACCATGAAAACTCATCCTCTTGGGACCACCTATATCCAATATGATTGTATTTCCCATCATCTCATATTTTTTCTATCATGATCTTGTGTAATCAGTATCTTAAACCCAATTACATTCCACCAAAACTAGAGGAAAAGGTAGATGATCAAAATAAGAGGATAAAAAGATGAAAACTGGTCTTAAAATCAGAAAATAAACCACCCTTAGATTCCACAGATTAAAGGTAAAATGAAGAGATAGGAAGAGGTGGCCACCCCTATATTTCAGTTTTCTAAGAAAATAAAATTAAAGGGGTTTTAGAATATAAACCCTAAAAAATCCAAAACTACCCTTGGTTTTTAAAAATTAAAACTAGGAACCACTAGGAACCTTGTGTACCTATACCACCAACCTAGTGGCCCTGGTAGGGAGAAGTCCCCTTGGTACACCCACCAGTTACCTAGCCTCACCCAAATAATTACTTTTTTTGTAAATATGGATTATAATCCAATAAGTTTTCTATTTCTTTTTATGCTCACAAATAAACTCATTTTTTTGTTGATAAAGTTACCTTAAGTGGATTTTGGATCATTATATAATTGGATAATTATTTTATTTTCCTATAATTCAAGAAAACTTCATTTGATATTTAAATTTATGTAAAACTTTATTCTGAAAAGTATTTTCAATGTTTTGAAGAAGTATGGAATCCCTTTTGGAAAGTGAAGTTGCAACTAAATGTTGGTATCCAACCCCATTTTTGGAACACAATGATTGATCTGAACATTATGTTTGAGAAACTAATTTTTTTTTAATAAACCTTGAATTTGGTTTCCTAATGTTCGGTATGTGCCTAAAGTAAGTAACCTCACATTGGTGTCATAATCCTCATTATATAACTCAACATTTGGTATCAATTGTATAATGTCAACCATTTTTCTGTGGGATTTAAGTTTTGAATTATTTCAAAAAAATTCTATGATTTCACTTGAGTAAAACCCTAATAAAATAAATTCAAATCTTATCATAGCTTCAATAATTAATTCATTCATTCCATTTTCTAAGGGAAGTTAAAAAAATTCATGGTTGTTTTAATTCAAATTTAAAACATGCTATGTGTCCCAAATTATCTAGAAATATTTTCACATATCTTTAACCCGAATTAAATTGGGATAATTATTTATTCTCAAAAATATATATATGGATGGGTTTTGAAATATATTTCTTTAAATCAATTATTCTTATAAGTTCTATGATATAAATCTCTTAGAAAATACATTATAATTTTTTGATTACTGAAAAAATATATTCTTTATATTTCTACTATTGGACATATCTGTTATTCAAATACTAAAGCTTGTTAAAGATTTTTAATATCACACTGTCAAGAAATTTATGTTATATTAATCGGTTATAGTGTGTTTGTTATACTAGAATAATGATTTGATTATTTTTTACTACTAATTTATCTGAATATTTTCTTTAGAAATTTTTGAGATTATTCTTGAGGTCCATGCTTTGAAGTTCTTCATATTTTCCACTAAATATATCTTACAAAATTAGCTTTATCATCTATAAATGAATGCTTTCAATGATAATTTATCCACCAAAAGTAAATCACTTTTGTTTATAGATACTTAGGTATGAAGTGTATCAAGGATGATTATTTTTTTACTTTAAATCCTTATAAAATATTATTTAACAAGTTACAGTTTCTTACAATCAAATGTTGAGATACTATAGAAAATGATCTGCAAGTGAAAATAACCAAACTCGTGGAGAGAGTGTTGGTGGAGTGGATAGGGGGATCTTTGAGTCCCAAACCACTATAAAATAGCTATTTTTCATTCCATTATTTTTTGCTATATAAAAGGTTTAAATAAAGGATAAAAGTTTATCCACCAAGATTAAAGGGAGATTAGGTCTAAACTTAAGAAGTGTTTTCCAAAGGAAACAATTCACCCAACCCCCCCCCCCCCCCCATAATGTCTTCGTTGTCATTCTAAGACAAAAAATAGTATCATAGTAGTGATCTATTTAATATTTATTTTTTTTCTATCAATATTGAGTTAAATATCTAGATGAAAAATAAAATAAATGGTTGATCTTAAAGAATATTTGTCTATGATCATGGTTCTATATTTTAATGGTTAAAATTATAGATGCAAAAAAGACTACATGGTCATATATTTGGAAAATATTGGTTTGAGAGTTTATTTGAAGGCTGTAAAGACATATAAAATTCATAAGGATCATCCATAAAAATGGTATTATTCTAAATAATATGAATACGATATGAATTCCATATCCATAAATAAAATTATTTATACACTTATACTAGATTAATTCAACCATATTTCTTATTGTACCATTGATTTTGAAATGAATAAACAATATATATTTCCTATGATGGAACTGATAATGTTAGAAGATTATGGAATAATACTAATAAATTGACGCTTAATTATTTTATAATGGTTGAAGGTGAAAGTATAACTTAAATTAAAGGAAGGGTAACTAAGATAGTCAACAATGTTACTAATCTTGGAACACTTGTGACTGAACTTGATCCAAATTTGATAGTTCTTAGAGGTTTTCCATCTATGTGTAATGGAATATCATTTAAAATTATATAGCGACTAACACTTTTCAAACATATATATCACAACTAATTATATGAATATTCAATACATAACATTACAATCCATGTAAAAATCATATTGGTCTAGTTCCTCTGGAAACTTGGATTTAAAAACAACTTATTTATATATGATCTATAACATCTCCCACTTAATTATTCGTATAATTCTCCAATATTATAAATATCATAGATAAAAACATCCATTATATTGAAGAGAAAAGAAACATAATAATTGGGGAGATTATATGATTAGTAAGGGTAAACAAGGGAGATATCAATGATCATATAAGAATAACATGATCATAATGGTATGACAACATGATCGTAACATTTGAAAACCATACCATGAATATCATATAACATAATCTAGAGTAATGTAATAAATCTTAGTAGTTCATAAGACATGAATCACAAAGGAATCAAAGAACATGAGCCATCAGACCATAAAATTTTCATAAGACATGGATTTATGGAAAACACATAATCATAAAAAATTATTTACTTTATTTTCAAGACTCAATTAATAGACTATCATATCTTATTGGGTTAACACCTCATTACATCATATTAGTCAAGGTTCACTTCTAAGACTATCATAGTGGACATATTCCCTTACTAAACTACGTTCACAACCCATTCCATTCCTATTTATTTCATGAGATATTCATATTTTCCCAATGAATTAGAGGGATATATATTATGGTCTAATACATCACATAAAGAAAATAATATAGTTTTGTGCCACAATATCATAAAACATTCATCATCTCTTAAACAATGAAAAATAAATGGGTTTCATAAACATTTTATCATGGAATAACCTATGGAAAATAAATGAGTTTCATAAACATCTCATCAATTCATCATAGCATAACCTATGGAAAAGAAATTGGTTTCACAAACATATTTTCATTATAATCATAAACCATACAGATAAAGAATAAGGATGGTATCATTGGTTCATATCTCTATTAAATATTAGGTAACCTTAAAGGATTTCTTCTTAGATAAAAATGACATTAAAAGGCCACTTTAAAAATTTTCTTAATGAAAACACCCTTTTCACTTTGAAATCACTTATTTAAAATATTAAAAATTGTCAAATATTAAAGAAAATAATTCATTCAAATATATCCATGGAAACTTGTAAATTATGTTTCAAATAATTGATTTTTCATTATAGTGGGAAATTTTCTTCATTCTTTATAAGTTAAATTAAAACATTCCTTTCATACTTTTGTAAAAAAACTCAAAAAGTGCCTCATTTGGTAAAAGACAAGAAATTTTATTTTAAAAAAATTGAAATTTAATCATGGATAAGAATTAAGTTAAAAACATAGAAGAATATTAAAAAAATCTTAAAAATATTTTTATAAAAAATTGATATAGAATAAAAAGTACTTTTAACTGAAGAGAGAAATAATGTTTGTTTTCCCTAAAAGTATTATTTATTTCTCTTGAGAAATTAAAGAGTGTAAAAGAAAAAAGAAAAAATGTCATTTCCATAAATAACCATCTTGGAATAGAATTAATGAGTTTATTTATAGGTATACCATAATAATTCATCATCATAACTTAATCATAAATAATCTCGATAAATAATGAGATTGTCACATAAAAATCTTACCTCAAGTATCATATTTCTTCGTACATATTTGAAACTAATATATAATAAATATATATTTTTCATAAATTTATTTTAGAATAATAATTTTACATATCATTACATTTATTATTTTATCATAATATCTTATCACCCTTTATTATCAATTTTTTATTAAAACCACTATTCTTAGTGATAACTGCTTTGTTTTTCATCCATGTTTCGATTCAGAAATCTAAAAATTTATACTTATATCTTGGTTAAATCACATAAAAATGTTAAGTGTGATATTAATATCATATATATTCATTATATATATATTCATCCATAAAAGGTAGATATATAAAAATGAATTACACCATTTATTGAAACAGTAGGTTGTACATACGCATTAATGTTGTTTCCATTTTTTAATGGATGGAACAAAAGAAAGGTAAACAATAACTAACCTTTAAAGAATAAAAATAATATAATAAATAATATATAAATTCATTACATCTATTATTATAACCATACAATTAAATTGGTGATTAAAATTAATTACACTACTACGTGGAAACGGTAAGTCATACATATGCACGAGCGATCTTTTTTCATTACATGGGATGGAAAGAAGGTCGATAATGGTTGCTCCATCACCATAATGAAAATTAGGTATATTTAATATAATTAATTTATTTATTTATAATTTATATAAAGGATTTATAAGATATTTAAGAAAAAATAAATTTTAAAATGCTTGGTTAAAAGTTATACCTCTTCACTGAGAACCCTCTTTGGGCTTACACGTTAAGACTTGAAGGGATGGTATTTTGGAATGAACATAAGATCTAAGATGTGGTTAAGGAACATTGGATGGTGTTATTAGATGTATTTTCTTATCTATAAGACTCAAATGGTGTGAGTAATAGAGGATAAGAGGTTCTATTTTATAAGTGAGGTGAGGGGCACTCTTGGAGTAACCAAAAATATTAAAATATAATTCAGACATTCTCAACAAAAAAAATACTCCAAATGAAAATATTTTAAATTAAAACATGTATATGGTTAAAATATTATCAACCAAATAAATGAAGATAGTTTTTTGGGTCATTTTAAACCTTATCCTTTTGATTAACCCCTTGGTTAACCAATTTTAACTTTGACTACAGTAACAACTTTTTCAATATTAAAGAATTATAATTATACTTATATAGTGAAAATTGGATGATAAAGGACCAGGGTGTGAAATTTTTCAAAATATTTTATCTAAATTGTCCTATTTTAATATTTTTATGATTATCAAATAATTTAATAAAATAGTGTTTTCATAAAATATAATTATTGTCATTTTTGACAATATTTATTTTATTTGACTTTAAAGACAACAAGACGGTAATAGAATTAAAATATAAATACTTAACATAATTATAATATATTATATTAATCTATAAAATTCATGTAACAAAATCATTCACCCAAATTTTATTACTTTTAAAATCAATTATTTTATTTTTCTATTATTGAATAAATATTGTATCGGTGTTGCAGAAGCATATAATGTAATTATTCAACTACTAAAAATTATAAATTAGTTATGATAAAAAAAATAATTTCTATTTCAAATGTAAATTTATAATTGAGCTTATCCTATTTTTATCCATATGTAAAAAAATTATAGATATTAAAGTCAAGAGAGTGACATTTTGTATTTATTCTTTTCTTAAATTAATATAAAGATCATAATCAAAGATATATGGGATAAAGTGACCATATATAAAATAATTTTATGAAAATTTACAAACGCAAATTATCTAATAGTCTAAAGGAAATTTTTAGATAAATTTTTAAGTCTTTTCTCAAAGTTTTAACCCTATATTACCCATTTTACCCTTACATGGGTGATAAAAATTTACTATTATTACTACTCATATTGATCAAAAATAAAAGATAAATATTTACCAAAATTTATCCTCATGATTCTAAATATATAATCCATTATTTAATATTCAATTTGTATAAGTTTAAAAAATTTATTTTAAAATATTTGCGCAAAACGTGATGAAACCCATTTTTTAGAAAAATATATTTTCCAAGCATAAAACATGATATATATTCTTATTTCATGCCTAGAAAAACATTAGATAAAAATTAAAATGTTTTATTACATATGCAATATAAAATTTCATTAAAATAATTCACCAATAGTAATTAATTTCATTTATCAATATAAAAACACATTGCGATCATAAAAATAGGTTTTTTTAAAACATCTCATTTACATTCAAATGATTTAATTTTTATTTATAATAAATTAATTTCTAATAAATTTATTATAAACCATTAATTTTTCATAATTTAGCTAGTCTTATTAATACCATCCAATTTAATTTCTAGGTTATAACAGTATACTGTATTATGGTTCATTTAGACTCGTGGTTACGTCAATCGCAAGTTATCGAATAAATTTTATTTGAAGAGAAATATTTCATAAAATCACAATTTGTTACATTATAAACTCTTTAAAATAAATTTCTCCATATAAATTATATAACTTTGATACATAAAAATGAGGATATCTCTATTTCATCAAATTCTCAGGTTCCCAAGTATATTTTTTAGATTTTTTATTCCTCCATAGAAATTTAAATATGTGAATCATCTTATTCTGTAGAACTTTATCTCTATAGTAGAAGATTTATAATAGTTGTTAATTATAGGAAATATCATTCTCTAATGTTATAACCTCCAAGTTCAATACATGTGATGTATCAGGTATATACTTCCTTAGGATACATATATAGAACAAATCAGGAACTTGAGAGAGGTTCGGTGGAAGCACCAAATGATAAGCTATCTTCCCCACTCAATCAAAAATATTGAAGGAGCCAATATACTTAGGGCTTAGATTCTCCTTAATTTTTTATATCATTACCTTATTCCATTGTGAAATTCATATTAATACCTTTTTACCAACTTGGTATTCAATATTTCACTGAAACTTTTCAGCATAACTTTTCAGTCAACTCAAAGCTACCTTGATGTGTTGTCGTATAGATCTAACCTCCTCTACCATTTCATTAGTTATCTTAGGTAACAATATCTTTATTCATAAAAATTCATCCTAATACAAGTTAGTTCTACCCTTTTTTTCATATATGGATTCATAAAGATCCATCTAAATTGTAATGTGATATTTATTATGTAAGAAAAATTGGTTAGATAATAGTGTTGATCCAAGACACATTTGATATCCAATGAATAATACCTCAACATATCCTCTAGGGTTTTAATGGTTCCCTAATATTAAACATGTATCTCAAAATGATAAGAGGTATTAAAACTCAACTCTATATCCAGAGTCTACAAAAGACATCACCAAAACTTTGACATAAACCTTGGATCCCGATCAGATACAATTGAATGTGGTACTCCATGAAACATTACAAATTTATTAATGTATATTCTAGCAAGATGATCAAGAAATAAATATTCTCTAATAGTAATGGAGTTTGATAAAATTGTAAGGTGATTTACTAAGACCTAAATAACATTATGGACTTTATATATTTTGGGGAGTTTGACTATGAAATCCATGGTAAATTTTCCCATTTCCATTCAGGTATGGGTAATGGTTACAAAATCCTCTTATAATTCTATATTTTATCCTTAACTTACTAACATTCCAAAAAACTAGATACATTATATTCAATATCTCTCTTCATATTATCCAACTACAAATACTCTTTCAGATCTCTATACATAATCATAATTTTATGATAAATATAGAATGATGAACTATGAGTCTTATCCAAAATATTCTTTTTCAAATTTGGTATGGATGGAATAAATAAATGGTTTATGAACTATATCATTCCATCACAATAAATATTTAACTAACAAACATTTCTGAAATTCTTCTACAGTTATACATCTTTTTTTACCTCTTTAATTCGCACATAGATAGATGTTTAAACACTCATTTGATCAATATAGTATATATCCCCTTCCTTAAACATGTTTATATCCATCCCTTGAAAATCTAGAAATATTGAATCTTTTGTGATCCTGATCATAGATAATCTAGTATGATCTTTTAGACTCAAAGCAGCTACCACCTTGTTCTTATTCCACGGGTGGTAATGTATTGAGCTGTCATATTCTTTAATCAAATCCAATTATCCTCTCTAGTGCATATTCCACTTTTTCCGAGTGAATGTATGATTTAAATTTTTATTATCAGAATATATATTAAACATTTCTCTATAAATATAATTCCTATATATCTTTAATACAAATATTACCATAGCTAACTCCAAATCATGAGTTGGGTAATTTTTATCATGAAAATTCAATTATCATGTTTCATAAGCTATAACTATATCATTCTACATGATAACACATCCCAATCCCTTATTTGATGCATCACTATAGATTAAAAACTCTTATGTACTATAGGATAGGGTAAGAAAAGGTGTGTTGACTAACCATTTCTTTAGTTTCTTGAAAAAAAAATACATTCATCTGTCTAAAGTAACTTGACTCATTTCCATGTTAAATTGGTGAGTGGATTGTAAATCTATGTGAAATTTTCCACCAAGCATAAAAACATATTCATACAAGCCAAGAAAACTATGCATCTTAGTCATAATAGTTGGTATGGTCCAATGTTTAATAACTCTTGAATTTGATAGATTCACCAATATTCCCTCACTTGTGATAACATGACCCAAAAAAGAAACTTTCCATAGCCAAAATTAACACTTTATAAATTTTTCAAACAAATTATCCTTTTTTAGGGTCTTCAATACAATCCTAAAGTGATAATAATGATCTTACTTTCTCTTTGAATATATAAGAATATAGTCTTAAAAACTAATAAAAGCTAATCAAGGTAATCAATAAAGACTATATTCATTAAACCCATATTGACAGTGGGGGAATTAGTATGACCAAATGACATCACTATAAATTCACAGTGTCTATAGCTTTCATGGAATTATATCTTGGGAATTTCATCCTTCTTGACCTTCAATTGATGATATCTAGAATGAAGTTCAATCATGTAAAGGTATTTATCTCTACATAGTTGATCAAAAAAATCATTAATATAGTGTAGAGGATAATTTTTATTGATATTGGTCTTTTTAAGTTCTTAATAATCATTGAAAAGTCAAATTGATCCATCTTTATTCTTAAAATAATAATAGGTGAACCCCAAGGTGATGCACTTAGCTAAATGAGTCCCTTGTCCAGATTATCATAGAGTTTCTTCTTCAATTCCAATAACTCAATCGGCATCATTTTTTATGCTGTCTTTGAAATAGGTGTAGCACCAGGTATGATTTATATTGAAAATTCAACTTCATGATTCAGTGGAATACTATTTAGATCTTTCAAAAATAAATTAAAAACTCCACATAATATAAATATATTCGATGTTGTGTTCCTCACCAATCATCTGAGATAAACACCCCTTTTAAATAGTAATAAAATCTCATATAATGGTTATGATTTCCATTAGAGGTAATTATTAATCATCACACAATTAAAAAATCATAGTTTAGTTTCGAATATAAAATATGACTTCCATTCCTAGGAAATTGATATGGGATTTATGTAAATAAATTCAATCCATGCCTAAGATAACATAAAATTCACTTGAGGGAGAATAACAAGGTTTATAAGACACAAATTCCCACAAACTTAAACCGGATAAGAATCATATACTTAATATTCAATCATCATACCATTTGGTGTTTTCACTACTAATTAAACATTTAATCATTGAGGATAAGAATTAACATTCCTAGAGACTTTTCTTGATATAAGGGAATTCATATAACTAAGCATGAATATGATACTTCAAAACTTGAGTGCACTTGTCACCACCTCAAATTCATTATTATACTTTTAATCCATTTATAAACCCAAAATGGTTATCATAAACTTTTATTAGAGTGATAAATCATGAAAAAACATTTTTTGTATTTCTAAATCAAGAAAAGTTATTTTAAATCTATGAAACATTAAGATTATAATAGTTCATTCATGGTCATAATATGTTCAAATCATTTATAATGGTTCATAAAGAAAATGTGAGTTATCTAATAATATCCTTTGGGAGTGTCAAACTAGGTGTGTAATAAGGGAACATTCACTGTTCACCAGTATGACAGTCAAGATATATTTAACCAACTCTATTTAGGGTTATTACCCCTATATTCATCTATTTAAAAATCATTCCTATGTATAATATCTAATAATGGATGTTTATCTTGGAAAAATACACTCCTTTATTCATAATAACTTAGGAAATTTTCCTATACAAAGGATTATACTGAGGGTATTCACTAAATATTTTTCATCCAAGTTTCCAAATGTTCACTAAACCATTCTCTAAAATTAATTATAGTGACCCATGATTTTCATACATAAATATCATATCTTATAATATCAATATTTAATACATAACATTACAATCCATCCCAGAATAATATAGGTCTAGTTCCTTTAAAAACTTAGATGCATAAAGAACTCGTTCATGTAAGATCAACATCATCACCCACGTAATTCTTCACAACTTTCAAACTTCTAATAGATATCAAAAATAAAAACATATTTAATATTACAGGGAAGGAAAACATAATAAAGGTTGATCTAAAATTCTCAGTAAGAGTAAAAAAGGGATTTATCAATGATCACATAAGCATAACATGTGAATAAGGGTATGAGAACATGAGCATAACATTAGAAGACAATACTCTTCATATAATATATCATAATATTGATTCATGGCATAAATCTTAACATTATATAAAAAATAAATCTTAAAATAATAAAAGAATATAAACCATGAGAGCATAACATTAGCATAAGACATAGATTTGTGGCATACACATAATAATAGAAAATCCTTTCATTAGTAGTAAAGGATCACAGTCAAGACTATCATAGTGGATGGGATTCACTCCCCATTCCATTATATTAGTTATGGTTAACTACAAAGAATATCATAGTGGATATATTCCCAGGATTAATTGGGTTTAATTTCCTTTCTGGTCTTATTTATCTCAGGAGATAACCATCTTTTCCTAACACATTAGAGAGATATATAATTCTAGAACCACCCATTATATAATTAAAATCATAAAAATATGTTCCAAAATATCATAAAAAATTCATTATATCATAACTCTTCAAAAATAAATTGTTTTCATAAACATTTTATAATGTAATAACTCATTTAAAACAAACAAGTTTCATAAACAATTTATCAATTCATCATTACATAAATCGTGGAAATGGAATAGGTTTCAAAAAAATCTTATCATAATAATCATAAAACATCTAGATAAAGAATAATTATGGTATTATTGGATCATATACCCATTAAATATTAGGTAAAATTAAGGTATTTAATCTTAGATGAATATTTCCTTTAAAATATCACTTGGAACATTAAATAAGGAAAATACTCTTTTTGATTTGAAATCAATTATTTAAAATATAAAAAATTACCAAATATTAAATAAAATTTTTTATTTGAAAATAAAATTGGAATATTTTATAGGATGATTCAAATTATTGATTATTCAATATGGTATGAAATTTCATTGATGTTGTATAAGTTAAACGAAAACATTCCATTCATACTTTTGTAAAAAAATCAAAAATTACCTCATTTAAAAAATTAAAAGAATATTTATTTTAATCCATTTTGTAAAAATTAAATCATGGGTAAAAATATCCTTAAATAAACATAATATAATATTAAAATAATTTTTGAAAGTATTTTTGAAAAATATGGATATGGAAGAAAAGGTATTTTTGACCAAAGAGAGAAATAAAGTTGGTTTTCCTTAAAATTATTCATTCAGTTCTGTGAGTAGTTAAAAATATGAAAATGAAATGAAAACATTTTATTTCCAAAAATAACCAGAGTAGAATAAAATTAATGAGTTTATTGAGATTTATACAATAATATTTCATCATTAGGATATTATCATAAACAATCACGGTAAACAATGAGATTGCAACACAAACCACTTACCTTGAGTCTTGTCTTTATTCATACATGTTTAATACTAAAATATAATAAATATATATTTATTATAAATTTTTTATAGAATCATAATCCTATATATCATATCATATATTATTTTAATATAACATTATATCACCCATTTATTGACAATTATTTATTAAAACACTATTTTAGGTGATAACTGCTTTGTATTTCATGCATGTTTCGGTTCAACAGTCTTGGTCTTTATACTTTGATCATGGTTACATAATCTCAAAAATGATTAATATTATACTAATATAATATATATTCATTATATATATATATATTCATCCATAAAATTTAGATATAGAAAAATTAATTACATTATCCATGGTGACGGTAGGTCGTACATACACATGAAAGTCATCTCCATTTTTCAATCAATGGAATGAAATAAAGGTAAATAGTAATTAACTTCTCTAGAATTATAATAATATAAAAAATAATATATATATTTATTAAATCCATAATTATAACCATACGTGTAAGGTGGGTATTAAAAATGAATTACAACATTATGTGAAGATAGTAAGTTGTACGTACACACGAGCGTTGTTTTTTTACTTCTACAGGATAGAAAGAAGGTAGATAATGGTTGTTACATATGAATAATAAAAATTAAGTATATTTAAGATAATTTATTTATTATTTTATACTAGATACAATTTATTTATAATAGTTTTAAGAAGAAATAAATTTGAAAACACTCGATTAAGAGTTATACCTCTTCATTGAGAGCCCTCTTTTGGCATAAACCTTAAGACTTAATGGATTGGTCTTTTAAAAAGAAAATAATCTATATTATGTGGTGAACGAATCTATTAAGTTACTATATTAGGTATTTTGTGGGAAATAGGGTTCAAAATGTGTGAGGAAGAGAGGATAAGAGGTCCCTTTTATAAGTGAGGGGAGGGCACCCTTGGAATTACAAAAAAGTTTAAAGTATAATTGATTCATTCTCAAGAAAAATGATTCCAACTAGATAGAAATTTAAATAAAATAGTATAATTTATAAATATCATCATCCAATGAGATTTACATAGATTTTGGGGTCATTTTAGTCCTTATATGTTTATTAACCCCTTGATTAACCAAATATAACCTTAAATGTGGTAACGACTTTTTCAATATTAAATGGTCATAGTTTAAATTATTAAGTTAAAATTGGATAATAAATTTATAAGGAATGAAATTTTCAACCAAGTCTTATCCACATTGTACTCTTTCATGGGTTTTTATTAGTTTTTAATAATTTTATAAAATATTAATATTATGAAATATCATTAATGTCATTTTTGACAATATTCATTTAATTTGACTTTAAAGACAACAATACAGTAATGGGATTCAGATATAAAAATTTCAAAAAAATATAATATGTTATATTAAACTATAAAATTCATGAAAAATAATAATTTACCAAAATTTTATTTCTTTTAATATTTTTAATTTTTTTTTAATTGAATAAATATTGTGTCGATGTTGCATAAGAATTTAAGGTAATTATTCAATTAATAAAAATCAAAAATAAATTACTATGACTGCAAAATTAATTTTTATTTAAAATTATTATTTATAATAAAAATTATACTCTTTCTATCCATATTTAAAAAAAATAGTGCTATTAAAGTCAAGAGAGTGATATTTAGTATATATTTTTTTGAAATTAACATAATGGTAATAATCAATTAAATATGGTATAAAGTTACCATATATTTAAGAAATTGATGAAAATGGATGAAATAAACTCTTAAAATAGGATAAGAGGAAGTTTTATATAAATTTTAAAGCCTTATCCCATAGTTTTAACCCTATTTTACCTAATTTACTATTACTAGGGTGAAAAAAAATTATGGTTATTAGTCATATTGAATAAAAATAAAATAGAACTATTTACCAAATTTGATATTTTTTTATTCCAAAAATAGAATCCATTATTCATGAATCAATTTATATAAGTGTCAAAAACCATTTTAAAATTATTGTTCAAAAAGCGATGAATATTGTTTTTTTGAAAAATAATTTTTTAAACATAAAACTAGATATATATTATTATCTCATGACTAGAAAAACATTAAAAGAATTTTAAAAAAATTTATTGAATATATAATATGTAAATCTCATTAAAATAATTCAACAATGGTGATTGATTTAATTTATTATTATAAAAACACATTGCATGCATAAAAATAGTTTTTTAGAAAAACATTTCTTTTACTTTCTGATGATTTTATTTTTATTTCTAATAAATTGATAAAAATGAATATATTGTAAACCATAAATTTTTTTCATATTTTAGTTTTTCCTATTAAAACCTTCTAATTTAATGGCTAGTTTATAATAGTATATTATATTACAGTTCATTTAGACTTGGGGTTGCGTGTATCACAAGATTTCAAAGAAATTTTATTTGAAGATAAATATATCATCAAATCTCATGGATTTACAAATTAGTTTTTCAACTCCTATTAAATATTCGAAGATTAATTAATTGATTAATACTATTATGATGTGTAAAGTTGAGATGAAATCAAAGGGTGAGGGTCATTGAATGGTCAATAAAGAAAATATATCTCTTAATTTTTCTATCCCCAAAGGTTAAAAGTAGTCAAAGGAGGATAATATCCGTAAATGATTCATACTATTCAAATTCAAGTGATTAATTAGATCAGTTAGAAATAAGATTCAAAAAGTTATATAAAAGGAATAAAGGTTTTAAGAAGTCATTTAATTACTATAATAAAATTTTTCATGATTTGAAGGAAGTCAGATATTATGAATGTATGCAACTGGGGTATATCAAACTTGATTTTTCATAGCTGGAGGAATAATGAGATATATAAAAGGAAAAGAATATTTAGATGAATTCCAATTATGGTCAAAAAAGGGAAGAAATTAATAAATTTTACCCGGAGTGTATCTAAGGATTATAGAAGTTCTACTTATTGTGAATCTATGTAAGATAAATCAAGTTAGAAAGAAAATATATTGTTTATAGCTCAAGAGTATGAGGTACAACTTTACTATATTCTGATTTTTATTCTGAAAACTACAAAAAATATAAATTTATTTAATATTTATCCATTTTAGAAGAAAAATATAAAATATTTAAGAAATTAATAAATTAATAAAGAATATTCATATTTTTTAAGTGACAAAGATATTATGCTAAAAAACTATTCTAATTGAAAGAAACATTTAACAGATATACTTCAAGTTGTCTTGATCATGATAGTACAATTAAAGAGTTTCTTTCTAAAGTATAATTCATATAAATCATTGCTAGTGTTCTTGAAAATGATAAGACCCTTTAAATAAGATTCTTATAAATACTACTTGAATTAAGGAAAGGTATAGAATATGTAGTAATTGTGGTAAATCTAAACTGTACATAAATTTTTTTATTCGAAGCCCAAAAAACATAGAAATTATAAATTTAATTTTTTTTATTATTGAATTAAATGTCATTATGCTCATTATGTTTTCTTAAGTAATCATTAAATTTGTACTATAAAAAAAGAGTATATTTTTGGATACTTTTCTAATGTTAATTCTATAATTTCTTGTAAAATTAGACATATTTGGTTGCTCAGATCTTTTCTTGATGACACTGTAGGACCCAAAAGTATTTGGGTACCCAAAAAATTCTTTTTTGATATTTTCGAAGCTGAAAATCCATAGGAATGGAATTTTAATATGGTATATGGACAGTGGTTGTTCAAGATGTATGATTGGATACTTTTTCAACTTTCATTAATTATATAAATGTGATGGCAGTTTGGTAACCTTTTTGAAAATGATAAAGGTGAGATCATTAGAGTTGGGTCAGTCAGAGATCCAAAATCTATCCTGATAAAAAAATCTTCTTTATGTTCAAGTTTTAAATCATAATCTAATAAGTATCTATAAATTCTATGATGATGATTTTACTATTTATTTCTATAATATTTTTTATTTTTCTTTAAGAATAGTCTACTTAATTTTAGGGAACTTATAATAGAAAATTTTTATACTTTGGGTGTGAAAAAAATGTGAACTATTTAAATGCTAAAGTAAGTAAATCCTGGATTGGTAATAGAAATCTTGGTACTTATAATGTATTTTACCAATATAAATTATATAATAATAATTTAATTTCTTACCTTCCTTGTATTGATTTTAATGAGAAAAGAATTTGTGATTCATGTCAAATTGGAAAATAGTACAAGTCATCTTTCAAATCAATCAATAAATTTTCAACATATAAACTTTTATAAATTATCCACAAGTATTTTTTTAGGAATTCTAGTGTAGAAATATTGTTTAGTGTATTCTATTTTTAAATATTCTAAGGTAATCCCCCTAATTTTTATTAAACCAAGGAAACACGTCTTTTTGGGTACAGGGGAACCAATTACATGATCATATAAGACTAAGCACACAATGGCCCAGATACATGGTCTGAAGGCCCAAGGGGAATTAAATCCCAATATAAGGCCTGTAGACACATTGTATTTCCCACACTACATCCTTCCCTACTTACTATTCATGTGTTTCCCCTCAACTACATATCACCAAGTTTTCACCAGGGCCACCACTCATCGCTTGACGACATCGCACTGCCAAGAAGTACACTCCCATTGATACTATTTCCTTCAATACTCACCATCCCCACTACTTAGCATCCTAATCTAGTAGGGTATTTACACTCACTATGTCACTATGATGATGCCAACCCGTGCGAGTATTACTCTCCTTGCACTCGTTGATACCTCCCATCAACATCATCAATCAAAGCCGCATCTTTCCCACTATAGTATGATAGAATCCACCGACTACATAGCCCCACTAAACCCTTCTATACCACTATATTTTCCAATGTCCCATTATACCACTATCAAGTGGAACACCATCCACTGCTCATACCATTAGGCATGGGTCAGCTACCACTTTCGGCCACACCCATCTCCATGTGAGTGGAAGAACACCCCCCCCCCAATTTAATTTGGTGAAACTACATATTGTCCAAGTGTGATCCCTATATGTGATGCAATAAAAAAAGTATATCTATTACAGTCAAATAGGTTCTTTCATGAAAAAGAAGAGTAGGTTGCGAGTGTTCCAACAGTTGGTTTCACCCCTCCATATTCATCTAGGAAATTGATTTGAATCACCTTATTTCATAATATGAACATTGTTTGAGTGCGGTGATATGTAATCTTGGGAAATGTCCCAAGTAAAGTAAGGGTTATAACAAATAGGTACCACTCGACTAACTCCCCATGGAAAAATGTAGTGAAAGTTATGGGATAATTAGTTGTTCCACATGGTTGGTTTCTCCCCTCCTTCCTCGGCTAGGAAATGTCTCTGAATCACCATCTGTCAAAATATGAATAGTGTTCAAGTGTGGAATGGCTCGATCCTAGGCTAGTTTCCATAGAGAGTGTGGGGTAAAATTAGTGGGTACCAATCAACTAATTCCCCATGGTCACTAAAATATTATTTCTTTTTGTTTTTTATGAATTTTTAAGATTCACTTGGGTTTACTTTTTAAAGATTAAAAGAAATGGTTTTTTAGAATTTATAAGTTTTTATAAGTTTGTTTGAAACTAAAAATATTTTAAAATAATTTAATTGAGAAGTGATCATGGAGGAGAGTTTGAGTATACAATTTTTAATTCTTCTTTCTCAAATTTTACTATTAAACTTACTTTTTAGGCTCCAAGAACACCTCAACGAATTCAAATCTTGAAATAATAAAAAAACTATCCACATAATAGATATAATTATGTGAAATGATTAAAATTTCCCAAATTATTTTTATGAAAAAACTATTGTTACAAAATTTCATATTATGGTAGAGTTTTAATTAGATCACTTCTTAAAAATAAACCTTATGAGTTATGAAATAAAACAAAACCTTGAATTGGGTACTTTAAATTTTTTGGATGCAAAGTGTGTATCTTGAATACTAAATAAAATCATGGCAATTTTGATCCAAAAAGATGATGAATGAATCTTTCTTGGGTATTCTTCTACTTCAAAATCTTATATAGTGTTTAATTAAAATTTGAGGATAGTTTAAGAATCTATTCATGTGAATTTTGATGAGATTGATCCCTTTGACCATAATAAAATACAAATAAATGAATCTACTGATTATATAAACAACTTGAGACTTTATTATACTAACGATAAGTGTGAAAATAAATTAGAACATAATCATGATAAATATAGTTCTGAAGAAAATGAATCTAAGGATCATTAAACAGTCTTACCTATGAAAACTATGACGTTAAAGAACTGTCATTTAAATATTGATATAGGAGATATATATGAAGGATCAGGGATAAAGAGGAATGTTTGAACCCTATTTGAGTTCCCTATATTTATATCTCAGATTATACCAAATTATTTATAAAAATCCTTAGATGATGAGAGTTAGGTATTGGATATGAAAGGGGATATAAATTAGTTTAAGAGAAATAATGTTTACGAATTAGTTGATATACTATTGGGACACCCTATATTAGTAAAAAAATTATTTTTAAAAATAATATACATGATCAAGGTGTACATACTTGGAATAAATCTAGTTGGTTTTTAATGGTTGTAATTAGGAGGAAGGTATAGATTATAAAGAATCATTTTCCTATTTTTATAGTCTTGAATTCATTGGGTTCATTTTATCCTATGCATCATATATGAATTTTAAATTATACCAAATAGATGTTAAATATACTTTTATAAATATTTATTTAATGGATAAAGTTTATGTTAAACAACCCCCATTTTTAAAAATAATCATTTTTAAAATTCTATTTTTGAAACTTACTAAATCTTTTTGTGGTATTAAACAAGTACCAAAGGAAATGTGTAAGTGGGTGAAATATTTTATTTTAGAAAATTGTTTTTCTATAGAAATCTATGATCCTACTCTTTTTAAGAAAATATATTCTTATTACATTTTATTATTTTAAAATTTTTAAAGATGATGTTATTATTATTTCTAATAATCAAAATCTTTGTAATTGCTTTTCAAAACATATATAAAAAGAGTTTTAAATGAGTATGATTAGAGGATTAAATTTATTTATGGGATTTTAAATATTTTTAAAAGAATTTTAGAAATGTTTTGAATCAATTTAACCACATTCTTAATTTATTTAAATGGATTGGACTTGAAAAAAGTAAATCTTATACAACTCCTATGTGTAATAATATAAAACATTTTTTGAATGAAGATGGTAAATCAGTTGAAAAAATGTTATATAGAGGTATGATTATAATTTTGTTATATATTTCTATTAGTATACTATATATAATTTTTTTATTATGTGCAAGACCGTATTAAAATCTAAAAGAGTCTCATTTAAATATTAATAAAAATATTTTGACATTTTTAAAAGAAACTATTTATTTATCTTTTATTTATCCAAAGAAACTTAGCATTGGTTTGATTTTATATTTAAATGATGGTTTACGAGGCATTAGATTAGATAAAAACATTTCAGGATCTTATCACTTTCTGAGGAAGTCCCAAGTTTCATGGTCTAGTAAGAAAAAACATCCAGTTTCATTGTCAACTACTAAGGCAGAATACAAATCTACTAGTAGTTTTTGTGCACAAATATTTTGGATGAAAAATAATTTCCTAGACTTTGGACTTGATTTTTTCTAGGTTTCTATTTTATGTAATATTACCAGTCCTACAGATATTTCTAAAATCCAGTGAGTAATTTTAGAACTAAGAATAACGATATTTAGCTCCATTTTCTAAGGGATCATATCAAACGGGTGATATGTCTTTTGAATTTGTTAATAATGAATATCAGCTTGTTGATATTTTTCCTAAACCACTTCTGGCTACTGGTTTTGAGTTTACCAAGGGGGTTAGTATTATTTAACTTTAATTAAAAAATATGTTGTTATTCTATGTTTATTTTAGTAATTGTTTTTATTTATCTTTTAAAGTATGTATTTATTCTCTTAGATTTTTAATTTGTTTTATTAAAATTTTATTTATTTATTTTAGTTCATGAAATCATATTTTCATTCTAAAATACCAAATTGTCACACTAAATTATCATCTTGAGAAACTTAACCATCACCTAAAACAATCAGAGATAATATCCTCACTCTTTCCACTTACTTCGAACTCTTTCCCTTTCATTATCTCAATTTTTTAGATCTCTCAAACTCTCGATTTTTTGAACACCAATCCTTCTACTTATTCTTTTAAATAAAAAGATGAAGTTGACTGATGAGGCTGGTCCTAGCAGTGGAAAGAGGAAAAGACATTCAAATTTTAATCGGTGAGTGAGAGAAGGGAAGGTTATTGACTTTGAGTGGATATTTGATACAAATTTGATGTTGAAGTAGGCATAAATATTTGAAGGACTTGATTTTATGTTTTATAGAGTAAATTATGATTATATATTTTAAAGGGAAGTAATGGGGTTTTATGAGATCTTTTAATTCATATTTAGTGATAGAGAGATTTTTTCTCTTCTAAAGTGACCGATAAGGATTTTTAGGTTTCTTCAGTGGATATAGCTCAGCTTTTCTTGTTTCATCATGAAGGGAATTTCAATTTTAGTGTTCGGGTGATTGGAGATGGAGTTTATAAATCTGAGGACATTATGTCCTTTATTTTTATAATATCATAGGTTAAAAAGATGTTGATAAAGGACTTATAAGATGAATAGAAAGTACTTGTTATATTTAGATAGATAGTTGTTGAAATAAGGATTAAAAAGTCATAGAAAATTATTTTTCCTAACTTGTATATCATGTTCCTCATGTTGAGTTATATCAAGTTCAATATGAGTCGGTACATGTTAAGGTACATGAATTATTGCTTCCATGAGAATTCAAGGATGTCACTTTATCATTATGGTAGGGTGATGTCAATTATTCTTTATAATATAGGTTTTAATGTCGTCTTCAGGACAGAATTGATATTTTCATGACATGAACCAATGGGACTCAAGCTGTAACAACCCCAATCCCACCTCCATAGACCAAGGGATGCAAACTAGTGTCAAAAGGCATAACTAAAATGGGAATCCTTTCCCTAAGTACCTATACGCATGCACCCAACCATATCCATGCAGAAGTACATAGGAATAAAATAATATATAGTAACATCTTGATTAATATCCATTCTTGTAACAAAAACTAGAGAATATGAAAGAGTATGATAGTGTAATCTAAAAAGTGAATGGAAAAATACACAACCAACCAAAATGATGTCCCAACCAAAAAAATAACTAGAAAATTAAATGTTGAGAGATCAAGTCTCTAGATCTTCAAGCCCCAACCATCATAAGCAGTCAAATACACCTAGGTACCCCTATGTTCCTCTATAATCATTACTGACTTTTTTTTATCTTTATAAGACATTACACATATGGGAAAATCCCATGTAGTGGTGAGTATATACATACCCATTAGGATGTCCCAAAATCTGAAGGGTGAAAAATAGGAGACACAATATAAGTATAAATCTCAACCCATAGTAAGAAAACCCAATAAAAAGTTATACATATGTACTCATAAAAGAATCCTAGATGAGATAGAAAGGGGATCTCTATCTCACAACCCCACCCAGGAAAGGAGTCTACAAAAATTTCTAAAGGCCCATCAACGATGCCCAACATCTTGTGTGTCTGTGAGAAGAGTAACTGTTTGAAGATACACTATGCCACTATGCCACACATTCGAGGGGACATGATCTCTATATAGACAACCCATGTCTTGGTACAACATGAGTGTTCCACTCAGTAGATAGAGAACTCATGAATTTCCCCAGTATGAGGGTTCCACTCAGTAGATAGAGGACCCACGACATGTCCCAAAATGTTGGTTCCACTCTGTGGATGGATAGAGGACCCATGCCTTATCCCAATAAGAGGGCTCCACTCAGTAGATAGAGAACCCATGCCCAGTCCCAGCAGGAGGGTTCCACTTAGTGGATGGATGGATGACTCATGCCCTATCCCAACAGGAGGGTTCCACTTAGTGGATAGAGGATCCATGACTTGTCGTAGAAGGAGGGTTTCACTTTGGGGATGGATAGAGGACCTATTACCTATCCCAACAGGAAGGTTACACTTATTATATATATATAGGACACATACCATGTCCCAGTAGGAGGGTTCCACTCTATAATTAGAGGCCCCATGCCCTATCCCAACTGAAGGGTTCCACTCTATAGATGCATAGTGTAAGAACTCGGTTCTTATTTATGAGGTACGAGTTTCTTCTTTTAATTTTTCCTTGAGTGTTTTTGAGAAACTAAGGAAAATGGGGAAAATCCCAAATTTTTGAAAGTACATGTTGTGTACTTTTCCACACGTCGTGTACTTTTGGCCTTGTGGAATGAGTACACGGGGCGTGAGGCCATGTCAGTGACGAAGGGTATAGAAACCGACTACACGCCGTGTAGTGGTCCTTTACACGCCGTGTAGTTAGTCGGCAGGTGAATAGAAAGGTGGTGGCCAGCAGTGCGATAGAACACGCCGTGTACTCAGGGAGACATGTCGTGTAGTCGTGTCGGCGGTGAACAGTGCCACGCTGGTGTGAAACCACTAGATGAACAGTTAAATGAAGTACACGCCATTTACTCATAAGTACACGCCGTGTACTTTATTTTTTCTCTTAAAATTGGTAGTATCCTACCATGTTCATAGGGAAGTATTAGAATGGGAATAAGGAACGGAAGGGGGAGGTCAGAGCTTTGGAGATCCGCCAGGCGCACGTTGGGAATCTGTTTCCGCCTTGGACGATCTCGTTGGAACCGTACGGGTAAGCCCTCCACTCCTCTTAAGTTGTTCTTGCCAATTCTTCCTCTAAGGGAAGTTATATAAGTTTGAACAAGTTTTCTTCTTCGTCAGATCTGTTTCGTTCTTGGGTGTTTCTGGAATAGATGTTCATGTATATCATTCGTTGGCATTAAAGGTAGGTGGCTTGGTTTTTATTTTCCAACTGTTGTGCGTTTTGTGTGTTTTTGAGCTATGAACCCATATTTGGGGTGTCGTGTGGATGAGGTCATGGCTATTTTAAATACCTAGAATTGAATAAGTAATTAATTGGAATAATAAAATATTGTTTGGGATTGCTGCTTGGATCCAAGACCATCCCAAGGGGTGCATTCCTCTGGTCAGCCATTTGGCTAGGATACCCTAGAGTATGCCATGTTTAATTATGCATTACTTTTTCCTTGAGAGGGATTATATGTAAATTGCATGTTTATATGTTGGGCATGGCCGAATTACTTATGCCTGAGGGTGTGATTATGTTCTGCCTGAGGGTGTGATTCTGTTCTACCTGAGGGGGAGATTATGTTCTGCCTGAGGGCGTGATTCTGTTCTACCTGAGGGAGAGATTTTGTTCTGCCTTAGGGTGATATTATGTTCTGCCTGAGGGTGAGATTCTATATTATGCCTATGGGTGAGATCATGTATTATGCCTGAGGGTGAGATTCGGTTATGCCTGAGGACGAGATTATGTTATGCCTGAGGGCGAGATTCACTGTGGTGTTTTTTTTATGTCAAGTGGTAAAATGAATAATTAAAATGGAAATATAACTGGTTAAGTGAGTTAATTTTGTGTACTGCTTAGTTAATTGCATTTACTACTACACACTGTTGTTGCATGTCTACACACAGTTGAGCACGGGCCTTTGGTGGGTGCCTACTAGGAATTTATTTCTCACACCCTCTTTGGGTCATGTTTTTCGTCCCAAACAGATTATGTTTCTACAGGTTTAGATAAGGGAAAGGGTCCTTATACAGGTACATGATTGTTACTGAGCAGTAGGGGAGCATGGGATCAGGTTGAGGCTCACGATGCTACCGACTGTTTTGTTCTGTTTCCTTTCCTGTACTTATATTGTACTGTATTGTTGTGTAACATGATCTGGATGCTTTCTTAGAATTTGAGGCATGTTGTTCCATTATTTATATACTTGTTGGTTATTTATATTATAGTTGTTTAATTCAGTTATGTATGGTTGAATGCTTCCGCTGTTGTTGTACGTTTTATTCCATTCTGTTGTGCTACACTTTGACATATGAGGTCATAGTTTCCCCACTATCAGACCTGGGACCTCACTGCTAGTCGAAAGCCTCTGGAATTTGGGTAAATGTGCTTGAGATCATGTGGCGAACCGGGTTCATGGCACCCGTTGAGTGGCACCCGGAACCGGGACAATACAAAGTGGTATCAAAGTGAGGTTTCGATCCTACGACTTGTGGGTTATGGGCCCACATTTCCCAGAATTTGGTGGATCATTGAATATTTATTATTTTATAACACAGATAAGAAGTCAAACTATGATTCTTGGGGAGTATGGGACCTCACGGTTTGGAATTTGACACTTAGGTGTTGTTTTTCAGTATTTTCTGGGTTCCAGGGAAGTTTCTGAGGCATACTGTCCGGAAAACCCAGTATACACGCCGTGTAGTGTTTTACACGCACCATGTATGTTCTTATGTTCAGGAAGAAAAGAAAACTTTATAAGTACATGCCGTGTACCGGAAGTACACGCCGTGTAGTCTCTTCCTGTGTCACAAACTGTGTGGGTGGTGACACGGGGAAGGGAAGAGCTTGGGGCGAACACACCATGTACCGGATGTACATGTCGTGTAGTGTTGACCCGGAGTCCGCCCGTGTAACTAACAACACAGACAGAGGAGACTTAAGACATACACACCGTGTCAATGATGAACACGCCGTGTAGTGTGGCCTGGGGACTCGGCCGTGTAACTAACAACACAGGCTGGTGTCACCTCTCCTTGAACACGCCATGTACCTGTGGGACATGTCGTGTAGTCTTGTCTGAGGAAAGACCGTGTGGACTTAGCCGTGTGGCTGGAAAAACGGGGTGGTGTACAAGCTGTGTTCGGGTGTCACATGCCGTGTAGTAAACAACTCGAGTCATCGGCCATGTCACAAACGACACGGACAATTGGAAATAACACCATACATGTCGTCTAGATTATATACACACCGTGTAGTTTTGTTCAACGGGAGCCGTGTATCTTAGCCATGTAGAAGGACCCAGTTAGGGGAAGGTAAGTCAAGTACACACCATGTATTCCGATTACACGCAATGTAGTCTGGTTTTAAAAAATTTGAATGCCTTCTTCCTCTTATCCCCTTTTGGGTTTCTTCATTTTAGGGAATTGTTAATCTTGTTCTAAAGGCGTGTTTTTGACCTTGTAGTGTAATGCCGCCGAGACGACCGTGCATTGTTCGCCAGGAGAGTGGCGACGACTATACTCCAGAGATGGGGGGCCATGGGCTACCAGTTGATCCTCCAGCAGAGCCAGATGTGGCACCAGCCGTTATACTGGACACAAGCACGGATGCACAGTTCCAGGAAGGGTTTATGCGATTCATATAGACCTTTCAGGGAGCACCATCGGTTACCACATCTAAGGTTTAGCTTACTCGTATCTTCCAGCAGAAGCATCCGCATATGTTTTCAGGGGATGATAGACCATAGGCTATGGAGTCTTGGTTGGGATCTATACAGACTATTTTTGAGTAACTTGAGACGCCTCTAGGGTGGAGGTTCAAGCTCGCGACTTACATGCTTCGGGATTCTGCCAAGAGGTGGTGGGATGTTACCACCCAGTTAGAGCATCACAGAGACATGGCGTGGGAGGATTTCTAGGTTTTCTTCTATGACTTCTTCTTTCCAGAGATGTTGCGGGTAGATAGAGCTTGAGAGTTCATGAATATGCAGTAGGGCGCTATGTCAGTGATGGACTATTCTGCTCGTTTCACCGAGCTTCAGCGTTTTTCACCTGTACTAGTGGGTGATGAGATGTTGAGAGCCAGATGTTTTGAGGATGGTCTTCAATATGACATCCGAGCACTGGTGAATGTTTTCAGGTTTCCTTTAGTACATGCTATTGTGAACTAGGCACTGATTTCGAAGAGGAACCTGCGGGAAGATAGTGGTGTGGGCCAGGGCGGTTCAGCAGTAGTTACTGGTACTATTTCTACCCAAAAGAGGAAAAGACAGATGGATTTCTCTTAGGGTGGCAGTACCAGCCAGGCAGTCTCTTCAGGTGGCCCGATCAGGTGCTACCAGTGTGGTAAGGAGGGGCACAAGAGACCACAGTGTCCACGTGACCCAGTGGAGTGCTGAGCGTGTGGCAAGATGGGTCATCTACAGTGCTTTTTCATGGCGATTCTACCAGTGGCTAGTGATAGAGTTTCTATGCATACTCTGCAGACTCTGCATGCGGGAGTAGGACTAGTAGATTCTTACCTATCGGGAAACTGGAATACGTCTGGGCGTGCAGGTAGGGATGGTGGTTGTGGCCGTGGTATCCAGACACTAGGATCTCAGAGGCAGTAGGGAAGGACAGCTCAGGGTAGTCAGGCTGTATCACAGGGCTGCAACACTGGGCAGGCATATGCAGTGCAATAGACCCAGCAAGAGCAGGATCCCGGACCTTCTACAGTCATAGGTACTATTCTAGTATCTTCTGTCTTATCTTCAGTACTCTTTGATACGGGTGTTACACATAGTTTTATATCTGTTCCCTTTGTGGAGAGCCTTGGGCTCTGTGTTTTTACTTCTTCTGGTATCTTGACACTAGACACTCCTTTGGGGACTAGGACGGCTGGTGTGCGTCAGTGCAAGGAGTTCATCCTTGAGGTTGGTGGGTGTCACTTTCTTTGGGACCTCTATGTCTTAGAGATAACAGCTTATGATGTCATTCTCGGGATGGACTGGTTGGTTCCCTTTTGAGCCTTTGTAGATTGATATCGTCGTACGGTGAGTTTCACGTCACCAGAGGGAGGAAAGTTTCTATAAAAGGGTGAGTGGGATGTTCAGGTGAGTCGAGCTGGACCAGAGCATCGTGGGTGAGGTGGATTCATAGAACAGATTGTGATTTTATATCTGGATGATTAGGGGACTTGTCAGACGGATTTCCCTCCGGTTGTTGATCATTTCAGGGATGTCTTCCCGGACGACTTTTCAGGTCTACCTCTGGAGCATGAGATGGATTTCTCAAATGAGCTTGTGTCAGGAGTAGCACCGGTGTCCATTCCCCCTTACAGGATGGCCACGTATGAGTTGTAGGAGCTCAGGAGGTAGTTAAAGGAGTTACAGGCAAAGGGTTTCATCCGACCTAGTACTTCTCCTTGGGGTTCTCTAGTCCTTTTTACGAAGAAGGCAGACAATACCATCAGACTATTTGTGGATTATCGGAAGCTGAACCAGTTGACGGTTAAGAAACGATATCCCTTGCTGATTATTGATTATCTTTTTGATCAACTTCGTGGAGCACGAGTGTTCTCGAAGATTGACTTGAGATCAGGATATCATCAGCTGCACGTGAGACCATCGGATATACCGCTTACAGCCTTTCGGAGCAGATATGGTCTGTACGAGTACTTGGTTATGCGGTTTGGACTCACAAACACACTAGTAGTATTTATGGCTCTGATGAACCATGTGTTCCATCTTTATCTGGACTCTTTTGTGGTAGTATTTTTGGACGACATCTTGGTGTACTCTCACACTCGACACAACCATGCCACCCATCTTGAGATCGTATTGAGTAAACTGAGAGAGCATAATCTATATGCTAAGCTCTCCAAGTGACACTTTTGGATGAACCAAATTCACTTCTTGGGTCATATCATCTCAGAGGCAGGAGATGCAGTAGACCTAGAGAAGGTGAGAGTAGTAGTTTCATGGGAGCAGCCTAAGAACGTGTTTGAGATACGGAGTTTCTTAGGGATGGCTGGTTAATACAGAAGTTTCATACAGGACTTCTCCCACTTAGTAGTGTCGTTGATTGGTTTGACTAAAAAGGGTGTGAAGTTTTCCTGGTTAGACGCTTGCGAGATAGCCTTTCAGGACCTGAAAGGAAGGTTGACATCAACACCAATCCTGATACTCCCAGAGTAGGGGAAGAGCTATACAGTTTACTATGATGATTTAGGGATTGGACTGGTATCTGTGTTGATGCAGAGAGATCGAGTTGTTGCATATGGGTCTCGGAAGTTAAGGCCATTTGAGAGGAATTACCTGATGCATGATCTCGAGTTAGCTGCAGTTGTTCATGCATTGCGTTGTTGGAGACATTATATATTGGGAGAACATTTTTTGGTCTTCACCGACCACAAAAGTCTCAAGTATATCTATACTCAGAGAGACTTGAATCTGAGACAACAAAGGTGGGTTGAATACCTTCAGTCCTTCAATTTTGAGATTGCCTATACACCTGGAAAAGGTAATGCAGTAACGAATGCACTGAGCAGGAAGACTCAGATACAGGCTATGAAGGAGTCCAGTGATGAGTGGAATCTCATGACTTTGTTCTCTTAGATGCATTTGGAGGTGCATGACAGTCAAGGGAAAACTTATCTTTCATCTTTAGCTATGACTTCTACCCTCCTAGATAGAGTGAGGATGAGACAGCTATCTAATCCAGAAGGCCTAGTTCTACGGGAGTCGGTGGCAAGTGAGGACCCTTCTCCTGGTTAGACGATTGGAGAAGATGAAATTCTTCATTTCCATGGACAGTTGTGGGTTCCAGGGGATATACACGAGGAGCTGATGCGGGAGTTTCATGCTTCATCTAGGGCAGTTCATCCCAGGGTTACCAAGATGTACCGTGACTTGAGACGTCAATACTGGTGGTCGGGTATGAATAGAGATGTAGTTGGTTGGGTTACGTGGTGTTCCACCTATCAGTAGGTGAAGGCGGAGCATCAGAGGCCAGCCGGACTCTTATAGTAGTTACCCATTATAGAGTGGAAATGGGATGATGTCACGATGTATTTCGTGACCGTTTTGCCGAGGTAACCATGAGGCAATGATGTCGTGTGGGTTGTTGTGGACAGACTCACGAAGGTAGCTCACTTTTTTCTGATCAAGGAGACCTTCAGTGTTGACGATCTCAAAACGTTGTATATCTGAGATATCGTATGTCTTCATGAGGTCCCTTGTTCTATCATTTTAGATAAGGATTCATGCTTTACATATCGTTTCTGGAAGAGTTTTCAGAGGGAAATGGGTACACAGGTGCTTCTGAGCATAGCATACCACCCTCAGACCGATGGCCAGTCAAAGCGTACGATACAGGTTCTTGAGGACATGCTACGAGCATACGTCCTAGACTTTGGGGGCTCTTGGGAGAATCGCATACCCCTAGTCGAGTTTTCCTATAATAATAGTTATTAGGAAACTATTGAGATAGAACCATACGAGGCTTTATATAGTAGGCCATGTCGATCACCTTTGTGCTGGTTAAAGGCAGGTGAGGTAGCTTTACTGGGACCACGTCTTGTGTAGGAGACTTCTGAGTAGGTCCATTTGATTCAGAAGTGGATGGCTACTGCGCAGTCTCGTCAGAAATCTTATGCTGATCACCACAGATGACCTTTGGATTTCGTGGTCGGGGATCAAGTTTTCCTACGTGTTTTGCCAAGGTTGGGACACAAACGGATCAGGAGATAGGGAAAACTTTCACCGAGGTATGTGAGGCCATTTGAGATTCTGGAGAGAGTCGGTCCGGTTGCTTATCGGTTGAAGTTACCTCAGAGGTACCGGGCCATGCATGATGTCTTCCATGTATCCCAGTTGCACCGCTATAATTCAGACTCATCGCACGTATTTCAGTCAGAGGAGGTTGAGCTTGAAGTTGATGCATCCTTTGAGGAGCATCTGATTCGTATTGTTGATAGGAGCATGAAGGTTCTCTGAGGCCGGTCAGTTCCTCTCGTACGGGTGCTATGTCAGCATGGCTGAGTGTAGGACGAAACCTGGGAGCAGGAGACTGACGTACGTGCTCAGTGGCCAGAGTTATTCACTACTGTATCTTTTCTACAATTGGAAGGGAAATTCAGGGATGAATTTCTTTAATAGGGGAAGTTTGTAAGAACCTGGTTCTTATTTATGAGGTACGGGTTTCTTCTTTTCGTTTTTCCTTGAGTGTTTTTGAGAAACTAAGTAAAATGGGGAAAATCCCAAATTTTTAAAAGTACACGCCGTGTACTTTTGGCCGTGTGGAATGAGTACATGGGGCGTGTGTCCATGTCGGCGACGAAGGGTGTAGAAAACGAATACACGCCGTGTAGTGGTCCTTTACACGCCATGTAGTCAGTCAGCAGGCGAATAAAAAGGTAGTGGACAGCTGTGCGACAGAACACACCATGTACTCAGGGAGACACATCGTGTAGTCACGTCGGCAGGTGAACAGTGCCACGCTGGCGGGAAACTGCCAGATGAACAGTTAAATAAAGGAAGTACATGTCGTGTACTCGGAAGTACACATCGTGTACTTTGTTTTTTTCCCTTAAAATGGGCAGTAGCCTCCCCTATTCATAGGTAAGGCTTATAATGGGAAGAAGGAACGTAAGAGGGAGGCCAGAGATTTGGAGATCTTCCAGGCGCACGTCAGGAATCCTTTTCCGCTTCAGACGATCTCGTTGGAACTGCACGGGTAAGTCCTCTACTCCTCTTAAGCTGTTATTTCCAATTATTCCTCTAAGGGAAGTTATATAAGTTTGAATGAGTTTTCTTTTACGTCATATCTACATTGTTCTTATGTATTTCTGGAATCGACGTTCACGTATATCGTTCATTGGCATTAAAGGTAGGTGGCTTGGTGTTTATTTTCCAATTGTTGTGCATTTTGTGCATTTTTTAGCTACGAACCCATATTTGGGGTGTCGTGTGGCTGAGGTCGTGGCTATTTTAAATACCTAGAATTGAATAGGTAATTAATTAGAAAAATAAAATTTTGTTTGGGATCGCTGCTTAGATCAAGGACCATCCCGAGGGGTGCATTCTTCTGTTTAGCCGTTTGGCCAGGATACCCGAGCGTATGCCATGTTTAATTATGAATTACTTTTTCCTTAAGAGGAATTGTATGTAAATTGCATGTTTATATGTTGGGAATGGCTAGGTTACTTATTCCTGAGGGCGTGATTCTGTTCTGCCTGAGGGCGTGATTCTGTTCTGCCTGAGGGCGAGATTCTATTCTGCCTGAGGGAATGATTTTGTTCTGCCTGAGGGTGAGATTCTGTTCTGCCTGAGGGTGAGATTTTGTTCTGCCTGAGGGAGAGATTATGTATTATGCTTGAGGGTGAGATCTTGTATTATGCCTGAGGGTGAGATTCTGTTATGCCTGAGAGAGATATTCTGTTATTCCTGAGGGCGAGATTCACTGTGGTGTTTTCTTTATGTCAAGTGGTTAAATGAATAATTAAAATGGCAATATAACTGGTTAAGTTAGTTACTTTTGAGTACTACTTAGTTTATTGCATTTACTATTGCACACTATTGTTGCATTTCTACACACAGTTGAGCACGGGCCTTTGGTGGATGCCTACTGGGAATTTATTTCTCACACCCTGTTTGGGTCATGATTTTTGGCCCAAACAGATTACGTTTCTGCAGGTGTAGATAAGGGAAAGGGTCCTTATATAGGTACATGATTATTGCTGAGGAGTAGGGGAGCATGGGACCGGGTTGAAGCTTGCGATGATACCGGCTGTTTTTTTCTGTTTTCTTTCCTATACTTGTACTATACTGTATTGTTGTGTAACATGTTCTGGATTCTTTCTTAGAATTTGAGGCATGTTGCACCATTATTTATATACTAGTTGGTTGTTTCTACTGTAGTTGTTTAATTCAGTTATGTATGGTTGACTGCTTCTGCTGTTGTTGTATGTTTTATTCCATTCCGCTGCACTACACTTTGACAAATGAGGGCATAGTTTCCCCACTATCAGACTTGGGCCCTTGCTGCTAGTCGGCAGCCTATGGCGTTTGGGGAAATGCGCTTAAGTTCATGTGGTGAACTGGGTTCGGGGCACCCGTTGATTGGCACCCGGAACCGGGACGTTACACATAGAGGACCCATTCCTTTTCCCAATATAAGGGTTCCACTCAGTAAATATATATAGGACCCATGCCCTATCCCAGTAGGAGGGTTCCACATTGTAGGTAGATTACTCATGCATTATCCCAACAGGAGGTTTCCACACTATAATGATCATGCCTGGTCATTTCCATCATCGAGCACTGCCTTATGAAGCATCACATTTGGAACATGTCATGTAATATCTCATAATCCACAAAAAATTTCATCATTTAATTCTACACATAAAAAACACTTAGGATAAGCTACTTCTGGGCCAAAACCTAAGTCTAAAAGAAGGAGATACGAGAGCTAGAAGTTTCCTGGAGGGGTACACGGCATGTAGGGGACCCACACGACATGTGGTCCCTCTCTGATACATGTATGTGTCCTCACCAGTAAATGGATCATAAATGGTGTGTAAGGGAACTACATGGAATATATCGACCTTTCGAGGCCGAGCCTACTCTCTCAGTCATGCTCACTGCTACAAAATAGGCCTTTAATAGCACTGGATTTTATCAGTGATCACAAAAAGTGCTAATAAAAGTGTGTTTTATTAGTACTAAAAGAATAAAATGATAAATGGTGTTTTTTATTAGTATTTTTTTAGAACTGATAAAAGGTATCATTTATCAGTGTGTTTTTTTATCACTTATAAGAGGTAACATTTATTAGCACTTTTCTTTAGAACTGATAAAAGGTACCATTTAGGAGTGCTTTATTTTTAGCACTGATAAAAAGTACCCTTTATGAGAATTTTTTTTAGCACAGATAAAAGGTCTTGAATAAAATTAAATAATTCAATAAATAAAAATTAAAATGAGTTTATTAAAAAAAATATTAAATTTTTTATTAATTAAATAATTATTGGTAAAAATGAATAAATTTAATATAATATATATAAATTATAAATACAAATAAATATATAGATATGTAAAATTAAAAAATTAAAAAAATTAAGAATAAGTAAATTAAAAAAATTATTAATCATTTTATTAATTAAATAATTATTGATAAAAATTAATAAATTAAATATAGATATATATATATATATTATAAATATTAACAAATAGTATTTATTATATATATATATATATATATGAATGTATATAATATTTCCTAAACAAGATTTATATAATAAAAATGTTTATGATTTATATTAAATAAGTCGTATATTTAGTTAAGAATAGTTTATAATTAAAAGTTAATATCAATTAAAAACACTAACTAATTTCCTCAAGTAATTAACATAATTAAATGTTGTATGGTTTTTAAACTTTACATATATATATCAAACATGTGTTATATTGATTTCACATACATATACACATAATTAATGCCTTTTATATACAATGTGAACACACAAATATTTATGTAATTAATGAAATCTCATATAGAAACACATACAACTAATATTTATTTAATTTATTCAATTTTTTGTATTTTAGAATTTCATTATAACATGATACATTTAATATATTATTTCTTTAAGCATTAAAATTTAATTATTTTTTTTAATTTTTGTACAGTTAGGTATTAATTCATTTTTAAGATTTTTTATTTTTTTATTTTTTATTTGTTTGGTAATTTAATCATTTTCCATTATTTATTTTTATTTATTTATTTACTATGTTTTAGTATTTTTAATATGTATTTATCTTTATTTCAATATATATCCATATTTTTTTTAATAATTTATATTTAATTAATAAAACATATCCATTTTTTAATATTGTTAAAGTGTAATCATTTTTAATTATTCAATTTTACTTATATTTTACATCATGCACTTAAGATTAAATATTCATTAATAATGTTAAACATATATTTTTAAATAAAATATTTATAAATGTATATTTAAATTGTTTATACATTTATATATTCATAATTATAAATAAATAAATATTATTTTTTAGAAAAATATTTATATAATTATAGATATTTATATAAATATAGATATTTAAATAATTATAAAATTATAAAAAAAATTATTTAAATAATTCATATATTTAATATATTTATATTAATATATATTTATCAAAATATATATAAATATAATTGTTTAAATATATATAATGATATAAACATATAAATATATAAATATTTTTTTTAAGTATTTATATAATTATAAATAAATAATTAAATATTTGAATAATTATAAAATTATAATAAATATATTTAAATAATGAATATATTTACTGTATTTTTATTTATATATATTTATTAAATATATATATATATATTAAAAAAACTATTTATAATTATAATTATAAATCCTTTATCAAGGCTTATTAATTTAGCTTTGATAAAGGAGAGCTTTTCCAGTTATTTTTTGGAAACATTGATCAAAGTGTCCTCGATCTATTTAAAGAACCCTAACTAGTCACGAACCAATTACGATATCTAAATATTTCTACAGAAGCCACCTTCTTTCGGTGCTCCTCCTCATCGAATCCAAACCCGAATCAAGGCTTGAATCCATGGTTGGAAAGATTCAAGGTTCGTTCAAATCCAAGTCTCAAAATAATCCAAGGTTTTGTGATATCTCTACTTTCTCTCAGACAATTCAAAGCTTCAATCCAAGGTATATTATTTTCTCCTCTCCTCACTCATTGATTGCTTGTTTGACGATATCTATTTGCTTTTTTTTGTTCATTATCTCTTTCTATTCCTTATTCATCACATATTTTCCTTCTAGAATGAATTTATAATTTTGGGATTCTATGATTTTGGGTTTACATTAGCCCAATAAGGTATTTTTTTGATGCCTTGTTGCATATTAAAAATTCCACATACTGAGTTCATCCTTGTACCGTATTAAGTTTAAATGTTTTGAACTTACTTCCCTGGAAATAATGTACACAATGTGTTTATTAAAATTACACCCATGGTTATTATTTAATAAATCGAAATGGATTTCATGTAATGATTTCTTGAAGTTGAGGTGTCTTTTGTTTTCATTTTTTCTATTTTTAAGCTTCAGTGGTATTACATCGATATTTTTATTTTATGTTTAGGGTCCTGAATTTTATCTCTTTGTTTTTTTCTTGATATCCTATATGAACATCCATATATATGTGTGTTCATTTTGAAGCCTACATATATATATATATAAACACATTATTTCATGTATATATATAAGTATATAATCATATGAAATATATATAACTTTCATTAAATAAGGCTAATTCTTTTTTCTTATTTTAAAGAATGAATTCCAAGAGAGACTATTAATGTGTGTGCTTTTAAATTATAACTTTGAGGAATGTTTGGAAATTTTTAAAATTACTTTGATTCTAACTTTTTTATTTTGAATAATATTTAAAGAAAGAAGTTTTCTGTTGAAAATTAGTAGTTCTATAATGTGTTATGGCCTTACTGGTACCGTGAAATGGTTTTTATAAAAGTTATCACTATATATGGAAGTTGTCTATATTAGTTTAAAGGAGGTTAGATTTTTTTATTTTAAATATATAGATCATATTGATGGGTGTTGGAAGGATGTTTGAATAGAAATTTTTGGGTTTTGATTATTTTCGATTGATATGTTTTCTAAAAAGGCAACCATACCTCCCATTACTATCATAATAGTGATCATATTCATCTTAGTAAGGGTTGAGATATAGTTACAATTTAGTCCCAATTGGATTTTATGGGTCCCCATTTGTATCAAATTCCATATGGGAGTCCAATAAGGTAATATAGTCGTGGGTCTCTAATAGGATATAAACATAGGAACTCATCATCATGCTTATAGGTGGTTCCAACTCAAGTATGTCCAGAGTCACCTGATGGGATGTTTTGGAATTTCCCAAGATTATATATTATTTATTTACTACTATTTACATGTATATAATTTTTTACTTGCTCCACATTTAATAATGATCTATTATAATGTGACCTATTTTATATTTTGTATATGGTTGTATTGATTTATTTATTTTTTTGACTAATGTTTCATTTTATTATTATATATTATTCTTTATGATTATGGTTATAAATAGAAATATTCAAGAACCCTAGAATATTTACTGAGTCTATAAGTATATTTATTCAATAAAATATTAGTTATTATGGTGAAAATATTTATTAAGTGAGATTATAGAGGTTAATGATATTTGATATACCATTAATATTAAATGTAATAATTCTTTAGGTAGTTACATCACTTGTTCCAAAAAAATATAATGGAGGCTATCAAATTCTATATATGTTTTAAGAATTATTAGAAAATATTTTTAGGTATTCATCATTTTTTGACTACAAGTATTGGTTCTACCCCTAGGAATCTCTGATTACAATCCATGTATATGGAATAACACTTTATTTATTAAAATGTTTTATCAATACATTTTTTTATCTTCTAGTTGATGGAATGAGAGTTCATTATTCTTATTTATCATATTTGGGTTTCTTATTACTCCTTAATTTCCTATATTGTATTTTAATTTGTTTAGGGTATTTAAAAAGGACTTGATGGATCATTTTAATAGAGGTAAAACTAGTCTTATTTATAGGATTATAATTATTAAAAGTGTGATTTGTCCTATAAATATAGAATTTATAGAGGTCTCAAGGATTTATATATCATAATGTGTCCCCATTGAGACCCCTTTAATCAAAGACAATAACATGTATACCCCCCAAATCTCACCTTCAATAGGCCACGATTTAATAACTAAAGTAAATGGTTTAATTCTCATAAATGGGAGGTGTTAACCCTTTTAGAGAACACAATAGAGTACAAATTTCATCCTCATCACCTTTATCTCTTGAATAGTTATTATTTCAATTTGTGGCTTGAGAATAATCCCTCGTATATTTTATATTGTCTTAACCATTCTGAGTAGTATCCATCCCATGGATGACGACATCTTAAATTAGTTTAATAAACATAGTTTCATCTTCATAAGAGATAGAGGATGGTTCTCAAATAGTAAAATAAAATAATAACTATTCGGGAGATGAAACTGATGTGGATGATAGTTTTCTATAACTTTACCCTTTGAATGAATTAAGAGGATAACACCTACCATAGTGGAGTAATTATTTTCTAAAATTCAATTACCCATTTCCTTGAAAGCATATTGAAATTCTTTAAAACAGTCAAATTTTGGGTTTCCCTTATTAGAACTATCTATAACTTTCACCTTTGATAATGAGTATCTTATGTGTATTTATTTATTTATTATACAAAATGAATATTTTATAAACCTAATACTATATATATGAATTTAAAATGGATTCACGCTAATCATTTTAAAAATGTGTATGAATATGGTCTTAAAGAGTTCATCTAGTTTCTAATAGAGCATGCATACGACCCTTCTAAAATCCTTTGTATGTGTTTACATTATTGGTATTCAAGAAAAATTAGTCTAGAAGAGATGGAAGATAATTTTATTTGTCATGGAATGGATCATATATTTAAATGATAGACTAAAAACAGTGAAAAACTGAATGTGCACACTGATTGGGATGATACTGTAGTTTATGGATCATTTGATATGAATACCAATGTAAATGATGATGGATATCTCATGGAAGAAATGAAAATGAAAATTAAAGATGAACTTCATGATTGTCCAAATTTTTTCAGAAGTTAGATAGTTTTTCCAAGATACCATTATATAATATTTATACAAAATACACAATATTTTCATATTTATTGAAGTTATATAATTTAAAATATCGAAAAAATGGAGTGACACTAGATTTACTGAACTACTTGGTAAGTGTTTCATAGATCAATAAAATAAAAAGGAATTAAGTATTTAGAATTTTTTATGGTACATTCCTATCATTCCATGGTTTATGAGACAATATAGATGTTAAAAAACCAAGAGAAAATTAACATGTCATGCAGATACAAGAATTAATTATGGGAACCTACATCATGCACTATATTATCCTTGGTAGGATAAAATTGATTATGAGTATCCTGAATTTAGAAATGAGCCAAAAAAACTTTCATCTAGCATTATCTATAGATGGAATAAATCCTTTTGTTGTATAGAGTAGTACTCAAAGTACACAGCATGTCATGTTGTTAAATTATAACGTATCTCTATGGTTATGCATGAATCACAAATACATTATTTTATCTCTTCTTATATATAGACCAAAGAAACCTGATAATGATATTGATTTATATTTAGATCCATAGATATAAGATCTGAAATTGATGTGGGATATAGGTGTTACAATTTATGATGCTCATAAAAGTAAAGAATTCACATTGAAGACCATATTGTATGGGATGATAAATGGATTTACTACTTATGGAGATTTATTAGTCTATATCATTAAATAAATGTCGGGGTGTCTCATTTGTGAAGAATGTGCACACTCATCTCAGTTGAAACATTCATCAAAGACTCTGTTTTTAAGACATCAGAAAATTTTACCTCGACGGCATAAATATCGATCCTGAATGAGAAAATTTGATGGGAATATCAAATAAGGTACAACACCATATCTTCTAATTGGTGATCAATAATTCGATAAATTAAAATATATTGGAAATTTTTTTAATCCATTTTCAAAAAACCATACAAAATAAGGTTTGAATAATAAATCAAATTTCTTTAAATTGTTTTATTGGAATTGTATGTATGTCAGACATTTTCTTGATGTCATTATTATAGAAAAAAAATGTATTTGATAGTGTTATTGTAATGTTACTAAATTTTCTTGGAAAATTTAAATATGGAATCAATGCCAGGTTGGACATGATTGACATGAGTATAAGGGAAGAGTTGGAACCGGTGAAGGGTAAAGGGTGTACTTTTCTTTAGCTAGTAGCTTACACTCTATCCAGACAAGAAAAAATTAAAAAATTTCTTTTCCTTAATAGTGTAAAAGTTCCATAAGGTTATTCATCATATATCAATAATGTCATGTCAATTACTAATTTTAAGTTATGAGGACTAAAATCACATGAATTTTATGATTTAATTTAATATTTGATTCATGGTTCTTTCCATTTCATTCTTCCAAAAAAATTCTATCATACATTAACCAGACTCAACTTATTTTCAAATACATATATAGAAAACTTATAGACATGATGGAGTTTTACATCATGAATAATGAAGTTTCAGTCATATTATATGAATTAGATATGTTCTTCCCACTATCATTCATTGATATAATGGTCCACCTGATTATTCACTTGGTTAGAGAGGTTCAACTATGTGGTTATTTCCATTATATATGGATGTACCCCATTGAAAGTTATATAAAGATTTTTAAATGGTATGTCAAGAATTGAAGTTTTCTAGAAGGTTGTATTGTGTAGTGATATATTGTTTAAGAAGATGTTGAATTTTGTACTGATTACCTATCAAATATTGACAGCATCGGTCTCCCAAAGTCTCATCACAGCGGGCACCTTATGGGAGAAGGTATTTCAGGAAGATATGTTGTTATAATTACCTTCATAGATCGGGATAAAGTACACCATTAAATTCAATATGAAATATTCCACCTTTTTCAATAGGGACATATATATTGGTAAAATCATATTTTCTATTGGAAAAATGTCTTACCAACACATATGTCCATGTTACTAAATTGTTGGTAAAAACTCTATCACTAAATTTTATTATGATAGATAAAATTATTCTATTTTGATTATAATAATAACAACAGATAATATATATATGTGTGTGTTGGTCAAAAAAATTAGCAACAGATTAATACAATGATATATCTATTTCTAATATTATCAACATTTATAAACAATATCGATAATTAATATATTTTTGTAAATTATATTATAAATGGTGGTATTCCAATAATTTCTGTTAAAATTTTATATTATATTCATTAATAAAAATATATATAATGTATTATTATATATATTATATAATACTATAAAATCAATATATATGAAACACCAAAAAAGTTTAGACTTTGAAAAAACGCATTCAAATATAATTTAAATACATGTTCAAACTTTATGAAAGGACAAGAAGCTCCAATAAATGTATTAAAAACATTTTTAAAACATGTTCAAACACTAATATACTTTACATGGAAATCAATAAAACTTCATTAATATATTTATCACAAACACCATACAATAATGTCATGGAATCCCCACCACTTCACATGATCTAATATCTACTATAGAGGATATGGATATGAAAAAGTCACCATGATTACTTTAATTAAAGTGGACCACCATTCTATGATTGATACAACACTTATCCCAACTTTATCATGCATCATTATGAGAAACATTGATGTAGCATGTTTAATGAAATTTATTCATAGAATTATAGGATTGAGGGGTAAACCTGAAGGTAGGTGGAAGGCTTCTACCTGGAAAATGGCCATGCTCTTAAGATTCTCCTATAAATCCTCCACCTTGAACTCTACACCAGCATTGGGATAGAAGGTCACTATCTTTGTTCCCCTTCACTTACCATTTAGGGTGTCCTCCAGCTTCACATACACCGTCAACGACTCTAGATTCTTTGCCTTCAGTGTCTCCCCATCCATGAACATATACTTATGCACTAGCCCCACCTTGTCTGGTGCATCCAAACAGAACTCCATGGAAGTCTTGTTAATGAACGCGGTGAGGTAGATGGTGTCGGGACAACTGTCACCCTCAATATCTTGGATGTTAGTGAAGAGGATCTTGTGTTTTTCATAGGCAAAAGTCTGGAAATTCTTGGTAGCAGGGATGGAAGTCAGGAACTGTTCAGTCACTACGTGGTGAGGAGTTCACATACACCTATTAAAAACCTATTTGATATAGGTAGAATTGGATCACATAATATTTAGATTTTAAAAACTTTAAAATAATATTTTTGACTGAATAAAGTAAAAAAATTAAAGTAATATACTTCTGAGGATTGAAAAAATGTATATGTATATATTTAAATATATATTCTGAATATATATATTATAAATGGATATCAAAATATATGTTTTTAAAATATATATATATATATATATATATATATATATATATTTAAAGATATATTCATAATATATATTTTGAATATATTCAAAATATATATAAGTGTGTGTGTGTGTGCGTCTTTTTTTGAAAAAGAGTTTGGAAATCTGTAGTAAAACACAAGCTCGATAGGTGGAAAAAATTCAACCACTCTTAAAAAATCAAATAATTTCCCTATAAATTGTTAACATATGAAACAAATATTATTCTTGCAATAATAAATAAACTAAATATAGTCCTGATAACATTTAAAAACACATTTGGGTTCCCAAATAATATTAATATTAGTTAAATATTAACAAACCTATGTTTTCTTAGGGTTTCTCACAAGATCATGTAGCTAAGCATCATTTGTAATTTTTTAGAACTCCAACAGACTAAATTTTACTACAAAGGATAATAATTTGTGATCTTATCATTCATCAGTAGAACAATATTCATGTCCTCCCATATAAGTAGATCATTATTTCCCATAGAATGTAGTGATTTACATATCTATGAAAAGCAGTCGTATCATTGTCAGAACATGCCACTATGAGATTTCCTTGTTGAGTGGATAAATATTCATTGATAAACAAAAAAAAATTAAATCATTTACAATTAGATCTCTTATAAGAGTTATAAAAATAATAAATATATTGAATCAAAGATAACATTTGATTATTACATATTTGGTAATAATAATGTGATTAAAATTTTGGATAATGATCAGTGAGAAATATGGATAATGATTACTAACAAATAATAATGTCTAAAAAGTTGCATATATAATTCTTGAAAAAGTTTTCAAAATAATGGAATATAAAATTGAAAATTGTATTTTAATGACTTTATGATTGAGTGGCACATATACTTAGTATTATAAGCAGTTAAACAAAAATTATTAAAAAATATTTATTCCAAAGTATTAAAAAACAAATAGAAATATCTAATGGATTTCATATTTTTTAAGATGATTTGTCCCAAATACTTATAAGAGAAAGTTAATTTTTAAAATATATATTTTTTTATGATATCTAATTTTAAAATCACATGTTCATATATGTGACGACATACTAAACAGTTTTAGATTCTTCCGTTTAAGTAATCATGTTTGCAGTGGAATATAAAAAAAGATAACAGAGGAGTAAATTAATGTGAAATTTTCAACACTACTAGTTTTCATGAAATGAAATATTAAAAATGATGAATAAAAAATCAGAACCATTCAAGTATCTATAAATCTCTCTAGTGTGGGCATGAAAGAGTGAGAATAATTTTAAAAGAAAACATACTGAAATTTTCATGAACCAAAATTTGATTGGTTTTCATGATATGAAATTTAAACAACATGAACCCATAATCAAAACCATTCAGGTATATTTAAATATCAGTGGAAAGGTAATAAAATAGTGATAATAATTTCAAAAGTAAACTTCAAAAAATATGGATGAGTTATCATTGCTCTGTCCATATAACCACACACTGAGTGATGAACTATTATTATAATATATATTTTTTGAAGAAAAAATTTAGAATAATAAATGTATGATATAAGATAGGAAAATCTAAAAAATGTTTAAATAAACTTCCTATTTTTAAAACTTCATTGGTCTTCATGGTATAATTTTTTAAAACTACAGGTTCATAACAAAAATAAATGTGAAACTGAATCTGCAGTTTTAATTTTTAAAAATTGTGAATAACTACAAGAAGTAACTTGAAAACCAAGAAGTATATACAATAAGTCCTCACCTAAAAACCAATTTTGAACATAAGAACAATATTTTATAGTTCAGTGGGTACTAGAGGTCCTCTCCTAAAATTAATCAAAATCAGTAGTTTATAAACAGAATCGTGTATAGAAAAGTCACAGCATCATTGACAATCGACGATTTAATATCTCATATTTACATAAACTATGTAAAACACTCATTATTCCATGAATAAAATAAAATAATACAATAATAGACTATAAAATACCAAAAAAATATGCCAATATTTCCACACATTAAAAACAACATAAACATTATTAGTGTCACTTCCACAATAATGTTAATGAGAAGATTATAAAGAAACATATCATTCTTAAAATGTTAAAATGAATAGTAGATTATAGGATAATTAAGAATAAATTTAATGGAACATGGAATGATATAAATTCCCCATCTATTACAGTTTGACAACAAATATAAAATATTTTTGAACAAAGTGAATTAGGTCCAATAGAATCCAGAAAAGTGTGTTGATAAATTCTCTTCTATAAAATTATCCAATGAATATTCCATATTCAATGATAGAAGTTATATCTCACTAAACAAATGGATAAATCAAGAAAGGACTAGTTTGGGTATGGTTTAATACCTTTGGTTCCATCTAGCCCACTTATCATTTAACCTTATACTGGAACAAATTGTGCATTAGCATTATACATTTTTTCTATTCTATTTTTATGAGGGAAAATTTGTTCAACTGGCTAGGTTGAATGTCGAAGGAACCAACATAGGATGTTCCTTTCATTTCATAGATCAGAGTAGGGAATACCTCATATCATTTGAGTGTAAAATGTAATTGGGAAAGGAGGGGAACCATGTTTCATGCAGTATTTATCTACTACATGATCATGATTTCAAACCTCTTCTATAATTCAAAAATTTCAATATACTTGCATTTTCATTGTTTACCTATTATATAATGATCAGTTTCTTGAAGGAAGTACTTAAAGTTACATACATCCATTAAAAAACTTTTCATTTCATGCATGATAAATGATGAAAAATAAATAAACATCAAAATAGAAATCTTATATGTGTTAAACTACCAAAAATATGAAAATGAAGCCACAATATAGAATCTCTCAACATGAACCTTATATGAATTGAATTACAGAAAATATCAATTGAATATAATAATAAAACATTAAGGATATGTGTAAAAAACGTAATTATTAATGTATTAGAATAAATTCACAAAATAAGTTTAATGTAATATCATAAAGTGATATCATAACTCAAAATATATATATATATATATATATATTCTGAATATATTAGAAAATAAATATATCAAAACATGTATTCATATATATATATATATATATATATATATATATATTTATTTACACGTATGTGAATATATATTCAGAATTAATTAAGAACATATATCAGAATATAAGTATTCGTAATATATATATATATTCAGGATTTAGACTCAGAATATATTTTTGGAAAATATTCAGAATATATGTGTGTGTTTGTGCGTGAATGCATGTATAAAGGCATCTGAATATATACTATTATACATGTATTTAGAATATATGTTTAGAATATATCTTAGAATATATATTCAGAACATATATATAGATAGGGACCATATATGCAAAGAATATATATGTATAGATCATATATATATGTATGTACGTATAATATATGAATGATCTTTTAAAATAAATTTTGTTAGATGAAACAATGATTTACAGTATTAAAAAAGACGCTGAAAATAAGTGGATAAAATACTATGCTATAAAGGGAGTGAGTGAAATTATGATATGGTTACCTTACAATTGCAATCACTTTCTTTGAAAATTCAAAAGTATTTAAACAATATATACCAGTTCTTCAATCCATGTTTCTAAATAAGAAATATGTTTAGAAGAAACTCAAAATATTAGATCATTTATTATCACATACCTGACTTAATTTAAAGGTACATTTCATTTAATTTCCATTTTTCTTTGTTTTGGGGGTTTCCCGTGCATTTTTTGAGGTAAGGGTGAGTTTTCATGATTTGGGTTAAACAGTGAGCCCATTTCCAAATTTAAAAACCAATTTTTTTTCTTTTATAACATGTTCATTTTTCAACATTTTTTACCCATTCCATTTCAAAAATGGGCTCCCCTGACCTATTAACACCGCCATTTCAATTTGGACCATTTAGGAATCCATAATAATGGTGGATTTGGGTTTTTATTCAAGGAATTGGGCCAACCCGGAAGCCCATTTCTAGTTTTTAAAAAAAATTAATATCTTATTCTATTATTATGATTTATCGGTGATTATAAGTCTCACCCAATACCACTAAACCCAGGTTCGCCCCCATTTTCTTTTTCCCCTCTTTAAATCTCATATGCATCTCGAATTAGGGTAGAACTTCTTAGGGTTTCTCAAATCATCCATATTTAAAGAGTTAAATTGTTTCCTTCATAACTCCTTAAATTCTTACTCTTTTTCCCACATTTTAGTTATCACATAACCTTATTATACTTATTCAAACCTCACTTTCATTTTTGGCTGTATAAAAATTTAGCTACTTGTGTATTTAGAGTGATTTCCTCCAGATCCCTCAATTAAGTGGGTCTCCTTCATTCTTCTTCCCATTTTATTAGGATTTTTTTCATTTTTATTAGGGTTTATTCCAATTATTCTTGAATTTTATAATGTAAAGTAAGTGGGGATTTGAACCTAGGGTTTTATCTTGGGTTTATTGGTCTATTCTTGTAGTTTTAGGCTTGATCTAAGTCCCTTGTGGAGTGGTGGTGGTACGGTTGGATTTTCTCCCAAAGATTAAAGGGTTTTCATTATTATGGTAGGTGATTCCATGAGTAATAAATTCTAGATGAGTTAAAATTTCTGAATTTATATTTTCATCACACTTCTTATTCATTATCCTTGCTGTGAAATCTGGTTGTGGTTACGTTTGTTAAGTAAATGATTTTTGGGTACTAATTTTCTGTAAAATTGGGTGTTTTACATGTCTAATTTATGTTATGCCAAATGGGGTTGTTTTATAAATCAAGTAATGGGTTTATAGAAATTCTCTAGGTATAGAAAATTCTTCTTTGATGAATATGGGTATGAACATGGTGATTATAGTGGTGTTTTTAAGGTATTTTGTGTGCAAAACTTTGTTAAGTTTTGTGAATTTATTTTATTGGAAATTCTAAAGGTTTTATTTAGTGGTGAAAGTGGTACAAAAAATGTGTAGCTACTGTTTTGAGTTGTCTATGTCCATAAATGATGTTTTTATGTGCTAATGGATTTTGTTATCCCGAGGTAATGGTTTGAGCATAATGGGGGAAACCCGAGTACCTAGGAGGACAGATGTGTACTAGTACGCTAGTGATCCAGATGGGTTTTGTCCCTGTTTCACTGAGAAAAATGGATAACAAAAACACTAAAAAACTATATTGATGATTATTTGGGACCACTAAGTTATGGTTATGTTCTATACTAGTGGCTCGTGCATGATAATGGATTTTTCTATGGTTACTTTACACCAAGGTACGAGATCCATGGGGCCTGAGACTAACTAGTTCCTAGGGGTGTTCCCGATATTAGTGCTCATTGAATATTGTGTATTTATATTTTTCATATGGTGTTTTTTATCTAAAATATATTAGATTACATTTTTTATTGAATTGTTCTCATTCATGGAAATTTTTATTTGAAAACTGTTTTCATTTAAAAGTTTCATTCTTTAGAAATTATTTCCACTGCCTCTTGTTTATCAAAAATGGAATGCTTTTTATCTTGTATTGTTTACTCTATAGAACATCTTGGTAGTATCCTATTGGACTTATTATCAAACTCTACTTACATCCATTGTGTGTAACTACACTTTTTCATGTTTGACACAGGTAAAGGAAAGGCTTTGGGTGATGGTGGTCCGGGGTGTTAGTTCCCATCCAAGATGCGGCATTGTGGAGACAGCTTGTGGGTGATGACCCCTTGTTGTGTGGAGTCCTTGGGACTATTTTGATACTATTTTTATGTGTCTTTGGACCTCTTATTACATGTTTAAACATATGTATTCAGTTCTATATTTTTTATAAACCTCATTTGGTATGAATATTCATATTTGGTTTATCAAATGTTTTTGATGTTTTATGTATCCATATTCAGGTAAAACATTCCCAAACCAAAATAAATGATACTCGGTCACTTGTGCCAGCCCATGGGGATAGGGAATTCCCTTCGAGTCATGTCACGGGCTAGGTTTGGAACCAGTTTTGATGGCGACCAGATTTGGTTTGTGACAAAATGGTATCAGAGGAGGTTAATGTTTTTGGGTTATATCATTATTTTGAGATGATTCGAGCTAGACAGGTTCAAGGATTGTCGGGACTCTGAGTTTTGGTCATGAGTTGGGTGCTTGGCCTACACCTCTCTTGGAATACCTCAAGTAACCATAGTACATTTTAATTTTTTTTTACATCACTTCCAGGTGAGACGTGTGGGCTGTAGACTACACATGGACATCGGGCAGGGGTGAAGTGGTGGTTTATTTTATTGTTGTAATGTTTTTGGATTCATTATATTTGATGGTATTGATGGAATTTTTTAGAAATATTGTACTAATTTTTTCTCTTGTGATTGTTTCCTTTTTGTTGTAACATGCCTCCCCAAAAAGCTCCCATGTGCCCATGGGAGGAAGATGGAGAGAGTTCTCCCACACCGCTTGATCGGAGGCAAGAAGAGGTTGTGGTTCGAGATTTCCAAAAACTATGACAAGGAATAGCTCAGGTTCCATCTCCTATTAGAGAATATGAGATTAGTCTTAGGAAGGAAAAGGCCTATGAGTTCCTGAAAAATAAGCCTCCTACTTTATGAGGTATCATAGAACCCCTAGAAGAATAGGAATGGCTCGAAAATACCGAGAGCATGTTTGAGTTCCTTGACACACTCGAGGATCTCAGGGTAAAATGTCCCTCATTTTTATTGGAAGTTCCCAGACGTAGGTGGTTGGAATTGGTACTTCAAATTGTGAAGAATGAGTAGATGTGTAGGGGATATTTCAAGGTAGTCTTCAATGAACAGTACTCCCCATAGGTCTTGACAAATGTCAGGTCCTAAGAGTTCATAGATCTTGTTCAGGGGTATCTTTTTGTGATGGATTATGCTAATCGTTTCACTGAGCTAGTTCGTTATATTCCTGAAATCATCTCTAATGAGTAGTCGAAGTCCCAGAGGTTCGAGAATGTCTTACGACCAGAGATATACTCCTATTTTTTCTTGTTTAAGATGAGGACCTATGCTGAGGTGGTTAATCGAGTGTGCATGGGGGATATTGACCGAAAATGTAGGGATAGTTTCTCTGGGAAAATATCATTTGTGGGAAGTGTCATCACTTCAGAGAACAAAAGGAAGTGGGAGGAACATGTGAATAAGGGAGGTGGTAGTTCCAGCCACTCTTCCAGGCAGTTTAAATTTATGGATTCTGATTTGAGATCTGTCGTGTGCCACCAGTGTGGGAGACCAGGGCACATTCGACCAGAATACCCAATTAATATGAATCCTTGTTATCAATGTGGAGGTATGGGTCACTTAAAGAACTTTTACGGGGTGGAACATCCACTTCATAGTTGGGAAGGATCAGTGGATTGAAGAGGAGTTCTAGTACAGTCAGAGCTATCGAGGACAGGGGGGATCTCGATTCGGTGTCTGTGTTGGTAGGGCGGGGTCATCTTTTGGGTAGAGCCTATTTAGGGCACATCCAAAGATTAGCAGTCATCCTCAGAAATAGACCAGACATCTCCATGTGGTGGTTCAGGCACTAATAGGATCATGGGTGGGGTCGTCGATAGTTCTAAGTACCATTTTGATGGCATCTTCTATAGATGTTTCTCTTTTTGATATTGGTGCCTTTGTTTCATTCATTTTTGTCCATTTTTTAGACACTCTAAATTTTCCAACCGATTTGTTGTCTATTATAATGGAGTTGGTGATGCTGCTGGGAATGAAGAAGGAGCAGGGTCTTAGGTGCCCGTTGTGTGCGCTTTCTGTGTCAAGAGTTGAGATGGATTGGGAACTTTTCGTCTTAGATATGGAAATATTTGACATAATACTTAGAATGTATTGGATAGTATTCTTTCAGGTGCACATAGATTTCTATAGACGGTGGGTCAGTTTCACAGCACCTAATGGGAGTCGTCAGGTTTTTTGTGGGGAATAGGATCCTCGGTCGAGTCGTGTGGGACCTCCACTCCCAGAGTTCGTAGATATTGTTTTTTAGTTATTGTCACTCATGATAAAGGATGATGGTCATGCTATTAAAACTAGACTATCTCATGTAGTTTATGAGTTTCCATAGGTATTTCCAGATGATTTTTTAGGTTTTCCCCCGAAGTGGGATGTGGAGTTCTCAATTGATCTGGCACCGGGAACACATCTTATATCTCATCCCTCATATCGCATGGCCCCCACAGAGCTGATGGAATTAAAGTTACATCTGGAAGAATTAGAATCAAAAGGATTCATTCACTCGAGTGTCTCTCCTTTGGCCTTTTCTATGTTGTTTTCGAAAAAGGCTGACGGATCCCTCCAGTTGTGCATTGACTACCATAAGTTGAATAAGGTAACGATCAAGAACAAATATCTTTTGCCCCAAATAGATGACTTGTTCGATTAGTTGAAGGGATCAAGGTGGTTTTCTAAAATCGACTTGCATTCGGGATATCATCAACTCAGGGTGAGAGGGGCAAATATCCCAAAGATAGCCTTCCGAAGTAGGTACAGCCACTTCGAGTACTTGGTCATGCCCTTAGTATTGACTAATGCTCTAGTAGTCTTTATGGCACTCATGAATAGGGAGTTCCATTAGTATCTAGATTATTTTGTTAGGGTATTTTTGGATTACATCCTAGTTTATTCAAGATCTGAGGAGGAATATGAGCATCACTTTCAGATCATTCTGGGCACCTTGTGATAACATCGCCTTTATGAAAAGTTTTCCAAATGCAGTTTCTGGATGGGGGATGTGAAATTTATGAGGCATGTGATCTTAGAGCTAGGGGTTTCGGGGGACCCTGAGAAGATCAGTGTGGTAATGTCATGGTAGAAACCAAAGAATGTGTTTGAGATCAGGAGTTTCTTTATCCTGGCTGGTTATTATAGGCAGTTTGTTCAGGATTTTTCTCGACTTGCTTCACTGATGACCATGCTCACCTGAAAAGTGGTGACGTTTTTTTGCGGCCTAGAATGTAAGGCATACTTATAGGAGCTAAATAGGTGGTTGACTACCACCCTCATTCTGATTTTTCTAGAGGCTGTAAAGGGATATGTGGTGTATTGTGATGCTTCGGGTATGGGTATTGGGTGTGTACTTATGCAGGATGATCATGTGGTGGCGTATGACTCTTGCCAACTCCAACCACATGAAAAAAATTACCCAACCCATGACTAGGAGTTAGAAGCTATGATTCATGATTTGAAGACTTGGCATCACGACCTCTTTGCGGAGAAGTTTTTGGTCTACTCTAATCACAAAATCATGGCCTATATCTTCTCACAAAAAGACCTCAATTTGAGGCAGTGTCGTTGGATCAAGTACTTATAGGGGTTCAACATTGACATTGTCTATACCCTAGGCAAGGGTAATGTGGTGGTTGATGTCTTGAGTAGATGATTCCCAGTGCAGGATTTGAGTAAGTCCAGTGATGAGTGGAATCTGATGGAACTCTTTGCTCAGATGCATGTGGAGACCAAGGAGAAAAATGGGTGTGTGTTCTTGGAGATATTTCAGTTGAATATTTCTCTAGTGGAGAAAATTCAGCGGGAACAACCAATTGATGAGATTTTTCAGCTGTCAAAGAAATTTCTTCATGGTGGGGAGACGTCCTCTGATTGGTCATTGTCTCCCGAGGGAATCTTGTGCTTCAAGGGCCGTTCAGTAGTGTCGTTATCCCTGCAAAAGGTGGTGATGCAGGATAGCCACCAGTCTCAGTTAGATGTCTATGCAGGTTCCACTAAGATTTATTTTGATGTTCATCGGTAGTTTTGGTGGCCCTGTAGGAGAGGAGAAATTGCGAACTTCGTGCTGAGATGCTACACATTCCAGTAGGTGAAAGTATGGCATCAAAGGCCCTCCAATTTTCTCCATCCATTACCCAATATTAACTAAAAGTGGGAATATTTTTCCATGGAATTCATTGTTGGATTGCCTAATACAACTCGGGGTAATGATTCCAATTAGGTGGTGATTGATCATCTGACCAAATCATCCCACTTCATTCCGATCAAAGATACAGCTAAAGTGGATGAGTTGGGCCGTTTGTATCATCAGTAGGTGGTAAGGATCCATGGTGTGTTGTTAGGAGTTGTCTCATATAAAGACCTCATTTCACTTATCATTTTTTGGAAGGATTTAGGAAGGACTTGGGGTCTCAGATTAAGATGATCATGACATACCATCCTAAAATGGATGGTCAGACAAAGCAGGTAAATCAGATTTTGGAGGACATGCTCTGTGCATGTGTTCTGGACATTGGAGGTTCCTGGGATAGCCATTTTGGATTGGATGAGTTTTATTATAATAACAGTTACCAATCATCGATTCAAATGTCTCCTTATGAGGTTCTCTATGGTCAGCCTTTCCTGTCCCTCGGTGTTGGGCTGAGGTAGGTGAGACCTCACTGTAGGGGTTGAGTCTGGTGCAGGAGACGTCTGAGAAGTTCAAGTTGATCAGGCATCACTTATTGACAGGTCAGAGTCTCCATAAATCATATGCTAACCAGAGGCACTAAGACCTAGAGTTCTCTGTGGGTGAAAGGGTATTCTTGAAAGTGTCCCCTCGTCTAGGTCATCGTCGATTAGGAAAGAAAGGGAAGTTGACACCGCAGTATGTCATACCTTTTGAGATCACCGAGCGTATTGGAAAGGTGGAATACAGGTTGGCCTTACCTTCTTAGTTGACATTATTTCCTCTGGAATTTGGGATGACCTCGTTGATTTAAGGTTCAAACATTCCAAGCAGTTTCTAACGGGTTTGTTCATATAACCGGAAACATCCAATGATTCCATGTCCATTTGTACCTACTTTCCAAAGGTAGGTGGTCATTATTTGTAGACTCACGAGGCTTGGGAATTTGCATTGGTTGAGAGGATGGGAGGTCGGACTCATCACACCTTTTTAGGGGAATTATTGTCTACTCTGGGACTCTCTTTATAGATTTAAGTTATGTTCGTGAATCTTTAATATATTACCATGTATAAAATGATCTTTCCTTTAGATCTGACAATAAATGATTGGTATGAAGGAAATTTGGAGAATCTTTTATATGTATTCAAGGTTATTCATCGATATATAATCATCTACATTTGTTAGAGATTTTTAGTTGATGGTATCCTTAAATACATAAAAGTCTCTTGGTCATTATGATGACCATACTAGTTTTAAATCCACTCAGCAGGGCACTTGAAGTTTATTGTCATTCAGGAGGACATGGATTATTTCAGTGTTGGGATCATACCCGCTGATGGGCTACCTATGTATCCGTTTTTTTTTTGAAAAGGAATCATAACCCACGTAGTTCGAGTAAGGGAGTATGATGTTTATGCATAATCGATGGCTCAAAGAAAGATTTCATGATTACTTATACACTCTAAGCTCGTGTGAGTCATGCTCGGTGTGAGAAACAAGAGGTATTGGTGAAACCAGACAATTGTGCCATGAAAGATGCAATGATGTGGGGTTTATGTATGTATGACTACCCAAATAAATGAGGATTAAGATTTACTTCAGGGAAGAAATCCATGAACATGGTTCATAAAGTTATATATGCTTCATGAATATTTGGATACTCTAATCATGGGACTTACTCCTGAGGAAGATTCCCAAGTTAGGAGGGGACTTATGATTTTGTTTTACTCCTGAGAAGGAAGCACAGATCAAAAAAGGAATTATGTTTGGTTAAGAGAAATTAAGACTGGGGATTATTCCTAAGGAGGAGGCCCAGGTTAAAGGGATTTGAAAATTAAGGTACTTGGGGCTTACTCCTAAAGAGGATGCCCATATTTGAGACTGGGGCTTACTCCTAATAAGGAAACCCAGATTAAGGGAATTAAGGTTTGGGGATTACTCTTGAGGAGGATCCCCAAATTTGGGGAATTATGACTGGGGCTTATTCCTGAAAAGGAGGCCCAAATTAAAGAGAAATTGGGGCTTACTCCTAAAGAGGATGTCCATATTTGAGACTGGGGATTACTCCTAAAAAGGAAACCCAGGTTAAGGGAATTAAGGTTTTGGGCTTACTCATGAAGAGGATGCCCAAATTTGGGGAATTATGACTGGGTATTATTCCTGAAAAGGAGGCCCAAATTAAAGAGGACTTGGGGATTACTCTTAACGAGGATTCCCATATTTGAGACTAGGGTTTACTTATGAAAAGGAAACCAAGGTTAAGGGAATTAAGGTTTGGGGCTTACTCCTGAGGAGGATGCCCAAATTTGGGGAATTATGACTGGGGTTTATTCCTGAAAAGGAGTCCCAAATTAAAGAGGACTTATGGCTTAATCCTAAATAGGATGCGCATATTTGATAGTGGGGCTTACTCCTGAAAAGGAAACATAGGTTAAGGGAATTAAGTTTTGGGGCTTACTCCTGAGGAGGATGCCCAAATTTGGGGAATTATGACTAGGGCTTATTCCTGAAAAGGAGTCCCAAATTAAATAGGACTTGGGGATTACTCCTAAGTAGGATTCCTATATTTGAGACTGGGGATTATTCCAGAAAAGAAGGCCCAAATCAATGAGGATCTTGGGCTTACTCTTGAGAAGGATGCCCAAATCAATGAGGATCTAGGGCTTACTCCTGAGAAGGAGGCCCAAATCAATGAGGATCTAGGGTTTACTCCTGATAAGGAAGCCCAAATCAATGAGGATTCTCTCATCTTAAAGGATGAGGTTGAATGAATGAAATCTCTAACTTTAGTGATATAAAGATGTGAAAATCACTAAGTTTTGAGAGATGTTCCATGGAACTCCTTTCAGATAAGGAATTCAATCAAGAAAACATGACATAAATGGCTTTGAAGAGTGTCTTGAAGACTGAATCTTGAATAGGAAAGGTGGAATGGAATAAGATGGGTTAAATAGGCAGGAAGGGCACCCAAAAAAATATAAGGGCATGCAAGTCCTGGCAGGCGCGCAGGTACTGCATGGGCGCGCAAGTATTGGTCGCGCTGGTATACATGCATGACACATGGGTACTTGCGCGATCCTTGACATGTAGATTAATACTTGGGTGATTCTTGACCAAAGCCTTTAGAATCATCCTGAGGTACTTCCAGAAGAGTGGCGCGCAAGTTTCAATGAATAGGTAAAGAGGCATGCAAGTGTGTTCATTTCCCTTAAGGGAAAAACATTTAGGCGTGCAAGTGTTAGTGATTTCTAACACTTAGACCTTATTCCTTTTGTTTAGACCTTCCATTCTAGGTAAATAATTACCTTAGAAGTGTTCGGAAGACTTGAAGAAGAGACTTGGGCGTTCAGAGATCTATATCTGAATTCTGGAAAAAATTCCTCTCTAAAATAAGGGTCCCACTGGGTCTATTTATAGGCTTCTGAATACCCTGGGCAGTTTACCATTAGGTGGCGCACATGTGTACTTGTGTGGCAGTAAGGGAACTTGCACGGTGCATGTGCATTGGAAGCCTTGTTCATGCCTTTGTTTATTTTTGATGTTTTCTTCAAAGGATGAATCAATTTGTGCTATGTCATTTCCCTTTCTATTCTTTTAGACAATGTGATGAAAAGGAGTGTAAACAAAAGTCCCCCCTTAGAGTTGGATCTGAATGAATAAGGATGTGACTCTATGGAAAAGAAGAAAACCAAAGGGAAAGAGGCATGCAAGTTTGCAGCGCGCAACCCTCATCGCGCAGGTGCGACTCGCGCAGGGCTGGAGCGCACGGGATTTAGGCGCGCAGGTGGCCGGCCTGGCCTATAAATATGCACTCATTTGTCACGCATATCACAAATTTCTGGATTTTCAAGCTCTCGTTGTGCAGATCTCCTTCACCACGCAAGTTTCTCGTTTTCCATTGTTTCTTCGTTGTCGCGCTACTGTCAAGGTACTTGGACTTGTGCGGTTATACGTGCATTCCAAAAACATGTGTGGCACATTAACACTTGCGTGACACATCCATACTTGCGCGCCAAGATTAAACTTGTGCACCTTAATAACTTTTCCATTTTTTTCGAATTCCTTTAAAAATTTTATGAAAAATCAACTTACTTAGGAGTTAATTATTCGTCTTTGTGCAGATTAAATGGCTCACAAGAGAATTGGAATGGCTGATGAGCTAGCCAGTAAGTGAATTGATGATATGATGATCATCATTGGTCATGATTATTATACCATCTATGAAATCACTTTCCCAGAATTTTCCAAGTACTTGAAGAAATATTATGTCAACTTCCCTAAGCTGAATAATCATATGCCCGAGATACAGCTGCATGGCTACTCCTCTATTTTGGTTATGTTGTGAATTAAGAGCAACAACAATGGTGTGAACTTTCAAATTCATTCTCCATGCCATTTCCTTGAAGATTTGAAAATGGAAAACCCATGGGCTGATATATTTTCCACTGCCGGTTGTTGGAGAAAAGACTATCATGACATTAGAGAAATATCTGAAAAGAGTACTCTCTCCAAATGGATCCTTACTTCCAATGCTCCATTCTCAAATCCATATATCCATCTGCCAAGTCTCTTGGATAGAAACAGAGTCACTGTTTGATCAGCAGAAAATTTTCTCAAACCGCACTCAAGAACATTCTTCTACAATTGTTCCAAGAAGAGCTGGTATCACTGCATCTCTTATTGTATCCATTTGAATGAATGAAATCCAGGTGGATGCTGATGAAGCTTTGGATTTCATAAATCAAATGAAGAGTTATGTTGAAAGCCTTTTGTAATTCTTGAAAAAAGAGAAGAGACTCCAATCTGTGGATGTCCTTCTAACTCTTGTGCATCAATGAAAAACAATTTCATCTTCAATCATTTGTACTTGCATTCTCTTATTGGCAGTTTAAAGTCATGCATGTCGGACATAAAAAAGGCTAATGTTTAAGGTCGAAATAGCTTTGACCTAATGAATTAAAATTGACTCAATTCCTAGAAACTTTATCTAAAAAATATTATCATACTCAAGTATAAGAGAAAATATGTAAACTAAGACTTAAGAAAATTTGAATCTGAGGAATGATATGAAAAAGAGCTAAAAAGGAATTAGAAGAAGTAGTTCCCAAGAATGAAGTTACCATTATTTAACAAACCCATTAGGGGGTTGAATTATGCAGGGCCACCTATGGGCATTGGCTGCATTGTCAAATAAATAGCATCTTTTGGCTGACAGGTCCGTTATGTAGACAACTTATGAAAGGCCACCTAAGGGCACGTGCTGCATAGTTAGGAAAAATAACTCTCAGAAATATACTTTTCTAATGCTAAGAATCCAGTGAAATTTTATGGGTATTCAACTTTTACAAAGCGTAGAGTTTTCTGTATGTAGAGAGGTACTTGAATATGGAAAAGATATTTCCAAATAGAACTGTCTAAGAATTGAATGAATGTTACTCCTACGAAGGTCTGACCCAAACGTAGGGAAGGAAAATATAAACCATATACTTGAATAATTTCAGATCATGAAAAAGAGTATGGGACAGATATGTTAAGTATGACTATTTTCTTTTTGCGGATCCCTACATATTGTCATTAAGACAAATAAAGACAAAAGAGGTTTTCCTCCCAAGAATGAAGTTACCAGTATTTGAAAAACCCATTAGGGGGTTGAATTATGTAGGGCCGCCTAAGGGAATTGGCTTCATAGTCAAATAATAGCATCTTTTGGTTGACACGTCTGTTATATAGACTGTTTATGCAAGGCTGCCTAAGGGCACGTGCTGCATGGTCAAGAAAAATAATTCTCGTAAATTGGAAATTTTGTGACCAGAAGTCAAGAAAAGGGTTATGAAGATCTGGAAGTATTCAAGATTAGGATTATGACACATAAAGATGGGTATTGTCCAATGTATGCAGAGATACCCAGATCAATGATAACCATAATCATGTTGTGGCTGGATCCTGAATTGAAATGTTGGACTTCACTACGTATCCCATAAGGATGGGAATCAAGCCATATATAGTTCTTAAACTATTGTTTAATTTCATGCGGGATGAAAATATATGAGATCTTAGTTTAGGGTCATAGATCTTGGACCATTTATAAGAAATACACAGTGTGTGTTTTCATGGGGACTTTTCAGTCAAGGGACTGAAAGTGGAATTTGGGGTTAGGACCAAATGAATTGGGGCTAGATTCGAGGGACACTCAAACATTCATACATATCCCATAAGGATGGGAATCAAGCCCACATTGTTCTAGAAATACCCTCTGTACAAATTTGGTTCGTACATGTGAAGGGTGAAAGGGGAATTTAGTGAAATGATGGATTAACCCAAGATAAAAGGTTTGGGAATTGCCATGTATTCATGTAGTATTTGGAATGAAACATGATTGAAAAATCAATGTAAATAATAATTCCCTCTTAGGTGAGGGTATCAATGAATATTGTAGTTTATTGTCATACAGGACAAAAAATGTTTTATAGTTTAACATCATATAGCAAGGATGAAAGTGAACCAATGTAAAGATATTGATTCTAGGGACGGTTTAATGAATCAACACCATATGAGATGGAGGTGAACCGATTTTAAGAGATTGGTTTTGGGCTTGAACCTTGGGAGGTTGCTTATGTACCCAGCCTGGAAGGCAAGGATCAAAGTCTGCGTAGTTCAATTAAAGAATGAATTAATGATCAATTTGTTCTTGGGGACAATGACCTAAAAATAATGTTGGGACTTATGCATGGTTAGCGGCCCAAAGAGGGTGTTATGGTTGAATTTTTCTCTAAGATCACGTGAGTCATACTCGGTGTGAGAAACAATAGGTAACAACAACCTTAACGATGCACAGTTTAATGTCATGTAGGATATATAAAGGGACTATGCAGTTTAAAGTCTTGAAGTTAGGACTATTGGTGCTGCACAGTTTAGTGTCATGTAGTAGGAACAAAGTACAGTTTAATGTCATGTAGGATGTATCAAAGGAATTTCTATACATTTTAACATCATATAGTTAGGATGATGGGGACAATACAGTGTAATTTCATGTTGGAAAAAAAGAGGATGGTGTAGTTTAATGTCATGCAGTAAGGACAAAAGAGGACACATTTTAACGTCATGTTGGACGTATTAAGGACTTTTTCATAGTTTAATTTCATATTGGACAAAAGTGAAAATATTTTTAGGTCATATATATGGACCATTACTGTATAGTTTAATGTCATATAGAAAAGACGATGAAGGGGACACAGTTTAATGTCATGTTGGATGAATTAGGGAACTTTTTCACAGTTTAACGTCATGTGGGACGAAACAAATGCAAATAGTTTAGAGTCATATGCGTGGACTGTGGATGATGCAGTTTAATGTCTTGCTAGATGTAAGGGACTTTTATACAGTTTAGCGTCATGTAGTTAAGACATCACATTTTAACGTCATGTGGGAAGAAAGTAATAAAAATAGTTTAAGGTCATATCTATGGACCCTTTATGGTGTATTTTGTGTTTATACAAAATACTTCTTTAGAAATTTGGCATTGGTTGGAGTAGTGATGAGATATCCATCCATTGAGATTAAAGAATAAGCTCCATTGGAATAGAACTTATGTATTGAATAAGGTTCTTCCCACTTTGGTTCAAGCTTGGGAGGTTTCTTTCCTGGTATCATTGGAGTTCTGAGAACTAATACCAATTCTCCCTGAACAAATGAATGAATATGAACTTTTTTGTTGAAAGATCGTGATATTCGATTCTGATGGACTTCCAAGTGGTTCAGAGTGCACAATCTTTTCTCATATAACCATTCCAATTCATTCAATCGCTTTTGAGATTGTTCATCTGTAGATGATTGATCACAAATGGCTACCCTGAGCAAGGGTAGTTGAACCTCAATTGGTAAGACTGCTTCCGTTCCATATACCAGTGAATATGGAGTTGACCGTGTTTCAGTATGGGTGGTAGTTCGATAAGCCCATAAAGCATGAAAGAGTTTATTATGCCATGACTTCTTATCTTTATACACCATCTTTTGCAGTATATTTGACAGAGTCTTGTTGAAGACTTCTATCTGGCCATTGGCCGCTGCATGATACCGAGATGAATGATTGGATATGATGTTGTATTCTTGATACAACTTCTTCACCTCGGATGAATAGAATTTAGTGCCATTGTCCATCAATATGGTATAAGGGATACCAAATCTGGTAATGATGTTAGACTTGATGAATCTAACAATGCTTTTAGAACTAACTTCTTTGAGAGGTATTGCCTCTACAAATTTGGAAAAGAAGTCAGTAACAGTAAGAATATACTTAAACTGCTTGGTCGTAGCTGAAGTGTAAGGTCCCACCACATCCATTCCCCATGTGGAAAATGTCCATGAGTATTTAGCTGTATGAAGCAACTCTGGGGTTTGCTGAATGAAGTTGGAATGTACTTGGCATGAATGACACTTATTTGTGAAATCAACACAATCTTGTATCATTGAAGGCCAAAAGTATCCAAGCCTTGGAATCTGATCAGACAGTCTATGTCCAGACTGGTGGGCACCACAGACTCCCGCATGAACATCTTTCATGACAGCCATTGTCTCTTCACCATCAATGCATCTGAAGATAACTCCATCAAAACCATGCTTGTAGAAAATTTTATCTAGGTTATCTGGGCCATCATAAAGAGTAAAGTTGACCACACGTCTTCGGATTTGTTCTTTCCCGGCTCTATTAGGTGGAAGTGTTCCATTTTGAAGGTATTCCCTAATAGGTGCCATACATCCCATAGTGTGACCATATGGTTCAGAGATGGGACTAAATTCATTTATTTCCTCTGTTCTGATTCAAACATAAGGTGAAATTGTATGACAGTGGGAAATATTGATGGTTGTCTCATCCCGATTTGGATCTGCCAGAGCTGTGTCTATATTAGCCAGTGCATCAGCTTGGGCATTTTGTGATCTTGGGACATAAGAAAATGTCAGTTCTGAAAGAAACTCCACCATTAATTCTCTGACATAATCATACAAAGGGATTAGTTCTTCTTTTCTGATGGAATAATCCCCATTGAATTGTTTGATTACCAGGTATGAATCACCTTTCACCTTTAAGTGATTCACTTGTGCTTGAAGCGCCAACTCCAATCCTCTAATGAGAGCTTGGTATTCTGCTTAATTTTTTGTACCGCCTCCCAACAATGAGAAGGAATAAGGTAACACTACCTTTTCTGGATAATTGAGGACAACTCCTAATCCAACTTTTTTGAATTTAGGATTTTCCATTTTCTTTCCTGTAGGACTTCTGGAAGCACCATCAAAGTACATTTCCCATGTTTGAAGACTTTCTTGAATAGAAAAGATCTCTTCATCAGGGAGTTCAATATCTGAAGATGTTTCTTTCACTGAGGGGTGTTCAGCAAGGAAATCAGCCAGATCTTGGCCCTTTATTTCCTTTTGAGACATATACTTAATATCAAATTGCTGCAAAATAACTTCCCACCTTGCGAGACATTCTGTAAGCATTGGACGACTAAGGATGAATTTGAGCGGGTTATTGCGAGATACCAATTGGACCTCATGATATTGTAGGTAGTGTCTCAATATCTGAACTACAAAGATTAATTCTAGGTAGAACTTCTCAATATTTGAGTATCGGGTTTCTGCTTCAAGCATAGTCTGACTGAGATAGTAGAGGCTGTTTTCATTCCCAGCATCATTCTTCTGGGAAAGAAAGGCACCTAATGATCGCTCTAGAGCTGTCACATAGAGGATAAGTGGTCTTCCTTCAATAGGTGGCATAAGTACCAGTGGACTTAAGAGATACTTTCTTATAATATCGAATGCTTCTTGAAATTATTCAGTCCACTAGTAAGTGACTCCCTTCTTCATCAATTTGGTAAAGGGTAAGCTTTTGCCTTCCAAATTGGCAATGAAACACAGAATATAGGCTAATTTTCCTTGAAGTCCTCTTAATTATTTCAAATTTTGAGGAGGTGACATACCAAGGATTGACTTGGTCTTCTCAGGATCAACTTTAATACCACGATGGCGTACAACAAAGCCGAGAAATTTTCCTGAGGTTGCCCCAAAATCACATTTTATGTGGTTCATTTTCAAATTATGTTGTCGAAGCATGCAAAATATGACTTCCAAATCAACCAAGTGATTATAACTTTGTTTGTATTTGACCATCAAATCGTCCACATAACATTCAACAAAATTTCCCAGAAAGGGTTTGAAGATACGATGCATGGCACACTGATATGTTGCTCCTACATTCTTTAAGCCAAAGGGAATTACCTAATAGAAAAACACACCCTGAGGGGCTCTGAAGGCTGTAGATTCCTCATCTCATGGATCCATTCAGATTTGATTATATCCAGAATATCCATCCATGAAGGAAAGTTCTTCATAGCCAGCTGTTGCATCAATCAAGAGTTCTATAATCGGAACTGGTAAATCATCTTTAGGACAATTCCGATTAAGATCTCTAAAATCAATGCAAACTCTAATTTTCCCATTCTTCTTTTTCACTGGGAAAATATTAGCCAACCACTTTGGATATTGAAATTCTCTGACGAAGTTAGATTTGATGAGCTTATCCACTTCAGCTTCAATTTTGAAAGCATAGGTTGGGTGTGTTCTTCTTGCGGCTTGTTTGAATCCTCAATTTTCTTCTGTTAAACCCAAATGATGAGTAGCAACATCAAGATCAATCCCGGGAATCTCTGTATAGTTCCAAGAAAATATGTCTTGATTTTGCTTTAAAAAGGAAATATACATCTCTTGTTCTTCAAGAGTCATGGCCGCACTGATTAAAGTGGGGCGTGGATCTTATTTTGTACCCAGATTTATTTCTCTGAGTTCATCCATGGTGGTAGAGAAACCCTCTTCAAATGTTGGAGGAGCATCTCTGAGATCTTCCTCTTCTTCTTCAACATGTGTTACTTCTTTTATTTCTACTTGCATAGTAGATGATGAAGCAGAATTTCCTTGATCAGAAGAGATGTCAAAATTTGAACATCTTGAAGAAGAATCTTCCATTTCTGACCCACTTGATCATAAAGGGTCTTATTTGGGTAACAAAGAGGAGATGATGGATTGAGAATCGACATCATCGTTTACCTCTGACATTGCTATAACTTTCCCGAACCTGATTGGCGAAGTATAGACTTACTAAATTTCAGTAGATGAAATAAAGACATCTCTATTTGAGCTTTCATCATTTCTCGGTGGATCACCACTTTATCTCATGTTGTCTGGATTAATTTATGTAATTGAAATTATGGATATTTCCATAAGAGTATTTTGATTTGGGTCTATCCTGTCAATTTTACTGATAGGCAACACATAATCTGTACTCACATGTGCAAATGGGTTTACTGGAATCGTTTCCAAACCATATGGAGCATTAACTTTGGTAATCTCCCTTGTTGTGGATTTGTCTTTTCCCTTTATATGATAGAATTCTGCCTCAATGTATTGAGATTCACATGTATTGAATGGGGATTTATCACCATACAATGACCCAATTTTACCATCAAAACAATATTTGAGACATTGATGGTATGACGAAGGGATAACCGCATGCTGATGTAGCCAGGGTCTACCAGGAAAGATATTGAAGGCTGAATCTTGATCAACAACCATGAAATCTGAATTGGATAAAATATCTCCAAACTGAGTTTTGAGTGTAATCTCACCCAGTGGTTCTTGTTCGTTTTTATCATATCCTTGTAAAATTAATGTAGAAGGAGATAAATCAGATTCTGTGAGGCCCAATCGACGAAGTGTACGAATGGGCATGATGTTGACTCTTGGACCATTATCAATGAAAACTCTTCGGACATCTACACCATTGAACTTTCCAGATAAGTATAAAGGTCTGATATGTCCATGAACGACATCATATTCATCTTCATCAGTAAAAGATATTACTGCATGGCATTCTGCAGGATTATTCTCTACATGGTAGACTTCAGCTGCAGCAATTTCAGTCTCAAACTCCTGAGGACTTGAAAAGCCTCGATGAGTGCCTCCCGAAGATCCTTTGATAAATTCAAGGCATCCAGAATTGATAACTTGGCCGGTACTTGGGAAAGGTGTTTCAATATATCATACTTTTGATCCAAAGGTCTGTGTTTCCCAATAGGAACATGTGGTTTATCAAGTGCCTTGGAAGTTGATGCTTTGGAATTTGATGCATCTTGTACAAGGATAAAAGTTGGAAATACTCCTAACTTTGGAAGATTAGACCGATTAGGTCTATTTACTTTTTGAGATGATGAATATGGAACCTTCAACCGATCTTCCAGAATAATTGTGCTAGGTCTGAGTCTGCCTTGTGTGGAAGAAGTTTCTTGTTCTTGTTGAGCTCATTGAAGGGCTCTTCCACGAGTTTCTACCGCATACACTGTTCTAGTAGGGGTAGAATTGGAATAGTGGCCTCTGAAAGTTCCACGTACTCCCCTGTATCCTGATCCTCTAGAACCTCCTCTGATTCCTTTGTTTGATACAGGGAATTCAGGCTCATCAAAATCGAAACTGCGACTGGCATATGGATCTGTTAATTTGATCATATTAACAGAACCAAAAATCAACTCTTCATCCGATGAAGACTCTGTCTGATTATCTTTTTTAGGTTGTGCCGTTTGATGGGGCGGTGACCATGAATTTGAATTAGATGGCATGAAGTCTTCCAGGGTCAAAGACAACTTAGGCTTTGACACATACTCATCTTCTTCTGATTCTTTTTCTTTCTTTGAATCATGCCGTTTCTTTGAGGATTTTCCCTCTGATGAAGCGGGTTTTGCTGCAGCATTCTTGGCAGAAAACACAATTGGTTTCTTCAATTGCGTTCTCAAAATTGAATGAGTTCAGTTGATCATTTTTATGACCATCCAATCATCATATTTTTTCACATTTTTGTTTTTGAATTCCTGCCACTCATCTTCCTCCTCTGGAACTGTAGCAGTAACACATGCTACCTGAGCTGAAGAACCTTTCAGTTTGACTTGTCCTAAGTCAACCATATTCTGTAGGAGTTCATTGAAGACAAAACACTCCTGGATGGGATGCCCCAACATCTGATGAAATTGGAAATAATTGGGATAGTCTTCATCTCCTTCCTTGTTTGGCCTCTTGGGCCTTGTCAATTGAACCAAATTATTTTCCAGAGCTGAAATGAAATAACCAGGAACTTTCTTGTTTCAGAAAGAGTATGTTTTTCTCTTAAGATCCTCAAATTGTTTTCTTCTTTGATCTATTTGATCATATTGATGAAATGGCCTTTTTTGTTGGCGCTCAGGAGGTGGAGCCCTTAGAGAAGATGAAGGTTTTGAAGTAGAAGCAGGTACAGGTGCTTGTTTAAGCATAACTGTAGCAGTCTCTGCTTTACCCATTCTTCTTCCTGGAGCTGATGGAATTATACGAGCCTTATCCTTATGATTTATAATAGAATCTTCAATTTGTTGAGTGATTGAAGTAAGGTCTCGAAACCCTCCTATGTATTTAATAGGGATCAACGGCATGCATAATTCGTCACGTAGATTTTCCACACAGATTGGAAACAGTTCTTATTGAGGGAGTACTAAGCTTAGGGAATATGTTAATCCCTTCTGGCGAGCAATGAAATCTGAGACCCTTTCATTCTCCCTTTACTTACAGTTTTTAAGATCAAAAACTGTTGTCTTTGGAAACATTGAGCTGAATTGAAGAAGGAATTTTTGTCGACGATCTTCCCACCCAATAATTGATCGAGATTGCAAGCTTGTATACCAAACAAAAGCTGGTCCTTGCAAGGTTCGCACGAAGCATCTGAGTTTCACTACTTCTTACTATTCCAAAGTTCCCATCATAGGATCACAACAAGACATATAATGCATCAAATGCTATTTAGGATCGCCTGATCCATTGAAAATAGGGAATACAGGGTTCCCAAAACTTGATGGGGGAGGGACTGAATCTACCCATTCAGGGTAATATTTCCTTTTTGGTTGAATTGGAGAACTCTTTCCCTCCATAGCTTCCAACCAAGCTATTATTGACTCAATAGTAGTTATTAATTTTTGAGAAACATTCGGTTGAGCTTGGACCTGAACAGGTGCAATGACTGGAGCTGGTACTGATGTGGTGGCTGGTACTGCAACTGATGGTAGCACCACCAATTATTGTTTCACTTGACCCATAGGATTAGACTTGTAAGGTTGTATTGATATTGGAGGATATTCTTGATCCATCTTAGTAGCCACAACAAATTCCCTTGGCTGACTAACTCCATCACGCTTTGGAGGAAGACTACTTTGAAGTAGTTCTGCATTCAACCTCCTCAATTCCTTTATTTCTTCCTCTTATTGTGCAAATCTTTGCTCTAGTGAGAGCGATTGGCCTTCTCCAGAGGAAGGGTAGTAACCTGGTTCTTTCCTTTCCCCTTGTTATCTCACTTTCAGAGAGGGGGAAGTGGGTTACTTGAAGGATTACCTAAATTCTAGGTAATCCTTTGATTTCGTGTACACACACCATCTTCATTTGTGTTTGTGCGTACAACTTCTGGAGTAAGAACCTCTTCATCTGAGTCCCTTGAGTGAGCCTCATGTTCTGGAGGATCATAAATAATGGCATTAATGACATTAATTGATGCATAACGCATCGCATTCCTTCTATCATCATTTCTGTGATATTTTCTTTTTCCATGCCCCTGACGATACATTGCCTTTTGTTGATTTGATCTCTCAGGAACTTCTTGGAAAACCGTAATTTGGAGAGAATCTCCTGATAATTTGGATCTTCGTTCCTCTTGATGCTTCTTCCCCAATCGAGAGAAGACAAACTTTCGCTGAGGGGTGGATTGGAGATTTGAAAAAGTCCCCAGTCTGGTGGACTGGGGTTGTTCCTGCTGTCTTTGCTCAACCCCTCGAATCCTATTTGTTGATTCCAAGGGTTGGGTTAAAAGAGTCCCCTGTCTGGAAATCTGGGGTGGCTCTTGACATGCTATGTCTGATACTTTCTTAAAATATCTCCTGATCTTGTGGACCTTAGTCCAGAAATTAGTTGGATGCATCAATTGATATCCACTTTTATCACCCGGTTCAAAAGACCATTGGATGATTTCTGACACTTCCGTCACTTAATGATGTGCTTGCTCCATACGAGAGTCCTGTTCAATATTCTCGTTTGCTTGATGCAGGAGTAATTCAATAACTTGTTCTATGTATTATTGATTTTTAGAGGAACTAGTTGAAGCCTGTTCTCAGGAAAGCTTTTGATTACAAACAAAGCCCATTAACATTGGTCGGCCATGGGCAATAACATTGCATGAAACAATTTTTGGTGGGCTTTGCTGACTGGAGAGCACAGTGAAATGTAGTGCTCCATGATCACCCCATCCTCTGACATGAATACCATATGGGGAATTGGAAATTAACTGGCACAATCTTCTTAGTGCGCCAAGGCATGAACGTTGAAGGGATCTCTTCTACTTTTCAGCCTTCGGATATCGAGATACTAATAGAGATGCCAAATCAATATGACATTGTAACCCTTCTATTATCTTAACATGATTTTCATATTCATAATAAGATAATACTTTATTTTTCAACTGATAAAGAGTTTTCTATATGTTGAGATGAATATCATGAATTCCATCTTTCGTCAACATTTTTGGAATGTCATACTGAGATCCAGCTAGAGGCCAAAACATGACTGGCACTTCACCTTTTTCCAGTTGTTTTCTCATGTTCAGTACTTCCTCTTTATCATTCAATGAAGATTCTTCTACCTGATTAGACCAGAGTTGGTGCTTACTTGTTGCTTCATCGGATTCAACAAGACTGGTAGAGAAATCACTGATCAAACTAGAAGATGCATGAATAAGGGGTGGTTCGGAGAATGACCTACACCGTGGGCTATCTTCTTATTGAGAAAAGATTTCACCTGCTAGCGATGAAATATCAGACATGACTGGATTCACATTTTCTAGTGCCTCAAGATAAGGGGGATTTCTCGGCACTACATTGTCCACTAAAGTATTTTCTGGGAAATGTGAATCACTTTTGTGGAGAGGACTTTCGTAGCGAAATTCATCATTGTGGGGAGGACCACCATGGTGGGTTATAGCAAAAGATGAGATCTCTTTCTCCTTGGTCTTCTGGCCACACAGAGGGTTATTGTAGCTCTCATCTGAAAATGAAACTTTAAGATTAACTTAATTATCATGAAGCAAGCCTTCATGAGGAAGTGTCTATTGAAGACCTTATGAATTAATTTTTCCACTATTGGGAAATGAGGGAGTAGAATCTTGGATTCCAACAGATAATTGTCTGAGGGCTTCAAGTACTCCAGCATCGAGCAAGGCCTTGTTACAGATTGGCTCTTGATCTCTTGACTGTGATGGTCGGGTCTTCTTCTTAGACGCCTTCTTACTCGCCTTGGAAACAACTTGTTGATGAAAGTGGCTACTCTGAGCAGGTGTATGTGCCTGATCAGTAGAGATGGCCAGGTTAGGCTGACAATCTCTACTCAAATCAGGTGTATGTGCCAGGCTTGGTTGTCCGTATGATATGGGGGAATATGCCCCACAACCCTCTTGGACTGGAATAGATGTGTGTGTCTATTCCGGAGTGAACTGTTGATTTGTCACTCCACTGTTAGGGATAGATTTATGTGTCTTTCCCTTAGATGCTTCTGAAGCTGTTATAATATCCTGGAAAGCATCCAGAATATGAGTAGGGATTTGCTTCTTCTCTTTCACCATTGATAGAATAATCTTGGTAACCTCAGCTGTCGGAATGGGGATATACGTCCATTCCGAGCCTGGAGTAGTTGTGTGTGCCTACTCCTATCCTCCTTTTCCTGTCAGTGAATCCTGACAGTACTCAAGTGTGGGGGCAGAGAGTTGAGTCTGCCTCCTATTTGTTGCTGGAGCTTTCTGACTGACTTCTCTGAGTGCTACCAAGCGAGACTGTTGGTAGGCTTGATCAATACTAGCAGGTGTATGTGCCTGCTGATTGTACTTCGCCGAACATGGTTGATGAGATCCATCATATGTAGTCAGACGAGCCTGCTGACTAGCTGATGACGTATAAATAAGTGTATATTCTTGCCTATAGTACTCCGCCGGAATTTCCTGGCGGGATTGGTGTGATACTACCCGATGAGTCTGTTGGCCAGTGGAATTAAAACAGACGGGTGTATGTGCCCACTCGTTGCTTGCCACCAAGTTAGGTTGGTGGACTTCTCCAAAGATGGCATAGATAAGAACTTGCTCACTGTTGACCGGATTTCACCTCTGGCGATTCATCTTTCCTGCTCGAGTTCGAGGAACCTGAGCCGAATGCCTAGAGTCGATACCCTCATCATGTTGAGGGCACATTGTCGCACGAGTCTGGCAGTGATTGTTGATGGGAGCCCTTGGGGAGGACTCTTGTCTCCTTGAATTAAGGCTTTGCGGGACCTGTTCATTCACCTCCTCAGAATATAGGAGTGAATTGTGAATGTGTTCCGAGGATAACGACCCGAAACGGTTGGAGACGGTGGTCAACACCGCCTGCTTCTTAATCACTGGTCATCATTTTCTGGACGACCGGTGTGAGTTGTTCACTTAGAGGGCTTGTCTAGCAGCCTCCAGAGTCAGAATAGTACCATTTTGATGGTACTCCTTAACCAGTGTATTTGATACCCAGTGTTGAATACGCTGAGTAGGTGATGTCGTCCTTAGAGCGGACAACTTTCCCGTAAGAGTAGCAGCGGTGGCATTTGCAGCAGAAATTTTCACAACAGACGTATTTATGGGTGTAAACTTGAGAGAAGCCATTCTAGAAATGTAGAAGATCTTGGAAAAGAGTGCCTGTTTGATATAACAAACATAATCAAGATAAGCTCGGCTGCTACATATTTTGGATCAGCACATATGTTATTGATTTTTTTGTTGGCCCTCTCATTGAGTTTTAAATAGGGCCCTAACGAATAGGCAAAGCATCATTTTAACTTGGTTAAGGATTCACATCGAGTTCACCATTTTTTGTTTCCTATGGAATTGGGGATGACCTCGTTGATTGAAGGTTCAAACATTCTAAGTGGTTTCTAATGGGTTTGTTCATAGAACTGGAAACATCCAATGATTCCATATCCATTTGGATCTACTTTCCAAAGGTAGGTGCTCATTAGATGTAGACTGACGAGGCTTAGGAATTTGCATTGGTCGAGAGGATTGGAGGTCGGACTCATCACACCTTTTTTAGGGTAATTATTGTCTACTCTGGGACTCTCTTTATAGATTTAAGTTATGTTCTTGAATCCTTATTATATTACCAAGTATAAAATGATATTTCCTTTAGATTTAACGATCAATGATTGGTATGAATAAAATTTATAGAATCTTTTATATGTATTCAAGGTTCTTCATCGATATAGAATCATCTGCATTTGTTAGAGATTCTTAGTTGATGGTATCCTTAAATACATAAAAGTCTCTTTGTCATTATGATGACCATACTGGTTTTAAAGCCACTCAGCAGGGCACTTGAATTTTATTTTCATTTAGGAGTACATGGATTATTTCAGTGTTGGGATCGTACCCGCTGATGGGCTACCTACGTATCCTTTGTTTTGGAAAAGGAATCAGAACCCACGTAGTTTGAGTAAGTGAGTATGATTTTTATGCATAATTGATGGCTCAAAGAAATATTTCATGATTACTTTTACACTCTAATATCACGTGAGTCATTCTTGGTGGAAGAAACAAGAGGTATTGGTGAAACGAGACAATTATTCCATGAAATATGCAATGATGTGGGGCTTATGTATGTATGAATGCCCAAATAAATGAAGATTAAGATTTAATTCAGGGAATAAATCCATGAACAGGGTCCATAAAGGTATATATGCTTCATGGAGATTTGGATACTCTAATCTTGGGACTTACTCCTAAGGAAGATGCCCAAGTTAGGAGGGGACTTATGATTGGGTTTTACTCCTAAGACGGAAGCATAGATCAAAAAATAAATTATGTCTGGTTAAGAGAAATTAAGACTTGGGATTATTCCTAAGGAGGAGGCCCATGTTAAAGGGATTTGAAAATTAAGGGACTTGGGGCTTACTCCTAAAGAGGATGTCCATATTTGAGACTGGATCTTACTCCTGAGAAGTAAACCCAGGTTAAGGGAATTAAGGTTTGGGGCTTACTCCTGAGGAGAATGCCCAAATTTGGGGAATTATGACTGGGGCTTATTCCTGAAAAGGAGGCCCCAATTAAAGAGGACTTGGGGATTACTCCTAAAGAGGATTCCCATATTTGACACTAGGGCTTACTCCTGAAAAGGAAACCCAAGTTAATGGAATTACGTTTTGGGACTTACTCCTAAGCAGGATGCCCAAATTTGGGGAATTATGACTGGGGCTTATTCCTGAAAAGGAGGACCAAATTAAAGAGTACTTGGGGCTTACTCCTAAATAGGATGCCCATACTTGAGACTGGGGCTTACTCCTAAAAAGGAAACCCAGGTTAATGGAATTAAGGTTTGGGGCTTACTCCTGAGGAGGATGCCCAAATTTGGGAAATTATGACAGGGGCTTATTCCTGAAAAAGAGGCCCAAATTAAAGAGGACTTGGGGTCTTACTCCTAAAGAGGATTCCCATATTTGAGACTGGGGCTTATTCATGAAAAGGAGGCCCAAATAAATGAGGATCTGGGGCTTACTCTTGAGAAGGAGGCCCAAATCAATGAGGATCTGGGGCTTACTCCTGAGAAGGAGGCCCAAATCAATGAGGATCTAGGGCTTACTCCTAAGAAGGAGGCCCAAATCAATGAGGATTCTCTCATCTTAATGGATGAGGTTGAATGAATGAAATCTCTAACTTTAGTGATATAAAGATGTGAAAATCACTATGTTTTGAGAGATGTTCCACGGAACTCCTTTCAGATAAGGAAGTCAATCAAGAAAACATGACATAAATGGCTTTTCATAGTGTCTTGAAGACTGAATCTTGAATAGGGAAGGTGGAATGGAATAAGAGGGTTAAAAGGTATGAAGGGCACCCAAAAAAATATAAGGGTGCGCAAGTCCTAGCAGGCGCGTAGGTACTACGTGGGCGGGCAAGTATTGGTCGCGCAGGTATACCTGCACGGCACATGGGTACTTGCGCGATCCTTGACCTGTAGAGTAATACTTGTGCGATTCTTGACCAAAGCCTTTAAAATCATCCTGAGGTACTTCCAGAAGAGTGGCGCGCAAGTTTCAATGAAAAGGTAAAGAGGCGTGCAAGTGTGTTCATTTCCTTTAAGGTCAAAACATTTAGGCGTGCAAGTGTTAGTGATTTATAACACTTAGATCTTATTCCTCTTGTTTAGACCTTCCATTCTAGGTAAATAATTACCTTAGAAGTGTTCGGAATACTTGAAGAAGAGACGTGGGCGTTCAGAGCTCTATATCTGAATTCTGGAAAAAATTCCTCTCTGAAATGGGGGGCCCACAAGGTCTATTTATAGGCTTCTGAAGACCCTGGGTGGTTTTCAAATAGGGAACACAAGTCACTTGCGCGACCATTAGGCTACACGCAAGTGTACTTATGCAATAGTAAGGGAACTTGCTTGGTGCATGTGCATTGGAAGCCTTGTTCATGCCTTTGTTGATTTTTGATGTTTTCTTCAAAGGATGAATCAATTTGTGCTAAGTCATTTCCCTTTCCATTATTTTAGACAATGTGATGAAAAGGAGTGTCAACAGACATCCATACACGACATCTTCCATGTCTCATAGTTTAATAAATACAACCCAGATCCATCCCATATACTAAATTGGGAGGAGATGGATATAGAGCCTAATTGGTCTGTTTTTGGGCGGACAGTGATAATAGTTGATTCCAGAGAGAAGGTGATTTGAGTAAAGTCTATTCTACCAGTTTGAGTTATTTTTAATCATATTAATGATACACATGAGACTTGGGAGCGCAAGTTGTGGGTCGAGAAGGAGTACCCATTCTTATTTTCCGATCAAGATTCATGTTGTCTTTTTGGGGCGGAATGTCTTTCATGGTGGAGAGAATTGTCATATCCATGACTTAATTTAAAGGTACAATTAATTTAATTTCCATTATTTATTTTTTAGGGGGTTTCTCATGAATTTTTGGAGGAAAGTGTGAGTTTTAATGATTTGGTCCAAACCGTGAGCCCATTTCTAGATTTAAAAACCAATTTTGTTTTTTTATAACTCATTCATTTTTCTACATTTTTCACCCATTACACTTCCAAAATAGGATCCCATGACCTATTAACACCACCATTTCAATTTGGATCATTTATTAATCCATAATAATGGTTGCTTTGAGTTTTTATTTAAGTAATTGGGTCATCTCGGAAGCTTATTTCAAGTTTTAAAAAAATTGTTTATTTAATATCTTATTCAATTATTATGATTTTTTAGTGATTCCAAGTCTCACCCAAGACCACTGAACCCGAGTACACCCCCATTCTCCCCCCCCCCCTCTCGGGATCTCGTATGCATTGTGAATTAGTGAAATACTTCTTAGGCTTTCTCAAATCGTCCAAATTTGAATAGGTAACTTGTTTCCTTCATAACTCCTTCAATTCTTACTATTTTTCCCCAATTTTAGTTCTCACATGGCCTTTTTAGACTTATTCAAACCTCACTTGAATTTTTTTCAGTTTTAAAATTCAGATACTAGTGTCTTTGGGGTGATTTATTCAAGATCTCTCAAGTAAGTGGGTCTCCTTCATTATTACTCCCATTTGCTTAGGGATTTTTTTCCATTTTCTTAGGGTTTCTCCTAATTGTTATTGAATTTTATAATTTCAATCAAGTGGGGATTAGAACCTAGGTTTTGATCTTGTTTTTCTTGGTTTATTCTTATGTTTTTAGGATTGATCTAAGTCCATTGTGGTGCGGCGGTGGTGCGGTTGGATTTTCGCACAAATATTTAAGGGTTTTCATTATTGTGGTAGGTGATTACATGGGTAATCAATGATATATGAGTTATCCTTGCTGAATTTATGTTTTTATGACACTTATTATTCATTATCCTTGTTGTGAAATCTTATTTTGGTGATGTTTGTTAAGTGAATGATTTTTGGGTACCAATTTTATGTTAAATTGGGTGTTTTACATGTCTGTTTTATGTTATGCCAAATGGGGTTGTTTTTAAAATCATGTAATGGGTTTATATAAATGATTTGGATGCTAAAAATTCTATTTTAATGAATATGGGTATAAATATGGTGTTCAATGTAACGCCCCGACCCTAGTTACCTAGATTCGGTGCATTATTACATAACATTGGCATGATCACGAGAAAGATCAAGTCTCGAAAGACCGATTAGTTTAGTAGCCTTGGAATAACTAGATACATCCATAATTTTTTACATTACATCATAAAAAAAATATTGTCTTCATATCCCCTCATAATATCCCTGCAGGTCATTCATAAATTACTTCTTCATAATCCTGGGAAAAAGAAAACATTGAAAGGGGTGATCTCAGATGCTCAGTAAGGATAACATTATAGCAGAATCTTTCATAAATAAGCATAAACACTTAAGGCAATTTATAACTAAAACAAAAGCCTTTTAAACTTGAACTTCAGAATAAAATGGCAAAGGTAAAATGAAATAATTCCATTTACTTACTCACATGGATATTCTACTAGTCGAATGATCACATGAAATATCAATATCCACTTTCATAATGTTGGAATGCATAATGCCAGACTATCATAACCACTTAGCCAAGGCCTCGTGCCAAGACTACAAATAAGATTTTGTCAAGGCCTTGTGCCAAGACACTAGTTTGTCTCATGAGACCTACCGATGCATCTAGGAGCTATAGCGGGCTCCACCCGTCACTTATTAAGTCCAATGCATTCCTCATATGAACATGTTTAAACATAACATAAACATTCGTATTAAAACTAGCATACGAAATGTCAATACTTTTACCACAAACCATGAATGGTATAAAAACAGTGCATCCACAGTCAAACATGACTCATTCGATACAATATGGAAGATTGTATTGTATCACATTAACATCAATCAAGAATAATGAATGATGTTGACATAAATGAAAATAATCATCAAAACTATTTGAGAGAATTATCCCCCTTTTCTTGAAAACATTTAAAAGTCACACTATTTGTCAAGAAGCCATTTAAAAGTAGATTTTTGAATCAAAGTGTCCCATACCACTTTGAAACTTTTTAAAAGGAGTATTAATTTCTAAAACTTTAATGTCCATATACATAAATCCTTAAAACCATTTTTAAAACATGGACATTAATGAGAAAGATTTAGAAGAATAAGTCTTTAAAACATTTAAAAATGGTATTTTAGTTAGAGATTCTAACCAAAAGAGACACTTGAATACAAATAATTGAGGTAATCAAAACTTTGTAATATCATGAGAATAAAGGGATTCATGATATACTATGTCAAATTACATTATATACACCACATAAAAGTGATTTGGGGTATATCAACAAAGAAGTCTCAATGGAATGTAAATTGGGATGAAATCTCTCATAAAGGCTGTATCCTTAGGTTAAGGATAAATCAATGACATAATTATGTGTGACAAATATAAATACACTAAATATGATTGGATATTCAGTGTAAAACAATCAAAGGATATTCACACATATTCTTGTAAAAACAACACCAACGAATTGGATGTTTAACTCAACAAATGGTGAATGAGTTAAAATTACTCTTATCAAATTCATATCAATGACTTGAGAATTACCAATGAGTGATTATGTGTATCAAACTTATATCCAAAGGAAGGGGAGTGGAAATTATGACATAATCAAATGAATGGTGATTCCACACATAATCATGGAGTAATATAATCAATGAAATATGCGTAAAGCCAAATGAGTGGGAATTGAAATCTCAAATTCCCTTACCGATTAGGTAACATACGAAACATACACCCATGAAATAAGTATCATACCATGATGATGTAAATACCCATAAATTAAAGTATATTACACAATGAATACAATCATGGGCAGTACACATACACCACATGCAATAATTAAGGGGTGATCAATGGAAATCTCACGAAATTAAAAGTGAGATAAGAAACCCCTTACCAGGTTAATCAACTGAGTCGTATGGCCAAAAGTTAATAACCACCAAATGATTTACAGAATAACATGAATATAAATAGAATCATTAATATATATCAAATGGCAGTACACAATACACCACTTCCAATAATTTAGTGGCGAAAAATGGAAATCTCACGGAATTGAAAGTGAGATAAGAAAATCCCTTACTTTGTACTTTTTCCTTGGTCGATGGTAGGTTTACCTCCTGTATAATGGTGAAATAATTGTTATTTAATTATACAAGAATCATTTACTTTAATATGATATCATATATGATCTTTTAACATTGATTTGTTAATAATATCTTAGAATTATTGTCATTTCGGGTGTTAACGGGTTCATTTTACTTTATATTCTTTATTATGTGAGCCATATTCGTTATTAATGGGATGTATATTATTCATATCCAGAATTATATCAAGTACTTAGATACTATTTTTAAATCATCAAATGATAATTATACTTGAATGTATATGATGGACAATGAATCTCATCGCGTTCGTGGAGACGGTAGTTCGTACATACGCACGTGCGACAATATCATTCTTTTGATATTAAAATAATATATAATTTGATTTTATATCATATATACAGAATCATTATCATGTTATATTTATTATTTACATGAGTTACACATCATTATTATACCCATTAAAATAATAATATATTGAATAACAATTACACCACGACGTGGAGACGGTAAGCCGTACGTACGCACGTATGGTGACATGTTATTAAAAGGATGGATAGAATACTGAATATGGTTGTAAAATATTTATAATAACATCACAGTATATATATGATACTGGATTTATTATTTTATAATGGAAATAACAAAGAAAGAGGAAGTGGAAAAAGAAAGGAATTTGAAAAGGGGTGGTGAAAACATTACCTCTTTTTCGGGTTCTTCCTTTTGATTTGATCAAAAGGGCTCCTTAGGTTGGCTTTCGGATCAAACTAATGCCTCTAGGTTGTAGTGAGGGAAGTTTAGATAGTATTTGGTCATGGTTTGGCCGAACCAAAGGGCTTTGAAGGTGTGAAGAAATGAGAAGAAGGAGTTCCCTTTTATAAGAGGGGTGAGGGGCACCTTTGGAAAAGCTAGAGATATTAGTTTATAATAAATTCATATTCGGTTTCCAATGGCTCCAAAGTTGAATATTAAAAGTTTAAGGTGGGGATGGGTCGAAAACAACTCAATCAATATAATTTAGACAGGTTTGGGTACTTATATTATCCTTATCTTTAAGTATTAACTTTAAGTTAATTAGTTTCACTTTTACAATGTCTCTTTGTATTTTTATATTATATGGTTAATAAACTTACCATATACATACAAGCGACCCCCAAGAGGTCCATTAATGATACACCTATCATGATATAAGTCTCTTGGCCGAACCTTAGATTTTTAGGAATTTAATATCAATTAATAATATAATATTTGTTTTAAAAACTCTTTTATGTCAATTTTGACACTATTCAATAGTTGATTTTTTTGAAACTCATAACAGATTGATTACTTCGAAAAAAGTCAATTCAATCAATACTAATATATCATATTATCCTATAAAATTATTTTAATTCATTAAAAGTTTCATATTATATTTATTTGTGTATTTTTAATATCAATTATTTTGATTTTTCAATATTATAGTAATTACTGCATCATCATTGTGTCATTAATAAAATAAATTATTTAATGTCTAAAAATTATAAATAAAATATCATTATGTAGGAAATCGTTTTATCTTTCTAATCAATATTTATAATATAAAATCAAACATATATAACCCTATGTAACAATTGTTTTTCTAAAAGATATATGCTTGTGTCATTTTTGTATTCATTTTAACTTAATTAAAATAAAGTGTCATTATCACTTACAAGTGGATCCATGGGGTCCCAAAATCGACCCAAAGATGTCCATGGTCGACCATGTATCAACCAATAGGGTTAAGACACGTTTTAGGATAATTTAGTATTATTATAATATTATTTGTTAACCCTTATTTACCGGATTTACCCTTAACCATGGTAAATAAAATATTTACCGCAGTAATTATTCAAAATGTCTAAAAATAAAAGTTACCTATTTACACAATTTGAACATCCTGATTCCAAATATGGAATCCATTTTCCTAAATTCAAGACACAGAAGTGGCAGAAATTAATTTAAAATTAATTCACGCTGTCAAAACAAAAAGCGTGTTTTTAAGAGATAATAACTATCAAAAGATTGACACTTGTTTATGTTCGGTTTAATTGTAAAATTATGTCCAATGACCAACATTATATTAAATGGTAAAAATATATTCTAAATATACTTTAAAACTACTAAAATTCATAATTTATCACTATTAATTATTTTGATTAAAAAAGTTGTTTTTAATTAAAATTTAGTAATTTTCACTATTCTTCAAAATATGAAAGTTATCCAAAAAGTACCAAAATTTCACCCTAGGCTAATTTCGATATTACGAATCCAAAAATGAAGTCCATTTTGAGAGATAGAATTTATAAAATTTCAAAAAGTAGGTATTACTATTCATAACGGCTAGTTTGATTGGTTATGGTGTGTTAAAATCTCGAAGTTGTGTACAATGCACGCCATTGCATTATTCGATAGGAAACATACCGAGGAAACTTGGGGTGTTATATTCTCCCCTCCTTCAATAAATTTCATCCTCGCAATTTTTAAAAATTTTCTTGGGAATATAATGGAATGTCCCACATCGGAAAAAGAGCCAATAAAACTATCACTTTAAAAGAAAGAAAGAGAGGTATAAGGGTCATCCAAGATAACCCATACTAGGATTCCATGTAAGAAAACATGGATATGGTTGATAAACTAAGTGTCAAGTTCTGATGGAGAGGGATAGAAATCATGATCAGGAGAAAGTTAACAATGAGAAAACCACAAACTTGTGTTGGGACAAACGACCATTAGTCTCCTAGTAGGAAAGTAAACGGACAAATTTTTTTTTTAAAGTTACATTACATAAGGAAGAGGAATTAATTTATGATATTGACTAAGAAAATTATGATATATACTTACATTTTAAGTAAATTTTCATTCTTTAATAAATTTCCACCACTAACTCAATTTTTTTTAAACGATGAGTATTCAAGAAGACTTGGTCACACTGGAAGAGCTAGAATAAACTTCTATAGAATCACATGATCCATGCAGGATAAACCATATATTTACATTGTCTTTGAAGATTAATCAAAACCAAAATGGTTAGTGAATGATCTAATGATCCCCCAAAAGGATATTCATTGAGATAAATATGCACTAATCTTAATTTCTAAAATTAAACCAACAATACCCCAAAGTTAAATAGATACCATTCAATAACCAATTGTCCTTAAAATCCTTTAATATAATCCAAACTAATATTGAAACCCAAATCATAGAAGAATTTGATTATGTAGTCTCCCATGTTACATTGTATCTCCAAATGACATCAAATACTCTTAAAGTCACATACTTAAAAGTAATTAACATCATCACATATTCTCTGTTATAGGTTAATAATTTCCATAAATAACCCAAATCACTATAAATCAACAATAAAAATGTAGATAAAAATCCACCATTACTCTACAAATGAAACCCCATTGTATTCTATTTTCCTTGGGCATATAGTGTTTCCAACAAAGCGAACATCTTCCAAAATAACATTTATCACTTATTCACCAAATCATTTTCCTATACCAAGGGTATTCATTTGATAAGACATAAGAACCCAAATCATCTTATTATTTATCAATAAAATCATTTAACAAAAAAAATAGTCACATTAACCAGGGACTTCACGTAGTCCAGTGGTAGGCGATAAATCCCAATCGCACTTTGGTTGTGGGTTCGATTCCCACATCTTTGTCCGACACGACGGGTTGTCACACGGTCTACGTGTTGTCCTTTTTCAAAAACTATATTTTATAATATTACCAAAATGAGATAAATTCCTCAAAATAACATAATTTAATCACAAATGTTATATCATACTTTGCATTTTTATCCCAAATTATAATAACTTATAATTTTCTCAAACCCCAATGATCATATAAAACCAAATGGTTATTTATACCTATATCCATAAGAGAAGAGACAATTATTCTTCAAATATCATTCTCACATGGCAAACTGCGGGGTTACAAATACAAGAGAAAATAATTCCAAAGTACCCATCAACAAGGAGTGCTAATACTTTTTAAGTTTTTCTCCAACCATTTATTTCCACATATCTTCTTCTTTGACCAAGAAAATATCCTATAGAATAGGACATTCACTCGGGTAATGGCCAGGTCCACTACATTTACGGAAAATGACTGTAAATGGACTCTTGGGACCATTTTTATCTTCTTCCATAGTACTCTTCATTTTTCTTCGGCAATTCTTCACTTTATGTCCTTCCTTCCCGCACGTAAAAGATTTCATTGTCCCATTGAGACACTTTCCTGGGTGTCTCTATCCACATTTCCTGCATGATGAAAATTGAGGTTTCTTTTCTCCATGGTCTCCATTGCTAGAGATCTTATCATTTATCACCTTTCTCTTCCTTGTTGAGTCTGGGAGTTGGTTAATATATATATTGTTGATCATATTTTTGGAAAACTGATTTGGCATAAAGACGATATCTTTTACGCCTTTCAACATTCCATTTTGTTGCTCATTTCCACCACCGTTCCCACCTTGTACATCATTCTCAAAGTCACTATGACTTCCTTGGAATCCAGCCATTGACTAAAACCAGAAAGCATTGTGTGAGTAATAGTAGTCGTAAAATCATTTAGAGATTAAAATGTCACCATATTCTCAATTTGAAACATATTAGGATTAACCAAGTTCATTTACTCTCATCTTATGTATATATTATTTAAATCGGTTTGTAAAGAAAATGTAAATTATCCTAAGCATATCCCCTGGGAGTGTCGTAACCAAGAGTGCAGCAAGGCCCGTTGTCGTGCACCAGTTCCCGTTCGAGTCTAGCTCAAAGCGGTGATTTCGGGTTTTACCCCTAGGTACATCTGTGACAGAGCCGCCTCTACCTGCTCGTATCCAGACAGGGATGTATTGCTCGGAAAACTCACAAAATCTCTACAATACCAAAATTCTCAGAAGTTCTTTTATACTAATCCTCAAAGTTCATCTTAGGTCTACGTGCTCTAATCAGAGTTTATCTAAATCTAGCTTCCAAGGTTTGTACTAAAATTCTTCTGATACCAACTGTAACTCCCTGACCCTAGTTACCTAGAGTCTCTGAATTATTACATAACATTGTCATGATCACGAGAAAGATCAAGTCTCGAAAGACCGATTAGTTTAGTAACCTTGGAATAACTAGATACATCCATAATTTTTTACATTACATCATAAAAAAACATATTGTCTTCAAATCCCCTCATACTATCCCTGCAGGTCATTCATAAATTACTTCTTCATAATCCTGGGAAAAATAAAACATTGAAAGGGGTGAGCTCAGATGCTCAGTAAGGATAACATTATAGGAGAAGCTTTCATAAATAAGCATAAACACTTAAGGAAATTTATAACTAAAACAAAATCCTTTTAAACTTGAACTTCAGAATAAAATGGCAAAGGTAAAATGAAATAATGCCATTTACTTACTCACATGGATATTCTACTAGTCGAATGATCACATGAAATATCAATATCCACTTTCATAATGTTGGAATGCATAATGCCAGACTATCATAACCACTTAGCCAAGGCCTCGTGCCAAGACTACAAATAAGATTTTGTCAAGGCCTTGTGCCAAGACACTAGTTTGTCTCATGAGACCTATCGATGCATCGAGGAGCTATATCGGGCTCCACCCGTCACTTATTAAGTCCAATGCATTCCTCATATGAATATGTTTAAACATAACATAAACATTCGTATTAAAACTAGCATACGAAATGTCAATACTTTTACCACAAACCATGAATGGTATAAAAACAGTGCATCCACAGTCAAACATGACTCATTCGATACAATATGGAAGATTGTATTGTATCACATTAACCTCAATCAAGAATAATGAATGATGTTGACATAAATGAAAATAATCATCAAAACTATTTGAGAGAATTATCCCCCTTTTCTTGAAAACATTTAAAAGTCACACTATTTGTCAAGAAGCCATTTAAAAGTAGATTTTTAAATCAAAGTGTCCCATACCACTTTGAAACTTTTTAAAAGGAGTTTTAATTTCTAAAACTTTAATTTCCATATAAATAAATCCTTAAAACCATTTTTAAAACATGGACATTAATGAGCAAGATTTAGAAGAATAAGTCTTTAAAACATTTAAAAATGGTATTTTAGTTAGAGATTCTAACCAAAAGAGACACTTGAATAAAAATAATTGAGGTAATCAAAACTTTGTAATATCATGAGAATAAAGGGATTCATGATATACTATGTCAAATTACATTATATACACCACATAAAAGTGATTTGGTGTATATCAATAAAGAAGTCTCAATGGAATGTAAATTGAGATGAAATCTCTCATGAAGGCCGTATCCTTAGGTTAAGGATAAATCAATGACATAATTATGTGTGACAAATATAAATACACTAAATATGATTGGATATTCAGTGTAAAACAATCAAAGGATATTCACACATATTCTTGTAAAAACAACACCAACGAATTGGATGTTTAACTCAACAAATGGTGAATGAGTTAAAATTACTCTTATCAAATTCATATCAATGACTTGAGAATTACCAATGAGTGATTATGTGTATCAAAATTATATCCACAGGAAGGGGAGTGGAAATTATTACATAATCAAATGAATAGTGATTCCACACATAATCATGGAGTAATATAATCAATGAAATATGCGTAAAGCCAAATGAGTGGGAATTGAAATCTCAAATTCCCTTACCGATTAGGTAACATACGAAACATACACCCATGAAATAAGTATCATACCATGATGATGTAAATACCCATAAATTAAAGTATATTACACAATGAATACAATCATGGGTAGTACACATACACCACATGCAATAATTAAGGGGTGATCAATGGAAATCTCATGAAATTAAAAGTGAGATAAGAAACCCCTTACCACGTTAATCAACTGAGTCGTATGGCCAAAATTTAATAACCACCAAATGATTTACAGAATAACATGAATATAAATAGAATCATGAATATAAATCAAATGTCAGTACACAATACACCACTTTCAATAATTTAGTGGCGAAAAATGGAAATCTCACGGAATTGAAAGTGAGATAAGAAAATCCATTACTTTGTACTTTTTCCTTGGTCGATGGTAGGTTTACCTCCTGTATAATGGTGAAATAATTGTTATTGAATTATACAAGAATCATTTACTTTAATATGATATCATATATGATCTTTTAACATTGATTTGTTAATAATATCTTAGAATTATCGTCATTTCGGGTGTTAACTGGTTCATTTTACTTTATATTCTTTGTTATGTGAGCCATATTCGTTATTAATGGGATGTATATTATTCATATTCAGAATGTTATCATGTAATTAGATACTATTTTTAAATCATAAAATGATAATTATACTTTAATGGATATGATGGACAATGAATCTCATCGCGTTCGTGGAGACGGTAGTCCGTACATACGTACGAGCGACAATATCATTCTTTTGATATTAAAATAATATATAATTTGATTTTATATCATATATACAGAATCATTATCATGTTATATTTATTATTTACATGACTTACACATCATTATTATACCCATCCAAATAATAATATATTGAATAACAATTACACCACGACGTGGAGACGGTAAGCCGTACGTACGCACGTATGGTGACATGTTATTCAAAGGATGGATAGAATACTGAATATGGTTGTAACATATTTATAATAACATCACAGTATATATATTATACTGGAGTTATTATTTTATAATGTAAATAACAAATAAAGAGGAAGTGGAAGAAGAAAGGAACTTGAAAAGGGGTGGTGAAAACATTACCTCTTCTTCGGGTTCTTCCTTTTGATTTGATCAAAAGGGCTCCTTAGGTTGGCTTTCTGATCAAACTAAGGCCTCTAGGTTGTAGTGAGGGAAGTTCATATAGTATTTGGGCAGGGTTTGGCCGAACCAAAGGGCTTTTAAGGTGTGAAGAAATGAGAAGAAGGAGTTCCCTTTTATAAGAGGGGTGAGGGGCACCTTTGGAAAAGCTAGAGATATTAGTTTATAATAAATTCATATTCGGTTTCCAATGGCTCCAAAGTTGACTAATAAAAGTTTAAGGTAGGGATGAGTCGAAAACAACTCAACCAATAGAATTTAGACAGGTTTGGGTACTTATCTTAACCTTATCTTTAAGTATTAACTTAAAGTTAATTAGTTTCACTTTTACAATGTCTCTTTGTATTTTTATATTATATGGTTAATAAACTTACCATATACATACAATCGACCCCCAAGTGGTCCATTAATGATACACCTATCATGATATAAGTCTCTTGGCCGAACCTTAGATTTTTAGGAATTTAATATCAATTAATAATATAATATTTGTTTTAAAAACTCTTTTATGTCAATTTTGACACTATTCAATAGTTGATTTTTTTGAAACTCATAAAAGATTGATTACTTCGAAAAAAGTCAATTAAATCAATACTAATATATCATATTATCCTAGAAAATTATTTTAATTCATTAAAAGTTTCATATTATATTTATTTGGGTATTTTTAATATCCATTATTTTGATTTTTCACTATTATAGTAATTACTGCATCATCATTGTGTCATTAATAAAATAAATTATGTAATGTCTAAAAATTACAAATAAAATATCATTATGTAGGAAATCTTTTTATCTTTCTAATTAATATTTATAATCTAAAATACAACATATATAACCCTATGTAACAATTTTGTTTTCTAAAAGATATATGCTTGTGTCATTTTTGTATTCATTTTAACTTAATTAAAATAAAGTGTCATTATCACTTACAAGTGGATCCATGGGGTCCCAAAATCGACCCAAAGATGCCCATGGTCGACCATGTATCAACCAATAGGGTTAAGACACATTTTAGGGTAATTTAGTATTATTATAATATTATTTTTTAACCCTTATTTACCGGATTTACCCTTAACCATGGTAAATAAAATATTTACCGCAGTAATTATTCAAAATGTCTAAAAATAAAAGTTACCTATTTACACAATTTGAACATCCTGATTCCAAATATGGAATCCATTTTCCTAAATTCAAAACACAGAAGTGGCAGAAATTAATTTAAAATTAATTCCCGCTGTCAAAACAAAAAGCGTGTTTTTAAGAGATAATAACTATCAAAAGATTGACACTTGTTTATGTTCGGTTTAATTGTAAAATTATGTCCAATGACCAAAATTATATTAAATGGTAAAAATATATTCTAAATATACTTTAAAACTACTAAAATTCATAATTTATCACTATTAATTATTTTGATTAAAAAAGTTGTTTTTAATTAAAATTTAGTAATTTTCACTATTCATCAAAATATGAAAGTTATCCAAAAAGTACCAAAATTTCACCCTAGGATAATTTCGATATTACGAATCCAAAAATGAAGTCCATTTTGAGAGATATAATTTATAAAATTTCAAAAAGTAGGTATTACTATTCATAACGGCTAGTTTGATTGGTTATGGTGTGTTAAAATCTCGAAGTTGTGTACAATGCACGCCATTGCATTATTCGAAAGGAAACATACCGAGGAAACTTGGGGTGTTACATTCAAAGTGGTGTTTTTAAGGGATTTTTTGTGCAAAACAATATTAAGTTTTGTGAAGTTATTTTATTGTAAATTCTAAAGGTTTTATTTAGTGGTGAAAGTGGTAAAAACATGTGTAGCTACTGTTTTGAGTTGTTTATGACCATAAATTATGTTTTTATGTGATAATTTATTTTTTTTATCATGAGATAATGGTTTTATCACAATGGGGGAAACCTGGGTAACCTAGGAGGGCGGATGTGTACTAGTACACTAGTGATCCGGATGTGTTTTGTCCCTGTTTGACTAAGAAAAATGGATAACAAAAACACTAAAAAAACTATATTTATGATTATTAGGGACCACTAAGTTATGGGTATGTTCCTTACTAGTTTATCTTTCATGATAATGGATTTCTCTATGGTTAATTTACACTGAGGTACGATGTACATGGGGTCTGAGACTAACTAGTTCCTAGGGGTGTTCTTGAGATTTTTGCTTATTGACTCTTGTGTATTTATCTTTGTAATATGGTAATTTTTTCTGGAAAAGACAGTATATTACATTTTTTATTGACATGTTTTCATTCATGGAAATTTTCATTTGAAAACTGTTTGCATTAAAAAATTTCATTCTTTAGAAATTATTTCCACTACATCTTGTTTATCAAAAATGGAATGCATTTTATCTTGTATTGTTTACTCTATAGAATATATTGTTTGTATCCTATTGGGATTAGTCTCACACCCAAATTACACCCCTTGGGTGTAAGTAGACATGGTCAGGTTTGACATGGCTAAAGGAAAGGCTTTGGGTGATGGCGGTTTGGGGTGTCAGTTCCTATCCATGGTGAGGCGTTGTAGAGACGGCTTGTGGGTGATGAACCCTTGTAGTGTGGAGTCCTTGGGGTTGTTTTGATACTATTTTTATGTGTATTTGGACCTATTATTCTATTTATAAACATATATATTCAGTTCTGTATTTTGTATAAACCTTTTTTGGTATGAATTTTCAGATTTGGTTTATTGAATGTTTTTGATGTTTTATGTATCCATATTCAGGTAAATCATTCCCAAATCAAAATAAATGATACCTGGGCACTTGTTATAGCCCTTGGGGATTGGTAAATCCTTTAGGGACTTGTCATGGTCCAGTTTTGGAACTGTTTTTTATGGTGACCAAATTTGGTTCGTGAAATTCATTGTATTGAAATAATAAATATCCAAATATTAACATACATACCAATTGATATTTCACAAAGGAAAGACCTAATCATCATTAAAAAATCACGTAGTCACTAAAAATTCATTTATGGAAGTGTAAGTTCCAACAAAAACTAAAAAATCCTTCCTCCATACCTCCACCACCACTCCTGGTCTTCAATAGAGAGTTGAAAATACATCCAAGCCACAATAATGAAAGAAATTTCATTGAAGAGAATGATGAAGACTGCAAAAAAGTATTTTTTATATAATATAAATTTGATGACCCCTAGGTAGTTAGGGGAAGATTAACTCGATTCCAAGTCAATGGTGGGTTCTCTCTAGGATATTTTTTAGTGAAAATAGGATATTGAAATTCAACTATGTTATTCTTCCCAATAATCCCACCCAATAAAGGTAATACAGATGAGAAAAGAGTACAAATAATAACCATAACCATGATAGTGCCAAATATAAAATTATAAGTGCCACTCTAAGATATAACATAATTATTAAAAAATAAAAATGTGGTAAATAGAGGTAAAAAATAGACATCCATTCAATAGAAGGTTCCCCACCCAATTTTTTCCTTTCAAGTAGAAATATAATGGCATTGTAGTATAACCTGAAACCCAGAGGTAAGGGAATATATAAAAACCAATGTAGTGAATATGGTTTCATGATTGAATGGATAACACAAAAACTAAACACATTTATATGGATGTACATCCACCCAGGTTCTTCTTCATCATTATATTGAATTGAACTAATTTATTTGTTATCAAATTTTATCATTTGTTATTAGAGTTAAGCATTATGTGTTTTATTGTCATTTCTATTAGAGAATTTTCTTAATCATTAAATTTATAGATAGATAAATTCAAATATCAATTTATTTATAATTCATATTAAAATGGAATCACAATTTGGTAAAATTAACCCGGTGATGACATTATTAAATTATAGATATATGTCTTTGTTGATAGGTTGTGTTTAAATGAAAAAAATAATTAAAATGGTAAAATAATAAATCCACTATATTCTTAGGGAATAATTATCATCTTAAAATTTAAATATTCAAATCCCATTTCAATAACCATTTATGGAAATATTATTACTAATTAATTCATATACATGATCAGTCTTGTATTAGTAATTTTTAAAATTAAATTGTACCTGTGGTAATTAATACATATGGATAGTTCAATAAAGATTCATAGAAATAATTTCATTAATTAATATATACACAAGTAGTATTTTATTAAAAAAATAAAAAATATATTGTACCTAGTGTAATTAATACATATGGACAGTTTTATGAATATAAATGGAAAGAGTTGTATTAATTAATGCATATAAATGAGTAATGTTGTATTAATACATATAAAAATTAAACTCTACTAAGAGTAATTAATTAATTGAATTTATTAAGAAGATTTGTACATAGTTGGTTCTTGAAAATAAAAAAAAATAATGATTATAAATTTATAAACATTTAAGATATGTTATAAGATTTGTAAAAAAAATGTTGTGGTGTAAGGAAGTGATAGGTGATATTTAATGTTTAATTGGAATGATAATTATCATATCATGTAGTTATTACTTAAGTATTAGTATATAAATTCATATTTTCATTACACAAAATATTTAAACCTAAAAAATAGTTTATATATTTTATAAAAACTTATAGTCTTCCTCCTATTTTTGAAATTCAAAGTTGGTTGATTTTCCAAAAAAATATTCAGTAAGAAGTTAAAAATCATCTAGATGAACTTGTAATATGTAAATTACTTACAAAATTATAAGGGATATAACACAATCATGATATTAAAATTTATTGAAATATAAAATATTAGGAAAAAAGAAACCAGTATAAGTAATTGAATATTGATATTAAGAAATATCTCATCATTTTTTAAATTTTTTTAGTATCTAAAGAGTGTAAGATGAGGTTTAATTAAGATATAGGTGAATGTTAAAAGATATATATTTTCAAAGATGAATATGCAATAATCTTTTGGTGTATATGAATCATTCATATAAATCATATGCAGTGTACATATACTAAGTATAGAAAATATGTAAAACCCAAATATACGATATGCATTGGAAATAAAAATATAATTTCTTTATGAAATTTAATGTTAATAGTGGTAAGATAGAAGAAAAAAAGGGAACCAACCTATAGTATGCAGACTACTATATTGAAAGAAATCATGATATGAAGACCAAACTAGCCTTAATGTTTCACAATAGGTGAACATGGTATCTAAGAAGAATAAAAATATGAGTAGAGATGAAGATAGACCTACTGGGTTCGTAGAAATCATTAATTTGAGATAAATTTAGGGTTTTAATCTTGGGGTTCCACTGTAATGGAGCACTAAATATGAACCCATCAAAGATGGACTAAAATATTTTTCACCTAAAATATACAAAAAAGGGAGGGAAATACAGTTAGGGTTATAGATATTGAGGGGTTCTAGTGTGTTTTTAAAGGGAATAGAGTAAAAATAGGAATCATATTCATGATTTGTAATTAAAGGAATACATGTAGTAAGAAGTTTTACCATAAAAAGTAGTAGAAATCATAGCTTTCTATGGGGGGTCATGGAGGATCACTTTGGAAAATAGGGATTTCTTCTTGAGATGGAGGCATTGAGTGTGATGAGAATGATGGAATGTAACAAAGGTGTGGATACCAAGAGGCAAGGGTTTAGGGAATCAAAGAGAGTCGTAGATGTGGGGAAGCAAGTAAGAAGGGAAGTGGGGAGAGTCGGGGAACCATGGTGGTTGGGGTATGTAATAAGTGAAGAGGAGAGTGTAAGAATGGTGACACATCTACAGAAAGTTGGTGGAAATAAAATTTTATAAAAATTAATATTATTTTTTAATAATATAAAATAAATTTTGAATTTGTGAATATTGATTATTAGTCTCTTATATTTAAATAATTTTTATTAATTTTTTATTGATTACCATGTTTTTATAAATTATGTTTGTTAAATTAAAATTTCATAATGATTTTAATTTTTTATAAAAAGTATTTAAATTTTTACTAAATGAAAAACATTGGAAAATATAAGCATTATTAATGATATATTTTTAATAAAATCTCAAAATTTTAATATTTATTTTGATCATAAAAATAATAATCTATATAAAAAAATTATTTCACATGATTATTTAGAATCATTGAAACATTTGTTGTAACAAATTTTATTGATGATAAAAGATTTGTTAATAATAGTTATTATTAATAATATATTCAAGTGTTGCTAAAAAATGTTGGTATTAGTAAGATAAAGTAATAGATATCACAGTTGGAAAAATATTTGTTGGTATTAAATTATCAATACCAATAGATATATCTATTATTAAAAACAAGTTTTGGTACTTCAAATCAACACCAATAAAACTTAGTATCTATTGGAATTGGTCATTTTTAACAACATATATATTATTCTTCAGTAATTGTTTTTGGTATAATTCACTTTTTATAGTGATTTTACCTAATTGTGAAGATGTTGATCCATACGTTGAATCCCAAAAAGAAATTATTATAGATTTGAATCCATCAAGGGATGAAGTATGGATACCAAATACACATAATCAATTGTTTATAGGATGGTTCTTAGATCAAATTTATAAGGATTTATCTAAAAATATAAATTCAATTGTTGAACTACTTAGATGGCTAGCCAGGGGACCGAAGAAAAATGTTATATCTAACACTAGTTTTGTAATAAATGGTTATATTTTCTATAAAAAATATCATAATGACTATAATATGATGCAAAATAGTGGAGTTATACTTGTGGAAAAAGTGATGCACATATCTAGTTCCAAGGATAGAAATCCTATTTATGCAAATATATAATATTTTAGCAGTATCAAATAGATATACGAGTTGTATTATATAACATTTCAAGTGCTAATTTTCTGTTACAAATGGTTTGAAAATAGGAGTGTAGTGAAATTTGATGAAATGGGCTTCATGAAGGTGGATTATTTTGTGGAAGGGGAAGAATATGATCCATTAATAAAGGCATCACAAGTAGTGAAAGTATTTTATGTCTCAAATATAACAAACAAGAATTGTTTGATTTTCCTGTTGAAAACTAAAAAAACTGTTGGGTCAAATGAAAATTCAATCGAGTAAGACCCTTTAATTAGGAGATCACAGTTATTTCATGTTGATCCCAATGTAGATAATTTCTTGTATATTATAGGGGACCAAAAATATGGGATTTTGATTCTCGATAGTGGAGCCAAATTCATAAAACCTTTATAAAAAATAAATATATTTCAACGAGAAGGTAAGAGTTTTTTAAATATAATATTTTTTCCACATAAAATTATATATTCTCTACTGTATTAACATAATCTAAATTAAATTATTAACTAACCAAACAGACAATGACTTACTCACATGATGTTGTTACTAATCCCATATAATAATATACTATAATGATGGAAACCCTTTGGGAAGATGTAAATGTAATGTTAATATATACTTTCTCTATTTTACCAAAAATATATATAATTAAATGTTGATTTAAATTTCAGTATTACTTAAATATTTCATTTATTTTAAAATATTTATATTCATATTTCATGTCTTTCTACACCAAAACATCCATAGACTTCTTATCCCTCAAAAACTTTTCACCCCTCCAGTGTTAGAATTTATCACTTTCCTTTAAGTTCCCTCTACTGACTTTGTAGGAAGAGAAATGAAACTACCTCTACTCAATCATAGAGATAATATATATGTTTCCATAGTAAAATCATTGTCCATAGAATAAATGTATTATTTAATATTTATGTTTAATTTATTTATTTTTAGTATTACTGACATAAGAATTGTTTTCTTATACAGGTGGATTCTTTTGTTCGAGATAGGGTTGTTTGTTCAAAGCTACTCATGATCATGAGAGATTTGTATTTGAATATAAAATTTAGATAATTAAAATAATTAAATGGGTCAAGAATGTATACAACCATCATGAAAAGTTGAATTCCAACTACTTATTTAATTAATTTTTTCATCCATTTATCTACTATTTCTAATTAATTTCTTTATAATTTTTGTCTTATACTTATTTAGTTTTTTGCACAGATGTTTTGGGAAGTCATATTTTTATAGTTCATTTATTTCAAAATATTTTTGTCCATATTTCATTCCTTTCCACACAAAAACGTCCATAGACTTCTTCTTCTTTAAAACCTTTTCACGCCTACAGTGTTCGAATATATCACTTTCATTCAAGTTCCCTCCACTACCTTTACAAGAATGGAAACAATGCTATATATAATCAATCACAAAGGTAATCTTGAAGTTTATATGGTCAAATAATTTTCCATATAATTAATATATTGTTTTACATTTATATATTATTTATTTCTTTTTTGTATTACTTATATAAGAATTGTTTTCTTATACAGGTAGATTATCTTGTTTGATTTGGGGTGGTTTATTCAAATCTACTCATACTCTTGATAGATTAGACATCAATACTATAACTAAGATAATTATAATAAGTAAATGGATCAATAATGTATACAACCACCATGAAAAGTTGAATTCCTACTACTTATTTGATTAATTGTGTTATCATTTTATCTACTATTTGTAAGTTAATTTCCTTATCATTTTTATCTAATACTTATTTATTTTTTTATAAATCTTTTCAGAAGTCATATTTTTATTTCATATATATGAAAAATGATATAAAATAGATAACATGTTTATTTTTTAAAATTTTACCATCTTTTCCATTGTATTTCTTTTTCGAATTGTCAACACTACATATTAAGTCAATTTTCTTAGTTGAAAAACCTTTTTCAGCTAAGAAAATAAACTCAATAATCATTTTTGGAAGTTATATAAATAAATACAATTGAAATTCTGGTAATATTGAAAGTTTGGAATGTTTTGAGACTTTGGTAGTTTCACCTCAATCTGACACATGGTGTGACCGGTATGACTAAAAGTGATTTATTTTATTAAAAAGTGACATTAATTTTAGTAAAAAAGAAAAGTGGCATAATCATAAATAATCAAAAACATTTGGTTTGTTTTGATACTTTATATATATATCATTTCTGACATGTATAAACCATCCTCAACTCAATCTGATGCACTGTCCCATATGAATCAAAGTGTCGTTTGTCAGTTTAAAATTGATATTTTAGTTCAAAAAGTTTCACTAGATGAAAACTAAGAAACATCACTTAGATTGTATTGATAGTTTATTAAAATGATTCATAAGGAATTTTTGAGGTTTTATAATCAGTATCACATCAAACCAACACATTATGTGACTCGTATGACTCAAAGTGTGTGTTTCTATCTTAAAATGACATTTTAGTAAAAAAGACAAGTGATGTACTCAAAACTGAGAAAACTCATTAAAATTTCTTTTATACTTTATTAAAATGATAAAAAATTCATTTGATATGTGTAGGAATTATACACACCTCAATCCTCCATACGGTGTTACTGGTGTGACTCCAAGTTCATATTTTTATTTAAAATTCACATTAATTTTAGTAAAAAAGACAACTGACATACTCAAAACCAAGAAAATGCATTAAAATTGATTTTATACTTTATTAAGATGATCTATAAGTAGTTTTGGATATGTATTAATCAGCCTCACCTCAATCTGATACATGATGTTCCTGATATGACTCAATTTGTTCATTATCAGTTTAAAATTGATATTTTAGTTCAAAAAGTGTCACTCACTAAAATCCAAGAAGATGCCCTAGGATTATCTTCATAATTTATTAAAATGATTTATAATTCATTTTTTATGTGGAGGAATTAGTCTCACATCAAACCAACACACAATGTGACCGGTGTGACTCAAAGTACATGTTTCCGGTTTAAAATTTTATTTTAGTAAAAGACAAGTTTCATAATCAAGACTAGGAAAATGTATTTGTATTGTTTTTATAATTTATTAAAACAATATATAATTAATTTTGGATGTGTAGGAATTATCTACATCACAATATGACACACGATGTGACTATTATGACTCAAAGTTCATTTTTTTTTAAAATTGACAATAAATTTAGTAAAAAAGGAAACTAACATACTCAAAATAGAGTAAACACATTTTAATTGTTTTGATACTTTATGAAAACAATCCATAATCCATTTTTGATGTGTAAAAATTAGACTTACCTTAATCTGATACATGATGTGTTTGGTATGACTAAATGTGTTTGTTATCAGTTTAAAATTAAAATTTTAGTTCAAAAAGTGTCACTCACTAAAAAAGAGAAAGAACACTCATATTTTCTTGATAATTTAGTAAAATTATTCATAATCCATTTTTTATGTATAGGAATTAGTCTCATTTCAAACCGATACAATATGTGATCTGTGTGACTCAAAGTGCATGTTTCCAGTTTAAAATGAAACTTTAGTAAAAAAAGACAAGTGATGTACTCAAAATCGATAAAACACATTTGGATAATTTTGATACTTTAGTAAAATTATATATAAGTAATTTGGAACATTTAGGAATCATAAAAATCTCAATCTGATTCATGATGTGACCGGTATGAATCCAAGTTCATCTTTTTATTTAAAATTGACATTAATTTTAATAAAAAAGACAATTGACCTACTCAAAAACAAGAAAACAACTATAGAATTGTTTTTATAATTTATTAAAATGATCCATATGTCAATTTTTACATGTAGGAATCAATTTCACGTCAAACTGACACACTTTGTGACCGGTATGACTCAAAGTGCATGTTTCTAGTTTAAAAATTCATTTTAGTAAAAAAGACAAGTGTCGTACTCAAAACCATGAAATGAACTCATATTGTTTTGATAATTTATTAAAATGATCCATAAGTCATTTTGGAAATTTATGAATCAGTCTCACCTCAATCTAACACATAGTGTGATCGGTGTGACTCTAAGAGCATCTTTTAATTTAAAATTAACATTAATTTTAGTAAAAAAGACAACTGACATACTCAAAACTGAGAAAACACTTTTGGATTGTTTTGATACTTTAGTAAAATTATCCATAAGTAGTTTCTGATATGTATAAATGATCCACACCTCAATCTAATTCATGTTGTGTTCGGTATGACTCAAAGTGTCTGTTATCTATTTAAAATTGACATTTTAGATCAAAAAGTTGCACTCAATGAAAACTGAGCAAGTGCACTCGTATTATCTTGATAATTTATGAAAATGATTTATTAGTCATTTTTTATGTGTAGGAATCAATCTCATGTCAAACTGACACACGATGTGACTGAAATAAATCAAAGTTCATGTTTCTATTTTAAAATGACATTTTAGTAAAAAAGACAAGTGATTTACTCAAATCAAAGGAAATTTATCCATATTTTTTTGATAATTCATTGAAAAAATCCATAATTAATTTGAGACATGTAGGAATCATCTTCACCTCAATCTGACACATGGTGTTACCGAATAGACTCTAGGTGCCTCTTTTTATTTAAAATTGAAAATCATTTTAGTTAAAAATGAAAATGACATACTCAAAATTGAGAAAACACATTAATATTTTTTTATACTTTTATAAAACGATCCATAAGTCATTTTTGATGTTTAGGAATTAGCCTCACCTCAATCTAAAAAATGATGTGTCTGTTTTGACTCAAAGTGTCCGTTATCAGTTTAAAATTAGCATTTTTTTCAAAAAGTGTCCCTCAATGAAAACTGAGAAAATGCACTCAAATTATATTGAAAATTTAGGAAAAAAATTCATAAATAATTTTTAAATTATAAGAAATAGTCTCATATAAAACTAACACACTATATAACTGATATGACTCAAAGTACGTGTTTCAAGTTTAAAATGACATTTTAGTAAAAAGGACAAGTGACGTACTCAAAAATGATAAAATGAATTCATATTGTTTTGATACTTTAAGAAAAAATACATATGTCATTTAGGATATATATGAATCAGCCTCAACATAGTCTAAGGCACGGTGTGACTAGTATGACTCCAAGTGTGTCTTTTTATTTAAAACTGACATTAATTTTAGTAAAAAAGATAACTGACATACTCAAAACTAAGAAAACACATTTATATTGTTTTTATAATTTATGAAAATTATCCATAAGTCATTTTTGTTATGTAAGAATCATATATACCTCAATTAGATACAAAATTTTCCAAGTATGACTCAAAGTGTTTTTTATTAGTTTAAAATTGACATTTTAGGTCAAAATATGTTGCTCACTGATAACCAAGAAAATTCACTTGGATTGTCTTGATAATTTAGTAAAATGATTCATAAGTTATTTGTGACAAGTAAGAATAATTCTCACATAAAACTGACACACTATGTGACTGATATCACTCCAAGTGTGTCTTTTTAATATATAAGTGTCATTATAGTTTAAAATGCGCATCATGTCTCCAAAACTAAGAAAATGAGACTAAACAGTTTTCTCATCATTCTATCTTCTATTAATTAATTAATTTACTTATCATTTTTATCTTATACTTATTTAGTTAATTTTCATAGAGATAATTCTTGATGATTAAAATAAATGGGGTGACGTGGAAGAATAAATAGTAACTCAGTTTGATACACAATGTTCCTGATATGACTCAATGTTTAGTTTAAAATCAATAGTTTCTGTTAATTTATTTCTTTATATTATTACTAACATAAGAATTGTTTTCTTATACAGGTGTGTTCTTTTGCTTGAGTAGGAGTGGTTTGTTCGGAAATGACATGAATTGGGGTAAGGATCAAAAGAAAATTTAAGTTTTTGATTGTATGTAATAATTTTTACTTATGTGATTATATAAAATAATGTTTGAAATGTGTATAATATAGTGTTATTTTTCTTGTATTTTTTTTATATTTTTTACATTTAAATATGTATTGGTACTTGATTTTTCTAATTTCTGGTGGTGTTTCTGGTACTGTAGTGTACTGTTACAGCACACTACACTGGTGTTGTAGTGTGTTATTGTGGCATGCTACATTATGCCCATTTATCAGTGATTCTAAAAGTGGTGAAAAATAACCCCTTTATTATTGATTTGTTTAGTTCTGATAAAAGAATAGGGATTTTAATCTCACTTCGGTAGTTAACGCTTCTCTAGCAATAATAAAGGTTACTTTTAGCATTGTTAAAGGCCTAATTTATAGTAGGTGGCTATGTTTTTTTTCTATGTTCTATTAGATGACATGTATCAAACCCCACATGTTGTGTAGTGATACATGGGATCCTGGGTGTGTACTCTATTTACATGAAAATTCGGATAGCAATGGTCACATAGTGTGGGGTCCCTCCACATGGTGTGGGATACTTAACTCCAATGGAAAAACCTACCTTCCATAGAACATGGACTACATGAAGTGTGTTCATCATAGTACATGTCATGTATGTTGGGATTTTCCATAAACCAAAGAATGTTTCCCACATATTCTATATCTAGTTCCTCTACCTCAATTCCCACCATTTGACCACCCAAAATTAGTGGAAACTTCCTCCGTCAATCGATTGCAGCCCTCCGTTGACCTAAAATTGATTTCAAATATTCCTACACAAATTTTTACGTATTTCCCTTCGCTCATGACACCACTCTCTACCTCACCAGATCCCCAACCCATGGTGGAATTACCCACATCCCACAACACTCCCCAATCCATTCTCAAATCCTCAAACCGTCCATCTCATGTAAATATACTATGAATATGGGGATTTTATCATGCTCGAACTTTCTCTACAAATTCAAACTATATCCCCATAGGCCAGCAGTAAATATAATTAATAATGATGGGGTGAAATCGCAAAAACAAAGGTGAAACAATAATTTTCAATGTGCTCTTTGCCAAAAAAAATATATATTGAAGTCATCCTGGGTGGGAAACATGGAACAATAGGGATAAATTGAATAAAAAATTGAAATATGATACACAGATCATGTAAGGGATTTAAATTTAATATAGTTCAAGAAATAAGATTTTTATAATGATCAATATTTTAATCATAAAGGTGGAATCACGCGCCGTCTCATCACCCTGCTCTAAAAATATTTTTTAATATATTTTATAGTATTGAAAGGAAAAAACATGGTCTCCACATTATTCCATACTTTAATATTTTCATCCCCAAAAATAAAAAATCAAGAAAAGATGTTGGGATACTGAGTCCATATCTAGATCTCCCACTCCTAGGATCTCTCCTGCATCCTCTCATGCTATCATAGAATGCGAACCAAAGTAATGGTCCATCCAAATAGGATCCTCTCTTTCTAATCCTTGATCTCCATTGGGTTCTCTAAGAAAGTGTCTCCATACTCAATTTCCAACTCACCCAAATCACTAACATGCATGGGATTATGCACATATCTCCTTAGCTATGACACATGAAATATTTCATTCACCTTTTCTAACTGTGAGGGTAAGGTATGTTAGTAAGAAACCTCACTATCCCTCTACAAGATCTTGAATGGATTGATGAACCTTGAGGATAGCTTGCCTCCTTGGTCGAATCTCTACAATCTTCATTGTGGGGAGACTCTCAAGAAAACATGGTCTCCCAGCTCGAACTACAAGGGCCTACAACATTGATCTGTATAAGATTCATACCTATCCTCATTTTCTCATGGATCACCTAGACCTTCTCTTCCATCTCATGAAACATATCTGGATTGATAAGAGACACCTTGATGATCTCAGTACAACATAAAGGTGGCCTATAGGGTCTCCCATACATGGCCTTGAAAGGTGCCATACTAATAGTAGAGTGATAACTATTATTATAAAAAAACTCTACCAGAGGTAAGTGATCCACCAAGTTCTAGCTAAAATATAGCATACAAGCCCTTAGCATATCCTCCAGCACCTAGATAGTGTGATCAATTTTCCCATCTATTTAGGGTTTAAAGGTTGTACACATCCTCATTTGTGTCCTGAATTCCTCCTACAGGCCTCTCTAAAACCATGAAGTAAACCATGCATCACAGTCAGAGAAAATAACTGAGGTCGCCCCATGAAGGCATACGATCTCCCGCACATACAACTGCCTCAAACTCTCCACAAAACTCTAATCCCTGATAGAAAGGAAGTGTGATGACTTCATAATTCAATCAACTATCACTTAGATGGCTTCATGGAATCTCATTTTCCATAGAATCCCTATCAAAAATCCCATGGATATGACATCCCATTTTCACCCCATGATCTCAAGAGGCTGCATCAAACCTTCTGGAACTTTTTTCTCAGCTTTCACCTTCTGACACATGAGACATCAAGAAATGAACTCAACAACACTCTATCTCATGACATACCACAAAACTGTCATTTAAGGTATTCGTACATTATCCCTAAAACAGGATGTACATCCAAATAAGAAGTGTGAAACTCCCTCATCGCCTCCTCTTTGATCATGAACGGGGACCACCATTTGTCCATATAATAGGATTATGTGATTCCATCCTTTAGAAAATACTTCTGGTGAATCTCCTAAGGATATCTGGTCACATGGGACTTCACAGTCAATGTCTCCCAACCAATCCTCCCTCACACACTAAATAAGTAGAGGATTCAACATCATCGACTGAAGAAAAGTTTCACCCTCCTCCTCAACTAAGGTCAATTGCAAGGAATCCAATTACTCAGATACCTCCTCCACCATGTGAGAACGGGACTTCATACCAAGGGAATATACCACCATATTTCTATTACTAGGAGTATAAACTATCTCAAATTCATATTCTTTCAGGGAAAAAAACCAGATCCTCTATCTTAGGTACAGGTATCTCTTCATGAATAAATACCTGAGACTATAACGGTCTGGGTAAACAAATAAGTTATCTCCTATAAGATAGTTTCTTCACAACCTCAGAGTGAAGACTGACACTACCAACTCTAGGTCATGAGTCATGTAGTTATAATTATAGGGTCTCAACCATTTCAACCCATATGTGATCATTACTAACCTATTCATCAATACACATCTAAAACTAGCTCTAAAGGCATCTTAATACAATAAATACCCCATTCCCTCCTCTGGTAGTCTCAAAATAGGGTCACTCTTCAACCTCAAACTCAACTCCTCAAAGTTTCTCTATAAATTATTAGTCTAGGTAAATAGATACCCTTTCTATATTAGTGATATCAAGGGGGATGCAATCCTATATAATTTCACCATGACCCTCATGTGGTACCCCATCAAGTGAAGAAAACTTTGCACCTATGATACAATCTTTGGTGGATCCAAAGAAATAAATGTATCAATATTCTTTGGGTCCATAGCTAATCCATGATAAGAAATGACATGCCCCCAAAATTGGACCTTTTGGATCTAAAACTTACACTTCGAGATCATACCATTGATATAGAACTCTCAAAGAAAGTCTAGGACCATCCTCAAGTGAAATGAATTCTCCTCCTTTTACACAGAGTACATGAGTATTTCGTCAATGAATACAACTAAAAATAAGTTCAATTATGGTTGGAAAATATCATTCATCAAATCCATAAAAATAATAGGGGCATTCTTCACACTGAAATCCATCACCAGGAACTCATAGTGTCTGTAGTGACATCGGAATTCCTTACTAGGAATATCATCCTTGAAAACTCTCAATTGATGGTAGAAAAACCCGAGATTGATCTTCAAGAACCATCTTGTGCATCATAACTCATCTATAATATCCTCAATCTGAAAAAATGGGTACGTATTCTTTATCATGTCCTAGTTCAATTGATGATAATTAATAAAAAACCATAAGCTCCCATATGCATTTTTCACAAATAACATTGGTTCTACCTAGGGGGACACACTGGGTCTGATAAAACCCTTCTCTTGAAGGTCCTCCAACTGCACCCTTATCTCCCAGAGCTCGTTTGGGGACATGAAATATATCGTATAATATATCACAGCCGTATTGGGGTGATAGTTGATGAGAAAATTCATCTATTTCCTTATAGGTAGACCTATAATTCCCTCAGTGAATACAGCCATACGATACTCCATGACTAAAAGAATCAAGATGCCTAAATAGACCGTTGTTCCTAGGGATCAAATTTACAAATGATGGGTGATGGGTTGTAACTTCTTTCTTTCATGACCCACTCACTCTTCCATGATATCTCTCTCAACCACAAAGGATAATCTCATCCCATCAGTCCTAATACATAAGACCCATCTCTGGTGATAATAAATCTAGGCGTGAACCATAGACAACTAGATCATACCCAAGATGATGTTGTAAGGTATCAGTATGAAAACCTATAGGTCCCATGAGAAACTCTCTCCATTGAGAGATAGATTACACTATTGGTAGATAAAAGATATAAAATAAGATTTACCTATGGGAACCTTAAGGAAATGTTGTTGGGATAAATCTCGACCAGGATCTCAAACTCTCACACCAAGAGTAAGGAGATAAAGGAATGAACTGTGATTGTGTCTACTGGTACTTAATCAATAGCAGAATAAACACATATCATATATCTAATCATCTCATGATCTATTGGGTCATAATCCTCTATAGCCTACAGCTTCCCATGGATTTACCGCAATCTCCAGAGCCTGGCATGGGTTACCTTGTGGTGGTGGTGGAATGATCTCATAACATCATTCAACACCCCTAGATCCTCCTCCAAGAGCCCCACATGCTTCTATATTAACTCTTACTCCCTAGGGTCCACCCTAGACATGCTTGGGAGATCCATGATCATGGCATTGCCTCTACCGTGGTGGTCCATCTGTTATCTATCTTCCCTCCTTAGCATGTTGGGTTGGGAAATCACATGCCATGTGACCTCTCTAATCACATTCATAACATCACACATTTATAGTCTTCCCTGGTCTTCTGCGTATTCCCTATGTTTCATGAACACATGCCTGAGTCTGGTCATGATAATATCTCTTATACTGGGCCCTACCGAATGGTGCCTACTAGCTGTTGTAGATGACTTAGTCCTATGAAATCCACTTACATCTCTAGATATATGGTCTCCCTCATATAGTAATCTCTCCATCACTAGTTCCCACTCTAACACTCCAGCATACATGGGAATGCACATGGATACCACACTATAATTGATTTATCTACAGAGGCCCTGCTCAAACTTCCCCACCCGGAAGTATCCATATTGAATCATGTTAAGGGAGTACCATGTAAGGTCAGTGAACCTCATGACATAATCATAAATCTTCATCCCTCTCTATTTTAGCTCTAGAATCTTCTGAATATGAACTAATAAAAATAATGAAGGGTAATACTATTCATTAAATAACTACTATATGTTGACCATGATATCAATAACTCATCATGAATCCACATGACTAAGCATCACCAGTACCCAACTTCTCTATGTAAAAGGCCAGCGTCTAGCACAACCCTTTGATCAATTGAGGTCCACACAAGTCTGCACACTCAAATCATTGAATCAAGACAATCCTCTGCTATTTGGGGATCTAGATCTCTATAGAACCTCAGCAACCTCTTTCACTAGAACTCACGGAGTTTTCTAAGTCTATGTGAATCATAGCCTACTCTACTAGTACAATATGCTACTCAATAGGTAGGGTGTTGTTACTTACCCACCTAGAGGAAATATCTCACTTGATTTCCCATGAACTTATGCCTCATCACTCATCATATCATCATCATGATCCTAAATGAATAACTTGGATGGTTTTCTTCGTAGAGGCATCCTAAAAATTTAATCAAGACACACCATGGTAATATGAGCATATATATATATAGGGATCTAACTCAAGAAGAAAAATAAAATGAATCAATATTATATGATACATGTACCAATGTTCTCAACAACTAATGTATTGGTATGTCAAGTAAAAAAGTAAGTAGTTAGTGTCCTGGTGAATGGATATGTCATCCACCGCACCAACAATGGGTTCTCGGGCCTGAGGGACACACTAGAGACACATAGAATTTGTTAATTACTAACCAAACATAAGAAGGGTACATATCTCCAAACATAATTATGAGGTCAACCCACCTTTTATACCAATATATACAAACCCAAACCAACGAGGCCCAAGTAGTAACTACCCAAAGCCCACCTTCATAGGCCAGGGGATGCTAACTAGTGTCAAAAGGAATAACTAAAATGTGAGGCCTTTGACTAAGTACCTATATGCATACACCCAATCATATCTATACAGAAGTATGGAAGAATAAAATAAAAGATAGTAACATCAAGTAAAATCCATACATGTGACAACCTCTAGGGAATACAAAATATCATGATAGCATAATCAGAAAATTAAAGGGGAAAATACATTCCCAACTTGAAATATTTCCAAATATGAAAATAACTAGAAAAGTAAATGCTAATAGATCCTAGCTTCATATCTCCAAGTCCCACCCACCGTACGTGGTCAAATGTACCCGGGTATCCCTATGCTACTCTATAATCACTTTCAACATATCTTTTATCTACATAAGACACAAAATCTATGGGAAAATACCATGTATAGGTGATTATATATATACCTAGTAGGATGACCTAAAAGATGAAGGGGAAGAAATATGATACACCATAGAAGTATATAGCTCAACCCAGAGAAAGAAAACCCAATACACAGGTATATATATGTTCTCATAAAATAAGATCAGATGAGATTGAAAGTGGATCTTCATCTTATTTCACATTCCAAGGAAAGAGTCCTACAAAAATTCCAAAGGCCCATTAATGATGCTCATCATCTTGCATATTTGTCTAAAGTGTAACTATTTTAAGCCACACCTCAAAACTGTGTGTCACATTCGAGGGGAAATAATCTCCATGGATAGGTCCCATGCCCTGGTATGGTAGGAGGGCTCCACTCGTTAGATAAAGAACCCATGCCATGTCCCAGTAGGAGGATTCCATTTAATATATAGTAGACTCATGCCTTGTCCCAATAAGAGGGTTCCACTCTATGGATGGATAGATAACCCATGCCTTTTCCCAATAGTATAGTTTCACTCAGTAGATAGAGTACCCATTCCATATCCTAGAAGAAGGGTTCCACTCTATGGATGGATAGAATATTCTCTATCCCAAAAAAAGAGTTTCACTCAGTAGATAGAGGACTTATTCCATGTCCTAGTAGAAGGGTTCTACTCCAAAGATGGATAAAGGACCCATCACCTATCCCAAAAGGAGGGTTCCACTTAGTAGATAGATAAAGGACTCATTCCATATCCCAAAAGGAGGGTTCCACTCTTAGGTAGAGGACCCATGCCTTGTCCCAATAGAAAGGATCTATTATGTAGATCGATAGAGGACCCATTACCTCTCCCAATAAGAGAGTCAAAATCAGTAAATATAAAGAGAACCCATGCCCTATCCTAGTAGGAGGGCTCCACACTATAGTAAGAGGGCCCATTATCTATCCTCAAGAGAGGCCCGGTAAATACCGTTTCCCAAGACTACATATGAAATTTTTCCCTAAAATGTACAAAGATATACAGTGAAAGGTGAATTTTTTTTCCCTTGCTTTTCTATTTTTTTCTCTGCTTGCCCGTTTCCCTAGCCCGGGGGCTCTTTGGGCTTTCCCTAGGGCTGGCCCAGCCTATCCTAACAAGAGATTTATAATATATAATGATCATTCCTGATCACTTCTGTCATCGAGCATAGCCTAAAGAAGCATCACACTTAGAAAATATTTCATAGTATCTCATAAGCCACTAAAAATGCCACCATCACATTATGTATGAAAAAACACTTAGTATAGGCAAATCATAGGATAAAATCATATTCCAAACAAAGGATGTATGACATCTAGAAGTTTTCTGAAGGGGTACATAGTGTGTAGGGGACCCACACGGTATGTGGTCCTGCTTTGCTACATGGAAGTGACCTATAAATTACACATATCACTATCTATGTAGTACTACATGGAATATAAGGGTACAACATGGTGTTTCCCTTATTCTTAGGGATGAGTTGTGTTCTCCTAGTCATGCTCATGTACACTATACATGTGCTAGTACATGGTGTGTACCATGACCTAAATGGAATATAGGGATACATGGGATCCTATTCATGTAATTTTTGTACATGTTGAGTCAGATAGTTAGGGTTACAAGATGCATGGTCCCTTCATAATTCATGTGATACTTAAATACCACAAGAAACCCTAGCCTCTATAGAAACCAAACTTCATGATGTGTGTTCATCACAGTACATGTTGTATATATCGATATTTTTCAAAACCCAAAGAATATTTCATTAAGCTTCTATATATGTTTCCTCTACCTTGATTCCTTCCATTTGAACACTCAAAATTGGTGTAATATTCCTTCAACTATCAATTTCGGCCCTCTAGAGGCCGAAAATCAAATTTTGATCTCCTCCCATGATGTCGTACACATTTCCACTCACTCATGATTCCTCCTACTGCCTCACCAAGTCCATGATCCATGGTGGAATCACCCAAATCTGGAAACAATCCCTAATTCTTCCTCATATCGTAAAAACATTTGTTTCACTTCAATCTTTCATGAATCTAGGGGTTTGATCAAGCTCAAACCCACCCAAAAATGTTGAATCGTAGCCCCTAGGCCAATGGAAAAAAATGTGCGATGGGGAAAAAGAAAAAAAAATTGAAACAATCATATTCTAAATAATTTTTCCCAACAAATATAGATTTGGGTCATCCAAGGTGAGAAAAATGGCATAAGAGGGATAAATTTAACAAATAAATAAAATCTGATACATGGATCATGCGTGGGATCTAAATTTAACACAGATAAAGAAATAAGAGTTTGATCCTTCTCAATATTTTAATCATAATGGATTAATCAGCATATGATGATTCTTACCACATGATTTGATTGATCACTGGTGAAGAACACATTCTTCGTTGATGAGGATGATCTATAGCGTTTTTTTCCCTTGATTTGACTCGATATGAATGTTGTTTGTCATCCTATCTTGATTTTCCAACAAAGGGAGATAGAACCTCCTCTCAATGATCACAAGGTTATATGGATAACCACGGTGATTCACCATGAAATCATATTTATATATGTTTAATCAATTTATATCTTTTAATTAAAAATAAATAATTTAATTATTTATCTCATTAATCATACCCACCAATGGCCGCCTCTATTAGACATCTTGTGATGACCACCATTAGGTCATTCCTAGGGTAAATATCATGCTCTATATTTAACCATGGTATTTAATTTTTGATCTGAGACTTGATTTATGAGATATCCCATTATTTTTTTATAAACTATGCTTGCATGATAAAATATATTTAATATTTTTATAAAATTAATTTTGGGCTCACCGGGCCTCAGAATCACATTTCATCTCAGAATATGGTTTAGATAATATTTATTAATATATTTCAAAGTCATATAAGGAAAAAATAGGATATCTATAGATATTTTACCATAGAAATGTTCTTTCTACTAAAACCTTGAGGAATCTTGCATTCTTCTAGAGTGTAACAAATAGAAATCTTATTCCTATTGGGAAGAAGTATATGAACCATCTAGTTATCATGTTAAAGGGGAGCATATAAGTTTAAAGTATATTGGGTTTCATGTCTTGGTTTTGATGATATTGATGAATTTAGAGTATAAGAAACTACTTTTGTACTATGTGTGTCTGGAATAGAAGCTGTAGGATTGGAGGAATCTACTACTAGCAAAGATAATGTCCCTTAAAATCACTAGAAGGAGGAAAGTCCTGGATGATAATATTTCTACCAAAATTTGGGGAGTTCTTAAATTTTATAGAGTTTATCAAGAACCTTATGCTAAAGTAGATAGTGAGTTTGTGCTTGTTCAAATGCCTCTGATAAGATAGGAATCTACACCTACTGAGTAGGTTGTTGAAGAAGCATATGAGCACGTTTTTCATGGTAAGGACCAACTAGTTATGTAAGCTTCTAATTCTCTAAAATTGAAAAGTAAATATGAAGTTTATTTTTTTGGAGGTGTGAGTGTTCATATTACTAGTTCAACTAAGTTGGTTGAGGATCGATCAATTTTTAGTTCAGAATTCCTTGTAAATGAATGTTGGAAAAACTGGAGGAATGACAGTGGTTCTTAGAGAGATTTATTATCCTTCTGATGAAGGTTACTAAGTTTTATCCATTAAATTGGTTGAAGTTGTAAAACCCTTAGTAAGGGTTTAGGAGGCATCATTAGTTTCTAACCATAAATCATGTTTTGAGGATTTTACTCAAACTTTTATAGCTATTATGGTTTCTATGTTTAATGTGTTAAAAGATAAAGTTTTAAAGATTTAGGAAAATCTTGAGAGTTCAAGGAATTATTTTAAGGACTTGAGAAGTGAACCTATTTCCAATGAAGATTATTAGTCTCTTCATAATTTGTATAAAATTTTAAAGGAAATATCAATTTCTAGGAAATATTTTAATGCTTTGAAAAGGGAAATTGATGACCAGATTGGATATTTGAAATAGGAAATAATTTTGAAGTTTTATTTAGGTGATTTAAATTTTTTTTGGGAAAATCAATTTGAGGTTGTAAAAGTTTCGAGTTCAAGTTAAGGTAGATCATATACTTATATTAGATCTGGATCTTGTAATGTTTTGAGAAGACTAAATATTTTTATACTAATATTTATACTATGGATGATAATATTCAAAGCATATAGTGTGATAGTGTGGCTCTTCATTCTCTTTTAAAAATTCAGAAAGAGGTAATTGAAAGATTAGCTTATGCAGAACTAGGAGTTAGAGTTTTTCTCAACCAGCTGGGAAGTACAAGGGAAAAGTATGCTCAATATTTTGAGACTATTGAATGTTTTTTTAAAGTTGAAACTAGTTGAATTTTGGATGTTTAGTCTAGATTCAAGGCATCTTCTAAGAGAGTGTGTTTCTCCATTGAACCATAACTCTACAGACTTTATAATGGATTTTATGGAAGTGCACAAAACTCTTAGAGATTCATTGACAACTAAATCTTATTCTAGTGGATTAGATCCATATTTCAGTCCTCTATATCATCCTAAACCTTAGACTCATTTATCTTAAGATGATATTAAAATTAAAATATATTATTATTTATATAATTGCAGTTTTTTATCTTATATTTCAGTTTTTTATTTTTTGTTCTTTTATGTATTTGTCCTATCCATTCTCAGAATACTCTTATTTTCAGCATATATTGTAATGGTATATTCCTTATCGGCCCTTTAATTTTCCAATTTTGAGTTTTGGAGGTGTTTTAGAGGTGTATTTATGAGGTTTCATGATGGTTAAAGGTGAAATAGAGCTGTTGTAGGAAATTCATGTCGTGAAAAGTTTATATGATGTGAACTTGTGTTTCAAGGCTTGTATAGCCTACTGGATTCATCACCTATGTATAAATGAGGTAGAACCTTTTAAATTTATTCACATTTGGAAATTGATTAATGATGTGTAATTAAATAAAGACTGAGGTCACATGAATTTTGATATAAGTTGTAATTTTTGGGAAACCCATGGATTTCATGTTGTGAATGGAATACACAATGTGAGACCAATGGGATCCATGTTTTTTACAACACTTTTGGTTTATTATTTTCATTTAGACACACCTATATCTCTCTCATTATATAGTAACCCTAGGTTCCTTCAGAGAATCTTCCATCACTTATCATTTTTCTTCAATTATATGAGTTTCAGTGGTTGTTTGTTGCTGATCCATGGGGATTTATCCCCTTTATCGCATTTTCCTCTTTCGATATTCTTCTGGAATTTGTTATGGTGGTTTGGTTTTGGTTTGGGGTGTGTTTGGGATGCATTTTTATGGATCTTTGATGTGATGTAGATTTAACTATGATCTCATGGCATGGTTGTGGTTTTTAGTAATTTATTCTTCGCTTTATGATGTGTAGCGAGTTAGAAAAGCTTATATAAGGTAGATAATCCCTTGTTTATCACTTTTTTGTATTATGTGGGAGGGTTTTACTCTTATTTATCTATGGGGGTGTTTTTTTCCTAATCGTGAAAAAGTAATTGGTTAAGAGGAATTATTTTCATTATTTTACATCGTTAAAATTATTATGATGTTGTGTTTGTACGGGTTAAATTCCCTGCTAAAAATCATGGCTATTGGGATCCTTTTCTTGCATTTTAGTTCTTGTGATATGGAAAATTTATTGCATTTTGTTTTTATATCACCCCAAAATAAAAAAATTTATAATCACTTATATTTGGTTAATAGAATGGTTGCCTATGTGTTTATTGATTGTTTGATAACACCCCTAAAATAAAGTGAAATGTGTTAGAATCCTCTTAATTAAATCAATAAAATCATAATTGATGTGTTGTGATGTGTGGTACTTCTTTTGGGTAAGTGATGTTTTTTTGTGATGTCGTGTGGGATGAGGTACATTTTTTATATGATTTTGGGGTGTAGGGGTAATGGTTGATTGGTCGTGATTTTGGATCAGAAAGATGATGGTTGTTTGTCCATGCTTTTGGGTTTATGAGGTGATAGTTTGTTCAGCCATGATTTTGGGGTGGAGAGATGATGGTCGTTTGGATGTGATTTTAGGAAGTGAGTTTATGGTTGTTTGGTCATGCTTTAGGGGTGGAAAGGTAATGGTTTTTTTGGTCCTGCTTTTGAAGTAGTGATATGACGGTTGTTTGGCCATGATTTTGGGGTGGTAAGGTGATGGTTTTTTTGTTAGGCATTTGTGGTTGTTAGGTGATGGTTAGTTTGGTCATGCTTTTGGGGTAGTGAGATAATGGTTTTCCAGGTTGTGATTTTGGGGCGGTGAGGTGATGGTTCAATGAGAATGATGAGTATCTTGTGAGGTGTGGTTGTGTTGTGCTATATGCCCAGGTAGTGATGGAATAATTATTTAATAGTGATTGAAATGACTGGGATTTTGTTTGTTTGATGGGATGAAAATGATTAATGAACAAATAAATAATGGGTTGTGTGGTTAAATGTTGTTATTGGTAAATAATAAAACTAATGGGAAGGATAATGGAATTGGTTGGGAATTTGAAATGTGGATTGTGGCTTGTGTGGTGTTATGAATTTAGAGGTGGTAGTGAAAGTGGGAGTATTGTGAATTGGTTACTATTTTGTTGTGAACCCATTGGTTGGGATTGTGTGTGGTTATTTTTATATACTTGTATATTCTTTATGATTTCTACAAGCACCCACCCACATCGAGTACTATGTTTTGACACTGGTATTTTCGTACAGGGGGTATTTTTTCCAACATCCTAGTGATGAGAATGGATGGAAGGTAACCTGATATTTCCTTTTCTCTCTCTTCTAGGAAAGTACATATGTATAGGCTATGATATCTGAAGGTCTATTAGTGCATTAGGGTATGTCCTAGGTGTCTTCAAGAATGATGGGATACAACCGGGCTATTGGATGGTGACCCAAGTTTCTTCGAGCAGGATATGATATGACTATGGTACGGGGAGACTTATGTTGGGGGCCATGCATGGTTGGAGGACGGAACAAGGTTGATGTCCTTCATTTTCATGATACCCTAATGATTTTTTTATAGTTGTGATGTGATGGCCCAGGTGTTTTTCGGTGATATTATATGTGACCGTGTTGTGGGGTGGTGTACTAAGTGTTTGCGGGCATGATGTGATGGGACTGTGCTGTGGGGAAATGGTATATTTTATTTGGAAGACATGGAAGTTCTAGGATGTATGGCACTGTGGTGTAAAATCTTCAAATCAATGGGAAAGAAATGTGGTGTACCCTTTATTGATATGATTCTTATTATTTTATTATACATGGCTTGAATTATTTGGTGAGCATGCCTTGGTGAGGTTGGGATTGATAGTTGACTTGTTTAGGGTTTGTTAGTTATGTTGTATGTTCATATGTTCATTAATATGCTTATTTCATATGTACATGAGAGAATTTGGTTTTCCTAATGAGTATACTTATATGATCACCCTATATATATAAACTAATTTTTAGGTTTCTGGGAGGATTTCACGGATTGTGTTGGATATTAATAACTCGGACTATTTTAGATAGTTTTTGTGTCACTACTTTAACTTTGTTTATGGTTATTTACTTTTGGATACATTTATTTGTACATGTTTTATTTATACATTCATTTTGGGATGGTTTTGGTATCTTTTTATATTATTTCATGGAGTTTCTTAGGGATGATTCATCGTATCTCTTGATCATATACTATTATATAGGGTAATGCCTCCCATTTTATGATATTTTTATACCCTCGGTGCTACTCTCCAACATGGGGCCTACTGGAGGCAAGAATCAGCGGTCATTATCTCTCTCCCCTCATTGTGAAATATTTGGAAGGAGGGGGTCATGACATAGTCGTATTAAAGGATTATGGTTAAGGAATATGATAGAGTGTGGATTTAGGCATAGTGAGGATTGCATGGGTTGGTATGGAAATAGTGTCGGTTAACCTTAGTGTGTGACATAGGCCCGAGAGACCAGCTAGGAAATTGGATTTTAGGGCCCCCCATGATCCAGTACATGGAATCTAAGATTATTGAGTGACCAAGTGAGGTGGGACTTCTTGTGGGGTAGATACCTAGGAGAGGTATATGCATCATGATGACTTGTGTTCCTATTTGAGTTGGGTTGTTTTGGTAGGGTTAAAATGAATAAAGTGTATTAAAATGAATCTAAATATTATTTCATACTATTGGGATTAGTAAATTCATTTTTTCTTTTTAGCTATGGATCTTGGATGTCATCTACATGTGGCTCAGGCAATTGAGGTTTAGCAAGCTGATCTGGTTGATCATCATAGGGTTTATCCAGAAGAGGATGATGAGGCTTGGTAGATAAAATTTTGTTCTTTTCAGTGGTAGTATTTGGGTAAGTATGAGGGAATTATTTCATATGTGGATATAGAGACATTTCTAGAGTATCTCAAGATTTATTTTATTTTTATTCAGGCTCCATTGGGATATTGGGTCCCATTGGAAGTTATTCAGATGCGGGTAGTTGCACTTCAATGGTGGGTGCTTTATCTGGGTCACTGGAAGAAGCTAGATATTTCATGGGTTAACTTTCAAAAATAGTTTTTTAAAGATTTCCTTTTCACATCCATGAATTTATTGAAGAGTTAGTAGCTTATTTCTCTTTATTATGAGAGTAAGTCAGTTTGGGAGTTGAGAATCAAGTTCAAGGAATTTCTGCACATTTCCCTATATCTTTTTCTAGATGAAGATTCTCGTGTGAGATGTCTTGAGGAGACACACCATCCTTCTATACAGTATGTAGTTACTCCTTTTACATTTCCTATATATATGGAGTTTGAGGAAAATGAGGAGGTTATTGAGATAATTCACTCAAGAGGAGTTTTACCATGATAGAGGAATCAGTAGGGTTCATCAAACATAAGGGTTGTTAGTGGCATGTATCAGGCACTATAACATTCGAGGTTTCGACCAGTGAGGATTCGACCTCACCAAATTTCTTTCCAGCATTCTAGGTCTAGTGGTTTCTATTACTTTCTTGGGGATATCAGGACAATGTGTTTTGTCTATGGGGTTCATGTCCATTACTAGAATCAGTGCCTTGTGGTTCTTTGATCTCATTTTGGTGGAGGCAGACTAGTTTAGCACTAGTCTTAGATTCAGTTTCCAATGAGACCATTTCAGCAGTATGGACAGTAGGTTTATGTTTTTCTAAGAGGAGATGGGGCGGGTAGAGGAAGAACTTAGGATTATCATCATGTTATGGGACATCGACCTAAGCATGTTCATGTAGGTGTCCATCAGTAGAGAGGTAGAGGAGCTGGGTGTGGTAAGTTTCATACAATGGAGGCAGTAGTGCTTGAGGGGCTAGAGATCATTTGAGGTGCACTCAGTTTGTTGTCAAACTTTTTTAGTGCCTTGTTTTATTCAGGATCCTCACACTCCTTTATTTCACCAACTCTAACCCATGCTTTGGGACTAGATGTAGAGATTATTCATGTTACCTTGATCTTTACTAAACCATTTTGCATCTAAACTAGCTTGTATTATGTGTTCTAAGGGTGTATATTGATAATGGGGTCACATCAGTCTCACAAGGATATTTTATTTCTATAGATGTAGTAATATGATTCTATCCTAGACATAGATTGTTCATATTTCATACATGTTGTAATTTATTGATTATGTATGAGAGTCATGTTCTCATATGTGGAAGGTTGGTGTGTGGTTTTTATTAGTGAGTAGCATCAATAGGTAGGTAGTCGATATGTGGATCTCCTTCTTTCTTTGATGTATGAGTTTACAATGGAATTAGTAGTCTCTAAGAAGTAGGGGTCCTAGAGTTCATTGGGGAGTTTATTAATGTTTTCCTCAAGGAGTTTTTCATGTGACCCCCTCGATATGATGTTATGTTTGGGATAGACTTGCATCCTGTTGATTCTTTGATTTTGATGGATCATTATAATATGGAACCTTTTGAGTTGTGGGATTTGAGGATTAAGATATATGATCTAATGCATAAGGGTTTTATATGGCCAAATGTTACATCGGGGGGTGCTCTATTTTTGTTATCCAAGAATTCATATAGTTCTATAATGTTATGTATAGACTATCAGAGGTTTAATCAGGTGAAAATCAAGAACTCTTACCCTCTTCTAAGGATAGATTTTCATTTCAACTGGTTGAGAAGGGTGATTTGGTTTTATAAGATTGTTATATGGTCTAAATATCACCAGTTGATATTGAAGGAGGAATATTTCTTGAAGAATTCCATTAGAGAGAGGTATAGACACTTTTAGTTTGTAGTCATGTTATTTGGTGTCACAAACGCACTAGTTTTGTTCATGCGACTCATGAAATCCATGTTATATGAATTCTTAGACCAGATTGTTGTCATGTTCATTGATGAAATATTTATCTACTCGAAGTCAAAGGAGGAGCATGTAGACTATCTCAGAGATGTATTTCAGGTTCTTCTACTCCACTAAATCTATGTAAAGTTTTTCAAGTGAAAGTTTTGGACACGAGAAGTATATTTCCTCGGAAATGTGGTGTCTCAATAGGGTGATGTAGTAGACTTGTCGAAATTTGAGGCAGTTGTTTCTTGGGGAACACCCAAGAACATTTCAAAGGTTTACAGTTTTCTTGGTCTTGTAGGCTATTATCGAAGGTTTGGGAATGATTTATCTCAAGTTTTCGGCCCTTTGATAGTGTTGACCAAGAAGGATTATACTTTTTTGGACTGATATGTACCAGGAAATGTTTATTTTCTTAAAGGGGAAGTTGGTTAGTGCTCTAGTGCTTCGGTTTCCTAGGGAGGGTGTGATGTTTGAGGTGTTTTGTGATGATTCCAATCTGGGATTGGGATACATATTAATACAGAATAGGGTAGTTATCTCTTATAGGTCTAGGAAGTTATATCCCCTTGAGCATAACCATAACGCCCATGATCTAGAGTTAATAGGGGTTGTTTTTTCATTGAATTTGTGGAAGAAATACCTCATTAGGGAGCGCTTTGTGTCTTCACATATCACAAGAGTTTGATTTATATCTTTTCTAAGTGTGATTTAAATCTAATCCCATATAGGTGGATGAATTTTCTTTAGAATTATGATTTTAAGATCTCTTATACCTTAGAAAAGGTAAATTTTGTGGATAATGACTTAAGTATAAAGTTCTCAAAGGATGTTGTTTAGGTTTCTGATGATATTTGGAGAGAGATGGAGGATTTGGAATCCATTCACTTAACTAAAAGGGTGGTTAATGGTAGAGGATATTTGACTCAAGTGCTGGTGAAATCTTCATTGATTTGTAGGGTGGTGGAGACTTAGTGGGGACACTTAGAGGTAGAGGTGATGCACAATCATGTTGGCCATGGTGATTCTCTGGAGTACGGTTGGAGCATGGTCGATACCGGATGTTATTTAATGGAAGGTTGTTTGTTTCAGTATGAGGGGTGATGGAATCCTTCATGAGTTTTATAACTCACCTTTGGTGGTGAACCTGAGAGTATCCAAATATACCATGGCTTGAGAATACAGTTTTTTTGTCCAGGATGAAATAGGCGGTGGAGGATTTTTTGGTGAGGTATTTGGATTGTCAATAGGTAAAGGCTGATAAAATTGTTTCTAGGAGTTTTTTGCAACATTTGAATACTTTCAAGTGTAAATGGGATAACATCCTAATGGATTGTTTTCAGTGTCACCCTATTCATAGGGTGGTTATGATGTTATCTGGGTGATGGTAGATCAGTTAATAAAACTAGCCCACTTCTTAGCAATTGAGGAGTTGGGTGTAGTGGATTCTTTGGTTAAGAGGTATGTGGATGAGGTGGTGTGGTTGAAAGGAGTTATGAGGTTCATTGTCTTGTATCAGGATTCATGTTTTACCTTGTGATTATAAAGGGTATTACAACATGTTTTTGGCACTCAGTTATGCCTCATCACTATTTTCCACCCTCAAATAGATGGGCATATAGAGAGAACAATCTAAACATTAGAGGATATATTTTGGGTATGCGTCTTAGAATTTAGTATATCTGAGTTATGAATCCTGACATAGGTTTAGTTTTCATACAACAATAGCTATCACTCATCCATTGGTATAGCTCAACTTTAGGATTTTTAATGAAGATCATTTCATTCTTTGTCATATTGGGTAGAGGTAGGGGAGATAGCAATTATTGGTCTCGATGTAGTGTAGAGCACAATAGAGAAGGTTCATCTTGTTAGTGAAAGGATTAAAAAACCACATGACCACCATAAGTATTATGATGATCATAGGAGGAGTCCCTTTGAGTTCGATGTTGGGAACTATGTGTTCTTGAAGGTCTCCTCTCGATGTGGGGCATAAGGTTTTGGTATGGGTAAGATTTATCCTGGGTTTTTTGGGCCCTTTAAGGTGTTGGGGTGAGTTGGAAAGGTGGAATATCGGTTAGTATTGTCAACATGGGTGGAGAGGATCCATTAATTCTTCCACATCTCTCAACTTCATCAGTATCATCATGATGACTCCCATATCATTTATTGGGGATAGTTGGTTCTTGAGGATGACACGACATTCATGGAGTGGCTAGTAGATATTTAGGGTTTCAAAGAGTAGGTGTTGCATGGAAGGATCATTCCTTTGGTTCATATTTTTTGGATTGATGTTGGCCTAGGGGAGAGTACTTGGGAATGAGAGATGCATATTCATGGTCAATACTCATAGCTATTTTTATTTTTCCTTTATTGATGTCGGGATCTTGCTATGTTATGAGTTTTTTTTGTTTTCTTAATGTATGAGGTGTGATAAAGTTAGGACTTATTAAAATGGGAGGACCTAATTCCTAATTGATACACATTAACTATGATGTGATTAAACCTATTTGGGTGAGTCGGTGCCATCTAGAGCAGATTGTATCTTGACATGGATAATGTAATTCTCTGATTTGTGTGTTCGGGGTGGTGTAGTTTGTTGGTTGTAGTGGTTTTTGTTTTGGGTTTTATGGATAATGATTTGGTTATGCAATGGTTTTGTGGTAGTGTGTTTGTATGAAAGGAGGTGTTTTGTGTTAGTGTAGTGTAATTTTTGGGTGTTTCTGTTGGTTTGTTTGGATGGTGGTAGTGTTGAGGAGTAACGAGATCCTTTATAGGTATCTCATGGGGTAATTGTTTGGACCCCTATTTCATATGGTATTGGTTTTGGATTATTGAGGGCGAGAATCATTTGAGAGGTATCTGATGTAAAGTTGTATGCCTTCTAAATCCATTACATTATCATTTTTGGGTGTTGGAGGTGTTTCAGAGGAGGCCTAAGGAGGTTTTGTGATGGTTGGAGGTGTAGTAGAATTTCTTTAGGAAATTCACATCGTGAAAGTTTTACATCATGTGAACTAGTATTTCAAGGATTCTATATCCAAATGGATTCATGGAATGTATAGAGATACTAGCCTTTTAAAAATAACACTGCATGATATTAATCATAATAAACACCAAGGATTGAATAGTCTAGTGTCTTTAGAAGATGTACAAGACCAAAAACAGTAAACAAAAATTTAAAAACATATTTTATATAATATTAATTATGAGATTATAATTCCATTTGAGATCCTAAAACATCATAGGATAACCTAGGGAATACCTAAATAAAGGGATGATCTAAAACCCAAGTAATGGAATAAACATGGGAATAAAGAATAACACATGAGTCAAAAGGCATAATATGATAACATAAAAGACATGGATCATGAATAAGCATATGGAAGCATAACATATAGAACATGGAATAATATGATCATAGAAATATTGGAATGTGGTGGAAACATAAAACATGACATACACATGATTCAAATCTAATTTCTAAAACAATATCACATGGTGGAAAGAGTACCATAATGGATTAGGTTTACTCCCTAATCTCATACAAGATATCTCATGAGGAAAAACATTACCCGATTCATTGGAGAACTATATCGATTCACCCATCATAAAATTTTCATGCATATGTGTTCCAAATAAATAAATTAAACATAAGGAATAATCATAATGGGTACCCATGTACAGAAATGGGTTTCGTAATCATGTCATAAAGTAAGAGAAAAGGAAATATCATAATGGTATCCATAAAAGAATGGATTTTAATCAATATCGGGCATAAATAAAGGAAATATAAGAACATATTAGGAATAATTAATTCTAACCTATTTGAAAATATTAAAAAGAGTGGTTAGTTAACTTTATAAAAGTGTCACCTTAGTGTGGTTTGAAATGAATAAAGAGTCTTTAAAGAGGATAAAGGCATAATTGTTTGCATAAATCCATAAATGAACTAAAATATATTCTCATGATAAATTGAGTAGTTTTATAAAAATATTTGAGTCTTAAAATTTTTTATGGAGTGTTCTTGAAAAAGGTTAAGAAACATATAAGTTCTATTTAACCGGGTTTGCTTATCAAGAGGAATTGGTAAGGGAACCTTTTAAAACATGTATTTCCCCATTAAATAAGGAAAAATTTATCTATATACATAAGTGTGGAACATATAAATAGAATTTAGAATAAGTATATATAATAATAATTAAGAAATACATTGGGTTAAAGAGTTATAAAATGTAACCCAAATGTAATTTGGATGTTCATAGAGATCCCTTACCTTAAGTCCAAAAGTGTTCTACACTTATACTTAATTTCATAGATAATCAAATTAGATTCATTAATTAATTTATTAAAAACCTATTACACGTGTATTTTATTTATTATAATTTTATTAATTTTATTTATGGATATTTAGATGAGTTATAATATTCAATTTCATTGTTCTGGGAGCATTCGTTCTCATGGTTTCATGGTCAGTTTACTTATATATAATTATGGAAGTTCTTGTAAAATGAGATTAATTCTATATAATTGAAATTATATGGTATCAATGAACTTATATAATTTTAAATGGTCACATGTATCATTTTTTCTATTATGATAATGATTAATTTTATAAAATGGTAATGATAAATGTTTAGTTTAGTTTGGCGGTTTTTCTGACCATCAAAAACTAGTTTCATATTATTTAATATTATATATATATATATATATATATATATATTAGTTCCAAATCATGAATCAAGTTATAATATAAATATTAATATCTGTTTTAACCATAAAAATGGTTTTATAACCATCCTTAAAGGTGTTAATTCAAAACAAAAACTCATCGTCTGCAAAGGTGGTGAACCGACATATCACGAATGATGTTTACATTTTAAGAATAAAATGAGAATATAAGAAATTTGATGATGGATATTACATTAACACAATAAAATTAATATATATATATACATGATACTATAGTTATCATTCCTCCTTGGATAGGGGAGGTGATGAGAGGATAAGAAAAGAAAAGAAATTAAAATAGAAGGGTTGAGGATTTTACCTCTTGGATGTTATCTCCTTGAGAACCTCCTTAAAGAACTTGTGTTTGGAATTTTTTTGAGACCAATAAATATTGTAAATGGGGAAGAGTATTTGGAAGTGAATTGGGAAACAATTTTACAGGATACAAGGCTTAGAATGTGTGAGAAGAAGGGGTGGTGAGGGTGGTATTTATAGGGGGAGGAGAGGGGTATTTTTTATTATATTCATTAGTTTATTATTTTGGATCAAGACTATAAATATTGTTGATTCCTATGACTAAATACAAAAAATAGTTAAGTAGGGTTCAATATAATTGTGAATACATCATCCATGAGCCAGAAATTCATGTATTTAACATATAATGTTAAATACTATAAATTATCGTATTTCACTATTCATCAAAAATTAAACTATTTTAGAAAAATACAAAAAATTAAACCTAACCATTTTTTGATTTGTAAATTTATAAAATGAAATCCATTTTATAAAATTAATTTTCTATATATGACAATTTAAATTTTTAAATAAAATCATCATTTATTCAAAAAATGTAGAGTTTAATTTTATAATTGATTTTTTTACCCTTTAAAAAAATAATTAAGGTCACAAAAAATTATATTATAATTATAATAAAATATAATATTAATTTATTAATATCATTTTATAAAAACTAATTTTATTTTAAATTGTTATATTAGTTATAAAATTGTAAATAAACATTTACACTTTACAAAAATACCAACATTTGATTTAACATTTTTAAACCATTTATTTATTTATACCATGATATAAATATATCATATTTTCATTTATAAGATAACTAAATTATAATTATAATTTCATAGGTTATTTTATTATTCTAAAATCTATATTATTATTCCTAATTGTCAGATTACTATTCCAATGGTATGGGTTCCTTAATTACTATAAATAGCATTTATTTCATTTATTGTTCATTCAATTATATTTTCTATTAAGGTTATGAATATTATATTATGATTTACTTCTAAATTTTTTTTCATGAGTGTAGTCATTCTAGTGGATCAAACATATCAAAATTTTTCTATTATCTTATTTTCTAATTATTATCCTTCTATAATATCTGGAATTATAATTGGATTATTTTCTGGATAATGTATCATTCTTCATTTATGAGAATAATTTTTTTATTATGTTTTTTATAATTATATTAAGGTAAATTCTATCAATAAAATCTTAGTTCATTACATTCTTCCCCCATTATGAAATTTCTCCCTTGAAATTTTGTTTTACATACTAAGGTGAAAACATGTGAGAATATTTATCCTTCAGCTTTTCTTCTAGTTCCCATGTATCCTCTTTATACTTATGGTTTCTCTATAGTACCTTGACCATGTGAGTGGTTTTTTGCGTAGAACCTTTTCTCTAGGGTCCAAAATCTTCACTAGGTACTCCTCATAAGAGAGATCATTTTCCAACTGTACCACCTCTGAGTTCAATACATGTGAGGGATTTGGTAGGTACTTACTCAAGAGGGATACATGGAATAAATCATGTACTGAAGACATAGTTGGTGTAAGTGTTAGTCGATAATCCACAACTCTGACCTAATAAAGAATCTTGAAGGGGTCGATATACTTGGGAATTATCTTTCCTTTCTTTCCAAATCTCATGACTCTCTTCTATAGAGATATGTGGAAGAATACCATGTCTCAAAACTCAAACTCTAAGTCCTATTAATGATTATTTGTATATCTATTCTATCGAATTTGGGAAGCCCAGATATTCTACAGGATGTTCTTTACCTTTTCTTCCATTTTCTCAACCATTTTTGTTCCCAGTATCTTATGTTCACCAACTTCCTCCCATCATATAGGTGTTTTAATTTTTTACCATGAAGGCCCTCATATGAATTAATTTAGATTCTTGAGTGGAAACTATTATTGTAAGAGAACTCAATTAGTGGATTATTTTGGTCCTATCCTTCTTTTAAGACCATTGAGTGTGCTCTCAACATGTCTTCCAGTGTCTGAATAGACTGCTTAGATTAGCCATTGGTTTTGGGGTGATAATATGTACTAAAATTCAACTCAGTATTTAAAGAATTTTGGAGACTGTTATAGATCTAGGAATTAAATATTATATATTTATTGGATATAATTGATAATGGTGATCCATTTATCCTCACCACTTATCTGATGTATATTCATGCAAGTTGATCAGGTGAGAATTCCTCTTGATTTGTAATAAAGTGATTTGTCTTTGAAAGATGATCAACAAAAAACACATATTTCATTATTTCATCTGGATGTCTTTGGAAGTCCAGTGAAAAATTCCGTAGTGTTGTTTTCCCATTTCTATATAGGTATGGGAAATGGTTTCATCACCCCCTTATACGTTTTCCCTTTAGGCTTCACTTGCTGACATACCAGGCACTTTGATGTATATTCAGCATTATCTTACTTTATATTGTCCCATCAATAGTGTTTTATGAGATCTTGATACATATTTGTGATCCTTGGATGGATTGAGAAGGTTTAGTTATGTGTATAATTCAAAATATCTCTCATTATCTCAGGATTTTACGGTACACATAGTTTTTACCAAAATTTTATGACTCATTCCTCATCAATTTTGAATTATGAGGATTTTCTATTTTTGATAGATTTTATATTTTTTTGAATTCCCACATAATCTCTTTGATCATCCTTTATATTATCTATAAGTTATGTTTGATCAAAAATTTGAGAAAGTAATGATGACATTCCTTCTTTTATAATTCCCATTTCCATCATTTCAAAATCTGAGAATATTGGATCCTTCCCAATTCTCATTATTGATAAAGTTACAGAATCATTTCTAGTTAGAGTATCTTCTACTTTATTTACTTTATCAAGATGGTATTGGATTGAGAATTCATAATCATTAATGAGTTATAACCATATTTGGTGGCTCATATTAAGCTCCTTCTATGTGAATATATATTTTAGGATCTTATAATCAATGTATATCTCAAACTTCTCCCTATAAAGATAATTCTGCCAAATTCCTGATGTGAAGATCACATCCACCAACTCCAAATCGTGCATGGGATAGTTTTTATCATGAAAATTAAACTTTCTTGAGGCTTAGGATATCACTTTATCAATATACATCAGTACATATCCTAATCTCTTCTTTGAATCATCATTGTATACAACAAATAGTTCTCCACTTGTCGGTAGTGTAATTACTAGTGTAGTGATAAGATTCTTTTTCAACTATTTAAATAAGTCTTCACATTCACTAGTCTAGAAAACTTTAATCCCTTCTGATTCATCATGGTTTGTGGGTTTGAAATTTGCAAGAAGTCCCTCACAAATCATTGGAAATACCCAGCTAGACCAAGGAAACAATGGATCTCCATTATATATTCTAGTCAGGGCCACTCCTATGTTTCCTTTGTTTTAGAAGGGTCCATAAATATTCCTTTTCTAGTGATAACATTCCATGAGAATGAAACTTCCTATATCCAAAACTCACATTTATTTTAATTTTCATATAGTTTCACCCTTCTCAAAATCTTAGGATATTATTCAAATGCACCTTGTGTTTCTTTTTTCTCTTGGAGTATATCAGAATATCATTGATAAACACTACCACAAATTTTTCGATGTAATATCTAAATAATATATTCATTAATTCCATGAAATTTTTTGGAGCATTAGTGATTCTAATGGGAATCACTATAAACTCATAGTTTCCAAAGGTCGTTTGAAAGGCAGTCTTGTGAATATATTCCTTCCTCACCTTTAATTGGTGATATCCCAGCTGAAGGTTCATCTTAGATAAATACTTGTCCCTACATAGTTGCTCAAATAAGTAATATATCTATTGTAGGGGATACTTTTTCTTTATCGGGGTTTTTTTGAGCTCATTATAATCAACATAGAGGCAAATTGATCTATATTTCTTCTAGACAAAGAGGACTATAACACCCCACAGTGAAGCACTTGAGAATATAAAACCCCTTCCTATATTCTCTTGTAACTACTTGTTTAGTTACTCCAACACAATGGTGTCCATCTTGTAAGCATTATTTAATATGGGTAGATATCCAAGTATAATATCAAATGAGAACTCAATATCTCGTTTGGGAGGAAGACCAGTAAATTCTTTAGGGAACAAATCAGTTTAGTCCCTTATAATGGGAATGTCTTTGAGCATGATCTTCTAATTTGTATCAATCGTCAGATCTAGATATGCTTTCTCATAAGGAAATAATATCCACAATTAATATGATGGTTCTGAAGGAGATTCATCATCCTCCTTACACTTATATAGAATTAGAGAAGGCCTCAGGATGTGAATAGTGTTCTTATATTCTTGACAGTTGATGTTGGATTTATATAAAGATAACCAATCCATTCCCAATATAGCATCAAACTCTACCAAAGTAACTGAGATGATATTTTATGAGAGGTTCAATCCAAAAACATTAACCAAAGAGTATTTTTATACTTTATACACAATAATTACTCTATTCTTTGTTCTCATAGATAAATCAACCTTTATATTTTGAGGTGGTGTTTGAATACTTTTATTAAACCTGCAATATATGAAAGAATGATTAAAACCAGAATCAAATAGTACATTCTTTATTCTTGAATGAATAACCACAGTATCTATCACCACATCATTTTTAGGAACCACCACAGTGGTAGTGATAGAATATTCACTTCCTTGCTACCTTAGAGGTTGTGGTTGCATATTTTCCCCAACAACCCTTGTCTTAGGGAATTGGTTCACATAGTTTACATGTTCTTTTCATTTGAAACAAAGCACTACATATTGAGTGTTAATCTAAAATTTCTTTTCTTCTTTTAAATTAGTGGGATTCTTTAAATAACTTAGGAAAAAAATATTCTAATGCCCCTGTCTTTCACAATTGAAGTATCTATTGGTTCGCTTTAGACAGTTCCCAGGATGCTTCTTACCACACTTTTGACATGAGGGATGTTAGGTTTATTTTCCTTCATGGGATTTATCCATTGATCCTCCCATATTAAACTCCATTTTCTAATTTTTATATCTTGTCCCACAAAATAAATGAGAGTCACCAATATTTATTTCAACCTTAATGGTACAACAGACAATATCCTCATAACTTTTAAAGTCTTGAATTTCCCAGGATTTTAATAGACTTGGATTTAATTCACTAAATAAGTTATCCACTTTGATTTTTGTGTTTATGAAAAAGAAAAAGTTTTATTGTGAAATCCTTGTAATGTTTGTCTCATAGGCCCTGATAGATTCATCTTCCTTTTGATTTAGTTTGAGGAACTCCCTCTCCATCTTAAGATGGAGAGGTCATGAAAAATACTTATTAAAAAATATTTTTTTTAATCCTTTTCAATCCATAGAATCATTTTTCCCCTTATAATTTGTGCTTTTGATCAGTGTCCACCACTAATACACTTCTCTATTAAAATTATAGACTGCTTGTATGCCTTTATCTTCTTTTGAGAATTGAAGGATAGATAATATCTTCTCAATAGAGTTAATCCATTTTTTCGTAATGAGGGGATTAAAAGATCCACTAAATATGGGAGGATTTTTTCACATAAATTATATTAACAAAACATTCACTTTCTTTGTAGAAGGAGGTTGTTTCACAAGATTCATGTTATTATTCATAACATAAGCTAGTTTAGCCAGTACTATCATAAATTTATGGGCTCCCATTCCCATTAGGCTTGGAATCTCATTAGAGAAATCATCACATTGCCTATCACATTGATTGCTGGCATGAGTTATCCTATTTCCCACCATTAACTAAACACAAAAAATATAAAAACAATTAGGGTAAATTAATACTTATCTAATGGACATATAAAAAGGAAACAATAAACTTGGAGGGAATAACTTTTAAATGAAAATTATTTCCTAACATATGATTCCCTAAGTTTCAATATAGATTAAAACTATCCCTAAGTATATTACTAAATTTTTATAGTCCTAATCCCCAAAAATAACTATATTGTGCTCTGATACCAACTATAGTGACCCTATCTTTTTATGCATAACATTACATGATACTAAACATAATACAAACCAAGTACAGAATAGTATAGTGTCTTTGGAAGACTAGGTAAGTTATTTTAAAACCTGAAAATAAAATATAAAAATTTATTTTATATAATCTATGTTATGATCTCCTAACTCCATTTGATCTCTAATAACTGCATAAGATAACCTTGGGAAAACATAAAAAATGGATGAGTTAAAAACCCAGTTAGTGAATAAACATGGGAATAATGAATAACACATGAGTCAAAAGGCATAAAATGATAACATAAAAGGCATGTCTCATGAATAAACATATGGAAGCATAAATAAATTAAACATACATAATAATCATAAGGGTACCCATAGAAATAAATAGGGTTCATAATCATGTCATAAGGAAATACCAAAGGGTGTATCATAATAATATCCATGAAAGAAAGGATTTAAATAATTATTTGACATTAATAAAGGAAATATAAGAATATATCATGAAAAATGAAGTCCAACTAAAGTGAAAACATTAAAAATAGTGGTTAGTTAACTTTAGAAAAGTGCCACTTAATCATGATTTAAAAAGAATTGATTCTTTAAAGAGGATAAAGGAATAATAATTTGAATAAAAATATACATGAAATAAAATAGATTTTCATGATAAATTTATTAATTTTAGAAAAATATTGGAGGCTTGAAATAGTTTATGGATTTTACTTGAAAAGGGTAAGAAACATAGAAATTCCCTCTAATTAGGTTCGATTATCGAGAGGAATTGATAAGGGGACCATTTAAAACATGTATTTTCACATAAAATAAGGATAAATTGATCTATACAAATATGTTTGGAACATATACATAGAATTTAGAATAATTATACAAGAATAGTGAAGAAATAGATTGGGGTGAAGAGAGAGAAAATGTAACCCAAATGTAATTTGGAGGTTTGGAGAGACAACTTACCTTATGTCCAAAAGCGTCCTATACTTGTACTTAATTTCCTAGATAATCAAATTAGATTCATTAATTAATTAACTTATAACCTCTTATAGATGTATTTTATTTATGATAATTTTATTAAGTTCATTTATGGTCATTTTGATGATTTATAATGTTCAATTTCATCATTCCAGAAGCATTTGTTTTCATCATTTCATGGTCAGTTTACTTGTATATAATTTTGGAAGTTATTTTCAAATGGTAATAATTCTCTAGAAGTAAAATTATATGGTATTAATTAAATTATAGAAGTTTAAATTGTCTCATATATCTTTTTTTTGTATGAGGATGATCTATTTGATGAAATATTAGGGATAAATTTTTATCTTATTTTGGTGGTTTTTCTGACCATCATAAACTAGTTTCATTTTATTTAATATTATTTATATATATATTATTAAAAAACATGAAAAAAGTTAGAATATACATATTAAAATATTTTTTAACCATAATAATGATTTTATTACCATATTTGAAGTCAGTAATGTAAAATGAAAACCCATCGTCCATGAAGGCGGTGAACCAATATATCATTGATAATGTTTTCATTTTTAGAATAAAAGGAGAAGATAAGACATTTTATGATGGATATTAAAATTACAAAATACAATCATGGTATATATATATGATACTATATTTATCATTTTATCGTGTATAGGGGAGTTTAAAAAAGGATAATAAATTAAAATAAAATAAAAGAGAAGGATTGATCATTTTACCACTTGAATTTCATATCCTTCATAACCTCCTCAAGGAAGTTGGGTTTGGTCTTTTTTTGAGACCAAAAACTCTTATACATGGGGAAGATTATTTATGAGGTTATTTTTTAGAATATTCACAAAATACAAGGCTTATAATGTTTAGGGAGAAGGGGTGTTGAGGGGTGGTATTTACAGGTGTAGGAGAGGGGTATTTTTTATTATTATATTCATTAGTTTATTATTTTTTCTCAAGGCCATAAATAGTGTTGATTACTATGACTAAATATTGTAAATATTAAAGAAGGTTTTGAGATAATTGGTTCTTGCATCAGTCATGACTCAAAAATTCATGTATTCAGCTTATAATGTTAAATACTGTTAATTATTGTGTTTCTCTATTCACCAAAAATTCAACTATTTTAGAAAAATTAAAAAAATAACCTTAACCATTTTTCGATGTGTAGATTTCAAAAATAAAATCCATTTTATGAAAATAATTTTCTAAATATGATAATTTTAATTTATAAATAAAATCATCATTTATTCAAAAAATACTGATTTAAAAATTATAATCAATTTTTTGACCCTTTGAAAAATTAATTAAGGTTAGATAAAATTATAATAAAATTATAATATAAAATAATATTAATTTAAAAATCATATTTTATGAAAAATATTTTTATTTTAAATTATTATATTAATTATAAAATTTCAAATAAACATTTACGTTTTTTAAAATTCCAACACTTGATTTATCAATTTTTTTGAAAATTATTTACTTATACCATGATATAAATATATCATTTATTCATTAATAAGATGATTAAATATTATTTATACCTTCATAGGTGAGCTTATTATTATAATGGACATATTATTTTTCTTAATAGTCAAATTCCTTTTCCAATGGTCAGGTTATTATTCTAACAACATAGGTTTCTTAATTTCTATAAAAACCACATGTTTCATTCATTATCCATTAATTCTATTTTCTCTCAAGGTTATGAATATTATATTACATTTTATTTCTACAACTTTGTTCATGAGTGCGGGCATTCTAGTGGATCGAGCATATCAAAAAAATTTATTATCTTATTTTATATTTATTATGCTTCTATAATATTAGAAATTATTTTATATTACTTATTTTCTAATGTATCATTCTTCATTTGTGAGAATAATTTTTTTATTTTGTATTTTATAATTATAATAATGGAAAATCTATTAATAAAATTATGGGTCATTACAGCATATGTGTGGCTAAGGGAGAACCCATGAAATGTATTCTTATCATGAAAATAACTCATGATATGTAATTAAATAAAGGCGGATGTGAAATTAATTTTTTAGGAAGTTGGAATTGTTGGGAAACTTGTGGATTTCACGTCATGCATATAATACATTATGTGAGACCGATGGGATCAAAGTTTTTTTATAACCCTTTCAATTGATTATTTTCATTCTACCACACCTCTATCTCTCATTCTAGATGAACCCTAAGCACCTTTGGAGTATTTCCCATAACTTATCCTCCTAATTTGATTCTACAGGTTGTGGTGGTTGTTCGTTGGTGATTTGTGGTGAGTTCTCCCTTTTATCCCCTTGTTTCCTTTCTAATATTCTTCTAAGCTTCACTTTGGTGGTGTGGATTTGGTTTTGGGTATTTTTGGGCAATGTTTTGATGGATATTTTATGTTTTGTAGGTTGATCTGTGATATCATGGTATGTTTGTGGTCTGTGGAATTTCTTTTTCGACTAGTGGTGTGTAGTGAGTTATAAAAGCATCTTTGAGATAGAGAATCTCTCATTTCTCACTCTTTTGTGTCATGTGGGAGGTTTTAAACTTTTTTATCTATGGGGGATGGTTTTCACTAGCCTAATCATGATATATTCATTGTTTAATTGAAATTTATAGGGAAGGCAGTTGATTTTCATGCTTTTACAACAGTGATATTATTGTGATGTTGTGTTTGTATGGGTTGAATGCCCCACTGAATATCATGGCTATTTGGATCCTTTTCTTATGTTGTAGTTGTTTTGATGTGAAAACCTTATTTCATGTTTTTTTTATATCATCCAAAAATAAAAATTGGATAACCACTTATATTTGGTTAATAAAATGGTTTCCCCTCGAATTATGGTTTATGTGGTAACACCCCTAAAATTAAGTGAAATGTGTTAAAACCCCATTTTTTAAATATATAAAATGGTTTTTAAGTGTTGGTATGTTTGGTCATGTTTTTGGGGTAGTGATATGTGGTTATGATGTGGTGTGGGGTGAGGTACAGTTTATTGGTTGTGATTTTGGGGTGGTGGAGTGAGAGTTCTTTGGCTGTATTTTTGGGTCGGTGAGGTGAATCATTGTTTGGTTAGGATTTTTAGGAAGATATGTGATGGTCTGTTTGGATATGATTTTGGGGAGGTGTGATGATGGTTATTTAGCCGTGATTTTGGGGTAGTGAGGTGAGGTTTTTTGTTTGTACTTTTAGGGTGGTGAGGTGATAGATTGTTTGGTCATGCTTATGCGGCGGGAAAGTGATGGTTGTTTGGACATGATTTTAGGGTGGTGAGATGATTGTTGTTTGGCCATGATTTTGGCGTGGTGAGGTGATGTTTTTTTAATTTGTGCTTTTGGGTGATGAGATTATGACTTGTTTGGTTGTGATTTCAGGGTAATAAGGCGATGGTTTTATAGGAATGATGAACTGCTTGTGAGGTGTGGTTGTGATGTTCTAGATGCTCGGGTAGTGATGGAGTAATTATTTAATAATTATTAAAATTAGTGGAGTTTAGTTTGGTTAATGGGATGAAAATAATTAATGAACAAATAAATGATGGTTTGTGTGGTTAAATTCAGATTTTGGTAAATAAAGAAACAAATGGGCTGGATAATGGAATTGGTTGGGAATGTGAAATGTGTCTTGTGTCTTGTATGGTGTTATGAATTTAGAAGTGGCAGCGAAAGTGTGAATATTGTGAGTTGTATATTGTTTTATTTTGAACCCATAGTTTGGGCTTGTGTGTGGCTATATGTATAAACTTTTTGATTCATTTTGATTTATATACGCACCCCATCTGCATCGATCTCTATGTGTCGACATCCGTATTTTCATACGAGGGTGTTTTTTCCAACATCCCAATGATGAGGATGGATGGTTTTCTACCTTCCCCTTCCTACACTCTCTTAGAGGTGAATAAATATGCACAAGCTCTGATGATTGGAGGTCTTTTAGTTCACTAGGTGATGGCACAGGTGTCTTGAGGTGGGATATGATATGACTGAGCTATGGGGTGGTGGTTGGGTGTCTTTAGGCGGGATGTGATATGATTTTTCTATGGGGTTGATTATGGTGGGGGTCCTACATGTAAGTAATGGGGAATGAGTTTGATTTATTTCATGTTTATAATACCATGCTACTCTATTTATGGTTGTGATGTGATGGACAAAGTGTATGTGGGTGAGATGAGATGTGACCATGTTATGGAGCGGTGGCCCAGATGTCTGTAGACATGATGTGATGTGACCATACTATGGAGTAGTTGTATATATTATTCAGAATATATGGGAGCATCAAGAAATAATATGTTGGGCCGTGAGAGTGGAAAATCAGTGAGAAAGTGGTGTTGGGTACCCTTTATCTATATTCTTCTTATTATGTTATTATAATTGGATTGTGTTTTTTTTGTGAGTATGCCTTGGTAAGGTTAGGATGTACAGCGGACATGTTTAGTTGATATTCAATCTATTGTTTTCTCTCGGGTGAATTAGAATTATTCTTTCACATGTTCATGGGAGATTTTTGTTTTCCTACTGATTATACTTGTATGTTCACCCTGTATATATAAACTAATTTTTAGTTTTTCAAGAGGACTATGTGGATCGTGTTGGATAATACTAGCTCTAAACTTTTTGGACAATTTTTGTGTTACTGCTTTATATTTTCTTTTAGGTATTTACTTTTGTATACTTTTATTTTAACTTAATTTATTTATACATGCATTGTAGGATGGTTTTGGTTTATTTATATATTATTTCATGGAGTTTTTTGTTGATGATTCATTTTATCAGCTGATCCTATATTATTATATTAGTTAATTACTCCCATTTCATGATATTTTTATACCCTTGATGTTATTCACCAACCTAGGTTCTATTGGTGGTGGGACTCGGGGTTCATTATATCTCTCCCCTCATTGTGGTATCTTTGGTGGGTGGGGTCACGACATACATAACATTCATATATAGTTTTTCAAAAAATTACAATTTTTTTATCCCATTTTTATACTTTATTTTTTATCTCATAAAAGGGAAATAAATCTGGATAAAGGGGAAGAAATATAGATAAAAAAATTATAAATAAACATTAACAATATTTTTTGTCAAATTTATTTGGTTATTACAATTGATAATTAAAAACATATTATTTTTATTTTTATTTTATTAATGGGGTTTTTATCATCAAAAGGGAGAGATTTTTAGGCATGCAGATGTTGATCCAACAAGTTTTTCATTGATTTTGATGATCACAAATACACTTATTTATTTTTCTAATAAAGATACATTAAGTGTGTTTTGAGGTTATATTTAATTGAATAATTATTTTATTTTTATGGAATTCTAGAAGAATTTATGTGATATTTATATTTGGGTAAAATTTATTCTAAAAATTATTCTAGACATTTTGAAAATTTCTAGAATAATTGTTTGGAAAGTGAAGTTAAAACCATATATTGTTATCCAATCCCACATTTGGAAACCCATGTTTGAACTCAATATTATGTTTAGGAACATAAATTTTATTATGTAACCTCACATGTGGGTACCTAACATTTGATATGTACTAATTTATGTAACCCCGCATTAGTATCATACTCCACATTCTCTAACTATATGTTTGGTATCAATTGTACATTGTTAACTAGTCATCTGTGATATTTAAATTTTGAATTATTCAGAGATTTATGATATAATTTCACTAGAGTAAATCTCTCATTAAAGCGATTCCAATACCATTTCAGATGATCTTTAACAATGAATTAATTTTTTCCATTTTATAAGTAAATTTATGATTTTATGGGGTTATTCTAATTCAAATTTCAAACATGTTTTTCATCATAGATTATCGGGAAATTTTTTTGGATCTATTTGACCAAAATTAAATCAAGTTGTTTATTTATTATTAAGTGGATGTATCTGAATGGGTTATTGAATTTATTTTTATAAATATCTAACTCTCTGAAGTTCTTTTATTTTAATATCTTAGAAAATGCAATTTAATGTTTAGATTACTGAAAAAAAAAATTGTTTTTTCTGTTGATGTTGTTGTTGTACCTATCTATTATTCATTTTTTGAAGATTATTGAATATTTTTAGAACTACACTTTGGAGATATACATTTTATATTAAGTTTTTACTGTGTGTTTTTTCTACTGTAATGAAGATTTGATTAGATTTTTTGCAGCTTTATTTGAATATTTTCAATAGCATGTTTGGATATTCTTCTTGAGGACTGTGTTTTTAAGTTTTTCATAATTTTTTTGATTATATCTTCATCTTTACACAACATCATCTACATATGAATGCTTTCAAAAAAAAATTATTCACCCAATGTAAATCTCTCTTTTTTTTGTAAGCTCTCGGTAGTGGAGTGTTTATAGGACTTTTGTTTTTTCTGTTTTAAGGCCTTGTAAAACACTTTCTATCAAGTTTAAAGTACTTTAAATAAACATTCAATATCCCTTGGAAAAATATATCCTGGTGAAAATAACCAAACTCGCAAAGAGAGTGTTGGTGGAGTGGACTATGGGGCTTTTATTCCTAGAACCACTATAAAAATTATTGAGTTTCTTTTATTTTTCATTCCATACTCTATTTAAAAAAACCTAACAATTTTATAGAAAATATTAAAGGGGTTTTTTTTAAAACATGTGAAGTTTTTTTAAAAGAAAACAATTCATCCCACCTCTTGTTTCTTCATCATCATTCTGTGAAAAAACCCAATGATCATTTTCCACCACTATTATACACCATCCATCCACCCAAACCTCCAAACTCAACCTGATCTTCCTTCATTCAAGCTACCACCTCAAAAACCTTCAATTAAACATTTCAAAACTATTCTCAAACTTCAATTCCTGACCTCTCAATTTGAAATTTATTTTATATTAATAGTCTTTTGTTATCATATATAAGATTATCAATAAATAAAAATATTATATCACAAAATTTATAACAAAAAATAAGGAGGGGTAATAATTATAAAGTGAATAAATAATGGGATTTAGTTTGCATGAAATGAAGAGTTAGGGTCATGCATTACATGAAATGTGGGAAGATTTAGTTTTCATTTAAATGGTATTAGTGATCTCCATTTAACAGTTATTAATACTAAAAAGAAAGTGTTAATTTTACCTATTTTATTCTCCTTAAATCCTCTGTAATCATACCTTCATCACCCCTAACCTCCCCTAACACCCTAGGTTACCCACCTCCAGCACTCGGTGACCTTTACCAGCACATCCCCTATCCACCCATGATTCCTCCAACACTATACAAACACCATGTGTTTATCATGGACATCAGTTTCAAGGTTGAGAAATATCAGCTAGCCCTATTTCTAGATGACACCCCCCCCCCTCTAAATTCTCTATATTCACACTTAGGTATAAAGATTTAATGATCACTAAAGCCTTTATTACTCGTAGTGATTCCCATCTCCCCCCCCCACAATTTTGAAATAATTGAATTTCTAGTACCCTCTTGGTATAAAAACATACAATTTACATGAATATGAACCAACACAATTTTACAAAATGTGGATCCATTTATTTTTAAAATATTTTATTCAAACAATACTGTATTGTATTTTTAAATAATAGTTTATAAATTTAAAAAAATTAAAAATATAATATGAATTGAATTCAGATTAAATAAATATATTTTATTATTTTGTTATAATATAAAAATATATAGTTAATAACAAAACAATTAATTTAATTTGTTTAAGTTTATAATACTATCATGACTATATTAAGTCTCTCCATGACTGATTTAATATATATAATGGATTTTAAAAAATTGAAGAAAAAATATTAAAATAAAATTAATTGAAAACATTGGAATATTCTCCCATATTAATTAGATTTTAAATTTAATGTCCTATTTAATATCCAAACTGTATCAACATTTAATTAATAAATTTTAATTTTATTTAATGGGAGATAAAGTCTTATTGCAGGCAAAGTTTCAGATAAAGAATCCTTTATTGTTGGGTTGTGTGTGTAAATACACCTACCCAATATTATACCACTACATCACACTCTGATCATGAGGTTATATTCTCTCCATTATTCCATAATGGACCTTCACTGTTAGTCGGCATCCTCTAGCATATAGGGAGGTGCACTTGAGGCCATATGACCCACCAACTCGAGGAACTGTTTAGTGGCTTAATAGTTTCACTCTCATTATAACCCAATTGAATTCTAACTCTATTAACCCAAACCAGAGTAGGTTGACACTACCACAGATTGGCACATATACAGTGCCTACTTTTATCAATGCTAAATAGAAATTGTTGATAAAAGACGTACATTTATCAGTGCTAACTAAAAGCACTGATAAAGCTAACTTTAATAAGCACTAAAAAAGTGCTCGTAAAGGTGTACCCTTTATTAGATCTTTTTTTATCATTTATAAAGGTTAATATTTATCAGTGATGTTCTTATTTCCGACAAAGCCTTTTAATAAAAAATATTAATAATATACATATATTTATTATTTTTATATTCAAAAAATAAGTTTTATTTATATTATTCAAAATGTTTAATAGTTTATTTACATACATTGATTAGAAAATGTGTATATAATTAAAATAAATATAATATATTAATATTTTATTTAAACAATTATATAATATATAAATGAATATATTTATTTAGATATATATTTATATTGATATTAAATAATTTAAAATATATGTACATGTATAACTGCATGTATGTATGTGTACACGTGTATACACATGTGTGAATGTATGTGTGTGTGTGTATGTGTTTGGGTATATAAGTATGTTTATAATTCACATAAATGTTAATAATTCAATTTTTAATATTTTTTAAATTTATTAAATTTGTTAAATTTAATTTATCCATTTACTATTATATATTCATTAATAATGTTAAAAATATATTTAATAATTTTGTAATATTTATTTATAAAAATACTTATTTATCATACATGTAATATTTTCAATTTGTTTGTAATTTATATGAAAAATATTAATTTGTTTTTATTTATTAAGTTTTAACATTTAAAATATGTTTGAAATTTATATAATTAAAGAATTATGATACACTTTCTGATTATTGTGATTCTTTATTTTCATTTACATATATCAATATATTTATTTTATTTAGTCATGGGAATTTATTTTCTTAATAGTGTGCTAAAAATTGGATTGTATATTTTCTTTTTTTAATATTTATCTTTTTTTTAAGATCTTTGTTTGGGTAAAATAATTATTTTCATATTTTAAAGGATGAGGATATTAGATATTTTCAATTTTAAATAGTCTTTATTTTCTTGAGTTATGTGAAAAGGGTTATATTTTATTTTAATAAATGGGTTATTTATTTGATGTAATCTCATTAGCCTTATTTAATGAATATGATGAGTTTCATTATACATATTGTTTTTTTAAACTGTTAAAGGGAATTTTAAATTTAATTAGTTTTACTACTATAAACTATTTTAGGGGGGACAACCAATATTTTATAATACTAAAATTTCAATTATGATGAGTTCAGATTTCCTCACAAACATTTTCATTGCATTACTTATGGAAAATTATGTGTAATGGATTATTTAAATTTTTATTATAGACATCATGGTAAAATTTTCAATTTCCCTAATAATAATCAAAAAAATAGTGAGTTAAGGAATCTAAAAGGGAAACCTAATCCAAAAAAATAAAATCATAAAAACTAGAGTACAAGATTTTTTAGTTTACCCCTTTTAAAAATATGAAATAATTCTGAAGGGATTTCATCAAGACATGTTAGAGAGTTTCATGACATTACCATGTTAGCTAAGGAATCTAGAAATGTATTTTATTCCACATATATATATGTGTAACAATAAAATCAATACTTGAGAAAAAGTACATTGATTCAAATCATTTTGGTTAGATATTCCTAGAGAAGGTATGTCCCTTCTTACAAATTATAAACACCTTGTTAGATGATTCACACTTGATCTAGAGTATACTACATTTCTTGTGTTTGGGAAATATCAAATCAGTAATACTAAAATTTATCTCAACTTTAATACTAATGAAATCACCATGTTGTTCTTTAAAATATCTGATGAATTTAGCATTTGAGGCATAGAACATGTCTTTGTTGTTTGAATGACCTTAATTACCCTTAAAAGCACCATTACTGTTGATTTTGTTTGAATTTAAAATTGGCATATCCCACAAAACATTCACGGAACCCATGTATAATCTATAGGTACCTGTAATACACAGTCTATTCAAAAATAGAAAATCACATAGTGAGTTATAAGTAGTGAATGTCTATAGTTCATTCGCAATATTACATGCACCAAAAATTTGCATAAGGTTTTCATGTATCGAAACTATTGGATCCCAATATTTTTTTTAGTTTTGGTTCCATCAAATGAGATATATCAGTTCAAAAATAATAGTAATGAAAATATTCCGCAAATGAGATGAAACAATATCGTTTAAAAAAGTGAATATAGTATACATGTGACATGAATAAGGTGTAAATGGAATCTTAGAGATATCAAAAACCACACCCTAGAGAGCCATTTCATATGGAAAGTGTATAAAAAATGATATATGGTCTCCTCCCTATAATAAAAATTCAGTAGATGAAGTACATTGAGATTCCAATGGATTATAATCATTATAAATCTTACCATGAAAAGATTTTGAGATAGTTAATACCCTTGAAGGAGTAATCCTAGGATTTAAAAATTATTTGAGGTGACTAATATATTTATTATGGAATTAGATTATAATTTTGTAACAACTTTTACAAGTGATATTACAATATGTGAATGTTCCCAAAAAGGAATATCTAAAGGTTATAAACTATAATTCACAATAATTTTCTTAAGTAAAGTTTAAATAATAGAGTAAAAACCTCTGAGTGTGTTCCCAATTATAATATCGGGATCTAAAATCTCTTCATAATCTAGAACCATTTGTGAGAGTGGAGTTATCATCGAGTTGTATTTCTAGAATTTAATGTTAGATCCACTCCAAACTAACGACATGGAATTAATAATATTACCAGAAAAATCATTTCATTTTATAGGATAAATGGAAGAATAAAAATAATAAAAATGATATATTTTATTGATACCATAGATAGTACATATAAACATCATAAAGATAGTAAAACAACTCTGATGTAATCACAACATTGATTGTTCATACCCTACTAGATATGGTAAGGCTCTAACCATTCCATGAGTTCATTTCATTGATCACCTAACTGAATATCCCATTAAAGCTAGAAGCCTTGGGTTTTTTCAAAAATAGAGGTGCACCGAGATAATCCATTGGCATAGATAGATCATAAACAACCAAATAGAAAGTAATATATTACTTTATAAGTTGATTTAAACCTTTTACAAAGTACACAAAATATTTATTCCAATTTATCACCTTTTTAGAAACCACTTTGTAATTTTGTAAGAGTCTCTATATAATATAAAAGTTTTGTATGAACCCCTAACAAAATTTAATAATGTTGTCTTTAGAGAACTTTGGTCACTGAACTCTTATCAAAATACATCCATAAAATTAGGTATTGGTTTTTTTATATTAAGTATGAAACTAGAAATAGGAAATAATTTATTACCTTGGTATCATCCAAGAACACCATACACTCTAATCAATGAGCCCCTTATAGGGATCAGACTAATGTTGCTGCTTTTTTGAACTTTATACAACAAACTAATAATTTTTTTATGGTGATTCAAAAACTCCTCAGCCTAAGAAAAATTATATTTAAGGAGACAACTTTCATTCTCATCATCTTCATATCTCGAACATTTATTATTGCATTTTTTGTTTGAGACTCATCCCCCATCTCTTCTAAATATGAACCAATGTTAATTGAACCACCCAAAGCATGCTAAAATTATTTACAAAATTCAAATGTTGGGTTCCCCTTATTTTAGATACCCCTTTTGTGTATTTATTTATTTATTTAAATATTAATATTACCAAATAAAATAGGATGGATATGAATTGAAAATGAATTCATGATAATAATATAAAAAAAGTGTACGAAGATGGGGTGAAATAGTTCATCATGTTTTCAAAAGATCGTTCATACGGACCTTCTTAAATCCTTTACCCGTGTTTATGATGTTTTTATTCAAGACTAATTAGTCCAAAAAATTTGGAATAACACTTGATCTATCATCGAATAGATGAATCTATAAATGTTGGACTAGACATGGAGAAAAAAGTAAATGTAGCTAATGATTGGGATATCACTGCATTTTATGGATCATATGATTGGTTACAAGTGTGGAAATTGAAGATTATCATATCAAGGATGTGATTAGAGGTGTGAATAATTATGAATACTTTATTGAGGGAATGATGATGATATTTGAACTTGAACTTAATGATTATCCAAAAAAATTTCAAAAGTTAAAGATTTTTTCAAATACATCATTGTATGCTAGTTGGAATAAATATATTGCATTATCATCCATACTGAAGCTGTATAATTTAAAAATTTTCAATGTATGTATTGATTGTATCTTTTTCTAAAATACTTTCTATCTTGAATTATTTTCTCCCAAAATATAATGAGTTTCCTATTCAAAAATATGATGCTAAATGAATGCTAAATTAAAAGGGTGTGATATTGTAAAGAATACATGTCTATCTAAATGACTTTATACTATTTCTCAAGGACCAAAAATCACTTAAATAATTCCCAAAGTGTGGTTCTTCTTGATACAACAAATATGAATTAGGTTCTAAAAAATTTGTATGGTACTTTCCAATCATTCCAAGGTGTAGGTACCTATATGTAAGTTAGGAGACCTCAAGTAAATTGACGTGGCATATAGATACAAGAAATAGGTAAAATTCATCACTTAATAGACTCTCCTTAGTGGAAGATAAATGGACATGAGTATCTTAAATTTGTAAACAAACTAAGAAACCTTCATCTTGCACTATCTGTAGATGGATTCAATCATTTTGGTTTTCAATGAATCACTCACAGTATATGGATGATTATGTTAGTAAATTATGACTTTCCACTATGATTATGCATGAAACAAAAATAAATTATGTTATATATGCTTATATTAGGACCAAAACAAATGACTAATGATATTGATTTTTATTTGGCTCCATTGATCAAAGATATAAAATTATTGTGTGATTCTTGTGTTACATTTTATTATGCTTATAGAAATGAAGATTTCATGTTTTACAGGACGATAAATTACATTCTTGCTTATAGAAATTTGTTAGTATGTATCATTAAATGAACTCAAGGGTGTCCCATTTGTGAACAAGGTATATAGAAAATTAAGTTGAAGTATTCATCGAAGATTTTGTTTGTAAGACATCATAGATTTCTACCCCGATGATATAAGTATCTATATTAGACGACATTATTCAATGGGATTTTAGAATAATATATAGTACTATCTCCACTAATAGGTGATCAACTATTTGAGAAAGTAAACGATATGGACACTAATTTTGGTAAACCTTTTTTGAAAAACCTTATGAAAAATTATTGTAAAAAGTGATCAGTTTTTTTAATTATCATACTATAATTGTTTGTACATTAAGAATTTTCTTGATTTTATGCATGTTGAAACAAAATGTATGTGATAGTTTCATTGTAATGTTATTAAATGCACCTGGAAAAAGAAAATGTGTAATTAAGGCTAGGTTGGACATGATTGATACGGAAATATGGGAAGAGTTGGTGCCAGTGAAGGGTGAAAATGAACTTTTCTTCCTCCAACTTCTTACACTCTTTCCTATAATGAGAGATATCAATTTTTTAACTTCTTTAATGATGTAATGGTTTTAAAGGGGTATTCATTAAATATCAAGAATATAATTTCAATGATTGATTTAAATTTAAAAGGATTTTAAATCACATGACTGTTATGTTTTGATAGAAGATCTAATTATTGTAGCTTTATATTGTATTTCTTCCAAGAATTTTCATCATACATTATCCAAGATTTGTTTCTTTTTCAAAGTTATATGCAACAAAGTTATAGACCCGATGAAATTGCCAACTATGGAAAAGGAAATTTCTGCCATATTATGTGAATTATAAATGTTCTTCCCATTGACTTTCTTTGATATGAATGTTCACTTGATGGTTCCCTTAGTAAGAGATATTAGACTATGTGGTCCTATACATTATATATGGATGTAGACCATTTAATTGTATATTAATATTTTGAAATGGTATGTCAAAAGTTAAATTATTCTAGAGGATTGTATTTCATATTATTATATTTTTAAGGAAGCTATTGAATTATGTACTAACTACCTATCTGGTGTGGAAAGAATTGGTCTACCAAAATCTCATCACACATAGTGGCTTGTGGGTAAAGGAATTTCTAGAATAGATGTTGTCACAATCAATATTATAGATTGGGTGTAGGCCAGCCTTTATGTTTTTCATAATAGCTTATAGGTTTCCCCATTTTTTGAAACCCACAAAGAAATTATTAGGCATTTGAATCCATAAATTTATATAATTTGGATATCAATTACACATAATCATTAATTTATAGGATTTTTTTGAGACCATATTTTTAAGGATTTAGATGAAAATCCATATTCAATTTCAGAATGACTTAAATGGCTATCTGTAGGACTCAGTGTGAATGTATGATCTTATATTGGTTATGTAATTAATAGCTATGTGTTCTATATAAATGAACATGATGAAGGTATTAGATTTACATTTGTGATTGAAGCAATTAATATATCTGGTACCAAGGATATAAATCCAATTTATAATAATATTCAATACTTTGGAATCATCAAAAAAATATGGGAGTTAGATTATACAACAATCCAAGCCCTTATTTTTCAATGAAAGTGGTTTGAGAATAGAAGTTCTATTAAAATAGATGAATTGAGATTCATGAAAGTGGATTTTATTAAGGAAGGGTGCAAGGATGAACTGTTTATAATTTAATCATTTAATGAAAGTATTTTATGTTCCAGATCCCATAACCCAAAAGTGGTCAATTGTCTGTTTATTGACCCAAAACACTGAAGGTTCATGTGAAAATTAAACTACGGATTGTCTTTTCATTGGGTTTTTGCAATCATTTCATAGTGGTATCAATATAGATAGGGTATTTTATGTCAGACGATACTATAATTAAGGAATTTGGATACTCTATAGAGGGGTTAAATTCCTTCAACATTTAAAAAAAGAGAGTTCAACAATCAGGATATATTTTTTTGTAATATACATTATGTTACCTTATGTAATTATATATTCACTATTGTATTTATGTAATATAAATTAAATGTTGAACCACTTATATAGAGAATGACTTATACATAATATGAGGCCCCAATCCTGAGGAACAATAGGTTTTGCAACCTACTATTGCTCCCAGTGTAGATGGACAATAGCCTTCTGCACATGCCGATTATACTAATCCAAAGGAACAACATATTGATGATGTTGAACATGAGGAAATGGTAGAAAATAAAGAACTTATGTACCGGAAAAATAGGATTTTCATTTCATGGTGGTGTTGGAAAAAAATATTAAGTTGCAAAGTAAAGGCATCAAATTCAAGGTCAGATGGAATATGCATAACCAACCTATTAACCTCAATAAGGCCATGTTCAGTAGTTTCATTGGGATCATCACTCGGCAGAGCATGAATGTTGATATATATTCATATAACCATATTTTGTTGAATCTTAAGACACTGATTTGGGAAAATATTAGGGTAACATTATGATATCCTTTATTTATTTTACTAAAAAATAAAATAATGAAACATTGAGTTAATCTTCATTATACCTTTCAGAGTGAAATTATAATAGATGGATCCAAAAATAAATTTTTATTAATGCTTACTAGAAAGGCTCACAGAGGTTTTCCCACAATTATAAAAAATTTCATCTCAAAGATGCTGAAGGGAAAATAAATTCTCACCCACCGCATATGTGTTCACACTTGATAATCCAAGAAGCATGGGATGTGTTTACTAGACATTTTGAGGAGATATCTTTTCAACTACATTATGTAAATAAATACATTGTTTGAAAATAAATGTATTAATAAATTTGATGAAAAAAAATTATTTTATGAAATATAAAATGAGTGATAAAAATACTAAACAGGTTGAAAACCCAACATACCCCTACTGTAAAACAAGGATGGGGTACACTTCACTTGAAAAAAGGTTGGAATATATTTTAAATATACCATAATACATTTATGTGACATAAAAAACAACATAAAAATGTTCCTCTATTTTTATGTAGACTAATGAATCCAAATCCAAAGAAAATTCCCTCCCACATCATGTGTTATAGAAGGAGGCATGAGTAAATAAAGAGGGGATACTAATAGATAAAAACAAAAAAAATGTGGAAATAATTTGTAAGTATGACATAATAAAAAAACCATTTTAATATATATTACATAAAATTATTACATATTTTTCTATATTTTCTATCTAAATTAGGCATAGGAATCATCAACAGCTATACTAGATGAACACATACTATCAGTGTCTTTTTAGTTTCTAGAATAGTATGGTCACATCAAAGGTGTGGGTTTTTGGGTGGCACCCTGAACATATTTTTAGAAAATAAAATAATATGGGGATAAAGATAAATAAATGGAAGAGATTAATGAATGACTATCTTCCCTTGAATAAAAAGTTCATATGTAGTCTATATTTCTATAATGTATTATGGGGAGAAAAAAAGAGAAAAAAAATCAAGAACAGTCACTGCGTGAAGATCCCCCCCCCCCCCCCCCCGACTAGCTTCAAGATGATCCATTATCCTAAAAAAATTGCCTTATATGAGGTGATAAATATTCTCATAATTGTTTCTATGAAATGTGAATCATGTAGAAACTGATACCTTTCATATACTGATATTCTACATGGTAAAAATGATCATTATTTATATCTATAAGCACCCACCCACCACCTTGTTGTGAGGGGTACCATGTTAAATATCCAAGAAGACACTCGACACAACAGACAACTTCTAACATGTCATGTGAGAGTGAGGATTAGCATAGCTCATGAACTGAGCACCGATCTACCTATTCTAATTGATGATGAAGATATTCCTATGGTTGACCAATCTATTGAGACATTCATATCATGGTCATTAGATCTTGTAAAAAATATGCCTATAAGGAGGTATTAATTTCTAATTTATTTTTCATGCTAAACCTTTATCAATTAATGAAAAAAGTCCAAAACCAATGAATGTTATTACAAAATGAAAAAAGGAAGGGGGTAAAATAAAAGTTTGAATCAAAATGATCTAAAGGATCAACCGACCAATCAAAAATATGATCCCAAAGAACTATTACCCCGCCCATTGAATATCTTCATTTACTAATATTTAACGTTCATTAAAATGTAAGGTTATAAATTTTTAGTAATAACATGGTTGGGTTTGAAGAAAAAAAGTATGAAGAGTCCATTTCAGACTTTATTTCTCTTGAGAATGTAAATAAAATCCTCAAGTATGAATGGATAGGAGTCTCAATTGTAAATGTATACATGAGTTATGTTTTCATTATTTGTTTTTTCAATATCTAATATACTATGTTAATTATGACTAAATATAATTCATATTTTTTTAGGCTTCTATATCAATACTATTTGAAGGGAAACCCCTTTGAACATAAATATAGACTCATTATTACTCACATCACTTCTACAGACCAAAAAAATATAATCAACTAAAATTGATAAAATAGTGTAAAAACTAGACATAATATTTGAAAGTAAACTTATAGATGATAAACTCTTCTTATTGCTAATGATATAAGGGTTAAACTCTACAATTTAATCATATAAAATATATTTTCATTCCTTTCATTACTTGTTCTTTTTTTGGGAATCATTGGGTATTCATTGCAGTTAATTGAATACTCTAAAGATTTATTTCTTAAATTCACTACATGGATACCCAAGAAACTAACCACACATGATGACATTTTTTAATTTGTAATACATTACATCTAACATTTTAGAACTCAACTTCAATTTATATATTTTATATTATATTTTAATGAGAATTATGTGACGACCCCAATCCCACCTCTAATAGGACAGGGGCTAGTGACTAGCACCGAGCATGCATATCCCACAAATAAGATGAATTCAGCTAAGCACTTATATACACGCACACATCTCTAATCCACAAATGCTAAAATGTAAAAACACTAAGTAAAAAATCCATGTAAACCATTATAACCCAACCAGAGTAAAATAGTGAAAGGACTGGAAAGTAAATCAGGCCAAAATAAAATCTCTCAAAAAAGAAAAAGGATCCTAAAAACAATACCCACACATGATTCCCCTATCTAGGAAAGTGAGGGAACAAGTTCCTGAAACTCATCTGACAAAAACCCTACCTAATCCAACCTGAAGGTGAAGATGTTGGTACCATTGTCTAAAGCCATAGGAGCACCTGTCTATCTAGCCTGGCTAAGCACTAACGGGTGTTGGTCCACCTAGGACTCTGTCAAAGGGTCGATCATCTGCCCAAGACATGACACGTGTGGGTAGGGCCCATGTAGGGGTGAGTAAAAAAATACTCAATAGGACACCCCAAAACCAAAAAGGAATACAAGAAAGGATACCAAAAATAACACCAAAATGGATTCCACAAAGAATACCATAAATGATACCACAAATAATATTACAAATGAATGTATAGTCATCTCATGCAGGTAAAAGTCAGTGGTACAAAGAGCAGGATTATCAGTCGTGTTTCATAAGACACATAGTATTGATAAAACTCTCACTCTCAGTAAAACACACAATATCTATATGACACTTAGTCTCGGTAAGATACATAGTCTTGATAAGACACATAGTCTCGATAATACACATAGTCTCACTAAGACACATAGTCTCAAGGTCACATCTAGCCATGAGATTTTGCTTACAACATGCTCCTTCCGGGAGAACCCACTCCTCAAAGCCTTGGGTCATATAAACACTTCCTCAAAAACCCACATAGGATATTTTAAAAATAATTTATCCACACAAGGGAACAAATTCCGTAGATAACTCATCAAACAAATGTATAGTTTGAAAGATACGGTTGTTTTAGTGAAAAGGTCAGACCTTGGTCTGGTCTGGGTCTGACCTGACCTGATCCGCTGGGCTCAGTCTGGCTTGGACCATTGGCCCTAGTCTACTGGGCTTGGTCTAGCCTAGCCCATTGGGCTAGGTCTAGCATGGCCCAGCTCCCCTATTCTTTCTAGTATGCATGTAGGTTGGCTTATCTGCCACACACGGTCCACCCCATCCGCTTTCCCCCTGGTCCCCGCAGTGCAGCACCGCATCCCACACGGTTAGCCCACCACGTCTGTGCACGCCCCATGTACTCTAACTACTTGCGGCCTTTCCTCCACCACGATCTCCCATTCATGACCAATCTACATTCTACAAGGTGTTGGCCACCAGCATCGCTACTTCTGTAGGCCTATGATAATCCTTTATTGCTTTGTTTTTCTATATGGGGCCACTTCCAAAATCCTCAGGTCGTGATCTACACTACATTGGGATAAAATTATTCTTTCCACCACTCTGGGGGTCTGATCGCATTCGGAGCCTCTCAGAAAGTCGATCTGCGACCATAAGGGCCCAAAGGCAAAGAACACCAAGAACGGGGATAAGAAAATCACAAAGAATGCCCTGAGGAATGAATATCAGCCTTTTTTCATATCAACCTCAATATATTCTCATTAGAATAAAGAATTAATAAACAAGAACAGATAACAACAAACCCCAATGATTTCCCAAAAATAATCCCATTCTGCAAGAATGATCAAACCACAGTTCAGCCTGTTCATTGGTTTATCCATGTTCATTGTTGATTCTAGAATTGGGGAAAGAAAATCAAAGAAAAATTCCCTACCGTGATTCGAATTATTCTCAGATGAAGGAATGTTGTCATCATTTTCATCAAAGTTCCTTCGAATCTGGGTGTGTTTTTTATCGTCGATCCATGATCCACTAGTGTTCGTTGGATAGATCTTTATCTTATTTCCTCAGAGGAATTCTAGGGTTATGTGGTAATCCTAAATTCCTAACAAAGGCATATTAAAATAAAAACCAACACTACATCAAAAATAAATTTTTAATTTAATTATTAATGATGTTTATTTCCTTTTTGGGTTTATCAAATGAAGACCCATGATGATTAATGTTAAGTAACATCAAGGGTAAACCTTCCCTTCTAAACTCAGCGGTGCCTTTAGATTTTTGATTTGGGAACTCATTTAACATTTATTCAACTATTTTCAGAAAACTAATCATGTGCTTTATTAAAAACTAAACATTTTTTAATGAATTGTTCTAGGAACACCAACCCTCAGAATCACATGTAGTCTCGTCACTTGGTCTAATAATTTTCCCAATTAATTTACAAAAATAAAACTAGAAAAATCCAAGTAATTACATTCTCCCCACCTTAGGGATTTATGTCCCCAAAATTTAAAAAAATGGCTACTCAAACAAAAAGATGAGGTTACTGAGCATGAATATGAGCCTCCCACTCCCAAGTTCTCTCCTAAAGATTTTCATGTTACCACCAAATGTACACAAGAGAGATCTACCACCCACGAAGGATCCTCTCATGTCGATCCTAGATCTCTACCGGGTACTCTACAAAACTCTCCCCATCATTAATGTACAGCACACCCCATTCTATGACTTGTGAGTATTCATGCACGTACCTCCTCAGTTGCAACATGTGGAAAATTTCATTCACCCCATATAACTATGGTGGTAGAGCCAAGAGGTATGTAACCTCCCTAACTCTATGTAGAATCAGTAAAGGGTTAATGAACCTCATAGATAACTTGTCTCCCTAACCAAATATATACATTCTATGTTGAGTTGAGACCCAAAGGAACACATGATCTCCTTCCTTGAACTCCAAAGGCCTCTACCACCAATTAGTATAATATTTCTATCAGTTCTGTGTAGTCTTCATCTGCTCATGGATTATCTTTACCTTCTTTGTGGTCCCTCGCACCAACTCCAGACCAATGAGTGTAGACTCTACTAGGTTAGTCCAGCAAAGTGGTGACCTATAGGGTCACCCGTAAAAGGCCTAAAATGGTGTCATACTAATAGTGGAGTGATATATATTGTTTTATGCAAACTCCACTAGTTTTCAGTGACCCTCCCAACTGCATCCAAAGTCTAACATGAAAGCCTGTAGCATATCCTCTAGAACCTAAATGGTCCAATCAGTATGGCTATCTATCTGGGGGTGAAACATTGTGCTTAAGCATAAATAAGTCTTGAATTCATCCTATAATCCCTTCCACAATTGTGATATAAAGATAACATCATTATCTGATACTATCTTTAATGGGAGTCCATGAAGACGCACTATCTTCTACATGTAGAGGTGTCTTAATATCTCTACTGAACTCTACTTCTGGATAGCTATAAAGTGGACTGACTTGGTGAGTTGGTCAATAATCACCTAGATAGTATCATGTCCCCTGGGAATATATGGTATCCCTGTCACAAATTCCATCAATATCACATCCCACTTCCATTCCAGCACCTCAAGGGGTTGAGTCAAACATGATGGAACCTAGTTCTCATCCTTCACCTACTAACAGGTGAGGCATTGAGAGACAAACTTTGTAACTCTCTTCTTTATCCTAGGACACCAAAACTGATGTTTGAGGTATTGATACATCCTCTCCACACCTGTATGTACCTCCAAAGGGGATGTGTGTAACTCCATCTAATCCTTCCCCTATAACACCATCGATACAACAATATGTCCTCTAAAAATAATGATGTTCTCCCCATCTTTTGAATATCCATCAAGGGCATGCCCTGTAGACAACTGAGCACATCGATTATCGTAGTAAACATCCCTAATTTTTGCCTCCCTAACTCAATGTAAGAGTTTATGGGTGACAACTATTGACTAGAGTAAATATCCCTCCATGATAGATATCTGTAATAAAGCCAACTGCTCTGATGCCTCATTCAGTAATTGCGAACTAGATCTCCTACTAAGAGCATCTTCCATTATGCTCCCCTTCTCATGAGTGTATACAATCTCAAAGTCATAGTCCTAGAGGAACTCCATTCATTGCCTCTATCTCAAGTTTATATCCTTATAATATAAGATATACTTGATACTCTTGTGATTGGAGAAGATGATAAACCTCACTCCCATCTGGTAGTGTCACCACATCTTCAATGTGAAGACTACTGCCGCTACCTCAAGATCATGGGTCATGTAGTTCTTCTCATATTATCTCAACTGGTGTAAACCATAGTCAATCACTGCTTGACCCAACATCAGGACACAAACAAGATCGGTCCCTAATGCATCGCAGAACACTAGATACCTGATGCCATCCTATGTTAATCTCAAGATGGGAGCACTTTTCAATCTCTACCTCACCTCTTGAAAGCACTGTTGGTGCTTCTCTGTCCACACAAAAGGTTGTCCCTTTCATTTCAAATCCATCAAGGTTTCTTCCACTCTAGAAAATTCAGGTAAAAACATTTGATAGTACTCATCCAAATAAAGGAAACTTTACACCTCAGTAACACTCTTGTGTGGCTCCCAAGTAATAAATACCTCAATATTCATTGGATCCAATGAAAATATAGCCTCTACAATGAAATATCCCAAAAAATGGACCTCCTAATTCTAGAACTGAAACTTTGAGAGCTTCCCATAAATTTGTTTCTTTCAGAGTTTTTCCAAGACCATCCTCAAGTGTCTTGTGTGCTCCTCCTCAGACGCAGAGTGCACTAAGATGTCATTAACGAAGACCACTAGGAACAAGTCTAAGTAATGGTGAAAGATATTTTTCATGAGTCCCATGAACACTTATAGGGAATTTTTCATGCTAAATGTCATCGACAAGTACTCATAGTGGTTATACCGAAATTTAAAGGTCATCTTTGGTACATTCTCATCTCGTACCCATAGCTGGTGATAGCCTAATCTGAGTTCAATCTTTAAGAACTACCACATCCCTTTCAACTGATCAAAGAGGTTATTGACCCTCGGTAGTGGATACTTATTCTTCACAGCCACCTAGTTTAGGCACTATAAGTCCACACATAACCTCAAGCTTATGTATGTCTTCTTGGAAAACAAAAATAGGGCTTCCTATGGTGAAACATTGGGTCTCACAAATCCCTTCCTATGTAGGTCCTCCAACTACACCCTCATCTAACAAATCTCTATGGGATCCATACAAAATAAAAGTGTAGATATCAGTGTCGTCCCGGGGTATAGATCAATGAAAAATTCTACCTCCCTGTGGGGAGGTAATCTAGGAACATCCTCAGGAAATACGTCCTCATGCTCCACCACCACTTTAGGAAACTTATAACTCCTATCATCCACTACATCGAGGGTGAGTCTATCCAACTGATGAGTAATCGGCTTCACCCTCTAATGAGTGATTTCATCCTATTATGCATGAGTTTCATTTTCACCAACAAAGGAATTATGAATCCCATCACCATGGACACATCTCACTCTGCACCTAAAATAGTCAATCTGAGCATGAACTGTGGATAATCATCCCATACCAAGAATGATGTTGTAAGGAATCAATGCCACTACTAAGAGATCCCAACCAAAACTCTCACCTCTAAGAGTAATGTCATACTATCAACACTAGTGTGTGTGATTGAATCCCCTCTCATAGGAGTCTCAAAGTGTAAGCATCAAGTCAATGCTTCAACCAGGATCTCCAATCCCCAAACAAGGTCTGTGGAAAGAAAGGAATGACTAGCACCTGTGTCTATAAAAACTGCATCTAGGGTATAAAAGACACAAACTGTACCTCTAATCATCCCTAGAGCCTTAGGGTCATAAGCCTCCATCACCTACATCTATCATCGTCTCTTCCCACCAACTCCCTAAGCCTGGTGTGGACCACCTAGGGGTGGTGGTGGTTATAAGTCAAATTTCTTCCCACCACCTACTACCCTGCCTAATTATCTTCCATGTCCGCTGACCTGAAGAACACCATACTCCTACCTCCACCTCTACCTTAGTGGTCCCACGACCGTCTCTTGATCATCCATACGATAGGTTAGGCAGTATTATTCCAAATGTCCTTGATCGATGCACTAGTAACACATCATGTCCATCAGCTGACTCGAGTAGCCTTGGGAGCCCCACTCCACTGATCTTGTGTCATGGGATTATTCCCTAGAGTGAATGACCATATTGTGTCCCTACGACTACCTTCAGCTAACTGTTATTGAGGTCTCAGCTACCTAGTGCCCATTGGTAGCTCCCATTGCTGGTGTCGGATCCTCTAGAAAACTCTACACTAACAGAGCTTGCACAAGTACCCCCATCATAAATAGGGATGTTGAGGTATATCACTGAATCTTATATCTCTCATCATTAGCCTTTATCTAAGGTCCAAACCCTAAATAATGTGTCTCATACCATATCCATGGAGTAGCGTGAATCATCAGTAAATCTCATTGAGTATTCTTCTACAGCCATATTATCTTACTACAAATACAGAAGTACTTGTATATGAAATGATTACAAAATAGATGGAAATAACTTATCTCTGAAGAGATACTCAAATTATATCCAAGAGAGGGTCTTCTAATCATGATTCTAGATCGCTAAGATCCACCATCATCCTACAGGTCCCTGAAGAAGACTTGTGGCAAGGAATTCCATCTGTTCCTTAGGTGTTCTTGTAAGGTGGAAGACACAGATGATCGCCTCCAACTAATCCTCAACCTCCTGGGGGTCTAGATATCCCCAAAACCTAGGAGTGTGCTGCCTATAAAACTCATGCAATGCAATCAGTCTTCATGAATCGTCATCTGGTAGTACTAGTAGTAGTTTCTACTCAACGGGTGGTACTACAACAAGAAAACCACCTCGAGGTTCTATCACTAGTATAGGCCCATGTACTCATGTCGTGTCACTAGGCAGATCATCCTCATGATCACGCAATGGAATCTTGGATGTTTGTCTTCATGGAGTCATCCTAAAATGAAATAATATATACCATGATCAATAGACTATACATAGTGAGCTGACTCAACAACGAAATGAGAACAGACCCAAATCCTATTTGATGAATGTACCATTAATTTCCCTATAACCAGATTTTCTATGTACCAAATCAAAAAGTAGGTGTCCAGAGTCTTGGTGTATGGATACATCGGTCGCCGCACTAACATTGGATTCAATGTCCTAAAAGCCGAACTCAAAATACTTGACATTATTTCCCCAAACCAACCTCACTAGATCCTGATCCTAAAGTTTAAATGAACCACCCTCTGATACCACTCTATCACAAACCATCCTAGAGGGTCCCATGTCATGACTACCCTAAGCTTTCCTTCAATAGGCCAAGGGCTGGTGACTAGCACCGGGTAGGCATATCCCATAAATGGGAGGCATTCACCTAAGTACCTATATGCATTCACATATCTCCAAGACACAAATGATGAAATGTAAAAACACTGAGTAAACAATAAATTTAAACCACTATAACCCAACCAGAGTATAATAGTTAAAGGACTGGAAAGTAAACTAGGCCAAAATACAATCCCACTAAAAAGAAAAAGGATTCTACAAATAAAACACACAAATGACGCCCCTGTCTATGAAAGTGAACGCACAAGTTCCTAAAACTCATCCACAGAAAGTCCTACCTGATCCAACCTGATGGTGAAGGCACTAGGACTGTTGTCTGAATATATTGTAGCACCCATCTATCTGGCCTCTCTAAAATCCACCTGGTCCTGGTCCACGTAGGACTCCGTTAAAGGATCGATCATCTGCACAAGACATGACATGTGTGGTCAAGGCTCGTGCAGGGGTGAGTAAAATAATATTCAGTAGGACACCCCAAATACATAAAGTAATTCCAAAAATGACACCATAAATAATAAAACAAATTATACCAAAGTATACTACAAATAATACCATAATTAATATTTCAAAGGAATGTATAGTCATCTCATGGAAGTATAAATCGGCAGTACAAATAGCAGGATTATTAATCATGTTTCATAAGACACATAGACATGATAAGATACTCAGTATTGGTAAGACACAGAGTCTATATAAGACACTTATTCTCAGTAAGACACATAGTCTCGATAATACACATAGTCTTGATAAGATACATAGTCTCGGAAAGACACATTGTCTCAAGGTCATAGTCAGCCATAAGATTCCGCTTACAGCATGCTTGTTCCAAGAGAACCAACTCCTCAATCCATTAGGTCATATGAACACTTCCATGAAAACCCACTTAGGATATCTCAAAAATAATATCTCATCTCTAGGGCCACAACATTGCAGATAGCTCTTTAAATGGATGCACAGTTTGAAAGATATGATCGTTTTAGTGAAAATGTTTGACCCGGGTCTGATCTGGGTCTAACCCGACCTTCCAGACCTAGCCCAACCCACTGTCCGACCCAACTCGGTCTGCTAGGACTAGCCCAACCCGGACCATTAGGCCCATTCTACTAGTCTCATCTCGTTAGGACACTTGGTGTGGTTTGGCTCCCCTGGTCTGGCCTGCACGCATGCGGTCCGGCTTGTCCACCACACATGGCCCGCCCTGACAACATGCCCCTGGTCTTTTTGGTGACGCACCACATCCCACGCAGTCACCCCATCATGCCTGTGCACACCACATGTTCTCTACCTTCCTGTGACCTCACCACCACTGTGGGATTCCCTCTGTGGCTGAGCCGCGTTCCACGTGGCACCGATGTGTCACATCGTCGTGCGCTACCGGCCACTGGTGTCTCTACTTCTATGGGATGCTGGTCATCCTTTGGTGCTCCATTTTCAGAGATGGGGCCACTTTTGTGATCCTCAAGTCATCATCTATGCTGTGTTGGGCTCTGATTCATCTTTCCACCACTCTAGGGTCTGATAGCATTCAGAGCCTCTCAACAAGTCGACTCACGACCACGAGGGTCTGACAGTGAAGAACACCTAGAATGGTGGTAAGAAAAGCATAAATAAAACCTTGAAAAATGAACCACATCCTATAATCATATCATCCTCAATCTATTCTTTTTATAATGAAGAATGAAGAATCAAGAACAAATAATAATAAACCCCAATGATTTCCTGCAATTAAGCTCATCCCATAAGAATGATCGAACCATGGGTCAACCTGTTCGTTGGTTGATCCACATTCTTCATTGATTATAGAAACGGGGAAATAAAATCAATGAAAATTTTCTTGACTATACTATTATTAGCCATGGATGAAGGATTGTTATCATCATCGTCATCTTCTGTGAAGTTCCTATGAATTCAAGTGTGTTGTTGATCATCGATCCATGATCCGCTGGTGTTCAATCGAGAGAGTTATATCTCCTTGAATCAAAGGAATTATAGATTAATGTCATAACCCTATATTACTAATAAATTCATATTAAAATTAAAACCAACACTGCGTCAAAATAACTTTTTAATTAAATTATTAATGACATTTACATCATTTTTGGGTTTTCCACTGAAGACCCGTGCCGAATAAAGTTAAGTCTCACCTAGGGTAAACCCATCATTCTAAACTCAATGGTGCCTTTATATTTTTTAATTGGTCCCCCTTTTAAGAGTTATTACACTATTTTAGAAAAATATCTTGCACACTTTATTAAAAACAAAACATTTTTAATGAATTGTTCTAGGCACATCGGTCCTTTGAATCACACACCATCTCAGCGCCAAAACATTTTTAATGAATTGTTCCAGGCACATCGGTCCTTTGAATCACACGCCATCTCAGCACCTGGTCTCCAAATTTTCCAAATTAATTTATAAAAATAAAATTGGAAAATATGATTCATTAAAAACAAGTATCCTACCAACTTCTACGAGTGGGTAAGTATTAGGTTATATTTAACATCCAATGGCCTGAAGGCCTTCAAATTTTTATTTTATTTTAAACAGAAACACCTTTTAAGGGATGAAGGGGGATCCCGAACAGACTTCAAGGACATAAGACAATCACGACATGATGGTCTAGAGATACAAACCAACTAGACAACATAGAGTTACCCCTCCCCAGCATTTGATCGTGAAAATCCCTCCACCGTTTCATGGATGTACAGCAAGCCAATGTCCTATGTCAAAGCATAGGCCAGATCTGATGGCTAACGCCATACCCTCTCAACTTCCAAATCTATAAAGATCTGCAAAGATGAAAGACATGCTCTGAAACCTCCTCTGGGACTTGCTACATGAGATCAGGCTCGAGTACATCTCAAATCTAATGGACCACGTAAAGAACCATTACAGACAAAACATCTTCTAAAGAGAATATGAGAAACACAATGCTGGAATCAACACCACAGAAGCCCACTGATCCATGGGGCACCTCCGACACCACACGCAGCAACCCGAAGAGGAAGAAAAACCAAGAACGTGAAGTCGAGTCTTCGTCACCCAGGACTGGAAGACCCAAAAGCACATTAATGAGGTGTCTCCATTGAGGGGGTCTGACCTGATCAGAACCAGAAGCGCCTCTCTAAGCATGAAGTCGGTCATCTCAAACATCAGAAGAACCCTCATCAGATTCCAAACCGGTCGAACCACGGGAAGTGAAATCACCAACAAGGAGGGGTTTCTCATGAAATTAAAACACCACAAGAACACCATCCACACAGATAACATTCAAAACCTTTAAAAGAACCACCACAACCTCAAACTGCAAAACCCCATAGTAGATCAAGGACTAAAAACTCCCACCCTCGAGCTGTGCTGAAGGCAAAGCCAAACCGTCTGTCCGAAATCTAGACGAACTGAGATGCACCAGATCAGATCCGTCGCGGACCACGCCAATACCAAACCTCTTACCAGGGCCGATGCCTAAACTCAGAAACACACCAAATCTGAGCTAATCCGAACAACACCAACGCCAAGAAACATATTGGACCATCACCGAACCTAAAACTCGTCATATCTGAATAAACTGAGGACTTGATAGCCAACACCAGATCGAGGATGACGCCGGGACAGAGAACATTCCCAAAGCAGTGTCGGAGGTGGTTGTCGATGAAATGTGTTGTCACCAAGCTGGATGGCCAGAGATAGCTCGAGCCACACCAGGACATGCTAAAGTCGTCTCCAAGAACTGTGAGTCCGAGACGAGATCCAGAGAGCCACCCAGCACATCGTGGATCTAGAAGGCGCCATCACTGAGCCTCCAAGCCATGCCGGAGGGGGAAGGAGATAGCTCTCGATGAGAACCCTAGAAGCGATGAAGGGGATAAGACCCGCTGCTTAGAGGCTCCTGATTTTCATTTATTTTAGGGTATATATAACAATATTTCACTATAAAGACATGTATCAAAACAAATTACTTATTTTTATCAATGTTTCTATAGTGTTGAAAACAAACCAATAGAAAATATTATGGTTATTATGTTTGAAATTTAATGAGAAATATCATATACCATCAAAAAACTATCATCCCCGAAGTGGTATTTTCAAAGATAATTACTGTTTCATTTAAAATATTTATTAATACCTGTGTATTTTAATTTTTCTAGTACTACCATAACTATCAAAAGTCCTTATATTCAAAATATGAAATATATTTTCATAGAAAGAAATTGTAATCGTACCTTATGTTAGAATGTACACATATATCATGAATATGTGACTTCATACAACTTATTTAGTTGTTTTTATCATCATTTTGTCTACTTTTTTACTTAATTTCCTCATTATTTTTTTCCTTCCAAATCTATTTTTAATTTTGTGAAATCCACTTTATGGGATAGTGGTACCCGCAAAATTCAAAATTCAAAACAGAAAAATTCCAAACTTAAAAAAATAAGCACACATTAAACACCATGATCAGATCATAAAGCTGAAGGCCACCTGAGTCTTCTGAACCACATCATCATTTCCATCTTCCCAGCATAGTCAACATCACCTCCACAGCATCAAAGACAATTTTCAAAAATTCAAAAAATAGGAAAATATCAACATACCACATGAAGGACCTTGGTTCTATCACTATAAAAATGTATTGGGAAACGAAAAACTAGATTAGAAAGACGTCTCAAACTATGCCACCTGACGGTCAATCACACAATTGACAGCACCACTACCGGCGAGAACCCACCGGTGGTCATTCTTCCTCATCATCATTATCAAATGCTTATTTTGTTAATTTTCATAGAGATCATGAATAAATGACTTCATTAACAAGGATTATTCACTCCTTTACTATGATAATGCATTGTAGGATAAAAAGACTTGGTGGAATAAACTATACCTCAATCTAAGACATATTATACCAGGTATGACTCAAATTGTGTGGTTTTAATTTAAAATTTAAATTTTATTAATTTATTTTTTTCATATTTATGTATAATTTTTTTATTTATAATGTTAATAAAATAATAATTTTTTTCTTATATAGGTGGATTATTTTGGGAAGTCATATTTTTCCTTCAACTATCTACAACAATCCAAAATAGAGAGAACATGTTTCTTTTTAATGTGACATTTTAGGTAGCATGGGGTTTAATTTTCCATCCAAATAGAACATTTCTATCTTTTTTGGCTTGGATCATATAGTTTAAAGAAAAACAAACATCAAAAACTCCATTATCTTCATCTCAATCTAATACACAATGTGATCGAAATGAATTGAAATGTATGTTTTCAGTTTATAATTTACATTTTAGTTTAAATCACACATCACATACTCAAATCTGATAAAAAAACATTCATATTGTTTTTATACTTTAGGAAAAGAATCCATAAGTGATTTTAAAAGTATAGGAATCAGCCTCACCACAATCGGACACATGGTGTGACCAGTATGACTCCAAGTGTGTCTTTTTATTTATAATTGGCATTAATTTTAGTAAAAAACAATAGTGACATAATAAAAACTAAGAAAACACATTTTTATTGTTTTGATACTTTATAAAAATGATCCATGAGTCATTTTTAACATGTAGGAATCACTCCCACCACAATCCAATGCAAGGTGTGACCAGTAAGACTCTAAGTGTGTCTTTTTATTTAAAATTGACATTAATTTTAGTAAAAAGGACGAGTGGAATACTCAAAACTATAAAAACACATTAATATCGATTTTATAATTTATTAAAATTATCTATAATTTATTTATGATGTGAGGAATCAATTGTACCTCAATCTGACATACAATGTGACAAGTATAACTCAATGTGTATGTTATAATTTTAAAATTGACAATTTAGTTCAAAAAGAGTGTCAATCACCAAAAACCAAGAAAAAATGATCTGATTGTCTTGATAATATAGGATAATTATTCATAAATCATTTTTTACATGTAGTAAGTAGTCTCATGTAAAATTGACACACAATGTGACTGGTATGACTCAAAGTGTGTGTTTCTAATTTGAAATAACATTTAAGTAAAAAACATAAATAACATACTAAAAATTGAGAAAACACATATTTATTATTTATATACTTTTTTAAATTTATCCATAAGTCATTTTTGATGTGTAATAATTAACATCACCTCAATCCGACGCACGGTGTGACCAATATGACTACAAATGTGCCTTTTTATTTAAATTTGACATTAATTTTAGTAAAAAGAACAAGTGACATACTCAAAATTGAGAAAAATCGTTTGTATTGTTTAGTTAATTTATTAAAATGATCCATAAGTCATTTTTTAAGTGTAGGAATAAACCTAACCTCAATAAAATGCATGTTGTGACTGGTACAACTCAAAGTGTCTATAATCAGTTTAAAATTGACATTTTAGTTCAAAAAGTGTGTCACTCACTAAAATCCAAGAAAACATGCTATTATTTTCTTCATAACATATAAAAATGACTCAAAATTAATTTTTTTATGTTTAGAAAGTATTATCACATAAAACTGACACACAATGAGACTGATATGACTCAAAATGTGGGTTTCCAATTTGAAAAGACATTTTAGTAAAAAACACAAGTGACATACTAAAAACTAATAAAATTCATTAGGATTGTTTTTATAATTTAGTGAAATGGTCCATGAGTCATTTCTAATGTGTAGGAATCAACATCACCTAAATCTGACGCATGGTGTGACCAATATGACTCTAAGTGTGTCTTTTTATTTAAAATTGACATTAATTTTAGTAAAAAGAAAAAGTGACATAATCAAACTCAATAAAACACATTGTGGTTGTTTTTATACTTTAATATAGTGATCCATAAGTAATTTTTAATGTGTAAGAATAATTCACACCTTAATCTGACACATGGTGTGACCGATATGACTCCAAGTGTGTCTTTTTTTTTTTAAATTGACATTAATTTTAGTAAAAAGAACAAGTGAAATACTCAAAACTAAGAAAACACATTCACATTTTTTTAATAATTTATAAAAATTATCCATAAGTTATTTTTGACATGTATGAATAAACTAAACCTCAATACGATGCATGGTATGACTGGTATGACTCCAAGTGTGTCTTTTTATTTAAAATTGACATTAATTTTAGTAAAAATGACAAGTGACATATTCGAGATTGATCAAACATATTCATATTGTTTTGATAATTTAGTAAAATGATTTATACGTCATTTTTAAAAATTATGAATTATGCTCACCTCAATATTATATGCATTTTTTCCAGTATGACTCAAAGTTTCTATTATCATTTTAAAATTGACATTTTAGTTCAAAATGAGTGTCACATACTAAAAACTAGTAAAATACACTCTGATTATCTTGATAATTTATTAAAATTATTAATAAGTTATTTTTAATGTATAGGAATTAGTCTCACATGAAAATGATACATGATGTGACTGATGTAACCCAAAGTCCATGTTTTCTGTTTAAAATGACATTTTAGTAAAAATAACAAGTGACATACTCAAAACCAAGAAAAGGAATTCGTATTATTTTGATTCTTTAGGAAAATGATACATAAGTAATTTTTGATGTGTAAGAATCAATCACACCTCAATCTGACACACAGTGTGACTGATATGACTCCAAGTGTGTCTTTTTATTTAAAATATACATTTTAGAAAAAAACACAAGCTACATAATAAAAACTAATAAAGCACATTTATATTATTTTAATACTTTAATAAAATAACACATAACTCATTTTTTACATTTAGGAATCCTCCACACCTCAATATGATACATGGTGTGCTTGTTATGACTCAAAGTGTCTGTTTTCAGTCTAAATTTGGCATTTTAGTTCAAAATGTGTGTAACTCACTAAAAACCAAGAAAATATGCTCAGGTTGTCTTGATACTTTAGGAAAATGATTTATTAGTCATTTTTGACATGTGAGAATTAATATCGCATCAAACCAATACAACATGTAACTGATAAGACTCAAAGTGTGTGATTGAAGTTTAAAATGACATTTTAGTAAAAAAGAAAAGTGACATACTCAAAACTAAGCAAACATATTCAAATTGTTTTTATACTTTAGTATAATAATTCATGAGTCATTTGTGATGTGTAAGAATCTTTCCCACCTCAATCCGACGCGTAGTGTGACCGATATGACTCTAAGTATGTCCTTTTATTTAAAATTAAAATTTTATTAATGTATTCTTTCATATTTATGTTTAATTTATTTATTTATAGTATTAATAACACAATATTTTTTTCTTATATACGTGTATTACTTTACATAGGTTAGTGTGGTTTGTTCAAAAAATTGATACCATGCTCGAGCTTTTTTGAGAGGGGGTTTTAGGTGCCAAAAACGATGAAACATTAATGTTTTTAAATGTTTGTGGATAGTAATTGCAAATTTAATTATATAAAATATTTTTTTAAATGTATATAGTAGTTTTTTTATGATGTAGAATTTATTTTAATTAAATTATGTATTTTCATGCACGTTTATTTTCATATAGGTTCATACTGGTGTATTTTCTTCGACGTTTTGTTATTAAAACAGCACACTGCAACAGTGGGACCTTTAGTTCTAATGAAAGAATTGATACAACACTTTTTTCTCATGTTAAAGCCTTTTTTTGTGTGATGTTAAAGGGTCGATCTATGGTGTCGGTCATTACACAAGTTAATAAAAATCCACGACCTCTCAATCTGAAACTGATTTTAACTTAATAGAATTTTATTTTCATATATAGGATTACCAATACATAAAAATATTATCTCACAAAATTTATAACAAAAATAAATATGGGGTAATTAAATAACATGTGTGATGTTTTTTTAACAAAGTTTTGTATTTTTTAAAATCTAACCTTTTATAAAATAATTTTTGTGTTCTTAAGTATCGGACCTAGTCTATCAGAATGAGTTTTTTAAGAAAGTTTAATGTTTGAATCCAAACATAAAGGGGGATAAATGTTTTTATCCTTAAGAAATTTGTTTTCTAGACATGGTCGGGTTTATGGAATCAGGTTATCGTACAAAGAAGCACCAAATTCATAAGTGGTCAGAAAGATGAAGTTGTTGATCAGATGCACCATTGGTCTCAGGTCCATATGTATGAAGTTCAAGATCCATCAGACATAGTGTTTGTTATAAATTTAGAATTTGTTGAGGGAAGAAGTCTTAATGTTGCTGAATATTTTTTAAAGATGATCGTGAATTCATGAGTTAGAAATTTTTCATACTTTTTAACCTTAAATCAGATAATTCTTTGTTGGGAATGAAGTTCTCACAAATCATGAAAACTATCATGATAAAATATTTTTAATAAATTGAGTAAATGTAAATTTTGTATTAGTTCTAGAAAACTGGAAACATGATATTGGATCCATAAGTACCTGACTGAAAATTTGTCAAAGTATTCTTTATAAGGTTTGAATAAGTCAAAGTTAAAGTTTAAATGTAAGCTATTTTAAGAGTTTTGAAATTTGAGTAAGCGGGAAAAGTTTTTCAATTTCCCACCTTTGATTTTATGAGTTTCTAATAAATATAATCACACATCATTAGAAATTTTAAAATTTTCACATAAGAAAAAAAGGAGAAGCACTGAATAATTTGAGTGAAAGTTCCTTCCGGACAGAGATCTCATTAGAAGATCAGACAACTATTGTTTTTGTTTACCACACTGAGAAACATTATATTGAGAATATCATACTCATTCAATCATACTGAGGAAGATCATACTGAGTTTTTTTAGAAGAGTTTGATAAGTAAATATTGGGAAATGGAAGGTCATATTGAGTCGATTATACTAAGTCAATGAGATTGGGTTTATAGAACTAAAGGTTATCATACTCAGGGTCATCAGACTTAGAAACTTTTGTAGATCAAAATGAACAAAGTTTTTTTACTTTTGTTTTGGATTGTTTTTTTAAGAAACTTTTTATACTAATAGGAGTGAGTATAATCATTCCTATAGGGAGATATAATGTGTCTAATAGGATTTAGCATAAGTTGTATTCACTTATTCATAATAGTGAATTTCCATAGACCCACGGGAGTGGTAATGGAAAATATGTAGCTTCTCATAGTGAGGAAGAACCATGTAAATATCATGTACTTTACTTGATTTCCTACTTTTTTATACATGATTCACTACCACAAAAACAGTTTTTAGCAGCGCCCCCCTTTATCAGTGCTTTTTATCAGCGCTTGCTTAGTAGCGCTGATAAAGGGCCCCCCTTTATCAGTGCTTTCTTAGTAGCGCTGATAAAGGGCCCCCCCTTTATCAGTGCTTGCTTAGTAGCGCTGATAAAGGGGGGCCTTTATCAGCGCTTTGTTTAGCGCTGATAAAGGGTCGGCTTCAAAAAAAAATTAAAAATATATTAATATATAAATATAGTTATATTTTTATATAAATATAATATATAATTTTTAAATATATTTTAGATAAGTATAAATGTACATTTACACTTATTATACTTAATATTTAAGATATTTAGTGAAAATGACTTCTTAAAAAATTAAAAAAAATATTTTTAATTAATATTTTGATTATCATTATGGAGTAATAGTCATTTAATAACAATTTGAGGACTAAAAAAATTAAAAAATTTAAAAAAAAGATCCAAAATATGTTGAAAACGCAACTCAAACTTCAAACGGCCATAACTTTTGATCCGAGTGTCCGTTTGAGCTCTACCACATATCAAATCGAAGCCTGTGACGAGCTCTACGTTGCTATAACTAGGGAAACCAAAGTCAAGCATTTTTCGAGGCCAAAAGAGGCCCAGAAGGCCTCCAAAACTGAGTTTTTTGTCGGGGTACCCAGATTTTTTAACATTTTGTAAATTTTCAAACTCGTTTAAGGGGGTATTATTGGCTTTTCTTGGTGGAGACTAAATTTATTCCAAGGTATTACATTCATATTGATATTATGTCTTTGAAATTTCTTCCTTTTTTATAATGAACTTCTATTTATAATCAAATATATAACTATATGTACATATTTTTTATATATTCGCACCTAAAAATTAAATTTTTTAAATAAATAATTAAACATATTTACATATAAAATATATTAGCTTTATCTAAATAATAACTAATATCCATTTTATTTAAACTACCAATATATGAATATTTATATACCTATATATTAATCTAACTATATATATATATATTAATCTAACTATATATATATTAATCTAATAACTATATATATATTAATATAACTACATATATATATATTAGTATTACTATAAATATATATATTAATATCACCATAAATATATATATTAATATCACTATATATATATTAATATAACTATATAAATATATATTCATATAACTATATATATGTTAATATAACTATATATATGTTAATATAACTATATAGATGTTAATATAACTATATATATGTTAATATAACTATATATATGTTAATATAACTATATATATGTTAATACAACTATATATTAATATAAATATATATTACTATAGGAATAAATATAACTAAATATATATATGTATATATATAGATATAGATATATATTAATACCACTATATATATATATATATTAATATTACTATATATATTATAATATAACTATATATATATATATTATAATATAACTATATATATATATTAATATAAATATATATTACTATACGAATAAATATAACTAAATATATATATATATAGATATCATGAATTGGAAAGCAAATCAAAATAGAGTAGTGGTAAGGGCTTAGGCGCGCAGGGGGGGGGGGGGGGGTCTCGAGTTCAAATCCTGGTGGAGGCAGGGGTGTGCGCGCATGGGGAATATTGGAACAAGCGCTGTTAAAGGGTAGAGGGGGGTGCGTGGGGTGCGTCGGGTGATCTATAGGGGCCTAAAAGCACTGTAAAAGGGGGGGTTCAAGTGCTATAAAAGCCCCCCCCCCCCCCGATTGGTGGTATTTTTTAATTTTTTTTAAATTTTTTTAAATTTTTTTAATTTTTTTTAATTTTTTTTAACTTTTATCAGCTCCTTTTTAAAAGCGCTGATAAAAGGGTCCTTTATCAGCGCTAAAACGAGAGCGCTTATAAAGGAAGCGCTGATATAGGACCCCTTTATCAGCGCTAAAAAAAGCGCTGATAAAGGGGGTACTTTTATCAGTGCTTTTTTTTAGCGCTGATAAAGGGGTCCTATATCAGCGCTTTTCGGAGCGCTGATAAAGGGGACCCCCCCTTTATCTACGCTGGCTTTATCAGCGCTTTTCTAGCGCTGATAAAGGCCATTTTTAGCACTGATAAAGGTCGTGTTTGTAGTAGTGATTATTTAATAAAATATTATAAGGATATAAACATTAACATGTTGTGGGGTTAATTTTTAAAAGTATTAAAATTTAAAAAAAGTGAAAAACTAATTCACCCCTAGTTGTTTTTCATTCCTTTGTAAATTCAATTAGTATCAGATCTAAGGTTTCCTTATTGAATCCTTATCATAGATAATATAAATTCTATCAAAAGTAGATGAATTCCTACATTTTTTGGAAAAAATTATTATGGTTGGAAAAAATAGGATGATTTCTTATCTTCTATTTCTTGTCTTGGAAGTTATTTAGGCTACTACAATTGGTTTTTCCACCTATTAATAACGATGATCCTATAATGATTGAAGAAAAAAGAAATATTTAAAATTATGGAAAGGATAGAAATTTTATCCATATTTCTCTATCAAAAAATTTTTATATGAAGGTGATGAGTATCAAAACTTCAAAGAGTATGTGGGATAAGTTGTAAAGTATTTTTTAAGGGAATACTAAAGTGAATAAAGAATAGCTAAAAATTTGTCATAGTAATTTTAAAGACATAAGAATAATATATGAAGAAACTATTTGTGAATACTTTATTAGGGTAAATGAAATTGTTTGAAACATCATAGGATTTGGAGAAGTGCTGGAAGATTATACAATTTTGAATAAACTTATCTGAAACTTTTCAGAAAAGTTTGATTCAAAAAAATTACTTTAGAAGATAAAGGTGATTTATGTCTTTATGCGTTTCATAACTTTATTTTTGCTTATTAAATGATAAAAACTTCAATGATCAAAAATAATATAAAATATGAAATGTATCTTGAAGCCATGAGAAAAATTAAAATACAAGATACTAAAGATGTTGATTTTTATGACTCTAAAGATAAAGAGGATGATGAATTTAATGACAAAATCATGTCTCTTATATCCAAGAACTATTCAAGATGAAGATTAAAGTATAGATTAAAACTTATGATCAAATGTTTTGAGTGTGGTGGAATAAGACCCTTTGTTATAAATTTCAACAAGAAGAAAGATGGAGATTATCAAGATTATTATGATGAAAAAACCCGATGAAAGAAGTGGGAAAAAGTTATAAAGAAGAAAATTCATTCGACTAATATAAGAAGAAGTTCACCGGAGATAAAAGAAGTATGCTATGTAAGAAATTTGAATTAGACTCAAATGAAAAAAATTATTCATAAGATGAAAGTTCTGAAAAATTCATAACCTTAATTATAAAATTTGAGAAAACAAAAGATTCATTAGATAGTGAATAAGGTGTTGAAGAATCATATAGAGAGTATCAACTCAAAACAGAACTTGTTACATGTCTTGAGAAAATTAGAACTCTTAAGAAAGAGACTAGATTAATGAATAAATATTTTGAAGAATTCTATTAAAAAGTAAAATATGTCATCAATAAGGAGGAATAATACATTAAGAATATCTTAAGTTATAAATTAAGAATTTTTTAATAGGGAAATATGGTTCAATATCTCAGTGAGAATTTAGAAGATAAGGAATAAGAAGTTAAAAAGTTTCAATAAAAACTTCTTGAGTCTAATATTACCTTAAGAAAGATGAATGAGAACTTCAAAAAATCTTCAGAAGTAAAATATGAGACTTTTAAAGTTTCTGAGAAAGTTCAAATCAAAAATAATGTGAAATCCTTAACTACCAAAAATAATGTTTCATCTGAATTTTATAACATTTTAGGTGAGAATAAAAGTGTTGCGAAACTTTGGATGGAGAAAGTATGTGAGAAACCCATCACATCTACAAAATTTGAAAACTCGCACAAAAGGAAATATATTCCATTCCCACATTATGTTGTAGTGGGAATAAATTATCAACCTCAACAAAGTTTCTACAGATAAAGATATGAATTCAATAGAAAATCAAGATTTTATGGTTTTTATTGGTTATTTGGAATATATGGTAACATGTCTTATAATTGTTTTCACAAATTATCTATAATTGGAAGAAGTTTTTAGTAGAGTGGAATAAATAGTGAAAGTGGAATGATTAATATTGTTAACTTACAAAAAGCTGAAAAAGTAAATTATAAATATATGTTATAAAATTTCCAGTGAATAATCAGTTTTACTATCTGGAATAATTTTGTGGAATATGTGATCAACCAGGTCATATTACTGAATAATTTATGGCTAGTCTTCTAGGAAAGGTTTTGTATGAAAGAAAAGAAAAGGAAGAAGGAAGGAAGAAAGTTGAAGAAAGATCCTTTGTTATTGAGACTGCCTTGAAAGAAAGTAAAAGGAACAAACAATTTATAGTTGATAGTGGTTGTTCTTCACACGTTAAAGGTGATTTAAAAATATTGAAACATGTTGAAAATTGTGATTTAGGTTCTGTTACCTTTGGGAATGATAGTTCTTTAAAAATATAAGGAATCAGAATAGATGAGATTGAAGTAGAAAAGTTAAAATCTAAGTCAGTTTTATTTTTTTATGGGATAAAATATAACATACTTAGTGTAAGTAAAAATTTTTATGATGGTAAATAATTGATCTTTATAAATTATTCTTGTGTTATCAAAGGTGTAAAAGATTTCAAAGTTATTACAAAAGGATAAATAACCAGTGGGAATCTCTTCTAAATAGAATAATTTTACAACTCATGTTACTTAAGTGTTGAAGTTGAAAATAAGTTATGGCATTGAAGACTTGGCCACCTTGGGAAAAAAAGTACAAACAAAATTTCTAAGGCTGATGTTGTTTGAAACTTTATATAATTTAAAAGAATAAAATAACATGTTTTTGTAACTTTTTAAAAACATAATATGACTAATAAAAGTCATAAGAGAGTTGAAATTCAGTCTACCAGAACTCTTGAACTTATTCATTCTGATTTATGTGGTCCAATGATACATCAATCAATTAAATGAAATTTATACTTTATCACTTTTATTAATTATTTCACTTATATGAAAAACATCATGTTTATGAAATACAATTCATAGGATATGGAAATGTTCATGTTTCTCATAAAATAAGTTAAGAAATAAATGGGGGTTTATATAAAAAGGTTGACATTAGATAATGGTATATAATTTGCAAGAAATAATTTTAAAACTTATCTGAGAAATTATGGTATCAAAAATCAATATAGTTCTCTCTATAATCCCCAAAAAAATAGAGTATTAGAAATAAATAATATAAGTTTTGTGGAAATGGGAAGAATTATGTTAGCATAATATAAGAATTTATAGTTCTATTGGAAAGAAGTTGTTAAAACTATTGTACATGTTTAAAATATACGCTTGTTGATATTGGAAACCAAAATTACTTCTTATAAAATGTGGTATAATAAAAAACCTTCAATGAATTACTTCAAAGTTTTTAGAAGTTAATTTTTACAAAAAATAAAATAATCAGATCTAGGATAGTTTGATGAGAAAGCTAAGGAAGTATTTTTTGTTTTATTCACCAAATGGAAGAAGTTAAAAATATTGGAACAAATGCTTAAAAAAGTTGGTGGACTCATATGATGTGAATGTAATTGAAAATTAAAATTCCTTAAAAAAAGTTGTTGATAACGCTGAGGATGATAAAATAGATATTTCCAATGATAGTAAAAGTAATTAAAAACATCCGAACCAAGATTTAGGAGAATTGTGTGATGAGGAAATTTTGTCTAGGAAAGAAATTTTGAAATTTCCTACCTTACAAAAACATGTTGAGTTCGAAAACATTATTGGAAATTAGAAGGATCAAGTTGAGATTAAAATAAAATTGTGATTATAAAATCATACATCACTTATCATAAAATATTTAAACTGAAATCAGTTTCAGAATATTTTCAACATAAAGAATGTGTGGATTCTATGAATGAAGAGTTGGATCATATTGAGAAAAATGAAACATGGGAACTTGTTCCATGGATAGTAAATAAAAATTTTATCATAAAAAAGTGGGTTTGAAGAAACAAATGAAATGAGCATGTAGAAGTTTTAAGAAACAAATAAAGAGTTGTTTTTAAAGGCTATGCACAGGTGGAAGGTGTGAATTTTAAAGAAACGTTTTCATTGTTTGAAATATTATAAACAATTAGAATGTATCTATCAGTAGATTCACATTGAAATTAAAAAGTTTATCAGATAGATGTAAGATTAGCTTTCTTAAATTGAGAAATTGAGGAACTAGTTTAAATTGAACAACCTTGTGGGTTTCTACTTTATGAGGATGAAAACAAAGCTTGTATATTTAAGAAATATTTGTATGGTCTAAAACAATATCCACGTTTATGGTATTCTAAACTTGACAATTGTTTGAGAATGTTGAATTTTTCTAAATAAAAAGTTGATAGAAACTTATATGTAAAATATGTTGACTTTGGAATCCTAATTGTAATTGTTTAGGTGGATTATATAATTTTTTATATGGAAGAAGAAAAAATTTCTAAATATTTTTCTGAGGAAATGAAGAAGAATTTTGAAATGTCAATGTTGGGAGAATTAAATTTCTTTATTGGCTTAAAAGTTCAACAAAAAGAAAAGTATATTTTCTTATCTCAATAAAAGTATGTCGTAGAATTGTTAAAAAAGTTTACAATGTAAAAATAAAAATAAGTTTCTACTACTAATTTGTGATCACAAAGTTGAGTAAATATGAGTCCGGAAAAATTGTGAATTATAATGAATTTCAGAAGCTGATAGTAAGTCTACTTTAGCTTATATCTTGAAGGCCTAATACTATTTATGATGTGACTTTGTGTGCCTAGTATCAAAGTAATCAATAGTAATTACATATTTAGGAATTAAATAGAATTATGAGATATTTCAAAGGAACAACTTAACATGGTTTGTTATACAAAAGAAATTTTGAGATAAAGTTTCATGGTTATACTGATGTCAATTGAGATGGATATTGTAATGATATAAAATCAACCTCATGAGGAACATTTTTCTTGGTTGAATGTTGTGTAAGTTGGAATAGTAAGAAACAAATTTCAGTAACTTTGAGTATAGAGGAATCATAATATGTTACATCTACTCAGGATTCTAGTCAGATGTTGTGGATGAAAGTTCAATAAGAATATTTGAAAGTAAAAGTTTGTGATAATTAGAGTAAAATTGATCTTTCTAAAAATCCTATAAAACATTCAAGATCAAAAAATATTGATATAAATTTTAACTTTATTAAAGATAAATTTTATTCCTCATATTTTTTTTTGTAATATATCTCAATAAAGTATCATATTTATGATACCTTCACATAGTCAATGTTGAAAGAAAGGTTTCTTGAGTTGAGGTTGCAACTTCATTTTCATCCTCCTCTAATGACTTTTTAAATATCATAATGAGGTCTCCCATTGTTCTCTGGATTATCTTTACAAAAGGGAATAGAAAGTAAAAACTGCTTTGTAATAAGTTTTTACTTATCTTTATTTTATGAATCTGAAGTTGTGGTTATCATAAAATGGGGGAGAGAAAAATAAAAGTGAGAGAAAAAGGAAAGTGATGAAATTTTATCTTTACATGGCCACAAAATTTTCTTTCCACTTAGGGATGGAATTCCTTAAAAAATATTACATTTTATAGTATTTTGGTGTTAATAAACTCTCTTTTTAGAAAGGATATGTTTAGATAAAAGAAAAAAAACTTGATTTGTTGATAAAAACTTAGTTTTTGAAAATTTTCTAAGAGTTGAAATGGTTTTTAATGGGTATTGTCATCAAATCTAAAGGGGAGATTGAATAAACTTTATAATTTTTTTTAAGTTTTTTATTTATTGACAATGAACCTTTTTATAAAATAATTTTTTTGTTCTTCAGTATCAGACCCATTCCATCGGAATGAGTTTTGTAAGAAATTTTAATATTTGAATCAAAACAAAAAGGGGGAGCAAATTTTTTATCCTAAAGAATGTTTTTTTTCTGGCATGGGTTTCTGGACTTGGGTTATTGGACCGAGTAGTACAAGATGAAGAAGTAGTTAGAAAGATGATGTTTTTGATCAGGCAAACCATTGGTCTCAGGTATATTGGCATAAAGTTCATGATCCATCAGACATGGTGTTTGTTAGAAAGTAATAAGTTTATGAGTGAAGAAGTTGTAATGTTTCTGAATAGTTTTTAAAGAAGATAGTGAAGTCAGGAGTTAGAAAGTTTTCATACTTTCTAACCTTAAATCATATAATGCTTTTCTGGTCATGAAGTACTAAAAAATAATGAAAACTATCATGATGAAAGGTTTTCAAGAAATAAAGGAATCATATATTTTGTGTCAATTCTAAAAACCCTAAAAAAGAAGATCAGATCATGAAGTACCAGATTGAAAAGTTGTCATAAGTCTGAAAGAGTTATCGCTAATGAGGTATGAATAATTTCAATGTTTCTGAGTGGAGCTATCATCGTAATGGGAATTCCATCATATTGATAATTATATCATAATGATAATTCCATAATTATGAAGATTTTAACATGACTAACTCTAAGGAGGAATATCAATCATATTAGGAATAGGAACTAATTCATCAAATGAATGCCTCACACCGATAACACATTGGATGAAAAACATCAGAGTGATCAGAGTTGTTGATGATAATCCATCAAAGGGAGATCAGTTATGAAAATAAGTGAAGATTCTAAAATAGTTGTTTTTTCTTGAGAAGAAACAAAGTAAAATTTCAAGTTTAAAATCAAATAAGATTGTGACACCAATAAGTCATATGTTGAATAATTTTGTCATAATGAGCTGAGGAATATAGTCAGATCATAATGAGCAGTGTAAGAAATTCATATCATAATGATCTAAGAATGAAAGGAAGATTTTAATGAGAAGAGGAAGCTGAATATGAGGACATTGCATCATATAGAAGAAAATTTATTTTGTTTGAGAAAACATATCTTGTAGTATTCTTGAGAAGGTTTGAATAAGTTAAAGTTGAATTTTAAATGCAGGAGATTTTTAGAGTTTTGAAATTTTAGTAAGCAGGAAAAAAATTTTAGTTTCCCATATATTATTTTTTGAGTCACCTATAAACAGAAGCATAATTAATTTGAATTTTTCAACTTTTCACATAAGAGAAAAAGTCATAGAACTAAAATTTCCTTCTAGATAGAGATCTCATTAAAAGATTGGACATCTACTGATTTTATTTACAGGATTGAGAAACATCATATTGAGAAGATCATATTGAGTTGATTAGACTGAGGTAGATCATACTGAGTTTTTTTAGTATAATTTGAGAAGTGAAGATTGAGAAAGTGAATATCATATTGAGTCTATTGTATTGATTCAATTAGACTGGACTCGTTGGACTGAAGGCCATCAGACTCAGGGTTATCAAACCCAAGAACTTTTGTGGATCAAATTGAATAAATGCTCTTTACTTTTGTTTTGGGTCAATATTTGTGTAATAAACTTTGTAAACTAATGTGAGTTAGTATAATCATTCCTATCAGGAGATAGAAGGTGTCTAATGGGGTTGGTACAAGTTGTATTCACTTCTTCATAATAGTGAATTTTCATAGACCCATGGGAGTGGCTATGAAAATGATGTAGGTTATCACACTATGGTCAAACATTGTAAATATTATGTTATTTAATTTATTTCCTAATTTTTCATGCATGAGTGTTTACAAAAATATTATAAGGATATAAACTTTAATAGTTTGTAGGGGTTATGTTTTAAAAGTATTGAAACTTACAAAAATTGAACAACTAATTCAACCCACACCCCCCCTCCTTTTCAGTTGTTATTTGATCCTTTTAAATTTTATTAATAAATATAAAGTGAAGTAAAAATGAGATTTAGTTTGTATTCAATGAACAAGTAGGGGATATGCAATACAGACAATGTGGGAAAATTTAGTTTTCATGCCAATGAAAATAGTCATCACCATTTAGAGATCTCTAATACTAAAAAGAAAGTGAGTTTTCCCTATTTTCACCTCCCTAAAGTCTCTAGAATCATACCTTTGTCACCCCCGATGCAATTGTCTGCTTGTCCCAGGCTTTCCTCGACACCACCAACCTCCCCTAAAACCCTTATCCACCCACCCCCAGTGCTTGATGACCTTGAACAACACATACCTTGGTTACCCTTGGCACTTCTCATGTAATGTCCTAAGCCCAGTATCCTAGAGTTAGTGCCATAATTTATTACATTGGAAAATATACAATGAAACACATACCAAAGGATCAGATAGTTTAGTAGTCTTAGTAAACAAGATACATATTTGAAATTAAAATTACATTTTAAACATAAAATACAAAAAAGTATTTTCCTATGATAATACCATTATTCCCCTTAGTGTAACCATGTATATCAATCATAATAAACTACTTAGAAACCTAGGGAAAAAAACATAATAAAGGGGTGAGATCAAATTCTAAGTGAGGGTTATGTACATCAGAATATAACTTGAATTAATAAGAATAATCAATTTGGAAAGGTAAATGACTGATCACACATTCCATTTAATCAATAACATGACAATGAAAGGTATCCATATATTTCTTCATAGTGAAAATACTCTACATAATAATAATTGAATTTAGAATCTAGGAAATGATTAATTAATGAATTTCATGTATCTATAACATGAACCAATACCATTAAGACCTTTCACAAGACAGCTTAAAACTACTGGGTACAAACCAGTTAGGTTTTTCCAACTTCCTATCTACTATCATGACCATTCACAAGACAATCTAAAAACTATTGGGTAAAAACTGTTGGTCGGAGTGGATACTCAAGAGGGGGCTGAATTGAGTTCCAATTAAAATTTCTGTTTAAAAATATTTATATTAAAATACCACAAAATAAAAATAAGTTAAACTATAGTGAATTTATACAGATTGTAAAAGTTCAATTAGTTTCTCAAAGATTGATTAGGTCTCAGTTAATTTAATCAGGAGATTAGATTAACTTTTGAAACTAACTTACTGATTCACAATAAGTATAAACACCTGCTAATTTAACTATAAAAGTAACTTTAACACAAATTGTATTTCAAAGTAATTAGCAGCAGAATATTCAATAAAATCTAAAACCAAAATAAATAAGCACATCAGTTTTAAAACAATAGGTTCAATCTCAAGATGAGAATTAGACCTCTCAAACAATTTATATAAATTTGATCCACACCCTGGATCTGGGTAAAAAACAGTGCAAAGATTATCCAAGTACTAAGAACTCTACCACAGTTCTTTATAGGAAAACAAAAAAACAGCACACAGATTATCTGGGTATTACTTAACCTCTACCACTATCCATAGTAGGATAAAAAAGATTTATAGAAGGTTTGTGTGAGGATCTAGAAATCCTCCAGCTTAGCTCAGGAGAAAGTGTGTGTATAAAATGTACAGAGTATCCACACTGCTCAAAATGTAAATAAAAGAATCACTGAGATAGTAGATATGAGTTTTAGAAAGCTCTAGTGATTTGAAGTGTAGCTTTGGACTCTTGATTAATCAGGAATGCTTCTAAGTCCTTCTCTAGTTTTTGTCTAAAAAACAGAGGGTCGTTTTCTTCAAGTTCAGTTTGATCAGCTTGAGTGCATGAAGAGCTCATTGTAGTTCTTCACTCCTTGACTAAGGTGTATCTTGTGTTCTCCTCTAGAATGAATGGCTTCTTGTATATCCAGTGTTCCTCCAATATGAAAGTAGCCTTTCTTTTCTATGTGAATGCACCACCTTCCAATGGTATTTATCCCTTTCTTTTCCACACACTTCACATGCCTCCTTAGTTGCATTCTGCCTGGCCTTTTTCCTTCTTTTTATAGCTTTCATCTCTGGTAAAAGAAAATGATTACCTTTTTATAGGTACAAGGTACGGTTCCCTGACATTCCAATAACTATCATTAAATAACATTAACTGCATTAAAATCATCAAATATTACCATTTATTAATAAATAAATAATATTGAGAGTATAGAGTTTGACTGGTCAGTCTTTCATCAGTAGCCTTTTGTCGGTAGATGTGTAACGGTGGACTTTGTATAGCTCTGACCTCCTATTGGTAGCTATTTTTCCTTGTACCTGTAGCTCCTTGTATCGGTAGCTGTTACTCCGTGTATCAGTAGCTCTATGTACCGGTGACTCCTTCTATCAGTATCTTGTTTGTTCTAGCAGTAACTCGCTTGTATCGGTAACTCGGTGTATCGGTGACAGTCTGTATCCGTGAACTTTGTATCGGTAGCCTGTGCATAGCGGTAGCTCAGTTTTGTACTAGTAAAGTGTATATCGGTAGACTTATACGTACCGGTAGACTTGTTTTATCGGTAGCTCAGCTCCTATCATTAGCTCTATGTATCGGTGGACTTGATCTATCATTGGCATATGCTTATCGGTGGACTTATACATACTGGTAGCTCTGTGTATCCGTGACCTTTTCTTATCGTTGACTATGTCTATCGGTAGACTAAGTACCGGTAGATCTGTATCAGTACCTAAAAGCATATCAGTGACTTAACACTTATCTGATTTATGAAAAACATATCCGATTGAGTTAGAATTATATCAAAAATTCATATAACCATAGATAAACATTGATTAACATATTTAAAAGATTATTTTAACATTATTATCATCTTGATAAAATAATGTCATAGATTGAAGGAATTAATATATAGATAAACATTATTTGTGATTATAAAGGTATGTGAAAGCATAATTGGGATTATCAAAACAGGTGAGGTCAACAATCTCCCCCTTTTTGATAATCACAATTTATGATATTATAATCCCTAATATAATTAGTAATGTATCAGAGGATAGTGCCTCATATCGAATTGTATGAGAGAAAACAATGTATTATAAAGCATATATAGAAAAGATAAAATATAACAAATGTATTAGAGGAAAATGAATTAAGCTCATAAAAGATAGTATTTCTCCCCTTTGTCATATAAAAGTTATTATTACCAGATATGTTTCCCTTAGATAATATTGCTCCCCTTTTATGATAATAAAAAAATTGGGACAAGAAGGAAAAACACATGAGAAGAGAAGTAACATATGGTAAAAGAAATAAAGATCATATATATTTCTTGGAGAAAACAGATACAAAGAAATACATGTGATTCCTATCAAAAAATCCTAGCCACTGATCAATCCACATCCTCAGAATGAGATTTCCCCCTGGAATCAGAAGAAGATTCAGGTGAGATGGATGCAGGTAAAGTCTTAGGAACTATAGAGATGATCAGAGGTGGCTGAGCTACTGAAACTGTTCCTGGTTTGTACTGTGTAGCTCTCTGAGTGATCATAGGAGTGAGGCTGTTGATATCTTGGGCTAGAGTCATCTGAACAGGAGAAGTAGCAGAGGCAGAAGTAGGTAAAGCTAGAGGAACAATCACTGTCCTAGCAATGACATGCAAGAAGGGAAATAAGAGATTTCTGAAATCCATAATGATTCCTCCTCCTCTCTCCATAGTAGATATGAAATCTTCCTTGTTCTCCATAAATTTTTTCAAGGATGGAGTTAACTCTATGATCTTGCTGACTTGTTCTCTGAAGGCTTGATTGATTGGTGGTAGCTTAATGTTTTCTAACATAAGCTTAAAATGATTATTGAGTTGATTCTTGGTGTAAACCCTTTGGAAATAATAATCTACTTTGTATTTTACCTCTTTTTGAGAAGCAGAAGCTTCTCTCATATAATCCTGAACAATCTTCATTATATCTCTAGTGGTATCTCTAGTAGAATTCACCACTTTGGTTAGATCTGATGCATCCACAGATCCACTGGTTGATTCTAAACCAATCTCCTCCTTTATCAAAGCTCTAATATAATCCAAATCCACTGAATTTCTGGAAGCAATAGAACCAAGAGAGAAGGTTATTGTTTCCTTGAAGTTTTTGGTCAACCCACTGATAAGATTTTTCACTTGGGAATCCTAGGTGCTGACATGATCTTTTATAGAGGTTTTAAATCCCTCAAATACTGATACCATCTGGATCAAAACACTTTTTACATAAGTTAAGTCCTTGTCTGCTTGAGGTCTAGAACTCATATAAGATTCTAAAGAGATAACAGACTTCTTTAGAACTTCAACATCCTCTGCCAGTCTAGACATCTGATTCTGGCAAGCTATAACTTCATCCACTATCTCTACCACAAAGGTTGAGACATTACATCCAAGAGAGAGTTCAAAGGACTTTTTAAAATTGCTCATATCTTCAACAAATCAATGATTTAACTTGGAAACAGAGGCACTAAAAGACTCTTTTATCTCATTCTTTAAGGATTCAAGATCATCCCTAGTCATCATATCAGTAGGTGCAACCACAACAGGTGGTCTTTCAGATACTATACTGTCCACAGAGTCATTCATAATCGATTGAGTAGATGATACCAATGAAGCTTCCATTTTCCTTATTTCTTCCACAAAACTGATTTTGAGATCATACTTGAGCTTATCCAGATCATGCATTCTGACCACAACTTCAGGTAACAACTCAGTCTGAATATCATAATTGATTTTTGGTCTATTGAGGGATGTCTCATTATCAGAATCTGGATAATCCAATCCACAAACCACAAAACTTGGGTCTTTTTCCCAATCCACAATTTCAACAGCCACTGAAACATTTCCAAACCTGATTGGATGCTCCCCCTCAATTGGTGCATTCTCTTATACAGAAATAGCATTCTCAGCATGTCTTTCTTCATCAGAAGAATCTTCGACAATCAAATCCATCTCTACAACAATAATAGGTTCCTAAAGAATAGGTAAAGGTCCTTCCATCTCACCCACTACATCCTTAACAGGCACAATTGAGCTTCCAATCAATGGACTCGGACTTAAGTAGATAGAATCAAAGGATTTAGATTAATTCTCTCTTCCTTCTTCATTATCATGGGTTGGCGGGTCTTCCTCATCAATAGGTGTTTCTTCTTCTAATAAATTTTCCTATCCTGAAGATTTGATTTCAGCAACAGGACTTGGGGGCAAGTTCGGATCCCTTCCATCAGCCATAGAAGTCTCCTCTTCATCAGTCTCATCATTGTACTCAGGTTCTTCTTCATCAGGTCCTAGACTTGGATCCCTCACATCCTTAGGCCTTGAAGGATGATCCACATGATTGAACTTATCATATAACTTTTTTTCATCATTAACCCACTCTCTTCTCCATGGATTCCAGTTTATCTTCATGTATTTGCAAATAGTGCTTGTGATGCAAAAATTATTTCTTACTACCACTATCTCATCTTGAGTCTTAGCTAACCCTTTCACTTTGATCATCACTGAGATCAACTTAGAAAAAAATAAGGCATTGGTATTTGATTTTGGCCTGGTCATATCCTCCATTTGAATCATTAGCGGCCTGCATAGATTTACTTTTACACCATGTCTCAAAATATATAGCAGATAGATATCTTGATATCTTACATTTGAAAAGTCCCCCCTCCTTGGAATTAAAACATGCTGAACAAACTTGAACAATAATCTATTCTCTCCATCCATTTCAGTAGCCAACACCTGTATTTTCTTGGCACTACCGGTGAGTTCTTATACGAAAATCTCATAATCAAATATCTCGCTTATAGGTGGTACTAATTTCAAGAAATATCCAGACACACCTCTATGTGGGACCTTCTGGAATTCAACCCACTCAACAGATGAAAAAGATATTTCATTTCCATTTACAAGTGAAATCATTCGGTTATCATCTTCTGATTTCTCAAAACTTACAAACTCATAGAGCTGTTTCACCAGCTTTGGATAGTAAGGGCCATTGTTGTTTGAAAATCATTCTACCCACTTCTGATCTTCCAGCTCCTCGAGAACTAATGATCTACTAGACAACAGCCATTCCACGCATAGATCTTTTTCGATCACAATAACTCTATTCTATAAATACGGGTTCACTGGTCGCCTTCCTGACCTTGTTCTACCAACACTTCTACTTCATTCTTGATCTGTCTTCTTCTTCTTCGAATTCGGCTCATCAATGTCATCTCTCACAGTAGGGAGTTTGGTTTTTTCCATTTTTTGGTTCAAGGAACTTAGGGTTTTCGAGAGATTTAGGAGCTACGGCTTGAGGGAAATGGGGTTTAGGTGGATCGAGAAGGGATTAAGACTTAGTTTTATCATTTAGGAATCATAAATAATTAAAATATAAAAAGTAAAGTATAAACGATACAGATTCTGGCGGCAGACAAGTTTAAAACAGTGCAGAACGGTAGGGAATATCGGTGAGAATTCCTAATCGGTGAGGTTTCATATTGGTGAGGTACATTGGTGAGGTATCACATCGGTGAGGTATCACATCAGTGAGGTACATCGGTGAGGTATCTACCGGTCAAGGTTAGTCATTCCTAACTCATGTCTAATGTAACTTAACCTATCTCAACGTAAAGGTTTGGTAAAAATGTCAGCCAATTGAAGTTCAGTACCTATAAATTCAATATTAATATCACATTTTTGTTAGTGATCTCTCAAGAAATGGTGCCTTACATCAATGTGTTTGGTCCTAGAGTGAGACACATGGTTCTATGAAATTTTAGTTGCACTGGTTTTTTCATATTTAATAGAAACATGCTTAAAATCATATCCATAGTCCAAAAGAGTGTGTTTCATCAACAGAATTTGTGCACAGCGGCTATGTACTCTACTTCAGTAGTAAACAATGCAACAAAGTTCTGTTTCTTACTACACCAAGATACTAAGGATTTTCCCAATAAATGACATGTTCCATATGTGCTTTTTCTATCCAACTTGCAACCATCAATTTCAGCATCTGAATAACTCATTAAGTCGAAGTATTGTCCTTTCGGATAAAACAATCCTAAATTTGTAGTATGTTTAAGATACTTAAAAATTATTTTAACAGTAGGAAAATGCAATTCTATAGGATTATCTTGAAATATTTCACACATACACACACTAAACATAATATCTAGTCGACTAGCAGTAAGGTAAAGTAAGCTTCCAATCATACCTCTGTAGCTTGTTTGATCGACTGGTTTCCCAGTTTCATCAATGTCCAATTTACAAATAGTACTCATGGGTGTATCACTTTCCTTAATACTATCCAAACCAAAATGTTTTAAAAGATCCTTTGTATATTTAATTTAATTCAAAATAATACCATTTTCATTTTGAAAAACTTGAAATCCAAGAAAATATTTGAGTTCTCCCATTAAACTCATTTCAAATTCATTTTTAATACTCTTGGAAAAATTAGTACATAAATAATTCTTAGAAGATCCAAAAATAATATCATCAACATAGATTTGTACTATCAAAACATCTTTAAAAATTCTTTTAATAAAAAGATTTGGATCAAAAATACCTTTAGTAAAACCTTTTGAAATGAGAAAATTACTAAGTCTATCATACCAAGCTCTTAGAGCTTGTTTTAAACCATATAAATATTTTGACAGTTTAAAAACATGATTTTGGAAATGGGGATTTTTAAATCCAATTCGTTGTTCAAAAAAAACATCTTCAATTATAAAACCATTTAGAAAGGAACTTTTAACATCTATTTGATATAACTTGAAATTAAGATGAGTAGCATATGCAAGTAAGATTCTAATAGCTTCTTATCTAGTTACAGGTGAAAAGGTTTCATCATAGTCTATACCTTCCTCTTGACTATAGCCTTGTGCAACTAGTCGTGCTTTATTTATAACTATATTTCCAGACTCATCAAATTTGTTTCTAAAAACCCATTTAGTGCCTATGGTCAAAGTGTCCTTAGGTCTTTCTACTAATTCTCAGACTTTGTTTCTTTCAAATTGAATTAGTTATTCTTGCATAACCATTACCCAAAATTCATCATTGATTTCCACATTGACATTTTTAGGTTCTAGCTGTGAAAGAAAGGCTTGATGTTCAACCTGATTTCTTAAGGAATCTCTAGTCTGTGTCCCTCTATCAAGATTACCAACAACATCATCTAAAGGATGATTCTTTAGAATCCTAGTTGATCTAGTAAAGGTAGGACTATAAATTTCAGGTTCATCTCTAAGTTCAGGTTCTATAGAAGTAGATTCTGGATTATGTCCAGAACTAGATGTCTTTACAATAGGCTCATTAGTTTTATCATTAAGGTCCAGAACAGATAAATCTTCTTCGATATTTTCAAGAGAAGACTTAGGTTCATGTGGATCAGTTTCATCAAACTTGATATTAACAGATTCTTCCACACATTTGGTTCTTTTATTAAAGACTCTATAGGCTTTTCTAGTTAAAGAATAAACAAGAAAAATTCTTTCATTACTTTTGGGAGCAAACTTGTCAAGATTATCCTTTGTATTGAGAATAAAGACTTTGCAACCAAAAACTATAAAGTAACTAACCTTAGGTTTCCTATTATTCCACAACTCATAAGGGGTATTCTTGAGAACGGGTTTAATTAAGACTCTATTGATAATATAACAAGCTGTATTTACAACTTCAGCCCAAAAATAAATAGGCATATCATATTCATTAAGCATAGTTCTTGCAATCTCTTGAAGGGTTCTATTTATTCTTTCTACTACACCATTATACTGAGGTGTCCTAGGGGCAGAAAAGTTGTGACTATAGACATTGTGTGAGAAATAAGAGTCAAACTCAGGATTTTCAAACTCACGACCAAGATCACTTCTCAGGGTCATAATCTTAAGTCCACTAAGGTTCTCTACAGACTTGGATTATTTAATAAATTCAGAACAAGCTTCACTTTTGTGAGCTAATAAGTATACCCAAGTATATCTAAAAAATTCATCTACTAAGACATAGAGATAGTGCTTCCCATTTAAACTAGAAACTCTATAAGGTCCAAACAAATCCATGTGAACCAACTCAAGAGGTTGAGAAGTTGAAACATCTTTCTTTGATTTAAAAGAAACTTTATGTTTCTTTCCCTTTTGACAGGGATTACAAACTTTGTTTGATGGGAATTCAAGTTTGGGTAGGTCTCTAACTAAGTTCTTCCAAGTGAGTTTTCTAAGTTAGTGTATATTTCAGTGTCCTAATCTTCTATTCCATAACCAAGATTCTTTATGAAAAGAATTTAATCAAGTAATGTTCTGTTTATCTAAAGAATTGAAATCAACAACATAAACATTTTCATTTCTCAATGTAGAAAATACTAAAATATTTTTGAAATTAAAAACATTACATGAATCATTCTCAAACTTAACATTAAAACCATCATCACATAACTGAGAAATACTCAGAAAATTATATTTAAGTCCATCAACAAATAAAACTTTAGAAATTAAAACTGATTAAGTGTTACCAATCTGGACTAGGCCAATGATCATTCCTTTAGAGTTATCACCAAAGGTGACATGGCCTCCATCATCCTTGATTAATCTCTTAAAGCATGATTAGTCCCCAGTCATATGCCTTGAACATCCACTATCCAAGTACCATATCTTCTTATGAGAACTCTTCAAGCAAGTTTCCTACAAAATAGATTTATATGGAAAATGATTTTGGTACCCAGATTTTCTTGGGTCCACACAGGTTATAATTCAAAGCTTTAGTTACCCAAATTTGTCTTATGGGTCTCATATAATTTACATATTCAATAGATTTTGAAAGATGAACTTTATTTGATCTATAACTATGTGAGTAAATAGTTGAAGCATATGAATTTCCAGAACTATAACTAGCATCATTCTATCTAGATTTAGAAATAAATCTAGTTTTAGTAAACTGTCTTTGTCCTGGCTGATAGACAATTCCAGTAGTATATTTTGGTGCCACTTGCTTACCTAGAAGTTGAGTAAGTGTAACTTTTCCATTTGTGAATTTTTCTAAGTCTTTCCTTAATTTCTCATTAGAAAATTTTAGTTCCGTATTTTCCTTAAGTAATTGAGCATTCTTGTCTTTCTCTATATCGAGGGAAGATTTAACAGATCTGGTCAAATCATGTTGTTTCTTCAAGGTCTTGTACTTATCCTTAATCTCATTACAAGTCTCTAATATCATATTACAATATTCAAATAACACTTCACTAGAAATATTTTCTGATTCAGAATCAGAATCAACTCCAGAATAAGATGAATTTAAAGCGGGGGTATCCAATGTTACCTCAGATGTGTTTGTCATAAAGCACATGTTAGCCTTCTGAGATTTTTCTTTCTGAGTAGAGTCAAAATCTCTTGAACTATCTTCTAAAGCACTCCAGTTTGCTTTCATATATTTCTTAAACTTATTGTCCTCATAGTCATATTTCTTCTTGAACTTCAACTTTGGACAGTCTGATTTTACATGTCCTTTCCTTTTGCACTCATAACAGACAATCTCGTCACTTTTATCAGGATTCTTCCAATCCTTCTTCCAATGACCTTTGTTATCGTATTTTCCTTTGTAATTTGATTTTCTGATGAATTTATTCTTCCTGTAGAACTTCTTAAATCTACTGGCTATCTAACCCATCTCAGCATCACTGTCAGAATCTGAACTTTAACTTATTGAGCATTCAGAAGGTAAGTGAACTTTCTCCTTGTCCTTTCTCCTCGAGGCAGTAGACTTAAATGCCACTGACTTCCTTTTAGGTTCATCATCTCATTCCTTATTCACCTTGAGTTCTTCCTAATACATCATAATCTTACCAATTATCTCTTTGACGGGAAGATCCCCAATGTCACATGACTCTCTTATTGAAATATATGTGCCTCTCCATCGGTCTGGAAGACATCTCAATATTCTCATAATTTGTTCCTTTGCTGGAACAACCTTTCCAAGGTATCTCGTAGTGTTGAAAATCTCATTGAACCTGAGATACATATCAGAAATAGGTTCATCAGTCTTCATTTTAAAATTATCATATTTAATAGTATAAGTGTTCAATCTCATTTCTTTAACATTTGTTGTTCCCTCATAAGAAACACCCTAAGTATCCCATATTTCATAATCATTTTTGCAAGAAGATATTCTATTAAACTCTTCATCTCCTAGAGCACAATATAGGGAATTGATAGATTTAAAATTATTATTGTAAACTGTTTTAGTAGCTTCATTACAAGTAGTTCTATCAGTTTCTGGAATCTTATATTGAGTTTCTATAGCAGTCCAGATATCAAATCCCATACTTTCTAAATGAATTTTTATTTTAAGCTTCCACTTGGCATAATTTATACCATTAAAGAAAGGTGGCCTATTGGTAGCATCACCTTATAATCTATTATCCATAAGTAGAGTTTAGAAAAAATATTTAAAGATATAAAATTTAGAACTAATAGAAATTTAAGATCTTTAAGATACAACTAAAATAATAGTTGAAAAACAGAGTATTTTGTAGACTTTGATAAACAAAACAAATCCTCTGATACCAAATGTTGGTCAAAGTGGATACTCAAGAGGGGGGTGAATTGAGTTCCAATTAAAATGTCTGTTTAAAAATATTTATATTAAAATCCCCCAAATTAAAAATAAGTAAAACATTAGTGAATTTATACAGATTGTAAAAGTTAAATTAGTTTCTCAAAGATTGATTAGGTCTCAGTTAATTTTATCAGGAGATTAGATTAAATTTTGAAACTAACTTGCTGGTTCACAATAAGTATAAACACCTTCTAATTTAACTATCAAAGTAACTTTGATAGAAATTGTATTTCAAAGTAATTAGTAGTGGAATATTCAATAAAAGATAAAACCAAAATAGGTAAGCACAGTAGTTTTAAAACAAGAGGTTTAGTCTCAAGTTGAGACTTAGTCCTCTCAAACAATTTATATAAATTTGATCCACACCCTCGATCGGGGTAAACAACAGTGCAAAGACTGTCCAGGTACTAGGACCTCTACCACAGTTCTTCATGGGAAAACAAAACAACAGCACACAGGTTGTCCAGGTCTTACTTGACCTCTACCACTATCCACAGTGGGATACAAGAGATTTATAGAAGGTTTGTGTGAGGATTTAGAAATCCTCCAGCTTATCTCAGGAGACAGTGTGTGTATAAAATGTACAGAGTATCCACACTACTCAAAATGTAAATAAAAGAATCACTGAGATAGTAGATATGAGTTTTAGAAAGCTCTAGTTATTTAAAGTGCAGCTCTGGACTCTTGATTAAACAGGAATGCTTCGGAGTCCTTCTCTGGTTTTTTTCTGAAAAACAGAGGGTCATTTTCTTCAAGTTTAGTTTTATCAGCTTGAGTGCATGAAGATCTTGTTGTGGTTATTCACTCCTGGACTAAGGTGCATCTTGTGTTATCTATAATGAATGGATTCTTGTATATCCAGTGTTCTTCCAGTATGAAAGTAGCCTTTCTTTTCTGTGTGAATGCACCACCTTCCAATGGTATTCAACCCTTTCTTTTCCACACACTTCTCGTGCCTACTTAGTTGCATTCTACCTGGCCTTTTTCCTTCCTTTTATAGCTTTCATCTCCGGTAAAAGAAAATTATTACCTTTTTATAGGTACGAGGTACGGTTCCCTGACATGCCAACAACTATCATTAAATAACATTAATTGCATTAAAATCATCAAATATTACCATTGATTAATAAATAAATAATATTGAGAGTATAGAGTTTGACTGGTCAGTCTTTCATCAATAGCCTTCTGTCAGTAGATGTGTAATGGTGGACTTTGTATACCTGTGACCTCCTATTGGTAGCTATTTGTCCTTGTACTTGTATCTCCTTGTATCGGTAGCTGTTACTTCGTGTATCAGTAGCTCTATGTACCGGTGACTCCTTCAATCGGTATCTTGTTTGTTTTAGCAGTAATTCGCTTATATCGGTATCTCGGTGTATCGGTGACTGTTTGTATCCGTGAACTTTGTATCGGTAGCTTGTGCATACCGGTATCTCGGTTCTGTACGAGTGAAGTGTATATCGGTAGACTTATGCATACCGGTAGACTTATTCTATCGGTAGCTCAGCTCCTATCATTAGCTTTCTATATTGGTGGACTTGATCTATCAGTGGCCTATGCTTACCGGTGGACTTATACATACTGGTAGCTCTGCGTATCGGTGACCTTTTCTTATCGGTGGATATGTCTATCGGTATACTAAGTACCGGTAGATCTGTATCAGTATCTACAAGCATCTCAGTGACTTAACACTTATCTGCTTTATGCAAAACATATCCGATTGAGTTAGAATTATATCAAAAATTAATATAACCATAGATAAACATTGATTAACATATTTCAAAGATTATTTTAACATTATTATCATCTTGATAATATAATTTCATAGATTGAAGGAATTAATATATAGATAAACATTATTTGGGATTATAAAGGTATGTGAAATCATAATTGGGATTATCAAAACAGGTGAGGTCAACACAAACCTATTAGGCTTGGCCAACTGATTTGTCTCATGGAACCTGTTGATGTATCAAGAGGTTATAGAGGGACCTATTTATCACTTACTAAGTCCAATGCATTCCTCATATAAAATAGGTGAAATATAAACAACAGAAACATTCGTATTGAAAACTTTCATACGAAATATGAATACTTTAACCATAAATAATGGATGGTATCAAAATATCACATCCGTGATCAAACTGATCATAAACCATTCAATAAAATATGTTAAATGATATCATAAGATAGCAGCCTCAATTAATTATAAGACTCAACTGAGGATGTTTACATAGATGAAAATAATCTAATAAAATCATTAAAAAAATTAGGAAAATACGCTTTTTACTTTGTAAATCACTTATTTTTAAAATTCTATGAAACTATAAAATAAATAAATAAATTCTTTGAAAATAATTAATAAAACTTATAAAGAAGTTTATAAATCATTAATTCATCATGATGATTGGAAAATATAATCATTCCATATAAGTTAAAAAAACATTTCTTCCATATTTTTTTCAGAAAAGTCTCAAGTAACCTTATTTGAAAAATAAATAAATATGCCTTTTAAACCATTTTGAAAAAATTAAAAAGTGTTAAAAATAAAATTAAACAATAATTGGAGAATATTAAAAACATTTTTTGAATTTTTTCTTTAAAATATGGACATGGGGGAGAAATATTACCTAATAAAGACTTAAAAAAATCCCAAATAACAATGAGATTGTGAAATAAACCCTTTCCACTTTGTAAACAGTTGAATCATATTCACCATAACTTAAAATAAATATTAAAATAATATGAGGATGAGGATATTCATGATATTATATTAAAGTGGTAGTATATATACCACACAAATGAACTAAGCAGTGAATGAGGCATGTATCCCATAGAAATAAAACTGAGATAAAAATCCAAAACCTTACGTTTAATTTAGTTGAACATGATTTAACCTCATTTATAATGGTTTTAATCATGTTATTAACTTATATAAAAACTTTATTCATATTTATGATATCATAAATGATCTTCTTATGTTATTTTATCACACATTTATTGATAATATTTCATTATTACCCCTATTCAAGTGTTAACTCATTCATTTTCCTATGCATATTTTGTCGTGAATGTATCAGTTATTTTGAATAGGATATAGATCCAACATATCCATAATTATATTAAGGTAATAAATATTATATTTATTCATTATATAAATTATTATAATCATTATTTAATGGTTAAAATTTAAAATTAATTGCAACACGTCATGAAGACAGTGGGTCGTACGTACACACGATCGACGATATCGTTCCCTTAATGAGTGAAAAGATAAGGAAGTGTATGGTATATTAATTTTTCAAGAATAAATATAATGTATTATTTATTATATATATCCATTATTTTCATCATTAAATCCATCTAGGTAAAGTGGTGATGAAAAATAGATTACATCATGATGTGAAGACGACAAGTCGTATGTACGCACATGCAATGCTTTCATTTTTCATAGGGTGGATAAAAGGTGAATTATGGTTTTGACATAATGATAATAAAATATTATATTATATATAATAATTTTAAATGGAAAAAAACATGAAGACAATGTGTAAGAAGAAATGAACTTGAATGATTTCGTAAAAATGATTACATCTTCTTTGGCAGACTTCATTTTGATCTCTTATTAAGGGATCTAGGGTTGCTATTTTTGGAAGAATAGGATATCCATAACTTGTATAAGGATTTTTTTAATATAAATGGGTAGGTTTTTGTTGAGTTATATAGTTCAATGTAGTGTGAATAAGTGATGAAGGAGGTTTCCTTTTATAATTGAGGTGAGGGGTACTTTTGGAAATCATCAAAATATTAAAATATAATAAGGCTATTCTAGAGCCAAAGATGTCCAAATGGAATATAAATAAATAGGGGATAAAATTTTCTATGATATCTTATACCCTTTGTAATTATTTAATATTTTTATGATTTTTAAATAATTTAATAAAAATATTAATTCAATAAAATATCATTATTGTCAAATTTGATACTTTTCATTTAATTTGAATTTAAATACATCAATACAAAGTAGGAATTCAAATATAATGATTTATAACATCTTTAATATATCTTATATATATATAATTATTTATAAACATTAAATCATCTAAAATATACCAAATTAATAATTTTAAAATAAATTATTTTATTTTTTTGTAATTAAATAAATATTTTTTCATCACTGAAAAAGCATTTAATGTAATTATATAATTTATAAAAATAAAAAATAAATTTATATAATAAAACTAATTTTACTAAGATCAAAATATACATTCATGTTTTTTCAAATCTTGATCGTCTCCCTATGTGGACACATAAAAATATTTAATATAAAGAGAGTGACATTTTGTAACTATCTTTGATTTAAATAATATATAAGTTATTTTCATATATAGGTGTCTATTAAATAACTCCAAATTGATATTAATGTGATAAGGTTCAAATAATATTCATATAATAATTTTTGGACAAGTTTAGTCCCTGGTTATACCCTTATCTTTTGCTTTTAACCCTTATTTAATCTCTTTAACTCTTATTTTGACAACGTGTGTTTTTACTTCTTAAGGGTTAATATAGTTACTATAAAATTAAAAAAGAACCATAAATATATCATTGAGGATATTTTAAACCTTATACCAATTATTTGAAAGAATTTTATATTTTTAAAAAATTTATATCATTTAATAATATATTATTTATTTTAATATAACATTAATGTTAACTTTGATACTATTCATTACTTGACTTTTTAAAAAATATCATAACAACATGATATCTTCGAACCAACTATTTCAACGCATAAATAACATAAAAATTAATATATAAAATTCATTTATGATATTAATTTTCTCAAATTATATTTATTTTAATATTTTTAATATCATATATTTGATATTTCTGTTGATTAAATAATTATAGAATCATCATTCTGTATGCCTTTAAAATAATTATTTATTTTATAAAAATTTAAAAAAAATTACCATGTTTAATATAAACATTTTATATTTCCAAATTCTATTTATATTTTAATATATCCCATAGTGAACCCCATATTAAAATATTTAACTTGTTAAAAACTAAAGTATGACATATTTGATTTTTCTTTAAAATAAAATACTATAAATGGCTTAAAGTCATCCAAGTGGCTCCAAGAACTCAAAAAATCAGCCCAATGATGTTTTTATTTGATAATAATTCATCCAATAAAATTATGATAAGTTTTAGGGTAATTTTATAATATTTATAATATTATTTTTAACCTTAATTACCTGATTTACCCTTAAATGTGGTAATTAAAATTGCTAAAGTTACTATTCATATTGTCCAAAATTAAAAGGAACCTATTTAATAAAATTAACTTCTGATTACAAATATGGAAGAAATTTTTTAAATTAAAGATAATAAATTGGCTAAAATTAATTGAAAATTAATCTCATCCATGGAGTTAGAAAACGAGTTTTTAAAGTGAAAACGTGAAAAAGATTGAAATTTTTTTATATCCACATTCAGTATAAAAAATATTCCAATGAACTTAATTGGGTTAATATATGTATTATTTATCTAATTTTACATTAAAATAAATTTAAAATATAATTTAACATCATATAATATTTAGATGAAAAGTCAATTTTCATTTAAAATGTAGTATTTTTTACTATTAATCAAAAAAAGAAACATGTCAGAAAAATAAAAAAATAATAACCAAAGTAAATTTTGATGTTATTATTTCAAATAATAAGTTTATTTTGTAACATATAATTAATAAAAGTGTCAAAATTTAGTTTTAAAACAATTATTCTACTAAAAGGTGGTAAAACTACCTTTTAAAAAATATACAACTTTTTATGCTTAAAATTGGACTTATTATTATCTTAAGCCTATCAAACTTATTAGATGAATTTAAAAAAACTTTATTAAATTAATAAAATATAAATTTCATTAATACCTTTCACTAATAGTGATTAATTATGATAAAATTTCATTCCGGTCATAAAAATAGTTTTTCATAAAAAATAAATCCTTTATATTCAATTGGTTTTTTATTTTCATTTCTAATTATTAAATAATCAATGAATTAATTATATAAAAAAATGTGAACTATATTTTCATAATTAGGTTAATCTTTTCCATAAAATTTATTCAAATGGTTAGGTTATAAATCTAAAATTTAAATAATAATATTCAGTTCTTTGTTTAAACTTAATGTGGCGTATTATGTATGTTATCAAACATAGTGTTACCTTTTAAAAACTTGGGTTGTTACATTATCCCCCCTTTAATAAATTGTGTCATTTCAATTTTAACTCAAACTTGGTAACTAGGATTTTAATTTTTAATGTACCTTTATTGAAATACAACATCGAAAAAAGGGTTAATAAAATATCCTCTTCATAAAAGTTAAAGTGAAATGTGAAGGTCACCATAAAATTGGGCTTTAGAATAGGAGAACATTAGCAGAAAGTGAAAACATTGAAATGGAATATAAATATAACTACCAAGGTTTGATGTAGATTCATATAGAACATGGTCATTATAAAGTTAATCATCACAAAATCGTAAATCTAGTGATCAGTTGGAAGACCATTGATTTTCTTAGTAAGAAAAGTAAATAGATAACGTTTTTGTTCCAAAATCAATTTCCTAAAGTTGAGGGATTTTTTTTACTATCCATATATGATCCTGATAAAATAAATTTACTTGATTTATTTCCATGTAATAAGTATAATCTCATCCTTTAGTTATTCCTTGATCTATTTTACTTCATCCCTTACACCATAAAATGAATGTTCATAATGAATTTTTTATACTTAGATAACTTTTAATGAATCATAAGGTCTTCATGTCATTCCTTACTCTTAATATTTATCAAAACCAAAATGGTTACTATAGGTTTTACAATATGATAAATCATAATTTAACCTCAAATAATAATATCCAAAGTTGAACTTAATCCATTCCATAAGTCATTACCTTAAGACTCATTCAAAATAATTATGTCCAAATTCAATGTCCTTATAATGAAGGACACTAAATTTCCAAAAATCAACATAACATTAGATTATATAAACAATATAATGTAGATATTATTGTCACATACCAAATATTTTATCACCTTAAAAAAATTAATGAAAATGTTCATGCATCCAAATCCTTAAAGAAGAAGTACTGAAATACAATCCATATAAATCTCATGGTTATTATAACGAGAGCATCATTGAATAAATAATTCTTGAATACAAATACACAACAACTTTAATCATTTTACTTCATTATTAAGACATTAATTATGATTCATCATCTTATTCTTTAATACATAATTCCGTTCATTTGTCTTTTTTAGTCTCTTCATCATCAACAGTATAACCATCACTAATATAACCTTGCTGATTCTAACCATTGACCAAAACCCAAAGAACAGTGTGAGAAACACTAATAATAGATATATAGTCATGAAGAATCATTTATATAATCTCTAAATCATAAAATATTTTTCTAAATCTATTATTTTATAGGATTATTCGAGGTTATCCCTGGTATTACTAAATCTATAGGATGATATCTTATACTTAGATTTATTCTCAAAGTCAATCATAGGGTTATGTTTTCTAATCCATGATTTCTTAAATCTCGTTCACAAGGTTTAAATAGTTGGTGTTTGGTTTAGTGGTAAGAACCTTGTAATTATACATCAAGGTTGGGGATTCAAAACCCAATGGGCATAGGTACTATAGCAGCACTGTTGCTATATTTATTTAGAAACACTGTATCGGTGGCGGAACTACAGCATCAGCAGTATAACAACCCTGCTTTTTATTACACACTTAAACATGATTTATTACATAAAATCTTCACTTTATACAACATAGAAGATCAAGTGGTATAGTTTATTTTGGGATTATGAACATTACATAATATATTAGAACATAAAACACAAAACATATTTATTGAAAACTTCCTTTACATGACCACTACAATCCCTTGTACTTAGCATTGGATGGGATAACCTGAGGACATGCATAAGAATAGGGTGAGCTATAAAGCCCAGTAGGGGAATAAACATGGAATAACATGAGGAATAAAATACATGTCAGACAATAGTCGTATCAATGGACATAAGAGAAACATGAACATAAAGTCATGATAAAGAATGATAATCATAACATAGAAATGTGGTAACAACACTTAACATGGAATTAGCATGAGTCAAGGATCATTGCACATGGAGAATGAGTAAACCCTAATTGTGCATGAAGCATGAGTAAAACCTTTTTTCACTTGAATTATCATGATTCAACACCCATTTCACATGATTTATCATGATACTATACTTTACCAAATGTATTGGAGTGCTATCAGGGCACACCCTTCTTAAACATTTCATTTCATAAATAAGTGTGCCACATAGATCATGGAATCAATCAACATCATAAGTTATTCCATGATTAAGTAATTTGGAATAAATAAATGAAAGTGCCATTCAATTTTTATATGTGTATAAAGGTTAATACTCTTTATATATACATGGGTATGGTATTCACTACACAATAATCTTGGCATAGAAAAACGCGGTACAATTTCGGCAGCATAACGGCGTGACATAAGGATTAATGAAAATTGTTGATGAGAGAAAAAAGGGTGTCTCATAATATATATGTGAGATGGTCAGTAATTGGTTCATATAGATACATGTACCAACAAATGTAATGTAATTTAGATGCATAATACAGAAGAATTACTTGGATGTAAAAGAAAAGAGAGAAATCTCTCAAGGAATTTCGACATTGTAACGGGTGTACATGGGAGGATTTAATGAGAGAGAAATGGGTCTATCATCATCCAAATATAAATAGGGAATTATGGGGTAGGTGAGAAATCATACCCCAACATTTTTAATTTAAAACAAAAAGGGCATAACAACTTAAAGAAAATTGGACAAAAATGAGAAAGGAAGAAATCCCTTACTTAGAAGTGTGATGCCAAAGGCTTGGGAGAGGATTGAGAGAGGCTTCTTGGGAGCTTGGGGTACCTTGGGAGGATACTATAGAGTGCAGTTCAGGGGTTTTTAAAACTATAAAGGCTTTGAGTGAAGAGGAATTGGGAGCTTGGGTGGGTTTATATAGGAAAAGAGAGGCAATTCTTTATTATTTAGGTTTGTGTCACCACACATTAAACTAATCAATACCATAAACCAGCCCATGATTTTTTCCAAAGTAGAGTGGAAAAAAATATTTTATAAGGCCAATTTCTAAAATTATTAAAATAATATGATTTTTTATGTGGAGGTGAGTCACACTCTCATGGAAAACAATTTAAAAAGACAAAATGTTTTATAAGTCTTGGAGGGTCCACTAAATATTTTTAAAATAAATCAAACAAACCCAAAATCACATTATTTTAATGTTAAAACATATATTGGCCGAAAATAATGTTAATATTATTTTATTACATCACTATTAGGTCATTATGATGTCATAAAACACATTATATATTTAAACGGTATTAAATTTTTACCCAAAAAATCGATTGTCTCAGAAAATTGTGAAAAATTCACCGTTGGTTAATTTCGATGACTTGATTGAAAAAATAATATTTATTTTATCTAAATAATTTTATAAATATGTGAATTTTTACTTTTAAAATAAAAACCGACATTTATCGAAAATTCATGGGTTTTGACAAAAACAGCTTTCAAACCTTAATAAAAATTAAAATTGCATTCATAAAATTATATGATCATTAATATTTGATAAAAATTAATTTAATTATAATTATATTTTATTAAAATATTATTTAATTCAAAAATCCATTGATTCATGAAAATAGATTTCTTAGTTGAATATTAACTAAAAATACTATTTGTTCTTTAAAAACTATTTACAAAGTAACAATAATAAAATGAATGCACGTTCTTTATACAAAAATAATGTAGATAGTGAAAGTGCTAAGTTCTTGTTACATAACCCCTTATAACACCCACATAAGACCGAATGGTAAGGTGTGTGATGGTGACAGACTCTTGGGGTGGCTCGGATAACATCTCTCGGGTGGTAATCTCTATTAACTTCCATTTCTCATGTAGTCGGTTTTGCTCAAGCTTAATGTGTTCAAGCTCAGCTTGGGCTTGGATAAGAGACATTCCTAATGACACTACCACTTTTCTGATCTCCGATAAATGGGTTTCCTATGGGGAAAGTCTACTGGATGAGGCCATCCCTTACTTTTTATGAGTAAATTGGATTTCCTAAAGCCGTATATTTATATTAATCATGTGATCACTTTTCAACAGCTATATTAGAAATGGTTACAATTCATAATGGTATTTTAAAATCCAAAAATGTAAAACCAATGATGTTAACATTTTATATAATCATAATAAACATTTAATTAGATCAAGAGGAATTTCCATTAATGAATGTTTGGGTCGTTACAATCCTCCCCCTTAAGAAATTTCACCCTCAAAAATTCCTTTTCCCACTCTAAAAAAATGTGGGTAACTCTGCTTCATCATTTCCATCAATTCTCATGTTTCTTCTTCAAACTTTTGGTTTCCCCACAACACCTTGACGAGGGGAATTGTCTTATTTTGTAGAAATTTTTCTCAATAATCTAAGATCTTCACTGGTTGCTCCTCGTAAGAAATATCATCCTCTAGTTGTACTACCTTTGAAGAGAGTACATGTGAAGGGTTTGGTATGTACTTTATTAAAAGGGATACATGAAATATATCATGTACTTTGGCCATGGTAGGTGGAAGTGCTAGTCGATAGGTCACAGCCCCAACACGGTCATAAATCTTAAAGGAGTCGATGTACCTAGGACTTAACTTCCCTTTATTTCCAAATCTCATGACCTTCTTCCATGGAGATATGCGTAGAAATATCAAGTCTCTAACTTTAAACTCAAGGTCTCATCATTGGTTATTTTTATAACTCTTCTGTCGACTTTGGGATGCCTTGATATGTTGTTGAATGGTTTTCACCTTCTCCACACTACCACAAAAATAGTTTTTCCTGGTGCCAACCTTTATCAGTGCTAACAAAAAAGTGCGGATAAAGGGGGGTACCTTTATCTGTGCTAAAAAAAGCGCTGATAAAGGTACACACTTTATCAACGCTTTTTTTAGTAGCGATGATAAATGGGGGCCTTTATCAGCGCTTTTTTTAAAAGCACTGATAAAAGGTCGACTTCAAAAAAAATATTAATATATAAATATATAAATATAGTTATATTGACATAAATATAATATAAAATTTTTCAATGTATTTTAGATAAGTATAAATATACATTTACACTTAATAAACTTAATATATAATATATTTAGTGAAAATGGATTATAAAAAATTAATAAAATATTTTTAATTAATAATTTTCTAATTATTATGGAGTAATAGTCATTTCATAACAATTTGAAGACCCAAAAAACAAAAAATTAAAAAAAAAGACCCAAAATATGTCGAAAACGCAACTCGAACTTCAAACGGTCATAACTTTTGATCCGGGTGTCTGTTTGAGCTCTACCATATATCAAATCAAAGCCTGCGACAAGCTCTACACCCCTATAACCTATTGGGGGCCCTAGTAAATGTTTTTTCAAGGCCAAAAAAGGCCCAGAAGGCCTCCAAACCTGAGTTTTTAGTCTGGATACCCCAATGTTTTAACATTTTGTGGATTTCCAGCCTCGTTTAAGGGGGTATTATTGGCTTTTTTTGGTGGGTACTGAATTTATTACAAGTTATTACATTCATATTAATATTATTTCTATGAAATTCTATCATTTTTTATAATGAACTTCTATTTATAATCAAATATATAACAATATATACATATTTTTATGTATTCACACATAAAATTTTAATTATAAATATAAATAATCAAATATATTTACATATAAAATATATTAGATTTATATAAATAATAACTAATATCCATTTTATTTAAAATAAAAATATATGAATAATTATATACCTATATATTATTCTAACTATATATATTAATATAACTACATATATATATTTTAATATAACTATAAATATATATATTAATATCACTATAAATATATATATTAATATAACTATATATATATTAATATAACTATATATATATTAATATAAATATATATTACTATACGAATAAATATAACTATATATATATATATAAATAGAGATTTCATGAAATGGAAAACAAATCAAAATAGAGGAGTGGTAAGGGCTTAGGTGAGCAGGGGGGAGGTCTTGAGTTCAAAACCTAGTGGAGGCAGGGGCACACGCGCATGGGGGAATATGGGAGGTAGCGAAGATAAAGGGTTTAGGGGTGAGTTTGGGCGCTGGAGGGGGGCAGAAAAGCTCTATAAAATGGGGGCTCAAGCACTATAAAATCCCCCACAATTTGCATGATTTTTTTAAAAAAGTTTATTTTTTTATGTTTTTTAACTTTTATCAGTGCTTTTTTAGCACTGATAAAGGGGACCCCCCCTTATCTTTTCCAGCTTTAACAGTGCTTTTCTAGCACTGTTAAAGGCCATTTTTAGCGCTGATAAAAGGGGTATTTGTAGTAGTGCCACCATTTCATCGACCATTTCTAGTCCTAGAAGCTTTCGTTCACCGACTTCATCCCAACATGCCAGTGTTCTGCACCTCTTACCATACATGGCTTCATAAGGTTCCATTCAGATTCTCGAGTGGAAATTGTTTTTGTAGGAGAATTCAATTAGTGTAAGATGTTGGTCCCACCCTCCTTTTAAGTCCATAGAACATGATCTTAACATATCCTCCAGTGTCTGAATAGTTCACTCAAATTGGCCATCAGTTTGAGGATGATAGGTCGTACTGAAGTTCAGTTCAGTATCCAGAGCATGTTGAATACTCTTACAAAACTTAGAGGTGAATCTTGGATCTTGATCGGATATAATAGATAGTGGTACTCCATGCATCCTTACCACTTCCCTGATATATATCTGTGTCAGTTGATCCAATGAGAAATCCTCTCGAATTAAAATGAAGTGTGCAGACTTTGTAAGAAGATCCACAACAACCCAGATTTCATTGTTTCCTTTGGATGTATTCGGAATTCTGGTGACAAAGTCCATGGTGATGTTCTCCCATTTCCATTCTGGTATGGGCAATGGTTGCATCATCCCCTTAGACTTTTTTCTCTTAACCTTCACTTTCTGACACACCAGGCACTTTGATGTAAATTTAGTGATCTCCTTCTTCATATTATCCCACCAATAATGCTCTCGGCGATCTCGATATATCTTTGTGTTTCCTAGGTGAATAAATAAATTTGAACTATGTGCATCATACAAAAGTTCCTTCTTCATCCTTGAACTTGATGGAACACATAGTCTTTTCCCAAATCTCACAATTCTTTCTTTATTAACATTTAACTCTGAGGATTTCTCATTTTTGATAGATTCCACTTTCTTCTGAATTCCCACATCATCCTTTTGAGCATCCTTTAACCTTTACAAAAGAGATGGTTGAGAAATCATTTGTGAAAGGATTGATGATGTTCCCTTATTTATGATTCCCATATCCATCTTCATCAAGTCTAAGAAGATTGGATCCTTCAAAATTCTCATCAATGATTGAATCATCGAGTCCTTTCCACTTAGATAATTCACTACCTTGTTTGTTGGCGCATGTTCAACTCTTTCTATGTGAATATATACTTGAGGCTTTTGTGCTCCGTATATATTTTACACTTCTCCCCAAAGAGATAATTCCGCCAAATTTTCAATGTGAAGATCACTACAGCCAACTCAAGGTCATGTGTTGGATATTTCTGTTCATGAACATTCCATTTCCTTGAAGAATAGGAAATGACTTTGTCATTTTGCATCAACACACATCCCAGTCCCTTCTTCAAAGCATCATTGAATACCATAAAAAGTTCTCCACTTGTGGGTAAAGTGAGCACAGGCGCAGTGATAAGCCTCCTTTTCAACTCCTTGAAGATTTATTTGTATTCATCACTCCAAGAAAACATTACTCCCTTCTATGTTATCTTGGTAAGAGGGTTGGAAAATCGTGAGAAATTTCTCACAAATCGTCAATAATATTCATCTAACCCCAAGAAGCTATGAATATCTGTTACTGATGTTGGCCTCGGTCATCCCTCAATTGCATCTGTTTTGGAGGGATCTATAGATATCCCATTTCTTATGATGATATGGCCCAAGAATGAGACCTACTTCAACCAGAACTCACACTTGTTGTACTTTTCATAGAGCTTCTCCTTCTGCAAGGTCTCTAGTACAGTTCTTAGATGCTCCTCATGGTCCTCCTTGGTTTTGTAGTATATCAGAATATCATCTATAAATACTAACACAAATTTTTCAAGGTAATCTCTAAAGACTCTATTCATCAAGTCCATGAAGATTTTTGGAGAATTAGTGAGTCCGAAAGGCATTACTATGAATTCATAGTGCTCGTATCTTGTACGAAAATCATTCTTGGGGATATCTTCCTTCTTCACCCTTACTTGATAATATCCCGAACACAAATCCACCTTGGAGAAGTATTGTGCTCCATGCAACTAATCAAAAAAGTCATCAATTCATGGGATAGGATACTTGTTCTTTATCTTGATTTTTTTGAACTCACGATAATCGATGAAAAGTTGCATTGACCCATCCTTATTCTTGACGAAGAGGACAGGTGCACCCCATGGTGAAGAACTTGGGTGTATAAGCCCTTTATCCAGAATCTCCTATAGTTGTTTCTTCATCTCCTCAAGATCCAAAACTGCCATACTATATGGAGTCTTGGATGTTGGAAACTCCCCAGGTATAAGATCAATTGAGAATTCAACATCTCTTCGAGGAGGAAGACCAGGAAATTCCTCAGGAAACACTTCAGAGAATTCCCTCACAATAGGGATGTCTGCTAGGATGGTTGCCTCCTTAGACTCAATCATCTGACCCAGATACATGTGCTCATAGGTCAGTAATATCCACGCTTGAGATGATGGAGCTAAATAAGATTCGTCTTCCTCTCTGCACTTGTAAAGAATCGGGGGTTGATTCTCCACATGGAGAGTGATTTTACTCTCACGGAAATTTATATTAGATCTATATAAGGAAAGACAATCCATGCCAATAATTGCATCAAATTCCACTAGTGTAGTATGATGAGGTTCATTGGGAAGTTTAATCCAGAGATTATGATAGGGTAGGAGTTATATTCATGGGATGAAATGATTTCCCCATTTGTCATACTCACCGATATCTTTACTTCCATAATTTTTTGTGGTGCTGTGATTGTTCTACTAAACTTTTGGGATATAAAAGAATGCATAGATCCTAAATCAAAAATTATGTTCACTATTCTTGAATGAATAACTAGCGTACCTGTCACCACTTCATTGTCGGGGTTCACTTCGGCAGTAGTGATGGAAAAAGCTCTCCCTTGATGCCTTGGAGGTTGTTGGTTGCCTCCGAAAACCCTTGGCTTAGGGAACTGATTTGCAAGATGACATTGTTCTTTGTAGTTGTAGAAATGAACAATGCGTTGAGGTTAAAATGGATCATTCCTCTCCTCTATTGTAGTCTCCGGTTTCTCTTGTCAGTAGTTAACAGCTAAGTGCCCTTCTCTTCCATACCTAAAGCATTTCCTCATCCCCTTCAGGAAATTTTCAGGTTTCTTCTTTCTGCACTTTTGGAAAGTGGGGTACTGGATCTTCTTAGAACTGTTGGATTTATCCATCGGACCGCCAGCATTGAATTCAACCTTATGATTCTTATCCTAATGATACCCCCTGATGTTCTTCAATATCTATTTCGACCATGGGGGAACATCGGACAATTTCCTCATAGTTGTCGAAGTCACGGATCGCCAGTGCTTTCCATAGGCTAGGTTTCATACCACCAAAGAAGCGGTCAACCTTACATTCATGGGTAACAACAAATCCGGAGGTGTATCGTGCAAGCCTTGTGAAGTTTTCCTCATACGCTCTGACAGATTCATCATCTTTTTTCTTCTGGGAAAGGAAGTCCCTTTCTATCTTAATTTCGAGGGTACTTGGAAAATATTTATAGAAAAGCATATTCCAGAAATCCTTCCATTCCAACTCCTCGATCTACTCCTCATGCTTTGTATTTTTTATCAACATCCATCATTGATCAACTTCACCCTCCATATGAAAAGCATCCAGAAGAACCTTCTCTTGTTCATAACATTGAAGGATGGAGAAGATCTTTTAAATGGAGTTGATCCATTGTTCGATGATTGAGGGATCAGATGATCCATTAAAAGTAGGAGGCCTTTACCTCATGAATCTCTTGATAGAGACTTGTTCTTTCTTAGGGGGGTTGAACGTTCCTCTTGACCCATGTTTCTATTCAAATATTGAGTTAACTGATAGAGAAGTGTGACAAATTTTGTGATTCCCTCTCCCATCGGATTGGGAATCTCATTAGCACAATCATCACATTGATCTTCACATCGATTGTTAGCTCAAGTCCTCCTATTACCATCCATTGGATGGAATAAAAGGAAGGTTAGGGGTAACACATAAAGGGTAATCCAAGGACAAAACTAATGAATTATAAATAACTTTTATTTCCTTAACTTATGAATCCATAGGCTTCAATCTATGTTATTCATGATCTACTTTCTAACATATATTCTTAGGGGAATTTTTTTTAATTACCTTAATAAGGGTTCATACAAAGCTTGTGAATTTACCGAAGCATATCCCATGGGAGTGTCGTAACCAAGAGTGCGGTAAAGCCCATTGTCGGGCACCAGTTCCCATTCGAGTCTAGCTCAAAGCGGTGTTTTCAGGTTTTACCCCTAGAATACATATGTGCCAGAGCCACCTCTACCTGCTCGTATCCAGATAGGGATGAATTTGATTGATAAACCACTTAATCAATAATCACCAACACTTAGGGATGTTTTTATTATACCTACTCATGTCTCTAGGTCTTAACTAGGTTTTTTTAATCCTAATCCCAAAAATAACTAAACCTATCCTCTGATACCAACTATAACAACCCTTCTTTTTAATACACACTTAAGCATGATTTATTACATAAAATCTTCACTTGGTACAAAATAAAAGATCAAGATGTATAGTGTATTTAGGTCTTAGGAACATTACATAATATCTTAGAACATAAAACACACAACATCTTTCTTCAAAACTTCTTTTACATGACCACTACATTCCCTCATACTTAGCATTGCATGGGATAACCTGAGGACATGCATAAGAAAAGGGTGAGCTATAAAGCCCAGTAAGGTAATAAACATGTAATAACATGAGGAATACAATACATGTTAGAAAATAGGCATATCAATGGAGAACAAGAGAAACATAAACATAAAGGAATAATAAAGAATGATAATCATAACATGGAAATGTGGCAATAACACTTAACATGGAATTAGCATGAGCCAAAGATCATTGCACATGGAGCATGAGTAAACCCTCATTGCACATGAAGAATTAGTAAAACCTCATTGCACTTGAATTAGAATGATTCAACACCCATTTCACATGACGTATCATGATATTAATGCATTGGATTTCTATTAGGGCGCACCCTTCTTAAACATTTCATTTCATGTAAAAGTGTGCCACATAGATCATGGAATCAATCAACATAAAAAGTTATTCCACAATTAAGTAATTTGGAATAAATACATGAAATTACCATTCAATATGTATATGTGTATAAAGTTTAATACCCTTTATATAGACATGGTTATGGTATTCACTACACAATGATCTTGGCTTAGAAAAACGCGGTGTAATTTCGGCAGCATAACGGCGTGAAATAAGGATTCATGAAAATGTTTAATGAGAGAGAAAAGGGTGTCTCATAATATATACATGAAATGGAAAATAAGGGGGTCATATAGATACATTTCCAAACAAATTTAATGGAATTTAGATGCATAATACAAAAGAATTACTTGGATGTAAAAGAGGAGAGAGAAATCTCTCAAGGAATTTCGGCATGGTAACGGGTGTACATGGGAGGATTTAATGAGAGATAAAGGGGTCTCCCATCATCCAAACATAAAGAGGTCAGTATGGGGGAGGTTAAAAATCATACCCCAACATTTTTAATTGAAAACAAAAGGGCATAAAAACTTATAGAAAATTGGACAAAAATGAGAAAGGAAAAAATCCCTTACTTGGAAGTGTGATTTCAAAGGCTTGGGAGTGGCTTGAGAGAAGATTCTTGGGATCTTGGGGCACCTTGAGAGGATTATAGAGAGATTAGATCAGGGTTTGGTAAAACTCTAAAGGATTTGAGTGAAGAGGAAGTGGGAGCTTGGGTGGGTTTATATATGAAAGGAGAGTGAATTCTTTATTATTTAGGTTTGAGTTACTACACATTAAACTAATCAATACCACAAACCAGACCATGGTTTTTGCCCATACTTTTTCCCAAAGGAGAGTGTAAAAAAATATTTTATAAGTCCAATGGCCTAAATTCTTAAAATAATAGGGTTGATTATGTGGAGGTGAGTCACACTCTCAAGGAAAACAATTTAAAAATAAAAAAAAATTATAAGTCAATGAGGGTCCACTAAAGAATTGTAAAATAAATAAAACAAAACAAAAATCACATTATTTTAATGGTAAAAAATATATTGTCTGAAAATAATGTTTATATTATTTTATTACATCACTATTGGGTCATTATGATGTCATAAAACACATTATATATTTAAACGGTATTAAATTTTTACCCAAAAATTCGATTGTCTCAGAAAATTATAAAAAATTCACCATTGGATAATTTCAATGTCATGATTCCAAAAAATAATATTCATTTTATCTAAATAATTTTATAAATATGTGAATTTTTACTTTTAAAATAAAAATCGACATTTATCAAAAATTCATGTGTTTTGACAAAAATAGCATTCAAAACTTAATAAAAATTACAATAGCATTCATAAAATTATATGATCATTTATATTTAATAAAAATTAATTTAATTATAATAATATTTTATTTAAATATTATTTAATTCAAAAATCCATTAATTCATCAAAATATATTTCTTAGTTTAATATTAACTAAAAATTCTATTTGTGCTTTAAAAACAATTTACAAAGTAACAATAATAAAATGAAAGCACATTCTTTATACAAAAAAAATGTACATAGTCATAGTGCTAGGGTCTTGTTAAATAACCCCTTATAACACCCTCATAAGACCGAAGGGTAAGGTGTGTGATGGTGACAGACTCTTGGGGTGTCTTGGATAACATCGCTCGGGTGGTAATCACTATTAACTTTCACTTCTCCCGTAGTCAGTTCCCCTTAAGCTTAACGTGTTCAAGCTCAGCTTGGGTTTGGTCAAGAGAGAAGACAAATGATGCCACCTCCTTTCCGAGCACTGACAAATGGGCTTCATATGGGGAAATTCTACTAGATGAGGTCATTTCTTCCTTTGTCTGAGTAAATTGGATTTGTTAAAGCCCTATATTTATACTAATCATGTGATCATTGTTCAACAGCTATATTAGAAACGGTCACAATTCATAATGGTATTTTAAAATCCAGAAACATAAAACCAATGAAGTTCACATTTTATATAACCATAATAAACATTTAATTAGATCAAAATGAATTTCTATTAATGAAAGTTTGGATCTTCATAGGCAGTATTATAGGATTGGTGGGAACAATAGTAGGAAGTGTAGCGGTGGAAGTACTGTAGAAAGTACTATAGCACCCAGGTACTATAGTAGAACTATTCACCAGTGGACCTTTGGGTAAAAAAAATTGGCCTACGGGCCATGTAATGGGATTTCATGACCACTGGGCTTACAGAATACTCGGAAAGCTTAGGGCAGATCCCTATTTATTAAAAGAAAAGAAAATATCCCTTTTTAACTGGGAGAGGGTAACCCATTACATGCCCGAAGGCCAGAGGCAAACAGCCTTAGGTTCAAGAGACAAAAGTCTAGAAAGGAACAGTTCAAAAAACCCAACAAATCAATTCCAAATGGCCATGGCCCAAAAAAACAAAACCATAGTGAAACCATAATCGCTGCCATGGCGCATCCACCAAGGGCCACCATAAGATGATAAAATCCAATAGCCGGAATTAGCCCGCTGCACCGCCGCAACGTCACACCGATCCCTGCCCAAACACTCATCCACACCATGTCATCACTATGCCGCTACATGAACAGACGAGTGCCCGTGCCCGCCTGCACTGTCGCCATGAACCACAGCCTGCCCACGCCGTCGCCATGAACACTTGATGAGCCAGATCCACAGATCTCCCACCACTACTCGCACGCTGAAGCGCCGCCGCCACCTGCTCTCGCCGCTGCCAGCTCCTGCCGCTGCCAGATCTCTGCCTCACCTCCCGTCATTGCACGCAGATCAAAGGTCCGTCAATGAGGACCCATCTGATGCGAAATTGGTGCAAGAAAACACTAGAAGTCATATCCAAGGCTAGATCAAGGAAGAAACGCAGTGTCTGGGCAATATCTAGGAAGGAGACCAAAAATCGGTGCAGATCCGAGCATCTCGTGCCAGATCCAACATCCTGACACTCCATCGCAAGAAACTCTAGGCCCAAAGCACAGCCATCATTGAACTCTAAGACCACCCCACCGTCACTGCAGGAAATTGGATGCCACCGACAGCGCCCCCATAGACGCCTCGAAGCTGAAGAAGCTGCTACCATCGTCGATCCCCGAGAACCGACGTCGCAAGGAGAAACGCTGTGAAAGCCGCCCACTGTCGCCGAAAAACGAAACCCTCCCCCTGAAGGGGGGAGACTGGGCTTACAGAATATGTAGTGGGCTTTATTCCAACTTGGCCTATAGGCCATATATTGAATAAATAAGGCTTAATGAGTGGGATATCCCCTTTGGGGATATGTCTTGCCTTTATAGAATGTGTGTGAGTTGTGTGTGTGTGTGTGTGTGTGTGTTTAAAAGTAATTATACCCACCAAGCACCTAATATAATATTTCCCAAAGTTTCTACTAATGTAATGACTTGAAATTTTGAATAATATTTGTTTCCTAAATTTGTGTATTATTTTATTTTATACTCAAAAAAACTATATCCTTTAATTAATGAAGTGATCACAATTAAAATGAGACCGTTGGGTTTCGACTGTTATATGATTGTTGGTCAATATGACTGTTGGAAACTAAACTCTTAACGTTATGATTATTGTTTATAAATACAAATGATCATGGTTAATTAATATAGAAAGATGAGTTGATGGCCTCATCCAGTAGACTCGGGCCATCTAAATCCCATCAGTCATAGCTTGGGAAGGAGATAGCATCTTTGGGCTTTGCTATGGACTAAGCCCAAGATGAGCTTCAACATGTGAAGCTTGAACAGAATCACCTATTGTAGAAGTTCAAGCTGATAGAAATCACCACTCAGTCAATGTTTTCTGAGACACCCCAAGATTCTATCACAATATCACATCTTACACTTAGGTCCTATATAGGTTTTATAAGGGGCTATGTAACGAGACCTTAGTTATGTTGTGTAATCCTTTTGTATAAAAAAATTATTTCTTATTATGTTAAATTTGTGGGTTTTAAATGTTAAAATAAATATAGGATGGATTTATAGAAGTTCCATATTATTGGTGAATTTTGGAAAAAGGGTATTTTAAAATATTTTTGTATACATTAAATAATTAATAATGTGAAATGATTTTCAAAAAATGGTCTTCTACAGTTGTGATCAGAAAGAAATTTAGTGTCTAATAAGATCAACTTAATTTTTTAGGTGAATAGTAAATTAACCCTTTAGAATAGTAATTTTCCCCTTATGAATAGTAATAAATAGTAATTAATATTAAATTAGCCAAAAAATAGAAACTTTACCCGTGAATGTATAAATACAATTTAGACATCTTAAAAGTGAAAAAAATTATCATCGTATAAGTATTTGTATTTTTGTAAGTCATAAATATTTTTTTTACAATTTTATGATTAATTTAATAATTTAAAATTTCAATTTATTTTCATAAAATTTCATCATAAATTTTTACTTTATTTTCATATGGTTATACAATAATTTTATGGGACCTTGATTACATTCTCAAAGTGTTACAAAACGAGTTATAGTTTTAAAGAGGTTTTTCTTGGAATAAATAATTATTTTATTTAAAAATTAAATATCTCATAATTATAAAATTATTTTAATAAAATTGAATTCATTTTTGAATTTAGAGCATCAATATTAGGTTAGGATTAATTTATGATATTTTTATAAAATGTTTTGTTTTTCGGTGAATAGTAAAAATGTAGTCTTGAGTTTTGGTGTGTTTAATGACATCATTAATGACGTAATCATGATTTAATAATTCTGGTAGACTTTTTAATAGTAATATATGATATGAGGTGTCCCAAGTGTCCAATACCATTGGAAAATACCATGGGAAAGACCATAGTTTTTCAAATACCACCGATGAGGTGTCCCTTGGAAATTAATTAGATATTACCTCACTTTTGCTATAAATACCAACCCATTCCTTCATTAATTTTATTTCAAAATCCTCCTCAAAAAATATCTGGTCTTTTTACTTCCAAATGATTTCTCCCAAGGTTCCCTAAATCCCCCTAAGGTCCCAACATTTGATATTTTGAAGTTACTTTTTATGGTAAGGGAACCTTACACCCTCCTCTTTTAGTCATGACTTTCTTTATGTTATGTCTTCTAGTTTCCATATAATTATTTTGGGGTATGTTATTATATGTCCTTATTGCTGTCTATTTTATGTCCAAGTTATTATATACCCTTTACACTCTCATAAAATTATTTTTTTGAATTTTATGTGACATTGTTAGGTTGTCAAATTTTCATAAAAGAAATCGCATCTTCTATTTTCATTCAAGTTTCCTTTTCATATGGTATGTCATTAAAATATATATAACATGAACTTATTTATATTTTATTCTGTCACTATAATGTATTATGAGTTATTTATAAGTGTTTTACCCTTGTACCCTCTCTTTTTAATGTTTTCTAAAACCATGTTACATAACCGTTATGCTGCAGAATTTTTGTCTCAAAATATCTCTCTTTTTCTCAAGAAATTCTCTTATTTTTTTATGTGAATACTAAAACCTATTTCATTTCTAGGTGTATTCATAAATACATAAAATTTATATATTTTATTCTGTAATTGACGTGCATATAACCCTCAATCACTTTCTATGGGTTATAAATGACATAATGATCTTATTTTTAAGCACTTTTAAAACATCACGATTTTGAAATGAAACCCATTTATTTTATTATCTATGGGTTATTTATGAAATGTTTGATTATGATATATGTGTATCAAATTAAAATAAATACATATTAAATGTGTTCCCTAATATCTCTCCAATGCATTGGGTAAATAATTTAATCTCTGGATATGAAAAGTTTCACGATACCATGGTGAATAACCCTGGTAAATTTTATGACACTTTGGGGATGAACCTTAGTGATATATTCATGAATTTATAAATTAAATGTTGTAGACACATATTCAAGTTATTATTCATGTTATTTTTATTACTATATGCCTCTTCTTCCATTTCTCATGTCTCTATGTTCTTTATCAAGTTCTTATTGATATCATAAGTAAACTAATTCCCTTGTTTTCCTTACTAGGCCTTCTGGTCACCCTTTCCTTTGATGTATGTCCAGGTTATGAGATGCAGTTATTGTACTTAGGATGAACTTTTCAAGAATATTTTAAAGGGTATTAAAATAATGTTCTATGTTTTCATGTATTATGTTCCTGATTTCCAAGACACTATACTTTAAAGATCCTCTATTTGTAAAATGTAATGAAAAGTTGTGTAATAAAAATATGGGATTCCATAGTTGGAATCAAAGGATAGTTTAGTTATTTTTAGAAATTAGGTGATGAAAAATTTAGAAATAACCCTATAGAAAAGTTTAAATATAGGAAACTTTTTGGTATTTTGTTGAAATATTAAGTAAGTGGTTTTCGAAAAAATAAATCCTCGTCTGGATACGAACAAGTGGATGTGGCTCTGGCACAGATGTACCTATAAGTAAAAACTCCAACAAAGAGTTTTAGGCATGACCTGGGGTATCCTAGTACATGACAATGGGCCTTGTTTCACTACTTTTTTAACACTCCCTGGGGATGTGTTTGTTTAATCATAAGTTTTTTATGAATCATTATAAAGGATTTATAGAGAAATGTAATTGTTTAAGCATGAAGTTTTAAGACATAAAATCCTTTATAGTTAAAATATTTGTAAATGAAATAAGCTTTTAACTAAGGTTTTATTCTTTTAGAAAATTTAAGGAATATTATGAACCTTTAAAATGGTGACTTCAATGGACCATGTGCTGATGGCCCTCCGATGGAAGCAAAAATGGAAACTTTCATTAGAATGATGAAACAACTAACTCAAGTTATGAGAAATGACTTTAATCAAGCTAAGAGACTGATCTCACCATGAAGGGAACAACATTTTTTTGAGTCCTTTATGCATTAATGACCACCAACCTTTAGTGGATCTACCGACCCATTGATTTATGAATAGTGGATCAACTCTATCGAGAAGATCTTTTCTATGCTCCGCTGTTCGGAACAAGAGAAGGTCACCTTGTCTATTTACCGCTTAAAGGGAGAAGCTAATTAGTGGTGGGAACTTATTAAAAACATGATGCCAAGAGTGAAGGTTGAAGCTATTAAGTAAGAAGAGTTTATAGGTATTTTCTTCAATAATTATTTCCCTCGTTCCACGAGAACAAGAATGGAGAAAGAGTTTCTCAAGATGAAGTAGAAGGGGAATGAATCTGTGGGAATCTACGAGATAAACTTCAGAAGGCTTTAACATTACACATATATCTTTGTCATGGATCCAAATAGTAAGGTTGATAGATTCTTAGGTGGACTGAAACATCATTTGTGGAAGAATCTATCCAACTGATACTATGATAGCTTTGAGGATATCATATGGAGTGCGATGAAAGTCAAACTAGAGTTTGGTGAGATGCAATGGTCTCATAAATCCAATGAAAAGAAAAGATTTATGGATCCAATATTAGTGTATACTTTTGATCAGGGATGAGTATGAAAGCAAGTGAAACATCCCATATGTAATAAATGTGGGAAGAAGCATTCAAGGAACTACCATCTTGGGAGTGGGAAGTGCTACAATTGTGGAAAAGATGCCCATATCACACAGAATTATCATAGTGAGGTGAATCCTAATATCCCAAACACTAACGATATAGGGAAGATGGTGTAGGCCCTACCTGATTTTCAATGCTATAAGTGTTGGCAACATGGTCACTTTTCCAATTATTGTCCAAATATGAGGATAGTGAAGGGGAATCACTATCAGCCTTAAGGGAACAAGGTCGCACTTTTGCAATCACTACAGGTGAAGTTGGAGTGCCAAATGATGTGGTGGTAGGTAATATTTTTTTTCTCTCAAGGCTAGCAAGTACTTTGTCTGATTCTGGTTCTACACATTCCTTTATTTACTCTAAGTTTGCAAAGAATTCAGAATCGACCCCTGATTTTTTAAAAGTAGAGTTATCAGTCAAGACTATTGATGTGATTATCCATGAATCATCAATTTTTAGAAACTCTAGTATTTACTTTAGTGGGCATAATATTATTGAAAATCTTGTAGTAATTCCCATGATGTAATTTGACATTATAATAGAGATGTACTGGATCTCAAAGTATAATGCTAATATGAAGAATCAAGGAATTATCAGTATTATTGAATTGAAAACCTACAGTTATCTTCCAAGGAGAGATATCTCAACCTGGTATTTTTCTAGAAGAACCTCATATATCGTTCTTTATGAAGTTAATCGGTGAATAAGAAGAATAATATGAGATTATAAGGATACAAAATATCCCCATCATCTAGGAATACGGTGACATGTTTCCTAAGGAGTTACATGGACCTCCCCTAGAAAGAGAGGTAGAGTTCTCCATTGAACTCGTACCTGAATCTCATCTGATATCAAAGACCCCGTATAGGATGGAAAATGTGGAATAAGAGAAATTAAATAAACAACTCCAAGATCTTTTGGAGAAGGGGTTTATCCGGCTGAGTGTGTCTCCTTGGGGAGTACTAGTTATCTTTGTGAAGAAGAAGGATGGATCAACGTGGATATATATTGATTATAGAGAACTGAATGGGATCGTAGTAAAGGACAAATACCCTCTTCCAATAATTTATGACTTATTTGACCAACTTTATGGGGCTCAATTATTCTCTAAGATTGATCTTCATTCTGTTTATCATAAATTGAGGGTGAAGAAAGAATATATTCCAAAATCTATCTTCTGATCAAGATATGGGCATTATGAGTTTGTTGTTATGCCCTTCGGACTAACTAATGCACCTTTTATTTTTATGGATTTGATGAATAGAGTCTTTAAGGACTACCTTGATAACTTTTCGATAGTTTTTATTGATGATATTCTAATATATTCCAAAATTTGTGAGAAGTATGAGGAACATCTAAGAGTTATTTTTCAAGCTCTACAAAAGGATAGGATTTTTGGAAAGTTTATAAAATGTGAATTCTGGTTACAACAAGTTTCTTTCTTGGGTCACATTGTTACCAATGAAGGAATCATAGTTGACCTTACAAAGACAAAAGTTATATAAGATTGTCCTTATCCTACAATAATAACTGATATTCATAGTTTCCTTGGATTAGCGGGATATTATAGGAGGTTTGTGAAAAACTTTTCATGACTTTATAATCCATTAACCAAGTTAACTCAAAAAGGGTTCAAGTTCATCTGGACAAAGGGGTGTGAGGAAAGTTTCCAAGAGCTAAAGAAGAGACTGGTTACTACACCCATGTTAACTCTGCCCTCAAGTGGAGAAGGATTCATTATTTTTTGCGAAGCATCTCTAAAAGGTCTTAGGTCTATCCTCGTGAAAAATGAAAACATAATTGCTTATGCATCTCGACAATTGAAGACTCATGAGAATAACTATCATGTGCATGATCTGGAGCTGGATGCGGTCGTTTTTTCTCTAAAGATATGGAGGAATTATCCTTATGGAGATAAATGTGATATATACATAGACCATCAAAGTTTGAAGTATATTTTCACACAAAAGGAATTGAACATGAGAAAAAGTAGATGGTTGGAACTTCTTAATGACTATGATTGTTCAATTCATTATCATCCCGGAAGATCGAACAAATTCGTTGATGCATTAAGCAGGAAAGACCCGGTTGTTCTATCCATGATGAGGGTTTAAAGAGATCTTTTGATCAATAACCATGTAAATTTAGACATGGGAATTATAAGGGAAGGGACATCATCAACCCTAACTCAAATGATTTCTCAACCGTAATTACTAAAAGAGATCAAGAAATCTCATAAATACGATTCTTTGTTGCAGAAGAAGTTTGAGGCTATGAAGGATGGAAAGTTTCCTAAGTTCAATATTGATCAAGAAGGTGTACTGAAATTTTATACAAGACTATGTGTTTCATCTATTCCAGAAATAAAGAAGGAGCTGATGGATGAAGCTCATAGATCTAATTTCTCTATACATCCTGGAAGTATAAAAATGTATTGAGACCTTCATGATATTTATTGGTGGGATAATATGAAAAGGGAGATTGCTAACTATACTTTAAGGTGCCTAGTATGTTAGTAAGTGAAGGCAGAGTGACAACTTTCTAAAAGGGTATTGCAACCACAACCCATACCGGCATGGAAGTGGGACAATATCACTATGGACTTCTCACTGGTCTCCCAAGAACTTCCAAATAAAACAATTCTATATAGGTTATTGTACACCATCTCACCAAGAATTCCCATTTTATCTCTATTTGGGAAGATTTCTCTCTTGATAAACTTTCCAGGATTTGTGTGAAGGAAGTGGTAAGGATGCATGGAGTTCCACTTTCTATCGTATCTGATCATGATCCAAGGTTCACATAAAAATTCTAGATAAGTCTTCAACATGCTCTGAGTACCGAATTGAATTTCATTACGGTCTATCACCCCCAAAATGATGGTCAATCTAAAAGGAATATTAAAACACTCGAAGACATGCTAAGAACATGCTCAATGGAATTTAAAGGTAGATGGGATCAATATCTCCCATTATTTGAGTTCTCTTACAATAACAGCTTCCAATCGAGCATTCAAATGGTACCCTATGAAGCTCTATATGGGAAGCGATATAGAACTCTTACTTGTTGGGATGGAGTTGGTGATAGAAAGCTTCTTGGGCCTGATCTTGTGAAAGAGATGACAGAAAAAGTCCATGCCATCTAGTAACACATTAAAGCTACTCAGAGTCAGAAAAAGATCCATGCCAACAACCATCAATGGGACTTGGAGTCTGATGTTTGTGACAAAGTCTTTCTTAAAATTTCACATTGGAAGAGAGTCATTAGGTTTGGAAAAAATGGGAAGCTCAGCCCTAGGTGCATTGGCCCCTATTAAATCCTTGATCTCATAGGAGCAGTGTTCTATTGGATTGTACTTCCTCCAAATCTAGTACAAGTTCATGATGTCTTCCATGTATCCCTCTTGGGTAAGTACATACCTGACCCTTCACGTGTACTAAATCTAGAGGTGGTACAGCTAGAACATGACCTCTCTTATGAGGAGCAGCCAGTGGAGATCTTGGATCGTAGAGACAAGGTTTTGCAAAACACGACTACCCACCTTTTTAAGGTGTTGTGGAGGAACCACAAATGTAAAAAAGCCACATGGGAACCAGATGAGTCTATGAGGCAGAAGTACCCACACCTTTTCTCTTCTGAGGGTACAATTTAAAATTTTATGGACAAAATTTCTTAAGGGGGAATAATGTAACAACCCAAACTTTTGAATAATATTTATTTCCTAAATTTGTGTATTATTTTATTTTATACTCAACAAAACTATATCCTTTAATTAATTAAGTTAGTATAATTAAAATGAGATCATTAGGTTTTGATTGTTATATGACCATTGGTCAATATGACTTTTGGAAACTAAACTCTTAACATTATGATTATTGTTTATAAATACAAGTGATCATGGTTAATTAATACAGAAAGAGGTGTTGGTGGCCTCATACAGTAGACTCAGGCCATACGAAGCCCATCAGTCAGAGCTTGGGAAGAAGGTAGCAGCTCTGGGCTTTGCTTTGGGCTAAGCTCAAGCTAGGCTTCAGCATGTGAATCTTGAACAGAATCTCCTACAAGAGAAGTTTAAGCTGATAGAAATCACTACTCAGGAAATGTTGTCCGAGCCACCCCAATATTTTATCACCATAGCACATATTACACTTAGGTCTTATGTAGGTGTTATAAGAGTCTATGTAATGAGAACTTAGTTACATTGTGTAATCATTTTGTATAAATAAAATTTTTATTTCTTATTATGATAAATTTGTGGATTTAAAATGTTAAAATAAATATAGGATGAATTTATAGAAGTTCCATATTATTGGTGAATTTTGGAAAAAGGTTATTTAAAATATTTTTTTATACATTAAATAATTAATAATGTGGAATGATTTTCAAAAAATGGTCTTCTTCAGTTGTGATAAGTAAGAAAATTAGAGTCTAATAAGATCAACTTAATTTTTTAGGTGAATAGTAACATAACCCTTTGGAATAGTAATTTTACCCTTATGAATAGTAATTAATAGTAATGAATAGTAAATCATCCAAAAAGATAGAAACTTCACCCCTTAATGTATAAATACAATTTATACATCTTAAAAGTGAAGAAAACGGTCATAGTATAAGTATTGGTATTTTTGTATGTTGTAAATATTTTATTTACAATTTTATGATTAATTTAATAATTTAAAATTAAAATGTATTTTCATAAAATTTAATCATAAATTTTTACTTTATTTTCATATGGTTATACAATAATTTTACGGGACCTTGATTACATTATCAAGGTGTTACAAAATGAGTTATAGTTTTAAAGTGGTTTTTCTTGGAATAAATAATAATTTTATTTAAAAATTAAATATCTCATAATTTGAAAACTATTTTCATAAAATGGTGTTCATTTTTGAATTCATATCATCAATATTAGGTTAAGATGAATTTATTAGTTTTTTATAAAATTTTTTGTTTTTCGGTGAATAGTAGAAATACAGTTTTGAGTTTCGGTGTGTTTAATGACATCATTAATGATGTAATCATGATGTAATAATTCTGGTATACTTTTTAATAGTAATATATTTTATTAGGTGTCCCAAGTTTCCAATACCATGGTCAAAAACTATGGGAAAGACCATGGTTTTGCAAATACCACTGATGAGGTGTCCCATGGAAATTAATTAACTATTCTCTCACTTTTGCTATAAATACCAACCCATTACTTCATTAATTTCATTCCAAAATCCTACAAATTTAAGATATGGTCTTTTTTACCTCCAAAGGATTGCTAACAAGGTTCCATAAATCCCCATAAGGTCTCAACCTTTGAGATTTTGAAGTTACTCTTTAAGGTAAGGGAACCTTCCACCCTCCTCTTTTAGTCATAACTTCCTTTCTGTCATGTCTTCAAGTTTCCATCTTATTATTTTGGTGTATGTTCTTCTATATAATTATTTATTTCCATTTTATTACCAAATTATGAGAGACCCTTTCCACTCTCATCAACTTATTTTTCTAAATCATATGCGACGCCGTTAGGCTGCCGAATTTTCGTAAAAGAAATCACATCTTCTATTTTATTTCAAATTTTCTTTTTTTATGGTATGTCATTAAAATATCCATACCATGAAATTATTTATATTTTATTATGTCCCTATAATGTATTATGATTTATTTTTGAGTGGGTGACCCTTTTCCCCTCTCTTTTTAATGTTTCCAAAACCATGTTACGTAGTCGTTATGCAGCATAATTTGTGTCTCAAAATATCTCTCGTTTTCTCAAAAAAATCTCTTATTTTGTTTATTTGAATACCCAAACCTATTTCATTTCCATCGTTATTCATCAAGACATAAAATGGATATATTTTATTCTTTAATTGACGTTTATATAACCCTCAATCCCTTTCCATGGGTTATAAATTACAAAATGATCTTATTTTTAAGCACTTTTAAAATGTCACGACTTTGAAATGAAACTCATTTATTTTATTCTCTATGAGTTATTTATGAAATGTTTGATTATGATATATGTATATCACATGAAAATAAATACATATTAAGGGTGCACCCTGATAGCGCTTCAATGCATTGGGTAAATAATTTAATCTCTAGAGATGACAAGTTTCACGATACCTTGGTGAATAACCCTGGTAATTTTTATGACACATTGGGGATGAACCTTGGTGATATGTTCATGAATGTATAAATTAAATGTTTTATCCACATATTCAAGTTACGATTCATGTTATTTTTATTACGATATGCCTATTCTTCCATTACTCGTTTCTTTATGTACTTCATCAAGTTCTTATTGATATCACAAGTAAACTGATTCCCCTGCTTTCCTTACTGGGCCTTCTGCTCACCCTTTCCTTTGATGTATGTATCTAGGTTATGAGATGCAGTAATTATACATAGGATGAACTTTTTTAGAATATTTTCAAGAATATTAAAATAATTTTTTATGTTTCCATGTATTATGTTCCTTATTTCCAAGACACTAGACTTTAAATATGTAACGCCCCGACCCCAGAAGCCCAGAGTCAGTGCATTATTACATAACACTGGCATGGTCACAAGAGATCAAGTCTCGAAAGACCGATTAGTTTAGTAGCCTTGGAATCACTAGATACATTTATAAGGTTTACATTACATCATAAAATGAAAACTACAACAACAAAGTCTCCATAGTCCACACTCATATCCCCTCATACTATCCCTGCAGGTCATTCATAAAATACTTCTTCACATATTGGGAAAAATAAAACATAGAAAGGGGTGAGCTCAAATGCCCAGTAAGGATAACAATAGAGCGAAAACTTTCATAAATAAGCATAAACATTTAAGGCAATGTACAACTAAAACAAAATCCCTTTAAACTTTAATTTCATCATAATATGACAGAAATAAAATGAAATAATTCCATTTACCTATTCACATGGATATTCTACTAGTTGAATAATCACATGCAATATCAATAACCACTTTCATAATGATGGAATGCATAATGCCATACTATCATAACCACATAGTCAAGGCCTCATGCCAAGACTAAAAATAATATTTTTTCAAGGCCTTGTTCCAAGACACTAGTTTTTCTCATGAGACCTACCGATGCATCAAGGAGCTATAGAAAGCTCCACCCGTCACATATTAAGTCCAATGGATTCCTCAAATGAACAGGTTTAAACATAACATAAACATTCATATTAAAACTAGCATACGAAATGTCAATAATTTCTCCATAAACCATGAATGGAATAAAAATAACACATCCATAGTCAAACATATAACAAAACCTTCAATACAATATGGAAGTTTTGTATCATAATAAATAAACTTCAAATAAGCTTAAAATCCATTAAAGGATGTTGACATAGATGAAATCAAAACTATTTGATAGAAATATCTCTTTTTTGAAATCATTTAAAATTCACATAATTATAAAATAAAACATTTACTTTGAAAATATTCTTATAAGCTTGTAAGGGAAGCATCTAAGATTTTATAACGGCAGAAAATAGTCGCACCCTCTATATAAGTTAAAAAAACATTCTTACCTTAATTCTGTCGAAAAGGTTAAAAAGACCTTGTTTGGAAAATGACAGAAAGATTCCTTTATAAACTTCTTATAAAAATTAAAACAAGGGTATAAATGACTTTAAACCATATTATCTAAAATAGTAAGAATTTTTTGAAATATATTTTTATGAAACATGGATGTGGATGATAAAGAGGTCCTAGTAGATAATTACGTATAAACAACCTCGGATAATGAAGAGATTGTGAAAGAAACCCTTACCTTGTAATTTTACTTAGTAAATGGTAAGTTAACCTCATGTATAATAGTTAAAACATTGTTATTAAATTATACAAGAACCATATCCATAGTTATGATATCATATATGATCTTCTAATAATGCTTTGTTAATAATATTTTAGTATTATCGTCATTTCGGGTGTTAACTTACTCGTTTTCTTTTATATGTTTTGTTACATAAGCCGTTTTTGTTATGGATAGGTTGTATCTTATTATTATACAAAATGATATCAAGTCCTTAAAAATTATTTTTAATCATTAAATTATAATTAGTCTTGAATGGATATGATGGGGAATGAATCTCATCGTGTTCGTGGAGACGGTAGTCCGTACCTACGCACGAGCGACAATATCATTCTTTTGAAAATAATATATAATTGGATGGTATATCATATATACAGAATAATTATCATGTTATATTTATTATTTACATGAATTACACTTCATTATTATACCCATACAAATAATAATTTATTGAATAACATTTACACCATGACGTAGAGACGGTAAGTCGTACGTACGCACGTATGGTGACATGTCATTCAAAGGATGGATAGAATACTGAATATGGTTGTACCATATTTATAATAACATCAAGTTATATAGAAGATACTGGAGTTATTATTTTATAATGTAAATAACAAATAAATAAGAAGATTAAGAATAAAGGAACTTGAAAGAGGGTGGTGAAAACATTACCTCTTCTTTGGGTTCTTCGTTTTGATTTGATCAAAAGGGCTCCTTAGGTAGGCTTTCTGATCAATATAAGGCCTTTAGGTCTAATTGAGGTATGTTTATAGAGTATTTGGGTAGGTTTTGGCCGAACCAAAATGCTTTGAATGTGTGAATTAGTGAGAAGGGGGAGTGCCCTTTTATAAGAGGGGTGAGGGGCACCTTTGGAAGAGCTAGAAATATTATTTTATAATAAATCCATATTCAGTTTCTAATGGCTCAAAAGTGGATTATTAAAAGTATAAAGTGGGTATGGGTCGAAATAATTTCAACCAATATAATTTAGACAGGTTTGGGTCATTATATTAACCTTATCTTTTAGTTTTAACTCTTAGTCAATTAGTTTGACATTTACCATGTCACTTTGTATTTTTATATTATATAGTTAATAAACTTACTATATACATCCAAGATACCCCCAAGTGGTTCATTAATGATACACCTATCATGATATAAGTCCTTTGGCCGATCCTTAGATTTTTAGGAATAGAATGTCAATTAATAATATAATATTTTTTTAAAAAACTCATTTATGTCAATTATGACACTATTCAATCATTGATTTTTGTTAAAGTCTTAAAAACTTTATTAATTCGAACCAAATTCATTTAAGAAATACTATAATTTCATATTAACCAATAAAATTTATGTATTTCATCAAAACTTTCAAATTATATTTATTTTAACATTTATAATACCAATTATTTGATTCTTTCATTAATAAGGAAAATACTGCATCATTATTGTGTCATAAATAATATTAATTATTAACTGTCTAAAAATTATAAATAAAATACAATTATGTAGGAAGTATTTTTATATTTCTAATGAATATTTATAGTCAAAAATACAAGATATATAACCCTATGTAAAAATTGTTTTTCTAAAAGATATATGCTTATGTCATTTTTGTATTTATTTGGGGTCCCAAAATCGACCCAAATATGCCCATGGTCGGACATGTATCAACCAATAAGGTTAGGACACGTTTTAGGGTAATTTATTATTATTATAATATTATTTTTTTACCCTTATTTACCGGATTTACCCTTTAACCATGGTAAATAAAATATTTACCGAAGTAATTATTCAAAATGTCTAAAAATAAAAGTTACCTATTTAAAAAATTTGGACATCCTGATTCGAAATATGGAATCTATTTTTCCAAATTTAAAACACAGAAGTGGCAGAAATTAATTTAAAATTAATTCCCGTTGTTAAAACAAAAAATGTGTTTTTAAGAGATAATAACTATCAAAAGATTGACACTTGTTTACGTCCGGTTTAATTGTGAAATTATGTCCAATGACCAACATTGTATTAAATTTTAAAAATATATTCTAAATATACTTTAAAACCACTCAAATTCATAATTTATTACTCTTAATTATTTCGATTAAAAAATTTGTTTTTAATTAAAATTTATTAATTTTCACTATTCATTATAATATAAAAGTTATCCGAAAAGTACCAAAATTTCACCCTAGGCTAATTTTGATATTCCAAATCCAAAAATGAAGTCCATTTTGGGAGATAAAATTTATAAAATTTTAAAAAGTGGGTATTAATATTCATAATGGCTATTTTGATTGGTTGCGACATGTGTTAGAACTCGAAGTTGCATACAACACACGCTATTATATTATTCAAAGAGAAGTGTACTGTGGAAGCTTGGGGTGTTACATTCTCTCCTCCATCAAATAATTTCATCCTCTAAATTTCTATAATACTACCACATGAAAATACTTGGGTGGTTCTTCATCATAAGTTCCTCGGGTTCCCACGTTGCCTCTTCCATCTTATGGTTCCTCCATAGAACTTTTACCAGACGAGTCGTCTGGTTTCTCACCACTTGCTCTCTTGTATCAAGAATTTTAATGGGCTCTTAGCAATAAGATATATCGGGTTCCGGTTCTAATTCCTCATAAGTGAGTACATACATTGGGTAAGGCATGTATTTTCTCAACAGTGATACGTGGAACACATCGTGAACTTTGAAGAGACTTAGCGTCATTGCCAAACGGTAAGCTACAGCCGCAATTCAATCTAGAATTTCAAAAGGTCCTATGTACCTGGGACTCAATTTACCTTTCTTGCTGAAATGTATAACTCCCTTCCATAGAGATACCTTCAAGAAAACATGATCTCCTACCTAAAATTCCAAATCCTTCCTTCGGTTATCGGCATAGCTCTTCTACCTACATTGAGCTTCTTTGATGTGGTTTTGGATTACCTTCACCTTTTCCATCATTTCATCCACCAGTTCTGGACCTATGAGTTTTCTTTCACCAACATCATCCCAAAAGGATGGTGTGCGACATCTCTTTCCATATAACGCTTTATATGGTGTCATCCGAATACTTTAATGGAAGCTATTGTTATAGGAAAATTATACCAGAGGTAAATATTGATCCCACATACCCTAAAAGTAAAGTGAGAACGATATCAACATCTCTTATAAGGTTTGAATAGTCCATTCTGATTGTCCATCTATTTGAGGGTGGTAGGTAGTGCTCAAACAAAGTTCAGTATCCAAGGTCTTCTGAAGACTCTTCTAGAATCTTGAAGTAAAACGGGGATCACTATCCGAAAAAATCGATAGGGGTACTCCATAAAGTCTCACAACTTCATTAATATATAGTCTCGCTAGAAGTTCCAGTGGTAGATCTTCTCTTATATCAAGAAAATGTGATGACTTGTTAAGACGATCAACAATAACCCATATTGGATTGTTCCTTCTAGGAGTCTTTGGTAGCCCCATGATAAAGTCCATCATAATATTATCCCATTTCCACTCCGTTGTGGGAAGAGGTTGCATGAATCCTCTAGGTTGTTGCCTTCCAACTTTCACTTGTTGAAAAACCATACATCTTCACACAAAATCAGTAATCTCCCTCTTCATGTTGTCCCACCAAAAATGTTCCTTCAAATCTCTATACAATTTGGTGCTCCCATGGTGTATGGAAAAATTGGAACTATGAGCATCGTCCAGCAATTCCCTTTTTAGATTAGGTATATCAGGAACACAAAGTCTCTTCCCAAATTTCAAAATTCCATCTTTATACACAAAGTCTCTCAATCTCCCATCATTCACAGCTTTAATCTTCTTTTGAAATTTTTCATCATCAGTCTGAGAACTCTTAATTCTTTCTAGTAAATATGGTTTGGCAACCATTTGAAAAAACGTTGATGTTTCACCTTCCATGGTTATTCCCATATCCATCTTCACTAGATCCATGAAAATTGGATCCCTTTCAATTCTCATATTGTTCAAAACTCCATGATCTTTTCTGCTCAAAGCATCTTCCACCTTTTTTTCCTTCCCCGGGTGGTAGTGTATCGTGCAATTATAATCCTTGAGTAATTCAAGCCATCTACTTTGCCTCATGTTGAGTTCTTTCTATGAGAAAATGTACTTTAAACTCTTTTGATCGGTATAAATCTCACATTTTTCACCATAGAGGTAGTGTCTCCATATATTCAAATAAAATATCACAGCTGCTAACTCGAGATCATGAGTAGGATAGTTTTGCTCATGAATTTTCAACTATCGTGATGCATAGGAAATAACCCTACCATTCTATATAAGGACACAACCAAGACCTTTCTTCGATGAATCACTATAAATAACGAACCCATAATTCCCCGATGGTAGAGTCAATATAGGATCATTAACTAATATTCTCTTCAGTTCTTCAAAACATTCTTCACACTCTTTTGTCCAAACAAATTTAATCCCTTTACATGTGAGCTTTGTTAATGGGTTAGCTAATCAGACAAAATTCTGGACGAAACATCGATAATAACCTGCTAAACCAATAAAATTGTGTACCTTAGTTATACTCATCGGTGCAGGCCATTCTTTGATTGCCTTGGTCTTATAAGGATCAACATAGATTCAATATTTAGAGAAAATATGTCCAAGAAAATAAATCTCCTGAATCCAGACTTCACACTTACTAAACTTCCCATATAATTCATGTCTTCTCAGAGTATTCAGGATAATGCGCAAGTGATTTTCATGATCTTAGAAGCTTTGGAGTATACCAAGATATCATCAATAAATACCACCCCAAATTCATCTAGATATTCCTTGAAAACTCTATTCACTAGATCCATGAATACAGAGGGCGCATTAGTCAGCCCAAAAGTCATTACTATAAACTCGTAATGCCCTTACCTGGTTTGAAATGATGTCTTCGGAATGTCTTCCTTCTTCACACACAACTGATGGTATCCAGACCGAAGGTCAATCTTTGAAAAGTATTGAGATCCATGCAGTTGGTCAAATAAATAATCAATGTATGGTAGGGGATACTTGTTCTTTACTGTTATAGCATTGATCTCCCTGTAATTGATACATAAACTCATAGATCCATTTTTTTTACAAAAAGAACAGGGGATCCCCATGGAGAAACACTAGGGCGAATAAATCCCTTATTACTCAATTCCTCTAGTTTTTTCTTTAGTTACACTAATTATATAGTGGCTATTCTATAAGGGATCTTTGATATAGGCCTTGATCTAGGAATTAAATCAATGGAAAACTCAACTTCTCGTTCTGGAGGATGTCCAGGTAAATCTTCCGGAAAAACATCTACATATTCTTTCACAATAGGTATATCCTCTATTTGAACATTCCTTTCCTCACCCACAATCATTTCATTATCTTCCTCCCCAATAATTGAATTTAGTTGAGCTACTGGGGGTGGATCTAGATAAGAATTAGGTGGTGATGATTCTTCTCTAAAGATAAGGTGTTCCTTATCATCATCATCAAAAATCCTAACCTCCTTCTTCTTACAATAAATATTTGCATCATGGTCTGAAAGCCAATCCATACTGAGGATTATATCGAACTCGATCATAGGTATGATAATGAGATCAGCGGATAAAGAACATTTATGTGCTCTAATGGGGACTGATTCACAAAACTTTGTTGCAATGATACTTCCCTTAGGAGTTTTAACTGACAACTCCCTTGTTAAATAAAATTGAAAATATCTAATTTTATTAGCAAACTGTGAAGATATGAAACAATGCGATGATCCAGAATCAAATAATGCATTTTCTAAACTTGAGGAAACCATTAAATTACCTGCCACCACGTCTTTCGAATCTTCTACTTCAGTAGTAGTGATAGCATAAGCTTGTCCTTGATCCCTTGGCCTTTTCTAAGGTAAGTTCCCCTGACTCTTAGGACACTCATTTGCATAATGTCCCATCTCCCTGAAATTTTAGCATTGGACATTGGTAGCTTCCTTCTTCCCCTTGCAATCATGAGCTTGGTGGCCTTTTTCACCACACTTGTAACAGACTCCCATTCCTTTTAAGCAAGTACTGGGGTGTTTATTCCCACATTTACTACAGGATGGATATTCAACATTTCCCTTCTTCCCCTTATTTCTATTCCCAGATTGATCAGCAGATCTTTTCTTCTCTTTATTTGATTTAAAGTCATAAGACTTAGAGAATTCCTTTTTTGTCTTGATAGCACATGAGACAATGTCTTCGTACGATGAGAAGGATTGTGAGACTAATGCTCGACGGATAAATGGTTTTAAACCATCAAATAAATGATCAATCATACTTCTTGGGTTACTTATATAATCTCTAACATACCTTGATAACCTTGTAAAGTTAGCCTCATACTTTGCAACATTCTCATACTCCTTTTGTCTCAGACTTAGAAATTGCCTTTCTATATCTGCTCGATGGTCATGATGAAATTATTTTTCTATAAACAGATATTTGAACTCCCTATATTCTATATTTGATACTTCATCATCTTCATTCGTGTTTTGAATCAATGACCACCATTGATCAGCATCTCCAGTGAGGCGGTAAACTGCCATGATAACTTTTTCCTTTTCACTAATCCCCAAATCCTGAAATATTTTTTCTAGGGAACTTATCAATTGCTCAGCCACCAATGGATTTGTACTCCCATTGAATGTTGGTTGTTGTTTCCTCATGAAGCAATATAACATTGATCCTCCACATTGTGGATCAGGGTGCTCTATACGGGTAAGGTTATTATTCATAACCTGAGTGAGTTGTCCCAGTATGGTGATAAGATTATCAGCACCAGTTGTATCACCAGCTCCACTATAATTATCTTGAGCGGGAGGGAAATCCCTACATGGATTGCATGCATTTATACGGTTTCCATTTCTTCCACTAGGCGGCATTTCTAAACAATGGCATAAACTAGATCAATTTATGAATCAAAATACATAATTCTATACTTGTAAAACACTTATCATAAATTGAACTATTTCTGGATATAATCCATAATCATAAAAATGTTTTCTTTGAGAAATTATATACTCATAAACCCTTCATAATGGTTTTTAAATAAAATGAGAATTATCCTAAGTATATCCCCTGGGAGTGTCGTAACCAAGAGTGCTACAAGGCCGGTTGTCGTGCACCAGTTCCTGTTCGAGTCTAGCTCAAAGCGGTGTTTTCAAGTTTTATCCCTAGGTACATCTATGTCAGAGCCGCCTCTACCTGCTCATATCCAGATAGGGATTTATTTCTCAGAAAACTCACAAAATTTATAAAATACAAAAATTCTAGGAAGTTATTCTATACTAATCCTCAAATTCTATCTTAGGGATATGTTCTCTAATCAGAGTTTATCTAAATCTAGCTTCCAAGGTTTGTACTAAACTTCCTCTGATACCAACTGTAACACCCCAACCCCAAAATCAAAGAGTCGGTACATTATTACATAACATTAGAAAGATCACAAGAGATCAAGTCTCAAAAGACTGATTAGTTTAGTAGCCTTGGAATCACTAGATACATTTATAAGGTTTACATTACATCATAAAATGAAAACTACAACAACATAGTCTCCATAGTCCACAATCATATCCCCTCATACTATCCCTCCGGGTCATTCATAAAATACTTCTTCACATATTGGGAAAAATAAAACATAGAAAGGGGTGAGCTCAGATTCCAAGGAAGGGTAACAATATAGCGGAAACTTTCATAAATAAGCATAAATATTTAAGGCAATGTACAACTAAAACAAAAGCCTTTTAAACTTGAATTTCATCATAATATGGCATAAATAAAATGAAATAATTCCATTTACTTATTCACATGGATATTTTACTAGTCGAATAATCACATGCAATATCAATAACCACTTTTATAATGATGGAATGCATAATGCCAGACTATCATTACCACATAGTCAAGGCCTCGTGCCAAGACTACAAATAAGATTTTGTCAAGTCCATGTTCCAAGACACTAGTTTTCCTTATGAGACCTACCGATGCATCGAGGAGCTATAGCGGGCTCCACCCATCACATATTAAGTCCAATGCATTCCTCAAATGAACAGGTTTAAAAATAACATAAACATTCATATTAAAACTAGCATACGAAATGTCAATACTTTCTCCATAAACCATGAATGGTATAAAAATAACACATTCATAGTCAAACATATCACAAAACCTTCAATAAAATATGGAAGTTTTGTATCATAATAAATAAACATCAAATAAGCATAAAATCCATTAAATGATGTTGACATAGATGAAATCAAAACTATTTGATAGAAATATCTCTTTTTTGAAATCATTTAAAATTCACATAATTATAAAATAAAACTTTTACTTTTAAAATATTCTTATAATCTTGTAAGGGAAGCATCGAAGATTTTATAACAGTGTAAAATTTCCACACCCGCTGTATAAGTTAAAAAAACATTCTTACCTTAATTCTGTCGAAAAGGTTAAAAAGGACCTTGTTTGGAAAATGATGGAAAGATTCCATTATAAACTTCTTATAAAAAGTCAAACAAGGGTATAAATGACTTTAACCCATATTCTGTAAAATATTAAGAATGTTTTGAAATACATTTTTATGAAACATGGATGTGGATGATAAAGAGGTCCTAGTAGATAATTACGTATAAACAACCTCGGATAATGAAAAGATTGTGAAATAAACCCTTACCTTGTACTTTTCCTTAGTCGATGGTATGTTAAACTACTATATAATAGTTAAAACATTGTTATTAAATTATAAAAGAACCATATACATAGTTATGATATCATATATGATCTTCTAATAATGCTTTGTTAAAAATATTTTAGTATTATCATCGTTTCGGGTGTTAACTTACTCATTTTCTTTTATATGTTTTGTTACATAAGTTGTGTTTGTTATGGATAGGTTGTATCTTATTCATATACAGAATGATATCAAGTCCTTAAACATTATTTTTAATCATTAAATGAGAATTATTCTTGAATGGATACGATGGGGAATGAATCTCATCGTGTTTGTGGAGACGGTAGTCCGTACGTACGCACGAGCGATAATATAATTATTTTGAAAATAATATATAATTGGATGGTATATCATATATAAAGAATCATTATAATGTTATATTTATTATTTACATGAATTAAACTTTATTATTATACTCATCCAAATAATAATTTATTGAATAACAATTACACCACGACATGGAGACGGTAAGTTGTACGTACAAACGTATAGTGACATGTCATTAAAAGGATGGATAGAATAATAAATATGGTTGTTCCCTATTTATAATAAATCACAGTATATATAAGATACTGGATTTATTATTTTATAATGGAAATAAAAAAGAAAGAAGAAGTTTAAGAAGAAAGGAACTTGAAAGAGGGTGGTGAAAACATTACCTCTTCTTCGGGTTCTTCCTTTTGATTTGATCAAAAGGGATCCTTAGGTTGGATTTATGATCAAACTAAGGCCTTTAGGTCGAATTTAGGGAAGTTGAGAGAGGATTTGGGTAGGGTTTGTCTAAACCAAAAGGCTTTGAATGTGTGAATTAGTGAGAAGGGGGAGTGCCCTTTTATAAGAGGGGTGAGGGGCACCTTTGGAAAAGCTAGAAATATTATTTTATAATAAATTCATATTCAGTTTATAATGGCTCCAAAGTGTATTATTAAAATTATAAGGTGGGGATGGGTCGATATACTTTCAACCAATATAATTTATATAGGTTTGTGTCATTATATTAACCTTATCTTTTAGTTTTAACTCTTAGTTAATTAGTTTGACATTTACCATGTCACTTTGTATTTTTATAATATTTAGTTAATAAAATTACTATATACATCCAAGAGACCCCCAAGTGGTCCATTAATGATACACCTATCATGATATAAGTCCTTTTCCTGAACCTCAGATTTTTAGGAATATAATATCAATTAATAATATAATATTTGTTTTAAAAACTCATTTATGTCAATTATGACACTATTAAATAATTTATTTTTGTTAAAGTCTTAACAACTTTATTAATTCTAAAAAAATTAATTTAAGAAATAATATAATGTCATATTAACCAATAAAATTCATGTATGTCATCAAAACTTTCAAATTATATTTATTTTGACATTTATAATACCAATTATTTGATTCCTTCATTAATAAAGAAAATATTGCATCATTATTGTGTCATAAATAATATTAATTATTAACTGTCTAAAAATTATAAATAAAATACAATTATATATTAAATATTTTTATCTTTCTAATGAATATTTATAGTCGAAAATCTAACATATATAACCCTGTGTAAAAATTGTTTTTCTAAAAGATATATGCTTATGTCATTTCTGTATTTATTTTAACTTAATTAATATAAAGTGTCCTTATCACTTACAAGTGGATCCATGGGGTCCCAAAATTGACCCAAATATGCCCATGGTCGGACATGTATCAACCAATAAGGTTAGGACACGTTTTAGGGTAATTTATTATTATTATAATATTATTTTTTTACCCTTATTTACTGGATTTACCCTTTAACCATGGTAAATAAAATATTTACCGAAGTAATTATTCAAAATGTCTAAAAATAAAAGTTACCTATTTACACAATTTGGAAATCCTGATTAAAAATATTGAATCCATTTTTACAAATTCAAAACACAGAAGTGGCAGAAATTAATTTAAAATTAATTCTCGTTGTTAAAACAAAAAACATGTTTTTAAGAGATAATAACTATCAAAAGATTGACACTTGTTTATATCCGGTTTAATTGTGAAATTATGTCCAATGACCAACATTGTATTAAATTTTAAAAATATATTCTAAATATACTTTAAAACCACTCAAATTAATAATTTATCACTCTTAATTATTTTGATTAAAAAATTTGTTTTTAATTAAAATTTATTAATTTTCACTATTCATCAAAATATAAAAGTTATCCGAAAAGTACCAAAATTTCACCCTAGGCTAATTTTGATATTCCGAATCCAAAAATGAATTCCATTTTGAGAGATAAAATTTATAAAATTTTAAAAAGTGGGTATTAATATTCATAACGGCTAGTTTGATTGGCTGCGACATGTGTTAGAACTCGAAGTTGCGTACAACACACGCTATTGTATTATTCAAAGAGAAGTGTACTGTGGATGCTTGGGGTGTCACATTCTCCCCTCCATCAAATAATTTCATCCTCTAAATTTCTATAATACTACCACATGAAAAGACTTGGGTGGTTCTTCATCATAAGTTCCTCGGGTTCCCACGTTGCCTCTTCCATCTTATGGTTCCTCCATAGAACTTTTACCAGACGAGTCATCCCGTTTCTCACCACTTACTCTCTTGTATCAAGAATTTTAACGGGCTCTTTGCAATAAGACAGATCGGGTTCTGGTTCTAATTCCTCATAAGTGAGTATATGTGTTGGGTCAGGCATGTATTTTCTCAACTGTGATACGTAGAACACATCATGAACTTTGAAGAGACTTAGCGGCATTGCCAAATGGTAAGCTACAGCCGCAATTCATTCTAGAATTTCAACAGGTCCTATGTACCTGGGACTCAATTTACCTTTCTTGTTGAAATGTATAACTCCCTTCCATAGAGATACCTTCAAGAAAACATGATCTCCTGCCTGAAATTCCAAATCCTTCCTTCAGTTATCGGCATAGCTCTTCTGCCTACTTTGAGCTGCTTTGATGTGGTTTTGGATTACCTTCACCTTTTCCATCGTTTCCTCCACCAGTTCTGGACCTACGAGTTTTCTTTCACCAACGTCATCCCAAAAGGATGGTGTGCGACATCTCTTTCCGTATAACGCTTCATATGGTGCCATCTGAATACTTGAATGGAAGCTATTGTTATAGGAAAATTCTACCAGAGGTAAATATTGATCCCACATACCCTGAAAGTAAAGTGAGAAATATATCAACATCTCTTCTAAGGTTTGAATAGTCCATTATGATTGTTCATCTATTTGAGGGTGGTAGGTAGTGCTCAAACGAAGTTCAGTATCCAAGGCCTTCTGAAGACTCTTCTAGAATCTTGAAGTAAAACGGGGATCACTATCCAAAAAAATAGTTAGGGGTACTCCATAAAGTCTCACAACTTCATTAATATATAGTCTTGCTAGATGTTCCAGTGGTAGATCTTATCTTATAGCAAGAAAATTTGATGACTTGTTAAGACGATCAACAATAACCCATATTGGATTGTTCCTTCTAGGAGTCTTTGGTAGCCCCATGATAAAGTCCATCATAATATTATCTCATTTCCACTCTAGTGTGGGAAGAGGTTGCATGAATCCTCAAGGCTGTTGCCTTCCAGCTTTCACTTGTTGAAAAACCATACATCTTCACACAAAATCAGTAATCTCCCTCTTCATGTTGTCCCACCAAAAATGTTCCCCTAAATCTCTATACATTTTGGTGCTCCCATGGTGTATGGAAAAATTGGAACTATGAGCATCATATAGCAATTCTCTTTTTAGATTAGGTATATCGGGAATACAAATTCTCTTCCCAAATTTCAAAATTCCATCTTTATACACAAAGTCTCTCAATCTCCCATCATTCACAGCTTTAATCTTCTTTTGAAATTATTCATCATCGGTCTGAGAACTCTTAATTCTTTCTAGTAAAGATGTTTTGGAAACCATTTGAAAAAGAATTGATGTTTCACCTTTCATGGTTATTCCCATATCCATCTTCACTAGATCCATGAAAATTGGATCCCTTTCAATTCTCATATTGTTCAAAACTCCATGATCTTTTCTGCTCAAAGCATCTGCCACCTTTTTTCCTTCCCTAGGTGGTAGTGTATTGTGCAATTATATTCCTTGAGTAATTCAATCCATCTACTTTGCCTCATGTTGAGTTCTTTCTGTGAGAAAATGTACTTTAAACTCTTGTGATCGGTATAAATCTCACATTTTTCACCATAGAGGTAGTGTCTCCATATCTTCAAATAAAAGATCACAGATGCTAACTCGAGATCATGAGTAGGATAGTTTTGCTCATGAATTTTCAACTATTGTGATGCATAGGCAATAACCATACAATTCTATATAAGGGAACAACCAAGTCCTTTCTTCGATGAATCACTATAAATAACGAACCCATAATTACTCGATGGTAGAGTCAATATAGGAGCATTAACTAATCTTCTATTCAGTTCTTCAAAACATTCTTCACACTCTTTTGTCCAAACAAATTTAACCCCTTTACATGTGAGCTTTGTTAATGGGTTAGCTAATCGGGCAAAATTCTGGATGAAACGTCGATAATAACCTGCTAAACCAATAAAACTGCGTACCTCAGTTATACTCGTCGGTGCAGGCCATTCTTGGATTGCCTTGGTCTTAGAAGGATCAATAAAGATTCAATCTTTAGAGAGAATATGTCCAAGAAAATAAATCTCCTGAATCCATAATTCACACTTACTAAACATTTCATATAATTCATGTCTTCTCAGAGTATTCAGGATAATGCACAAGTGATTTTCATGATCTTAGTAGCTTTTGGGGTATACCAAGATATCATCAATAAATACCACCACAAATTCATCTAGATATTCCTTGAAAACTCTATTCATTAGATCCATGAATACAGAGGGTGCATTAGTCAGCGCAAAAGTCATTATTGTAAACTCGTAATGCCCTTACCTGGTTTGAAATGTTGTCTTCGGAATGTCTTCCTTCTTCACACACAACTGATGGTATCCAGACCAAAGGTCAATCTTTGAAAATTATTGATATCCATGCAGTTGGTCAAATAAATAATCAATGCACGGTAGGGGATACTTGTTCTTTACTATTATAGCATTGATCTCCCTGTAGTTGATACGTAAACTCATAGATCCATCTTTTTTTAACAAAAACAACAGGGGTTCCCCATGGAGAAACACTAGGGAGAATAAATCCCTTATTACTCAATTCCTCTAGTTTTTTTTAGTTCCACTAATTCTAAAGTGGACATTCTATAAGGGGTCTTCGATATAGGCCTTGATCCAGGAATTAAATCAATGGAAAACTCAACTTCTCGTTCTGGAGGATGTCCAGGTAAATCTTCCGGAAACACATCTACATATTCTTTCACAATAGGTACATCCTCTATTTGAACATTCCCTTCCTCACCCACAATCATTTCATTATCTTCCTCCCCAATAATTGAATTTAGTTGAGCTACTGGGGGTGGATCTAGATAAGAATTAGGTGGTGACGATTCTTCTCTAAAGATAAGGTGTTCCATATCATCATCATCAAAAATCATAACCTCCTTCTTCTTACAATAAATATTTTTATAATGGTCTGAAAGCCAATCCATACTGAGGATTATATCAAAATCGATCATAGGTATGATAATGAGATCAGCGGATAAAGAACATTTATGTTCTCTAATGGGGACTGATTCACAAAACTTTTTTGCAATGATACTTCCCTTAGGAGTTTTAATTGACAACTCCCTTATTAAATAAAATTGGAAATATATAATTTTCTTAGAAAACTGGGAAGATATGAAACAATGCGATGATCCAGAATCAAATAATGCATTTTCTAAACTTGAGGAAACCATTAAATTACCTGCCACCACGTCATTCGGATCTTCTACTTCAGTAGTAGTGATAGTATAAGCTTGGCCTTTATCCCTTGGCTTTTTCTATGGTAAGTTCCCCTGATGCTTAGGACATTAATTTTCATAATGTCCCATCTCCCTGCAATTGTAGCATTGGATATTGGTAGCTTCCTTCTTCCCCTTAGAATCATGAGATTGGTGGCCTTTTTCACCACACTTGTAATAGACTCTCATTCCTTTTAAGAAAGTACCGGGGTGTTTCTTCCCACATTTACTACAGGATGGATATTCAACCTTTCCCTTCTTCCCCTTATTTCCATTCCCAGATTGATCAGCAGATCTCTTCTTCCCTTTCTTTACTTTAAAGTCATAAGACTTAGATAATTCCTTTTTTTTCTTGATAGCACATGAGACAATGTCTTCGTACGATGAGAAGGATTGTGAGACTAATTCTCGACGGAGAAACAGTTTTAACCCATCAAATAAATGATCAATCTTACTTCTTGGGTTAATTATATAATATCCAACATACCTTGATAACCTTGTAAAGTTAGCCTCATACTTTGCAACATTCTCATACTCCTTTTGTCTCAGACTTAGAAATTGTCTTTCTATATCTGCTTGCTGGTCATGACGAAAGTATTATTCTAAAAATAGATCTTTGAACTCCCTATATTCTATATTTGATACTTCATCATCTTCCTTCGTGTTTTTAATCAATTACCACCATTGATCAGCATCTCCAGTGAGGCGGTAAACTACCATGATAACTTTTTCCCTTTCACTAATCCCCAAAGCCTGAAATATTTTTTCTAGGGAACTTATCAATTGATCATCCACCAATGGATTTGTACTCCCATTGAATGTTGGTGTTTGTTTCCTCCTGAATCAATCTAACATTGATCCTCCACATTGTGGATCAGGGTGCTCCATACGGGTAAGGTTATTATTCATAACCTGAGTGAGTTGTCCCAGTATGGTGATAAGATGATCAGCACCAGTTGTATCACCATCTCCACTATAATTATCTTGAGTGGGATGGAAATCCCAACATGGATTGCGTGCATTGATACAGTTTCCATTTCTTCCACTAGTCACCATTTCTAAACAATGGCATAAACTAGATCAATTTATGAATCAAAATACATAATTCTATACTTATAAAACACTTAACATAAATTGAACTATTTCTGGATATAATCCATAATCATAAAAATGTTTTCTTTGAGGAAGTATATACTCATAAACCCTTCATAATGGTTTGTAAAGAAAATGATAATTATCCTAATCATATCCCCCGGGAGTGTTGTAACCAAGAGTGCAGCAAGGCCCATTGTCGTGCACCAGTTCTTGTTTGAGTCTAGCTCAAAGCGGTGTTTTTAGGTTTTATCCCTAGGTACATCTGTGCCAGAGCGGCCTCTACCTTCTCATATCCAGATAGGGATGTATTGCTCGGAAAAATCACAAAATTTATAAAATACAAAAATTCTAGGAAGTTCTTCTATACTAATCCTCAAAGTCTATCTTAGGGATATATTCTCTAATCAGATTTTATCTAAATCTAGCTTCCAAGGTTTGTACTAAACTTCCTCTGATACCAACTGTAACACCCCAACCCCAGAATCCCAGAGTCGGTGCATTATTACATAACATTGGCATGATCACAAGAGATCAAGTCTCGAAAGATTGATTATTTTAGTATCCTTGGAATCACTAGATACATTTATAAGGTTTACATTACATCATAAAATGAAAAGTACAATAACATAGTCTCCATATTCCACACTCATATCCCCTCATACTATCCCTGCAGGTCATTCATAAAATACTTCTTCACATCTTGGGAAAAATAAAACATAGAAAGGGGTGAGCTCAGATTCCCAGTAAGGGTAACAATATAGCGGAAACTTTCATAAATAAGCATAAACATTTAAGGAAATATACAACTAAAACAAAAGCCTTTTAAACTTGAATTTCATCATAATATGGCATAAATAAAATGAAATAATTCCATTTACTTATTCACATGGATATTTTACTAGTCGAATAATCACATGCAATATCAATAACCACTTTCATAATGATGGAATGCATAATGTCAGACTATCATAACCACATAGTCAAGGCCTCGTGCCAAGACTACAAATAAGATTTTGTCAAGGCCTTGTTCCAAGACACTAGTTTGCCTCATGAGACCTACTGATGCATCGAGGAGCTATAACGGGCTCCACCCGTCACATATTAAGTCCAATGCATTCCTCAAATGAACAGGTTTAAAAATAACATAAACATTCATATTAAAACTAGCATACGAAATGTCAATACTTTCTCCATAAACCATGAATGGTATAAAAATAACACATCCACAGTCAAACATATCACAAAACCTTCAATAAAATATGGAAGTTTTGTATCATAATAAATAAACATCAAATAATCATAAAATCCATTAAAGGATGTTGACATAGATGAAATCAAAACTATTTGATAGAAATATCTCTTTTTTGAAATCATTTAAAATTCACATAATTATAAAATAAAACTTTTACTTTGAAAATATTCTTATAATCTTGTAAGGGAAGAATCAAAGATTTTATAACGGCGTAAAATAGCCACACCCACCGTATAAGTTAAAAAAACATTCTTACCTTAATTCTGTCGAAAAGGTTAAAAAGGACCTTGTTTGGAAAATGACGGAAATATTCCTTTATAAACTTCTTATAAAAAGTCAAACAAGGGTATAAATTAATTTAACCCATATTCTATAAAATATTAAGAATTTTTTGAAATACATTTTTATGAAACATGTATGTGGATGATAAAGAGGTCCCAGTAGATAATTACGTATAAACAACCTCGGATAATGAAGAGATTGTGAAATAAACCCTTACCTTGTACTTTTCCTTAGTCGATGGTATGTTAAACTCATATATAACATTTAAAAAATTGTTATTAAATTATAAAATAACCATATACATAGTTATGATATCATATATGATCTTCTAATAAATCTTTGTTAATAATATTTTAGTATTATCGTCGTTTCGGGTGTTAACTTACTCATTTTCTTTTATATGTTTTGTTACATAAGTTGTGTTTGTTATGGATAGGTTGTATCTTATTCATTTACAGAATGATATCAAGTCCTTAAACATTATTTTTAATCATTAAATGAGAATTATTCTTGAATGGATACGATGGGGAATGAATCTCATCGCGTTCGTGGATACGGTAGTCCGTACGTACGCACGAGCGACAATATCATTCTTTTGAAAAGAATATATAATTGGATGGTATATCATATATACATAATCATTATCATGTTATATTTATTATTTACATGAATTATACTTTATTATTATACTCATTCAAATAATAATTTATTGAATAACAATTACACCACGACGTGGAGACGGTAAGTCGTACGTACGAACATATGGTGACATGTCATTCAAAGGATGGATAGAATACTAAATATGGTTGTTCCCTATTTATAATAACATCACAGTATATATAAGATACTGGATTTATTATTTTATAATGTAAATAACAAATAAAGAATAATTTTAAGAAGAAAGGAACTTGAAAGAGGGTGGTGAAAACATTACCTCTTCTTCGGGTTCTTCCTTTTGATTTGATCAAAAGGGATCCTTAGGTTGGCTTTCTGATCAAACTAAGGTCTTTAGGTCAAAGTGAGGGAATTTTAGAGAGTATTTGGGTAGGGTTTTTCCAAACCAAAAGGCTTTGAATGTGTGAATTAGTGAGAATGGGGAGTTCCCTTTTATAAGAGGGTTGAGGGGCACCTTTGGAAAAGCTAGAAATATTATTTTATAATAAATTCATATTCAGTTTATAATGGATACAAAGTGTATTATTAAAATTATAAGGTGGGGATGGGTCTAGATACTTTCAACCAATAGAATTTATATAGGTTTGGGTTATTATATTAACCTTATCTTTTAGTTTTAACTCTTAGTTAATTAGTTTGACATTTACCATGTCACTTTGTATTTTTATAATATATAGTTAATAAAATTACTATATACATCCAAGAGACCCACAAGTAGTCCATTAATGATACACATATCATGATATAATTCCTTTGGCCGAACCTTAGATTTTTAGGAATAGAATATCAATTAATAATATAATATTTGTTTTAAAAACTCATTTATGTCAATTATGACACTATTCAATAATTGATTTTTGTTAAAATCTTATCAACTTTATTAATTAGAAAAAAATTAATTTAATAAATCCTATAATGTCATATTAACCAATAAAATTCATTTATGTCATAAAAACTTTCAAATTATATTTATTTTAACATTTATAATACCAATTATTTGATTCCTTCATTAGTAAGGAAACTACTGTATCATTATTATGTCATAAATAATATTAATTATTAACTGTCGAAAAATTATAAATAAAATACCATTATGTAGGAAATCTTTTTATCTTTCTAATTAATATTTATAGTAGAAAATCCAACATATATAACCCTATGTAAAAATTGTTTTTTTAAAATATATATGCTTATGTCAGTTTTGTATTTATTTTAACTTAATTAATATAAACGGTCCTTATCACTTACAAGTGGATCCATGGGGTCCCAAAATCGACCCAAATATTTCCATGGTAAGAAATGTATCAAAAAATAAGGTTAGGACACTTTTTAGGGTAATTTATTATTATTATAATATTATTTTTTTACCCTTATTTACCGGATTTACCCTTTAACCATGGTAAATAAAATATTTACCGAAGTAATTATTCAAAATGTCTAAAAATATAAGTTACCTATTTACACAATTTGGAAATCCTAATTCAAAATATGGAATCCATTTTTCCAAATTCAAAACACATAAGTGGCAGAAATTAATTTAAAATTAATTCCTGTTGTTAAAACAAAAAGCATGTTTTTAAGAGATAATAACTATCGAAAGATTGACACATGTTTATGTCCGGTTTAATTGTAAAATTATGTACAATGACCAAAATTTTATTAAATGTTAAAAATATATTCTAAATATACTTTAAAACCACTCATATTCATAATTTATCACCATTAATTATTTTGATTAAAAAAGTTGTTTTTATTTAAAATTTAGTAATTTTCACTCTTCATCAAAATATAAAAGTTATCCAAAAAGTACCAAAATTTCACCCTAGGATAATTTCGATATTATGAATCCAAAAATGAAGTCCATTTTGAGAGTTAAAATTTATAAAATATCAAAAATTGGGTATTACTATTCATAATGGCTAGTTTGATTGGTTGTGGTGTGTGTTAGAACTCGAAGTTGCGTACAACACACGCTACTGTATTATTCAAAGAGAAGTGTACTGTGTAAGCTTAGGGTGTTACAAAAGATCCTATATTTTTAAAATGTAATGAAAAGTTACATAATAAAAATGTGGGATTCCATATATAAACTTTCTATGTTACCAATTATAACGCCCTGACCCCAGTATCCTGGAGTCGGTGCCTTAATTTATTACATTGTCATAGATACAAGTAATAATGTCCTAAAGGATCATATTGTTTAGTAGTCTTGGTAAAGTAGATACATATTTGAAATTAGAATTACATTATAAACATAAAATAAAATAAAAATATTTTTCTATGAAAATACCATTATTCCCCTTAGCGCAACCCTGCATATCAATCATAATAAACTTCTTAGAAATCTAGGGAAAATAAAACATAAGAAATTGGTAAGATCAAATTATCATTAAGGGTTAAGTAAAGTGTAAGATAAATTGAATCAATAATAATAATCAATATAGAAATGTAAATGGATAAGCACACATGTCATTTAATTAATAATCTGATAATGAAAGGCACCTATAGATTTTGTCATAGTGAAAATCCTATGGATAATACTAACTAAATTCCAAATATAGGAAATGTTTAATTAATTTACATCATGTATCTATCATATGAAACACTAATGTCAATAATTTTCACAATATAGATTAATACTACTGTTTATAAACCAATTATATTGGGCCAACATCATCTCTACTGTCAAGACCTTTCACAAGTCGGCCTAAAAACTACTGGGTACAAACCTATTAGGCTTGGACAACTGATTTGTATCATGAGACCTACTAATGAATCAAGGGGATATATAAGGATTCTACAATCACTTAAGAAGTCTAATTAATTCCTTATATAAAATAGTTGAAACATAAACAACATAAATATTCATATCAAAAACTATCATGAAAAATATGAATACTTTAACCATAAATCATGAATGGTATAAAAATAAAACATATACAGTAAAACTGATCATAAATCATTTAATAAAATATAGTAAATGATATCATAATAGATCTGACTCAATTAATCATCATAATTAACATATGATGTTGACATAGTTTAAAATACTCTAATAAAATCATTGAAAATTTATTGATCAAAATACCCTTTTTCACTTTGGAAGTCACTTATTTTTAAAACGTTGTGTAAATATAAAAAAATATTTGAAAATAATTAATAAAACTTTTGAATAAAGTTATAAATAATTAATTCATCATGATGGTGGTCAAATTCAATCATTCTATATAATTCAAAAAATAATTCCTTCTGTATTTTTGTCAAAAAAGTCTCAAAGAACCTTGTTTAGAAAAAGACAAAATATACCATTTAAATCATTTTATAAAAAGTCCAAAAGGGATAAAAAAGAAATTAAAAAATATTTTTATAATATTAAAAATATTTGTTTGGAAAAAATTTTAAAAACATTTACATGGAGGAGAAATATTCTCCAATGGAGACCTAAACAAAAACAATCCTGAATAACAATGAGATTGTTAAATAAACTCTTACCACTTTGTAATCAGTTGAATCATATTCCCCATAACTTTAAATGAATATTTAAATACGATGAATATAGTTATATTTATTATATTATATTAAAGGGGTAGTATATACACCACACAAATGAAATATGTGATTAATAAGGCATGTATTCAACATAAATAAAAGTGAGACAAAAATCTCTTACCTTATGGTTCCTTTAGTCGAACCTGATTTAAATTTTTGTATAATGGTTTTAAGAATGTTATTAACTTATATATAAAATTTATTCATATTTATTAAATCATATATGATCTTATTATGTTATTTTATCACACATTTATTGATAATATTTCATTATTACCCTTGTTTTGGGTGTTACCTGCTTCATTTTCCTATGCATGTTTTGTCATGAATGTCTTGGTTCTTTTGCATAGGATATAGATCCAATATATCCAAAATGATATTAAGGACTTAAATATAATCTTTATTCATTATATACATTCTTATAATCATTCTCGAGTGGTTAATATGTAAAATGAATCGTATCTCATTGTGGAGACGGTAGGTCGTATGCACGCACGAGTGACGATATCATTTCCTTAACTAGTGAAAGGAAAAAGAAGTGTATGGTATAATAATTTTTCTATAATAAATATAATTTAATTTTTATTACATATATCTATTATTTTCATCATTATACCCATCCAATTAAAGTGGTGATGAAAAATAGATTACATCACGGCATGGAGACAGTAAGTTGTATGTACGCACGCGCGGTGCTTTCATTTTTCATAGGATGTATAAAAAGTGGAATATGATTGTCGCATAATCATAATAACATCTAATAATATATATTATACTTTATTTATTACTTTATAATGAAAACAACACATGAATAATAAATAGAAGAATAAATGAACTTGAATGAGTTCGTAAAAATGATGAGCTCTTCTTTGGAGGACTTCCTTTAGATTTCTTCATAAGGAATCTAGGGTTGGTATTTTTTGAAGAAAAGGACCTCTATAACTTGGATAATAATTTTCTAAATATAAATGGTTAGGGTTTGGTTAATATAAAAGGCTCTATGTGATGTGAAGAAGTGAGGTAGGAGGTGTCCTTTTTATAATTGAGGTGAGGGGTACTTTTGAAAATCCTCAAAATATTAAAATATAATAAGTGTATTCTGGAGAAAAGGACTTCTAAATGAACAAAAATGAATAGGGGATGAAATTTTAGAAAATATATTATAACTTTTTTAATTAGTTAATATTTTTATTTTTTTTAAATAATTTAATAAAATATCATTATTGTCAGATTTGATACTATTCATTTAATTTGACTTCAAATACATCAATAAAAAGTTGGAATTCGAATCTAATTATTTCACACATCTCTAATATATCATATAGATCAAGAAAATTCATTAGACACATTAAATCATCCAAAATATATCAAAATTAATATTTTTAAAATCAATTATTTTATATTATTTTTGTTAATTAAATAAATAATGTTTTAGAATTACGAAACATTTTAGGTAATTTTATAATTTATAAAAATTAAAAATAAATTTTTATAATGAAAAAAATTTAATTAAAATAAAAATAAAACTTTAGTTTAATTCAAATATTGATTTTTTCCCTATGTGGACACATAAAAGATATTAAATATAAAGAAAGTGACATTTTGTAACTATCTTTGTTTTAAATAATATATAAGTTATTTTCATGGAAAAGTGTCCATTAAACAAATCCAATTTGATCTTAAGGTGATAAGGGTATAATGATATTCATCCAGTAATTTTTGGAAAAGTTTCAGTCATAGTTATATAGTTATCTTTTGGTTTTAACCCTTATTTAATCTCTTCAATTCTTACTGTGACAACATGTGTTTTTACAATTTAAGTGTTAATATAGTTACTATAAAATGATAAAAAAAATCTATAAATGGATTAATGGTGACATTTTCAACCTTATCCCAGTCATTTTATCGAATTTTATATTTTTATAAATTTTATGTCACTTAATAATATATTACTTATTTTAATATAACATTAATGTCCATTTTGATATTATTCATTACTTGACTTTTTTAGAAATATCATACCAACAGGATATATTTAAACCAACTCTTGTAACAAATCACTAACATATTAAAATCATCTATAAATTTTTTGGATGAAATTAATTGTCTCATATCATATTTATTATAATATTTTTAATATCATTTATTTGATATTTCCATTAATTAAATAATTGCTACATCATCATTATGTAATCCTTTAAGGTAATTATTTATTTCCCAAAAAATTTAAAAAAAAATACCATGATTAATATAACAATTTTATATTTCTAAATACTATTTATAATCGAATATATCCCATAGCTAACCCAATATTAAAATATTTAACTTGTTAAAAAACAAAAGTATGGATTCTTTGACTTTTCTTTAAAATAAAATACTATAAATGAATTAAATTCATTTAAGTGGCTCCAAGAGATCATAAAATATACTTGATGATGATTTTGGTTGATATTCACTCATCTAATAAAATTAGTATAAGTGTCAGGGTAATTTTCTAACATTTATAATAATATTTTTACACTTAATTACCTGATTTACCCTTAATTGTGGTAATTAAAATATATTATATATACTAAATGATGTAAAGTTTCTTGTATGTATCTGCTCTATAGAAATTATCCATTAAATGTCTCTATCACCTTCAATTCCTCTCAACCTCTCCACATAATCGTTCTCTATAATTGATCCCCCACACCCCAACTCTCCTCCCAACAATCCCATCTCTATATCCCCTCCCTGATGTCATCATCCCTAACTCCTACTCTTCTTCATACCTCTCCCCTCCTCCCCTCCTCTCCTCCTCCCCCCTTTCCATCCTCTTTTCCACCTCTGTCTCTGACTCAGTCTCTAAATCCAACTACAACTCTATCACTTCCTCTATTCCACCTCCAACGCCTCTTCATAGATATCTGCCTCCTACACCATATCTACATCGATATATGCCTCCTATATAACATCTTATTTGTTCCCAACCTCCTCCTACACCTATGAATCCTCCTCCACCTCTTCCTTCTCCATCTCCTCCACCTCTTCATCCACATCCTCCGCCTACAAACCCTTCTCATCTAAACCCTTCTCCTCCAAAACTAACTCCTTTAAACCCTTCTCTGCTCCAGGACTTCTATTTTAGGTGACAGGAATACTCAGTTAAGTTTTTCATCATTTTTATCCTTTCCATAAATTCTTTATCTCATCAAATTTATTTACCTTCATTATTATTAACACCAATGATAACCTATTAAACTTTCTCTCCATCTCAAATTCAAGTCTTCTACTATTTTTCAATACCAAGAATTTACTCTCAAATTCCCATACTTGGTTTAATCCACCATCTATTCCACACAAGTCAAAGATATATAGTAATATTTCACCCTCTTAATATAGTTTATCTATGATCATGAAACTTCTATTTATTTTATATACACTTTATATAATTTCTTTTTTATTCCTATAAAATTTTATATGTGTATATTCTTACTAAGTATCGATCTTTCTTGGTTCCCTCATTGATCTAGATTGGTTATCTATATCCATAATTCCCAAGGAAACCTCATATCTGGACATGTTATAGTTACATACTCATTCCATCAAACCTAATTGATCAATTAAACTATTTACTTTCAACTATATCTTCCCTTACACTACTATACACCCCACCAATCATATAGCAGTTACAGTAAAACCTTTAGTTATTTTCTTCACTAATTTCACTGGACCCTTGAAATTTATTATTACATCAATTTTACTCTTATAATTTTCTAAAAAAATCATCATCTACAGTTTCCCTTAGAATATTGGAAAGTTATTCAAATAGTTAGTTGCGACAATAGAGTTTATAGGTATAATTATAAAAATCATCTTTTTTTTGGAAATTCTAAATTTGTTTACAATTTATTTGTTTAAACTATAACTAAATGAGGGTTTTTATTTTATATTATCCTTAAATTATTTTCTCTAAGTATTTTTTATTTTACATGGTGATGTCTCATTATGTTATCACTACTCTAATGATCAGGTTATTGTACATCTTGAGGTTCTTATGGATTGGTACATTTGTTTTTTCCCTTCATGTCTCTCAGTGTTTTATATTTTTACCCATTTGAATATTTTCAGATCCATAAGTTATGATATGTGATCTCAACAAGTGAATATACTTATATTTGGTTTTAGGTATGAAAAAACAACTTCCCTTGATAATTATTTTTTCTAATTTTCATTGTTTTTATTAGAAACATTAAATTCATTTAATTCCATTGATATTATTTGAGACCATAGCATATAATAATTTTTTGGGATAATTTATTTTGTTTAATTTTATTTGTTTTTATCATTTAATATTTTTATTATTTCCTTTAGAATATAGGTTTCACAATTATATATTAATATGCCAGTGTTTTATGTTAAAAATTAAGGTCATCTATTAGTGGAATTATAATTATTTTTAAAAATTAAGTTAATATTTTATTCTAGGGATTTCATTGTTTATTTTAATATTTTCTTATATTCTATATTCTGGTTTATTGTTTTTTTACCTTTTTTCACTTTTGAATCATTTATTACTTTTTAAATTTACTTACCCAACATGAATTGATTCATTACGATATATATGTTTTTCACACACATACACATATATATAACTATAGAATAAGATATGTGATCTCAAGAAGTGAATCTACTTCTATTTGGTTACAGGTGTGAAAAAACAACTTTCCTTGATAATCTTTTTTTCTAATTTTCATTGTTTCTATTAGAAACTTTAAATTCATTTAATTTCATTGACATTATCTAAGATCATAACATATAATAATTTTATTTTCAAATTTTTATGTAATTTTATTTATTCTTGTCATTTAATATTTTCATTCATTTCTTTAGAATACAGTTTTATAAATTTTATCTTATTATTCCAACGTTTTATGAAAAAAATGGATGTCAACTAAAATCTTTTAATTTTTTTGAAATTTAAAGTTTTTTTACCATTTATTTGTTTAAACTAAAACTAAAAGAGGGGTTTTATTTTTATATTATCATTAAATTATTTTCTCTAAATATGTTTTATTTTATATGGTGATATCTCACCATGTTATCACCACTCAAATGATTAGGGTATTATATATTTTGAGGTTCTTATGGATTATTGAATTTGTTCTTGCCCTAAATGTATCTCAGTGTTTGATATTTTTACCCATTTAAATATTTTAAGATCAACATGTTATGATCTATGATCTCAATAAGTGAATCCACTTTTATTTGGTTCCATGTATGAAAAAACAACTTCCCTTGATAAGTATTTTATATAATTTTTATTGTTTCTATTAGAAACTTTAAATTAATTTCATTCTATTAATATTATCTGAAATCATAGAATATAATAATTTTTTTGGGAAAATGTTTTTTAATTTTCATTTTTTTATGCCATAATTTTATTAAAAAAATGGATATGATCTATTAGTTGAATTACAATTATTTTTAAAATTTAATTTAATATTTTATTATGTGGTTTTCATTGTTGATTTTAATCTTTTCTTATATTCTCAATTCTGATTTATTCTTTTATTACCTTTTTTCACTTTTGAATCATTTATTCCTTTTCAAATTTAGTTAACCAACATGAACTTATTCATTATTATATTTTTTTTTTCACACACACGCATATATATATCCAAAAAATATGATATGTGATCTAAAGAAATTAATCTACTTCTATTTGGTTTTAGGTATAAAAAAAACTTCCTTTGATAATTATTCTTTTCTAATTATCATTATTTATATTAGAAACTTTAATTCATTTTTTTCCATTTATATTATCTAATATCATAGTGTATAATAATTTTTTTGTGCAATTTTTTGTGTAATTTTATTTTTTCTTGTCATTTAATATTTTTATTAAATTATTTAGAATGTAGGTTTCTCAGTTTCATATTATTATGACACCATTTTATGGAAAAAATGAAGGTCAGCTAGAATCTTCTAATTTTTTGAACTTATAATTAGGTTACCATATATTTTTTAAAACTTTAACTAAAAGAGGGGTTTTCTTTTATATTATCCTTAAATTGTTTTCTATAAAAATATTTTCTTTTATGTGGTGATTTATAACCATGTTATCACCACTCTAATGATCAAGGTATTGTACATTTTGATGTTCTTATGGATTAGTGATTTTTTTCTTTCCCAGCATGTTTCTCGGTGTTTGACATTTTTACCCATTTAAATATTTTAAGATCTAAAAACAATGATCTGTGATCTCAAGAAGTTAATATAATTATTCTTGGTTTTAGGTATGAAAACCAACTTCCCTTGGTAATTCTGTTTTCTAATCATCATTATTTCTATTGGAAACTTTAAATTCAATTCATTCTATTGATATTATCTAAGATCATAGCATATAATAATTTTTTCTGTAATTTTTTTATGTAATTTTATTTTTACTTATCCTTTAATATTTTTATTCATTTTTCTAGAATGCAGGTTTCTCAATTATATATTGTTATGCCATCATTTTATGAAAAAAATTGAGTTCATTTATTAGTTGAATTACAATTCTTTTTAAAAATTAAGTTAATATTTTATTATGTGGTTTTCATTATTAATTTTAATATTTTTTTATATTCTCTATTCTAATTTATTATTATTTTACCATTTTTACTTTTGAATCATTTATTACTTTTATAATTTAGTTTCCCAATATGAATTGGTTCATTATGATATATTATTTTTCACACACATGCATAGATATATCCACAAAATATGATCTGTGATCTAAAGAAGTGAATTTACTTCTATTTGGTTTTAGGTATTAAAAACCAAATTCCATTAATAATTATTTTTTATAATTTTTATTTTTTATATTAGAAACATTAAATTATGTTCATTCTATTGATATTATCTGATATCATAGCATATAATAATTTTTTTGTGCAATTTTTTGGGTACTTTTATTTTTTCTTTTCATTTAATGTTTTTATTCATTTTTTTAGATTACTGGTTTCTCAGATTTATATTTCTATGCCATCAATTTATGACATAATTGAGGGAATAAATCATTTGAATTATAATTTTTCTTTAAAAATCAACTTAATATTTTTTTTTGTAATTTTCATTGTTAGTTTTAATCTTTTTTCATATTCTCTCTATATTCTAATTTATTGTTTGTTTACCTTTTTTCACTTTTAAATAATTTTTTCCTTTTTAAATTTTGTTACTCAACATGCACCGATTAATTACTATAAATATGTTATACACACACACACATATATATTTATATATATCCACAGAATATGTATATATACACACACACACAATTAATAATGCTTTCAGGATATATATTTTCTCTGCATCTGTAACATCCTGTCACTATTTTTGAGTATTCCTAAACCCCTTTTTTATCATGCTTTAGTTGGGTTTCACTTAAGGGTGAATTGGGAAAAAAATTTAAAAGATTTTAAATTTTTTGGGATAGTGCATGGTTGGTGTATGGTTTTCCCAAACTGTGTGCCCTATCAAGGAAAATTGTGCAAACCTTGGCATTGGGGTTTTTTATAGTTTCCACAACGTTTGAAAAAATGTGCACCCACTTAGGAGAAAATTTGAAGCCCACTTAAAATAGGTTCACATCTATGGTGCATATTTTGTTCTAATTATGTATCTCTACCAAAGAAACCATTCTTATGGTTTTTTATCTGAACTTAAGTTTTAAAATCCCAAAACCCCTCTTTTAGGACTCTAACAGACCGGTAAGACCCCAAATCAATTTCTCCTTCCTTGAGATCTCCCAAGAGTAGTTTTTGGAATCTTGGGACCCTCTTAGAAGAAAATTGAATCTTGAAGAATGACGTTCGATTCTCTCCCAGTTTGTTTCATCTTCCCATTCTCGTTCTTCCACTCTCTCTCTTTTCCTCTCTAGGAGTTTTTAGATTATCATTTTGTTAGAATATCTAATAACATTTGTTTTGGATCTTAAACATAGTTTTAATTCTTGGATCCTTGTTTTTTTTTCTCTTTGTTGGAAAATCCCGGTTAGGGATTTATGATTTGTGGTCTAGAAATCCTGATTTAGGTGGTTCTGTCATGATGCCCAATTTTTTATTGACCCTAAATTTCTTGATTTAAATTCAATTGTTGATTTAAATTAAATTACTATTATAAATGAAACTCCTTTCAATTGATTGATTAAAAACCTAATTCTATTAAATTGGGATTTTTAGAAATTTAATTTTGGCATGAAATTAGGAAAACCCCTAATTCCATTGAATTGCGGTGTGATTGTGAAATTGATGATAAATTGTGGAAATTTAAATTGTTGAATTTAAATTGTAAAATTAATGGAAATTTTTTCAATTTTATTGTTGAATTTAATTGTAGAAATAGAATTTTGAGACTAAATTGTGAATTTATTTCAAATTCTTATTTGGAAAAAAATGACTTAAAATGGTTTTGATAGAAAAATTTGGGTTTTATATTAGAAAAAGGTATGTTTTGATTAAAAAACCATTTTGGTTTTAAAATGGAAAATTAGAATTTTTTGAAATGGGAGAATGGGATTTAATAGGATGGGAATTCCATAGCACCATATTGACGTTTTATAACTCTAACATAAACTATCACATTTTATTACTCAGTAGGATGTCAATGAGTCTTCTTTGATCAGTGTCAAGGGACTTGTGTACACATTGTCATTATCATTATACAAGTGTGTGAGGATCCCATAACCTAGAACTATCATACCACTTAGCATATGACCATATTGCTCACTTGTTTATATATGAGATATAAATGTATGCCAATGTTTTTGAACTATTTTACATACCTTTTAAATTTATATAAACTATTTTATATAAAAAAAATACTTAATACATCTATTCAAAAGTACTTCCATCATTTGAAATGTAAATAATGACTTGTTTAAATATTATTTTTAAATAGTAATCATATTTATTTAAAATTTAAATATCTTTATTTAGTTAATTAAATGTGGCATCTTATTATGGAATCCTTGGTGATAACCTATTGAGATTTTATCCCATACCCTACCTATGCCTTTGGGTGTTTGTAAATTATCTTCTTCCATGTTCGAGCAGGGCTAAATCGCCACTTAGAGGAGGTTCTAACTGTTGATTCGTAGACTTAGTGAGTTGTATCCTTAGGACTTGGATGGTTTTAACTATTTTCTGGTAATTTGTTGCAGTATTTTGGATTGTTTATACCTGTTTGACTTTGGGTACACTTCTCCCTTTAGATTTTTTTTATATGCATATTGAATTGTTTTTCTTTATTTCCATAATGTTTGTGGAAAAATCACTCCCACTTTCATTTTTTATGATGCTAGGTGATAGTCTCCAACCCATGGGGATTGGGAATTCCCTTTGGGATATGTTAGTGTTAGCTCAGTTATCTGGTTACCAGGGTACCCAGGCTGGTTTGTAACAAAGTGGTATTAAAGGGAAGGCTTTTCATCTTGCCTTAATATTAGTATGAATTTGTGTATTCTTCTTGGGAAATAGAAGGTAGTTGTGATTGAGTGTTTGGACAGCTCTCGCCATAATGAACCTTAAGTCTCTAGGGGTGGTTATGGAAAGACATATTGAAGATTAGTTTTAATATTTTCCTTGATTTTGATTTAGATAGATTGAAATCAACATCTTATTATCTACCCTTTAGGATTAATTTATCTCATTTCTCTATTTGAGTGTTGATCTGATGTCTTATTTGTTATCTTCTAATGTCGTGTAGCATCATGCCTTCAAGAAGATGTGTGAATCAGATCTAGGAGTAATCTGTTGATAAACCTCAGCAAGTGAACCCTCTAGTGGAGTTGAGTCTGTTTGATGTGATCATGCATGCTATCCAAGATCTGGGATAAGCATCACCACCAAATCCTATTCAGTATCTAGCTATGGAATCTTTAAGGGATAATATCTGGAATCATTATCAAGAGTTCCTTCTTCAGAAGCATCCAAAATTCAAAGGAACTAATGATCCTCAAGATGCTAAGTAATGGTTGAGCATGGTTGATCATTTATTTAATTTCTTAAAGACATATGAGGAAATCAAGGTGAAGTGTGTCACCTTTATGCTTGAAGGACCGATCATGAGATGGTGGGACACAATGGTGGCAGAAAAGAAGCATGAGGTATTGGAGTGGAAAGGCTTAAAAGTTCTTTTCACCAACCAGTTCTATCTAGAGTATATATTTTTGGCCAAGGTTATGGAGTTTTTCAAACTTAAGTTGACTAAAAGGATCGTAACAGAGTATTCAAACCATTTTTTTGATTTTGTGTAGTTTTCACCTAAGATAGTATCAAATGAGAAGATGAAGGTTCAATGTAACGACCCAAAATTTTATCAACAAAAATTCTCTTCTTATAATTATTTTATATAGTATAAATCACAATAAATTAAATTAATAACGTAATACAAAAATTATAAATGGAGAATGAATGAAATAAGAGGTATATCTAGAAGTTAAGGAACTTATATAGATGAAATAATAACTTGACCTTTGTAATAGTAATATGACTCTTATGAATAGTAAACCGACCAGTAGAATAGTAATCTTACCTGTGAAAGTATAAATAACATTTTGGTATCTTATAAATGAAAATATGATATAATTATATCATAGTATAAGTAATTAAATGTTTTAAAAATTATTAATTAAGTGTTGGTATTTATATAAGTCATAAATATTTAATTATAATTTTTTGATTAATTTAATTATTAAAAGAATAATTATTTTTAGAAAAGGTATTCATAAATTCATATTTTTTTCTCTTATGATTTTAAGATAATTTTATGATAACTTATTTAATTTTTCAAAGTGTTAAAAAATTAGTAATAATTTTAAAATCTATATTTTTCAAGTAAATGGTGATTTTAATTAAAAATTAAATTTCACATATTTAGAAAAAAAATCATAAAATGGGGTCCATTTTTGAATTCTACACATTGAAAAATGGTTAGGGTGAATTTTTGATATTTTTTTGAAATGTTTGAATTTTTTATGAATAATAAAATACAGTAATTTATAGTATAAGTAAATAAATGAATTTTTGAGTCATGCTTGAGTCATGGATGATGTAAGTGATAATTGGTTAGAACTCACATGAAATAATTATTTTATTTATTCATAATAAATATCATTATTTATTGTCTTTAGAAAAATAATAAACTAATGAATAAAATAATGAGAAAACACCCCTCTCCTCCATTATAAATATCACCCCTCACCACCTCTTCTCCTCACACCTCTCAAGATTTGAGACTTGTCCAAATTATACTCAAATATCTTACCAAACATATCCCCCATGTTTAGGATCTCTTTTTCTCATCAAAAGACCAAAACATTTTTCCTAAGGAGGCTCTCAAGGAGGAGAAATTCAAGAGGTAAATTCCTCTTTTCTTTTATTTTATTTTCTTTTCAAGTTATTTATTTTATTATTCTATCCTCAACTACCATAATAAAAATTTAATGATAAATCTAGTACCTTACATATATTATAATTTTATTATTTTTATGAAATAATCCATCATCAACTCTTTCCCCCTCTATTTTTTTAAAAAATGAAAACATCGTTTGTGATGTGTTAATTTATCACATTCAAGCACGATGGGTTTTCAATTTATATTACCATCTTCAAGGATGGTCATGAAACCATTTTTATTATTGAAACAGATTATAATATATGTATTATATATTATGTAATATTCTATAACAATTATATTTATATGATATTAAATAATAGAACAAAATGAGTTCATTGTGATCAAAAAACTGCTAAAATTAATTCAAATGATTATCATTAAAATATTATCTAATGATTCATCATAATATTTGGAAACAAAATAATATATAAGACCAATTACAATTTTTTTTCATTAATAACATATAATTTTGGTTCTGTATAATTATACCCATTTTACATGAACTTCCTTACTCATATACAAGCAAACTAATCATGGAAACCAAGAAAACAAACACTACCGAACGATGAAATTAAACTCTATAACTCATCAAAAATCCCATAAATGATTTTAATAAAACTATAATGAATAAGATTAATGTATAAAAGGTTATTTATTAGTAAATTAATTTATTTTATTTTATTATTCAGGACATTAAAATCATGTGCAGAACTGTTTTATACATAATGTAAGAGATTCTACCCGAACCTCTATTTTTTACTTCAGGTTACTCTTTATCTCTCTTTACCCAAATGTAATGCTTATTTATTTTTATATAATTATTATAAATTATATTTATATGTTCCAAAATCATATATTCATATCATATAATTCTTTGTTTATGGGGAAATAGATGTTTTAAAAAGGTTCCCTTCTTAATTCTTCCTGATAAGCAAGACTGATTCAAAGGAACTTCCTGATTTCTTACCCATTTTCAAGTTCACTTAATAATCTATTTTAAGACACTATTATTTATCTAAAATCACTTATTTTATCATTAAAATATATATCTTTTTTCAATTATTATTTTAAATGAACAATTATTCCTTTTCTATTTTAAAGAATCATGAAAGTTTTCCCTTAAACCGTACTAAAATGTTTTTTAATAAAGTTTCTTAAACGCTATTTTTACATGTTTTAACTTCAGTTTTGAGATCAATTATCATGATATATTCCTATATTACCTTATGAATTTACATGTATGGTTTAGATTCATCCTTTCATGGACACCATTAAGATATTTTCTTTTGATATGATTTTGACATGATTATGATACCCAATTCTTTCCATGGGTAACCCTTATGTTTATGTTTGATTGCTTATGTATGATTATTTATGTGAAAAAATATTTTAGAACATGATATAATGGGTGCACCTAGATAGTTTTCTAATGAATTGGGTAATGTTTATTCTCATGATATGTCATGTGCAACGACCTTGGTGGTTAGCCTTAACTCGTGCTCTATGTGCAACGGTCTTGGTGGTTTGCCTTGACTCATGTGCCTCCATATGAAATGATCCTTGACACATTCTAAAGTCATGTTTTATGTTTCCACCACATTATTATGATTCCATTATTATATAATCACATGTTATATATGTTATTATTCTATATTGTTATTCATGTTCTATGCCTTTTTATATCATTGTGTTATGCCTCCTAACCCATGTTCTAAGATTTATTCTTATGTTTAATTTATTACTGAGATTTTTAGATCATACCTTTGTTCATGTATTCCACTAGGTTATCCTATGAATATTTAATGGCTCAAAGGAAGTTAGGATCTCTTTATGTATATTAAATAAACGATGTTCTTATTTTGGAATCATGATGTTTAATTATGTACCTAATCTCCAAGACACTATACTTTATGATTCTTATCTTATAATTTTATGTTTAATTATGCTTAAAATAATGTAATGATCAATGTAAAAGGCTATGGTCTATATTTTTGGTATCATAGAAAATTTTTAGTTATTTTTGGAGACTAGGAATAGAGCACTTTAGTAAGAACCCTTGGGATAATAATAAGTATGAGAAACATCTCTAAAATTTAGTTAGTATAGAGTAAGTGATTTATAAAGAAAAAAATATTTTTCAAGATAATATAGGTGGATGTGGTTCTAGCATAGATATACCTAGGAGTAATAACTCTGGCAAGGTGTTCTAGTCCTGAATCGGGGTATCCTGGTATACAAAACAATGAGTTTCACTGCACACTTGGTTTGACACTCCCAGGGGATATGATTTGGTAAAATCATAAGCTCATTACAAAACATTATTAAGGGAACAAAAAAATATCCATAATAATATATTTTAGGAAAAATATCATGTATAAACTGTATTAAAAACTAGGGAATCACAAGTTAGGATATACTTTTCCTTTACAAGTTTATCCTTTTATATTCAAAGTTTCCTTTTATTATACTTATTAGTTAAGTATTAAAGCCCCCTAATTATACTTTATTTTTCTTAGTTAATAGTTGGGAATAGAATAACTCATTCCAAAAATCAATGTGATATAAAATGTGATGATTTCCCTAATGATATTCCAAATATGATGGAAATGGGTGCTCAAAAAATTATGATAGTACTTTCCCAACTAGATCAAGTTATGAATAATAACTTGAATCATTTGGAATGTCCTTATCCTAAGAGAGAAAAGTTTCCATAAAATACTTAATATGGAAAATTCCTCTCATGTTTAGTAGATCTTTTGATCCCCTCCTCACGGAACAGTGGATTAACTCCACTGAAAAGATATAATCTATCCTCCAGTGCTCAGAAGAATAGAAAGTTATGCTGGTGGTCTATCATTTTGATGGGGAAGCTGATCAGTGGTGCAAAATGATCAAAAAAATGAAGTATAAGGATGAAATTAATTCTATGGAATGGTATGATTTCAAGAAAATATTTTTAAATAAATATTTTCCCTGAACCCTCTACCTCAATATGTAAATATAGTTCCTCATACATAAGTAGAAGGAAGATGACTATATCAGGGTGTATGAATCAAACTTCACAAGGATTTCAAGATACACCTCCAACTTTGTCATGAACATTGAAATAATGATGGATCAATTCTTTAGCAGACTAAATCCAAGTCTATGAAAATAATTGGTGATTTTAGACTTTGATAGCTATGAAGAGATTTTTCATTGTTCCCTTAAGGTTAAAATAGAGATAATATACTCTTAGTGGTCTCATGGTCCCGGTGAAAAAAAAAGAGGAAAATAAATTCTATTATGGGTGGATCAGCAGATAAATCTCATGATGGAAAGAAAACCCAATATCCCATGTGTCAAAATTGTGGGAAGAATCATCTTGGGAACTATCTAAATGGAACTAGGAAATTATTCAAATGTGGAATAATGTGGAATCTAGATAATAACTACCTAAGGGATATAAATAATCCCACTAATATATAAGAAGAAGGGAAGGTTCATATCAACACTCATCCTGTAGTACATTGTTGAAACTTCAAGGAACATTGGAATTATGTGAACCATTTCCCTAAGTCAAGGGTTGTTGGATGCAATCAACAAAAAAACCTCCAAGGCTATAAGGAAGGAAATATGTTATCACTACTTATGAAGTGGAGCCCGAAAATGATGTGATGATAGGTACACTAATTATTCATTCAAGAATAGAAAACATACTATTTGATTCTAGTTCTACACATTCTTTAATATCTTGCATGTTTATTAGAACTATTTAAACACCACATAAAAATATGGTGGTTGAGTTGTCTGTGAGAACATAAAATATGGAATTTATTGAATCTAAAATATATAACTCCACCCTGGTTAATGTTTGTTGAATTAAACTTCTAGAAAATATTATTATACTCCCTTTGGTAGAGTTTGATGCTATTTTGATCATGGATTGTCTATCTTTATATAAATCCAATATCAATTGTCGGGAAAGGAAGATCACTCTTCACATCCCGAAGCATCCTCAAATTTTGTACAAGTATAAAGAGGAGGATGAATCTCTTTCAAAATCATTGTCTCAAGTGTGTATATTACTACCTTATGAGAAATCATACCTAGCTCAAATTATTGATACAAAGGATAGAATCATGCTCGAAGACATTCCCATTGTGAGAGACTACAATGATGTGTTCTCCGAAGAATTTTCTAGTTTTCCTCCTAATCGAGAGGTTGAATTCTCAATTGAACTTATTCATGGATCTATACCTATATTAAATACACCTTATAGAATGGACACCATTGAGCTGGAAGAACTGAAAAAGCGGTTTTAGGAGAATCTGGATAAGGATTTTATATGACTGAGTGCTTCACCATGGGGTGCACCAGTCCTATTTTCAAGAAGTATGGATCAATGCACCTATACATTAATTATCATGAGCTCAATAAAATCATGATAAAAACAAGTATCTCATACCATGGATATATGACTTTTTCGATTAGCTGCATGGGGATAGTTAATTCTCTAAGGTGGACCTTTGGTTAGGATATCATCAAATAAAGGTGAGGAAGAAAGATATTCCCAATACTACCTTTCGAACGAGGTATAGACATTATGAGTTTATATTGATTCCCTTTGGACTCACTAATTCTCTATAAATTTTCATGGATTTAATGAATATAATCTTTATATGTTACCTCAAAAAAAATTCCGTAGTCTTTATTGATGATATTATAATATACTCCAAGAACAAGGAGGAGTATGAGGAGCATTTGAATACTATGTTGAAGAATTTTTGAAGGGATAAATTTTATGAAAAGTATTGTAAATTTGAGTTCTGGATGAAGGAAGTATCATTCTTGGGGCATATTATCTCTAGAAAAGGAATATCTATGGAACCTTCCAAGATAAAGGCAAGCGAATAGTGGCTCAGGACAACATATGTAATGAAGATCTATATTTTCCTTTGTCTAGAAGGGTATTACCAATGATTTGTGAATAACTTATCATGATTTTAGAACCCACTAACCAATCTGAGTTGGAAGAGAGTGAAGTTTTTTTGGACTAGTGAATGTGAAGATAGATTCAAAGAGTTGAAGAAGAATCTTATCACTACACCAGTACTCACACTTCCAAAAAGTGGGGAACTCTTTATGGTGTATAGTGATGATTAAAATAAGGGATTAGGTTGTGTACTAATGAAAAGTGATAAAGTGATATAATATGCCTCAGGGTAGTTGAAATCCATGAGAAAAACTATCCTACACATGATCTGGCATTAGTAACTATGATCTTTATGTTGAAAATTTGGCAGGATTGTCTCTATGGGGAGAAGTGTGAGATATATAATGATCACAAGAGTCTCAAATATATATTGACATAGAAGGATCTTAATATACACCAGCAAATATGGTTAGATCTCATCAAGGATTGTGACTTCTCAATCCTTTATCATCCTAGTAAGGCAAATAAGGTGGAAAATGCTCTAAGTATAAAGGATAATGCATATTTATCAATAATTATAATTTATAAGGATTCAATATTATTAGATTTTCAAAGGATATACATGGGAATCATTAAGAAAGGAACATCATCAATCCTTTCTAAGATTATTTCTCAGCCATCCCTTATGGAGAAAAAAAAGGATACTTAAAGGAATGATGTGGAAATCCAGAAGAATATGAAAGCTATGAGAAAGGGGAAATCCTCATAGTTTAAAATTGATGAGGAAGGAGTTGTAATATTTGGGTCATGACTATGTTTACCATCTGATCTAAAGATAAAGAAGGAGATTTTAAATGAAATGCATAGCTCAACCTTCTCTATTTGCCTAGGGAGAAAAAAGATGTATCAAGATCTCAGAGAGAATTATTGGTGGGACAATATGAAGAAATATATTATTGAATATACATCAAGGTGTTGGGTATGTCAGCAAGTGAAGGCTAAAAGACAAAATTCTAAGGGGATTATAAAACCACTACCCATGCCAACATGGAATTGGGAGAACATTATCGTAGACTTTGTCACTGGACTTCTAAATACATCTAAAGGAAACAATGATATATGTGTTATTGTGGATCATCTTACAACTAAATCTCACTTTATCACAATTCGAGATTATTTCTCATTGGATAAAATTTCATGGATATACATCAAAGAAGTTGTAAGGCTGGATTGATCACCACTATTGATTGTATCTAATCGAGATCTGAGATTTGCCTCTAATTTCTATAAAATTATCCAAAATTCTCTAAGCACTAAGCTGAACTTCAGTATGGCATACCATCCTCAAACTGATGGCCAGTTTGAGTGGACAATTCATACACTAGAAGACATGTTGAGATCATGTTCTATGGACTTCAAAGTAGGATGGGACCAACATCTACCACTGTTAAAATTTCCCTACAAAACCAGTTTACACTCAAGCATCCAAATGGATCCATATGAATACCTTTATGGGAAAAGATGTAGAATATTGGCATGCTAGGATGAAGTTAGTGAACATAAGCTTCTAGGGCATAAAATAGACGAAGAAATGGTGGATAAGGTGAAAACCATTCAGCATCACATCAAGGTATCCCAAAGTCAACAGAAGAGATATGCGTATAGATGTCAATGAGACCTTGAGTTAAAGATTAGATACATGTTATTCCTCCACATATCTCTATGGAATAGTATTATGAGATTTGGGAAGAAAGGAAAGTTAAGTCCTTGGTACATTGGCCCCTTTGAGATTCTTGATCGTGTCGGAGTTGTGGTCAGTCAACTATCACTTCCACCAACCATGTCTCAAGTACATGATGTAGTCCATGTATTACTCTTAAGTAATTATATACCTGATCCTTCACATGTGCTAAATTCAGAGGTGGTACAGTTGGAAAATGATCTCTCGTACGAGGAGAATCCAGAGAAGATATTGGATCATAGAGATAAAGTTCTACGCAACAAGACCACTTTCCTGGTCAAAGTACTATGGTGGAACCATCAGTATGAATAGGCAGCATGGTAACCAAAGGAATCTATGAAGGAGAACCACCCTTACCTTTTTCCCCATATTATGTAAAATGAAATTTTGAGGGCAAAATTTCATAAGGCGGAAAGAATGTAACGACTCAAAATTTTATCAATGAAAATTCCATTCTTATAATTATGTGATATAGTATAAATCACATTAAATCAAATTAATAACACAAATACAAACTTTATAAATGAAGAATTAATGAAATAATAAGTATATCTAGAAGTTAAAGAGCTTATACCGATAAAATAGTAACTTAACCTTTGGAATAGTAATGTGACCCTTATAAATAGTAAACTAGCCAATAGAATAGTAACATTACCTATGAAATTATAAATAAAATTTGGGTATATTATAAATGAAAATATGATATAATTATATCAGAGTATAAGTAATTAAATTTTTTAAAAATTATGAATTAAGTGTTTGTATTTTTATAAGTCATAAATATTTAATTAAAATTTTATGATTAAATTAATAATTTAAAAGAAAATTTATTTTCATAAAATGTATTCATAAATTCATATTTTGTTCTATTATGATTTTAAGATTATTTTTTGAGACCTTATTAAATTTTTCAAAGTGTAATAAAATTAGTAATAATTTGAAAAACTGTATTTTTTGAGTAAATGATGATTTTAATTAAAAATTAAATTTCTCATATTTATAAAATTATTTTCATAAAATGGGGTTAATTTTTAAATTTTATACATCAAAAAATGGTTAGGGTAAATGTTTTGTATTTTTCTGAGATACTTGAATTTTTAGTGAATAATGAAATACGTTAATTTACAGTATAAATAAATAAATAAATTTTTGAGTCATGATTGATTCATGGATGATGTAAGTTATCATTATTTAGAAATCACATTAATTAACTACTATATTTAGTCATAATAATCTTCACTATTTATTTTCTTGAGAAAAATAATAAACTAATGAATAAAATAATGAGAAAACACCCCTCTCCTCCACTATAAATACCACCCCCTCACCACCTCTTCTCCTCACACCTCTCAAGATTAGATAATTGTCCAAAATCTGTTAAAATATCTTCCCAAACTTCTACCCTATGTACAATAGCTCTTGGTCTCATCAAAAGACCAAAACATTTTCCCTATGGAGGCTCTCAAGGAGGAGAAAATCAAGAGGTAAATTCCTCTTTTCTTTTCTTTTCTTTTCTTTTCAAGTTCTTTATTTTCTTATTATCTCCTCTCATGCCCTCATAAAAATGGAATGATAACTCTAGTACCTTACATATACTATAATTTTATTATATTTATTTAATAACCCATCATCAATTCATTCCCCTCTCATTTTTTTAAAAAAAATGAAAACATCATATGTGATGTGTTAATTTATCACATTCAAGGACGACGGGTTCTCATTTTCTATTATCTTATTCAAAACTGATCATGAAACCATTTTTATGGTTGAACCAGACTATAATATATGTATTATATTTTATTTAATATTCTGGAACCATTATATTTATATGATATTAAATAATAGAACAAAATGAGTTTGTTGTGATCGAAAAAACACTAAAATTAATCCAAATGATTATCATTAAAATGTTATCTAATGATTCATACTCATATCTAGAAAAAATATATAATAAAAATTAAACTTCTGGTTTTTCATTAATAAAATATAATTTCAATTCTTTATAAGTATACCCACTCTATATGAACTTTCATACTCATATACAAGCGAATCGATCATGAAAACCAAGAAAGAGAACACTCTTGAACGATGAAATTAAACTCTCTAACTCATCGAAAAGACTATAAATGATCTTAATAAAACTATAATGAATAAAATTCATGTATAAAAGGTTATTTATTAGTAAATTAATTAATTTTATTTGATTATTTAAGACATTAATATTAATTTCAAAACCATTTTAGACATAAGGTAAGGGATTCTATCTAAACCTCTATTTTTTCCTTCAGGTTACTCTTTCTCTCTATTTACCCCAATGTAATGCTTATTTATTTTTATATAATTCTTATAAATTATATTTATATGTTACAAAATCATATATTTAGATCATATCATCCCTCTTTTATGGAGAAATACATTTTTTAAAAAGGTTCCCTTCTTAATTCTTCCCGATAAGCAATCCTGATTCTAGGGAACTTCCCAATTTCTTACCAATTTTCAAGTGCACTTCATAATAAGTTTTAATCCATCATTATTTTTCTAAAATAACTCATTTTATCATGATAAACTAACTTGGTTTAATTATAGTTTTAAATTAATAATTATTCCTTTTCTATTTTAAAGAATCTTAAAAGTTTTCCCTTAAACCATACTAAAATGTTTTATTTATAAAATTTCTTAAATACTATTTTTATATGTTTTAAATTCAGTTTTACATCAATTTTCATGATATATGCCTATATTCCCTTATTAATGTCCATGTATTATTTAAATCCATCCTTTCATGGAAACCATTAAGATATTCCCTTTTGATATGCCTTTTGACATGATTATGATACCTAATTCTTTACATGGGTAAACCTTATGTTTGTGTTTGATTGAATATGTATGATTATTTATGTGTCAAACATATTTGTGAACATTTTGTGATGGGTGTGCCCATATATGACTCTAATGCATTAGGTAATGTTTAGTCTCATGAAACATCATGTGCAATGGCCTTGGTGATTAGCCTTGACTCATACTCCATGTGCAACTATCTTGGTGGTTAGCTTTGACTCATCCTCCTCCATGTGAAATGAGACTTAAATCATGATAAAGTAATTTTTTATGTTTTTTCCACATTAAAATGATTCCATGATTATATGATTCCATGTTCTATAGGTTATTGTTCCATATGTTAATTCATGTTCCATGCTTTTATATATCATTGTATTATTACTTATAACCCATGTGCTAAGATTTATTCTTATGTTTACTTCCTTACTAGACTTTTTAGATCATCCCTTTGTTAATATATTCCCTCAGGTTATCATATTAAGATTTAAGTTCTCAAAGGAAGTTAGGATCTCTTTATGTAGATTAAATAAAATATTTTATTATTTTAGAATCATGATGATTAATTATGTACCTAATCTCTGAGACACTAGACTTTACGATCCTTGGATTTTAATTTGATGTTTAATTATACTTAAAATCATGTTATGATGTGTTTAAAAGTATAATGTCACTATAGTTTAAGGTTTGAGTTGGGACTTCAATAGGATATTTGCTCTCAGTTTTTCTTACTGAAGTTTCCTTCTTATGCTGATGTGTTGGATTGAGCTCTGATGATCAAAATGGACCTAGATGGTAAGTCAGGGTTGTTGGGAGTTTCTTTCTCTCTTAGTAGTGGTGCAAGTTCCTTCAAAGTAAAGTAGAATCATGATTATTCTTGTGGTAGTTCTCGATAGTAGGGTCATTCTAGACCTCTTGTAAATCTTGGAAGAGGTCTTATGATTTGTTACTAGTGTGGAAATTCATGGAATTTAATGAGGGTTTGTAGTGAGGCACCCAAGATATGTGGATCTTACGAATGATTGGGTCACCTAGAAAAATTCTTCCATATCTATTCCACTCCTCATAGTGGAATAGGGTCATCATCTCCTTCTAAAACTCTAGGTAAATCAGATGTTTTTCATACAAAAGAGTTCTATCCATAGGCATTTAGAACGAAGATTCTTCACAAAGTGGAAGAGTCTCTAGAGGAAGAGGATATGGGTCCAGTGACCGTGAGAGGTATCATTACTATAGCCTCATCATTATTGACTGATTTATTTGATAATGGTGCATCTCACTCATTTATTTCAAACCATATTGTTAATCTGCTAAATCTTTCTATAGAGCTTTTATCTTATGTGGTGGATATTACTACACCCCTTGGTATGAAGAGAGGTAAAGGTATCCTTAGTCTTTATTATATTTTCTCTCTATCAGATGTTGAAATTTATTGGAGTTTTCTAGTTCTCTACATGAAATATATTGACATCATATTTGGGATAGATTGGCTCATTACTAATAAATCACAGATTGATTGTTATCTTCTACAGGGTCTCCTTCACTACACCTGATGGTGTTTTTCTGTCTTCCAAGGAGAATGGGACCCAAGGTCAAGTAGAACTAGACCTTCTTATCCAGAGTTGGGGAAAGTTATATCTATTTTCTATTTTGATCTGGAGTGGGAATATTTGAGTGGTGATCTCCCTCTAATTGTCATCGAGTTTCCCAAAGTGTTTCCTTCTAAATTCTTTGGTTTAATATCGGTAAGGGAGGTAGAGTTTTATATTGATTTAGTTCTAGTTACTCAACCAATTTGTATTCCCTCTTACCACATAGAACCAGCCAAAATGAAAGAGATAAAGACTCATTTGTATGATCTTCAAGAGAAAGGAATTATATGCCCGAGTGTGTCACCTTGGGAAGCATCAGTTCTCTTTTCTAAGAAATGTTATGGTTCACTCTACCTATGTATTGATTACTGAAAACTCAATAGAGTTATGGTAAATAATAAGTATCTTTTTTCATGTATTGATGATCTATTTGATCGGTTTAAAGGGGAAAAGTGGTTCTTAAAGATCGACCTTCGATCTGGTTACCATCAGTTGAGGATAAAATAGTCTGACATTTAGAAAACCACATTTCAGGGTAAGTATGACCATTATGAATACCTTGTTATTTTCATTGGTCTAACCAATGATCTTGTAGTTTTCATGGATTTAATTAGTAGGATTTTATATGAGTATCTTGATACCTTTGTGGTAGTCTTTTTGGATTACATCCTAGTTTACCCTAATTATGTGGAGGATCATGTGCATCATCTGAGATCAGTTTTAGAATTATTGATAAATCAATGACTTTATGCCAATATTTTGAAATGTGATTTCTGAATTTGGAAAGTGAAGTTATTGGGACACATGGTGTCCGAACATGGAATATGATTTGATCCTGAGAAGGTGAAGGTTGTTATGTCATGGGAGAAACTACGAAATGTTTTCGATATTTGGAGCTTCTTGGGTTTAGCTAGGTATTATCATTGATTCGTTAAGGAATTATAAAATTTGTATTCTATGATGACTGCACTAACATGGAAGGGATTAAAGATTTATTAGGATGAAAAATATTAGATTTATTTTATTAATCTGAAATGTATTTTCACTACTACTCTGGTGTTAACTCTTCTTGAGGTTGGGGAAGTCTATGTGGTCTTTTTTTATGCAACGGGTTCAGGTTTGGGTTGCATTCTTATGTAAGGTGATCATTTCATTGCTTATGGCTCTCATTAGCTTAGGGAACACAAGAAGAATTATCTGACCCATGACCTTGAACTTACAGCTATGATGCACAGGCTTAAAATTTGATGGCATTAACTTTATATAGAAAGGTTTAATTTTTATTCATATCACAAGGGATTGAGTTATATCGTCTCTCAAAAAGATTTGAATATCCTCTTGAGGCATTGGGTGGAATACCTATAGTCTTTCAATTTTGACATCACTTATACCCTAAGGAAAGGGAATTTCATCGTAGATGCCTTGAGCAGGAAACTTATAACCCAAGTAGTGAAGGAATCATCAAAAGAGTGGAACTTGATGGATATCTTTGCACATTTTCATATTAGAGTCTAGTAATATGGGGATGAGGTTTCTTTGGAAAGTGTTCAGTTTACATCCACTCTTTTCAAGATGATTATTTAGGAACAATAGCTTGATAATGATTTTTGTAGCATTAGAGACTCTCTTTATAAGGGGGGACCATACCTGATTGGTCATTCTCCCCCAATGGAATTATATGCAATTAGAATCACTTTATTATGCCATTAGCGGTAAAGAAATATGGGGTGGGGGTTTCCATAACTCCCAGTGGGCTATAAATCTATAAACCACAAAGATGTTCTATGATATGTAGAGTAAATTATGGTAGCCATGTATAATATTGGGAATTACTGAATTTTTTTCTCATTGTCATGCATGCCAATAATTTAAGGTCGAGCACCAGAAACTTTCGAGTTTGATTTATCCATTTACAATGCCTACTTGAAAGTGGGATGAGATATTATAACAACATAAGGTTTTATGATAAGTATTCTTTTTAATTTATTTGATTTCATGTGTTTTATGTTACAATAAGATTATCTTGTGCTATACGCCACACTGTATTAGCTTGAAGTATACGCAACACTATTCTTAGATTGTGTTACACACAATTTCAAGTTTGTTTTATAATAGTCATTCTAAAAAAAATTGAGTGTATATATATATATATATATTCAATTTATAAATGAAATATGGTTGGATTCTATTATACGAAACAACGAAGGATTCTTTCACAACACGCAACCCTGACTTGGCTTGCATTACACGCAATCGCGACTTTCTTCAATAGTGTGTGTTGTATGCAATATCAGGTTTCACTAAACAATGATATATGGTTATAATATTATTACAAACTAGCCGTTATGAAAAGTATTAACTACATTTTTAATTTTATAACATTATTATTTCAACTTACACATTTTCTAGAACATGGTACGTAAACAAAATAAATTTTTCGGGTAAAATAAGTATTTTTCAAAAAATGCAGTTTTTCCACCTTTTAATGGCGCACCCACATTAAATCTAGTTTTTGACATGTTTATAAGTTCAATTTTACAAAATAAACTTTTTTTTCAGGATATAAAAATTTACATTGGATAAAGTTTTGATATTTTTCTGATAACTTTCATATTTAAATGAATAGTAAAACACGCTATATTTTAATTAAAAAAAACTTTTTTCATTGTAATAATTTATATGGTTAAATTATAATAACGAATGGTTTTAAAGTATAAATATAATATATTTTTACCATTTAATATAATGTATGTAATTATCATTGATTTTATCTTGAATTCATAGGTTAAATCAATTCAATCTTTTGCAATGTTTTAAACAAAAACACGTTTTCTTTCGACAATGGGATTAATTTTAATTTAATTTCTGTAACTTTTGTGTATTGAATTTGGAAAAACTGGATTCCATATTTGTAATTAGTGGGTCCAAATTATGTTAATAAGCTACTTTTTATTTTTGGGCATTATGAATAGTAACTACGGTAAATTTTATTTACCATAGTTAAAGGTAAATCTGGTAATTAAGGGTAAATATAAGATTATAAAATTACCTTAACACCTGACAAAATCCTATTAGATGACTCAAAGTCGACCCATATCACTTAATGGTTATATTAGATTCATTTAATGGAATTTTTTCCATGAAAATAATTTAATTATTATTAAAACTAAAGAAAGTGACAACATGTCACTTTCTTAAATCTTATAAGTATAATAATTTTAATTTAGTGATAAACTTAATTAAAATTCGAAAATGAATAGCCTCGAGAAATATAATATAATTATCTACATCATATGAATTTATTTAGAATTTTTAGGGATTAAATAATTATCATTAATTATGACACAATAATGATGTTGAAATTATTTTATTAATTAAAATATCAAATAAATGGTTTTAAAAATATTAAAATAAATATTATATGAACTATTTAATGTGCTACACTAATTTTCTAGATACATATGACATTTTATAAATCTATTAAAGATTTTATTTTGAACATATCTTCTGTATATAATTTATTTAAATTCTAATAAATGAATAGTTTCAAAATTGACACTATTGTTATTTTATAAAAATAACATATTATTAAATTGATTAAAAATCACAAAAATATTTAAAACTTATAAATTAAAATTTATATGGTCTAAAATTTCATAAAGTGTCATATTATGGAAAATTCACAACACATATATAATTATTTATAATAATTTAAAACTTAGAATATTATTACCACAAATAAAATTAAATTGATAAATAAGGATAAATCAAGTCGATAATGTTTAAAATAAATTCTTAACTTGTATAAATTTTATTGGTTAATGATATTAGAACTCTATCTCATCTAATATTCTGATATGAGTAATTTTGGAAGTTTTTAAGTGGGGTTGGGATTTAATATAAACTAATATTTCTTATATTTCCAAAGGTGCACCTCTCCTCCCTTATAAAAGGTCACCTCCTCCCTCTCCTCCTCACACCACATTGAGCCTTCAACCTCGTCCAACCCCTGCCAAATTCTCTTTTCCACTTCCCTAGAAACATCCTAGAGGTCCTGGTCTTCTTCAAAGACCAATTTTAGTGCCCTAAGAGGAGGTCTCAATGAGGCGCTTCAAAGAAGAGGTAATGTCCGTTATCGATTCTTTCAACTTTATTTCTTCTTCCACTTATTCTTATTTAGTTGTTTCATTATGAAGTAATAACATCAGTATCACTCATAAACTGATATGTTTTTATAAGTATGAAACAACCCTATTTCACCATCTATTCATCCTACGGAAAACGAAATCACCGCACGTGCGTACGTACGGAATACCGTCTCCACGCCGTGGTGTAATCTATTTTTCCACCAACACCTTACATGGATGGGTATAATGGTGTAAATAATAACTATATATGGTTATTATAACATCATACTGATTCTGATATATTATACCATCCACTCCAATTCTATTCAATAATTATGGGAATGATATCATCGCTCGTGCGTACGTACGGATTACCGTCTCCACGACGCGATGAGATTCATTCTCCATGATAACCATACATGAATGATTATAAAGTTTATATAATGAATAATAATGAAATATATGAAATAATAATTCTAGTTGATTTATGTATATATATATGTATGTCATATATTTAGTTTCATTCAATTCAATAAGGAAACGAAAACAGCGTTCATGCGTACGTACGGCCTACCGTCTCTATGAACGGTGTATTTCATTCCTTTTATCGATCTATAATATATATGTATATTATGAATATATATTATATATAAATCACTTTTTTTACATTCTGGAATTATGTAAATCAGGATATAAGTAATAATATCAAGAACGACAAGTCGAAACACATACGATAAATGAAATGATTTTACCCAAAACGATGCTTTAACATGGAATTTACAAAAGAACGGGTAATATAATGTCCTAAGTGAAACATATATGATATAATAACAATGAATATGATTATTTAATAAGTAAATGACATTATTTAAATCATTATACAGGAGGTTCGGATCCATACGAAGCATATCGGACCTAAGGTAAGGGATAATTATTCCAATCTCGTTTCTTATCCAAGATTGTTTATTAGTAAGAATTTAATGGGGTTATGTTTATCATCCATGTCCATGTTTTCTCAAAATGTTTTCATAAAATGTTTAATATTATTCCTTTTATGTTTAAAGTCATTTTTACCCCTTTTTGACTTTTACCACAAGGTACGGAAGGAATCTTTCTTTTACGATGTAATTTTTGACATTTCCGGTAAAAGTACGAGGGGAATGTTTTTTTAACTTATACAGTGTGAACGGATTTTTACGGTTTCATAACTCCTCGTTTTCATGAAGCTTCCTCTAAAATATTTTATGATTATTTTCAACAAAATCCTTTTCTTTTAAAATTTAATGGCATTTTGTGAAAAGAAAATGATTTTGAAGAAGAAAGGATATTTTCCTCAAGAATTCATTTCATGTGTTTTATCAAAACCATTTTCCATAAAAGATGAAATTATTTCATATGTGTATGTTTCAAGTATAATGTATCGATGATTTACATGGTTTCATTTTTCTTATGATGAAATGATATCCATTTGTATTTATTGGATTATGTGATAATGGGATGATGTTTATGAAACCCATTTTATTCTTTGGGTTATGATGAATGATTTATGTTTATTTTATGGCACAAGTAAGAATGATTTCATTATGAGATGGGTTGGACCTATATCTCCCTCCAATGCATTGGGTAAAGATTTATATCTCATGAGATAGACATTTCTGGAACGGTAAGTTACTCCGGTTCAGTGTTACAGGACTGAAACGAGGAGTGAACTCGATTTAGAAAGGGACTTTGTCCATTAAGATGGTCTTGGTAGAAATGCCTTGGCTACTATGGAAATAATATCATGCGCTGAATGGTTTCCAAAATTACATGTTTTATTATCATTATATTTTATCATGGTTGATGTTCCGTTATGATATATGTCTTACGTACTTCCACGATTTATGTCTTTGCTCAAGATTTTGATGTTTAAATTTTATGTTCAAGTTTTTGCTTCCAAATGTTTATGGATTGTTTTATGTTATCTATGTTTTCCCTTACTGAGCATTTGAGATCACCCTTTTTATGTTTTCATTTCGTCAGGATATAAGGAAAGGTTTTAGGTGAGAAAAAAAGGGGAATATCTTTATGGGAGATGTTGAGGATCTTTCACCAAGATTAGAAGATTACGTTCCAAGTTTCCAAAGGCACTAAACTATTACAGTCCTTTGGTGTCTGTTTTTGTTATTTATTGAGTATTCTGCAAAAGTAATGTAATGTCCATGAATTTCAAGCTTCGGGTCACTACAGTTGGTATCAGAGGAAAGTTTTAGTCAACCTTTGGAAACTAGGATGCGAAAACGTCAGTGAGATCCCTAGAGATATTTCTAAGGTATGTCTAGGGATGTCCCTAAGGATAAGTATACGTATAGGATATAGTCCTAGAACAACGGTAACGATCTTATAATTTAACCTAAGATATTAGATATTGAGGGTACTACCCCTTTACTATGTTGTTTTCCCTAGCATGATTTTTGCCTCTCACACTATTCTTTTTGGGTTTTAGAAAATGGATGGAAATAGGAAGATTCAAGATAATGGAGGATATGATGGATAATGGAATGAAATTATTCATGATAAACCAAATGAAATGGGATTTGGAAGTCCAAGCATCATTATTATTCCTAATCATAAATCTCATAATATGATCAATAACCTCAACTTTGGTAAGTTTCCCGACTCAGATAAAAAGAGAAAGATAGAGTTTCATGATGATCATAGAGGAAAGAAAGTTCAATTTCCCTCATGTAAATTATGTGGGAAGAGGCATCGGGGAGATTGTTTCAATGAAACTGGAAGATGCTTTGGGTGTGGAAAAGAAGGACACAAAGCTAGTAAGTGCAAAGGAAAAGGTTCAGTTAACACCATGGACAGGGATAATGGTATTTCTATGACATCAACAATGATTAGATGATTTAAATGTGGAATGTATGGGCATTATGCAAACCAATACTCTAAGGGAAAATATCATGAAGAAAATCAGCATGGTCATATGAGTAGTATTTATGTGGATGATGATGAAGAGACTACAAATGAAAAATGAGATGAAAGAAATGATGAAGCTCGGTCAGTGGTTTAAGAAGTTAGTGGAATGATTGTATGTTTATAAAGAATAATGTATGGTACTATGGAATAAATAATCATATAAGGATTGTTACACTATTGTTTTTTCCTAAAGTATTTAAAAGTATATGTTGAATGGTACCGGTAACCATGGAAGGTTATTCAGATATTTTTGAAAAGTAGATGATATGCGCATAATGAAGGGATAAGAAGATAATGAGATGTTTGATTGTATTCATGAGCTCATGACTGATATAAGGACTAGGTGATATTATGGTTTGAGTATATAGAATTTTTGGGATTTTGGTATGTGGAAAGTGTTAAAATTTAACAACATTCATGTTTTCACTAAGGTTCAATGGGTATTCATTCTTCAAGATAATACATGATTAAGGTATTCACATGTTTGTAATCTGACCAACAAGATATATCTTATGATATATGGGGGATAAATGATGGCATTCACGTGATTGTTATGTGACATTTCAAGTAATCATTTTCATTATACTATGAGATTGGACCAAAGTATTTTAGATAAGCCTAAATATTGGAATGGATTAGGTTGGACATAAGTTGGTATTTTTTAAGGATAAAACTTTTTTCGATATTATTGATGGGAAGTTATAGTAATGTAGTTTTAGAAAAAGGACAACCTGCAGGACGGGCAACAGCCCATCGTGTCGGACAAGGCTGTGGGAATCGAACCCACAACCGAAGTGCGACTGGCCTTTATCGCCTACCACTGGCCTACAGGAAGTCCCTGGTTAGTAGAAACCAGTTTTATTTTATTAAGTGGTATGATATATGAAGTATAAGTTCATTTTTGGAATCGTATATGGACTTGTGCATATTTGATAACTTTTTCTGACCTTTTGTTTGAAACAGATGGAATGACCCATCATTCTATCACATGATCTATTAACACTTCACGAATACAAATTCAACTTCATTTATTTAAGAGATGAAGTGGAAATTGTTCAATTCACGAACAACAGTGAGATTGTACGAAAATCATGTAAGTATTTATTTTAATTAATCAACTTTAGATAAATGATCTTGAAAACCAAAAATGTTGTCCTAGTTATCTTATATCTGATGAATCAGATGGTACCTTAGATCATCACAAATATATGGATTTGTTATTGTTTTCTTTTTCATAGCCAAGTCCTCTACCACTCTCCATCAGAACTTGATGGTTGGGTTTTTCTTCCATATCCATTTTTTGACCTATGTTCTCCTATGTGGAAACCCAGTGATTAGTTAATTTGGGTAACCGTTACATTTAATACTTTAGTTTTTAAAGTTAAGTTTTGGTATTTCATTTTATGATGTGTGTTGAAATTAAAGAAACTTTCAAGTAGAAAACCATGTATAACCCCGATAAATTTTGAGGAAGAAATTCATTTTAAGGGGGGTAGAATGTGACAACCCGATATTTTATGATAAGTATTCTTTTTAATTTATTTGATGTCATGTGTTTTATGCTATAACAATATTATCTTGTGCTATACGCCACACTGTATTAGCTTTAAGTATACGCAACACTATTCTTAGATTATGTTACACACAATTTCAAGTTCGTTTTATAATAGTCATTCTACGCAACATTTAGTGTATATATATATATATATTCAATGTATAAATGAAATATGGTTGTATTCTGTTATACAAAATAACGAAGGATTCTTGCACAAAACGCAACCCTGACTTGGCTTTCATTACACACAATCACGACTTTCCTCGATAGCGTGTGTTGTATGCAATATCAGGTTTCACTAAACAATGATATATGGTTATAATATTATTACGAACTAGCCGTTATGAAAATTATTAACTAAATTTTGAATTTTATAACATTATTATTTCAACTTACACATTTTATAGAACATGGTACGTGAACAAAATGAATTTTTCGGGTAAAATAAGTATTTTTTTAAAAAATGCAGTTTTGTCACCTTTTAATGGCGCACCCACATTAAATCTAGTTTTTGAAATGTTTATTAGTTCAATTTTACAAAGTAAAAAAAATTCAGGAGATAAAAATTTACGTTGGATAAAGTTTTGATATTTTTCTGATAACTTTCTTATTTTAATGAATAGTAAAAACACGCTATATTTTAATTAAAAACAACTTTTTTCATCGTAATAATTTATATGGTTAAATTATAATAATGAATGGTTTTGAAGTATAAATAGAATATATTTTTACCATTTAATATAATGTATGTCATTATCATTGATTTTACCTTGAATTCATAGGTTAAATCAATTCAATCTTTTGCAATATTATAAACAAAAACCCCTTTTCTTTTGACAATGGGATTAATTTTAATTTAATTTCTGCAAATTTTGTGTATTGAATTTGAAAAAATGGATTCCATATTTGTAATAAGTGGGTCAAAATTATGTTAATAAGATACTTTTTATTTTTGGGCATTATGAATAGTAACTACGGTAAATTTTATTTACCATAGTTAAAGGTAAATCAGGTAATTAAGGGTAAATATAAGGTTATAAAATTACCCTAACACCTACCAAAATCCTATTGGATGACTAAAAGTAGAACCATATCACATAAGGGTCGGATTAGATTCATTTAATTGAATTTTGTCTATGAAAATAATTTAATTATTATTAAAACTAAAGAAAGTGACAAAATGTCACTTTCTTAAATCTTATAAGTATAATAATTTTAATTTAGTGATAAACTTAATTAAACTTTGAACATGAATAGTATTAAGAAATATAATACTATTATCTACATCATATGGATTTATTTATAATTTTTAGGGATTAAATAATTATCATTAATTATGACACAATAGTGATGTTGAAATTATTTTATTAATTAAAATATCAAATAAATGGTTTTAAAAATGTTAAAATAAATATTATATGAACTATTTAATGTTCTACACTAATTTTCTAGATACATATGACATTTCATGAATCTATTAAATCTTTTATTTCGAACATATCTTCTGTATATATTTTATTTAAATTCAAATAAATGAATAGTGTCAAAATTGACACTATTGTTATTTTATAAAAATAACATATTATAAAATTGATTAAAAATCACAAAAATATTTAAAAATTATAAATTAAAATTTATATGGTCAAAATTTTCATAAAGTGTCCTATTATGGAAAATTAACAACACATATGTAATTATTTATTATAATTTAAAACTTAGAATTTTATTACCACAAATAAAATTAAATTGATAAATAAGGATAAATCAAGTTGATAATGTTAAAAATAAATTCCTTACATGTCTAAATTTTATTTATTGATGATATTACAACCCTATTTCATCTAATATTTGGATATGAGTCATTTTTGAAGTTTTTAAGTGGGGTTGGGATTTAATATAAACTAATATTTCTTATATTTCCAAAGGTGCCCCTCTCCTCCCTTATAAAAGGGAACCTCCTCCCTCTCTTCCTCACACCATATTGAGCCTTAAAGCTCGGCCAACCCTTGCCAAATTCTCTTCTCCACTTCCCTAGAAACATCTTAGAGGTCATGGTCTTCTTCAAAGACCAATTTTAGTGCCCTAAGAGGAGGTCTCGAAGAGGCGCTTCAAAGAAGAGGTAATGTCCATTACCGATTCTTTCAACTTTATTTCTTCTTACACTTCTTCTTCTTTAGTTGTTTCATTATGAAGTAATAACATAAGTATAAATAATATACTAATATGTTATTATAATTATTAAACAACCATATTTCACCATCTATCCATCCTACGGAAAATGAAATCATCGCGCGTGCGTGCGTACAGAATACCGTCTCCACGCCGTGGTGTAATCTGTTTTTTCACCAACACCTTAAATGGATGGGTATAATGGTGTAAAGAATAACTATATATGGTTATTATAAAATCATAATTATTCTGATATATTATACCATCCACTCCAATTATATTCAATAATTATGGGAACGATATCATCGCTCATGCGTACGTACGGATTACCGTCTCCATGACGCGATGAGATTCATTCTCCATGATAACCATACATGAATGATTAGAAATTTTATATAATGAATAATAATGAAATATATGAAATAATAATTCTACTGGATTTATGTATATATATATGTATGTTATCTATTTAGTTTCATTTAATTCAATAAGGAAACGAAAACAGCGTTCATGCGTACGTACGGCCTACCGTCTCCATGAACTGTGTATTTCATTCCTTTTATCGATCTATAATATATATTTATATGATGAATATATATTATATATAAATAATTTTTTTTACATTATGGAATTATGTAAATCAGGATATAAGTAATAATATCAAGAATGACAAGTCGAAACACATACGATAAATGAAATGATTTTACCCAAAACGCTGCTTTAACATGGAATTTACAAAAGAACGGGTAATATAATGTCATAAGTGAAACATATATGATATCATAACAATGAATATTATTATATAATAAGTTAATACCATTATTTAAATCATTATACAGAAGTTTTAGATCCATACGAAGCATATCAGACCTAAGGTGAGGGATAATTATTCCAATCTTGTTTCTTATCCGAGATTGTTTATTAGTAAGAATTTACTGGGATTATGTTTATCATCCATGTCCATGTTTTCTCAAAATGTTTTCATAAAATGTTTAATATTCTTCCTTGTATGTTTAAATTCATTTTTACCCCTTTTTTACTTTTACCACAAGGTATGGAAGGAATCTTTCTTTTACGATGTACTTTTTGACATTTCCGGCAAAAGTACGAGGAGAATGTTTTTTTTAACTTATACGGCATGAATGGATTTTTACGGTTTCATAACGCCACATTTTCATGAAGCTTCCTCTACAATATTTTATGATTATTTTTAAAAAAATACTTTTCTTTTAAAATTTAATGGCATTTTGTGAAAAGAAAATTATTTTGAAGAAGAAAGGATATTTTCCTCAAGAATTCATTTCAAGTGTTTTATCAAAACCAGATTCCATCAAAGATGAAATTATTTCATATGTGTATGTTTCAAGTATAATTTCTCGATGATTTACATGGTTTCATTTTTCTTATGATGAAATGATATCCATTTGTATTTATTGGATTATGTGATGATGGGATGATGTTTATGAAACCCATTTTATTCTTTGGGTTATGATGAATGATTTATGTTTATTTTGTGGCACAAGTAAGAATGATTTCATTATGAGATGGGTGGGACCTATATATCCCTCCAATGAATTGGGTAAAGATTTATATCTCATGAGATAGACATGGCTGGAATGGTAAGTTAATCTGGTTCAGTGTTACAGGACTGAAACGAGGAGTGAACTCGATTCAGAAAGGGACTTGGTCCACTAATATGGTCTTGGCAGCAATGTCTTGGATACTATGGAAATCATATCATGCGCTGAATGGTTTCCACAATTACATGTTTTATTCCCATTATATTTTATCATGGTTGATGTTCCGTTATGATATATGCCGTATGTACTTCCACGGTTTATGTCTTTGCTCAAGATTTTGATGTTTAAATTTCATGTTCAAGTTATTGCTTCCAAATGTTTATAGATTGTTTTATGTTATCTATGTTTTCCCTTACTAAGAATTTTATCTCACCCTTTTTATGTTTTCTTTTCCCCAGGAAATTAGTAAAGGTTTTAGGTGAGAAAAAATGGAATATCTTTATGGGAGATGTTGAGGATCTTTCACCAAGATTAGAAGATTACGTTCCAAGTTTCCAAAGGCACTAAACTATTACGGTCCTTTGGTGTCTATTTTTGTTATGTATTGATTATTCTACAAAAGTAATGTAATGTCCATATACTTCAAGCTTCGGGTCTCTACAGTTGGTATCAGAGGAAAGGTTTAGTCAACCTTTGGAAACTCGGATTCGAAAACGTTAGTGAGATCCCTAGAGATATTTCTAAGGTATGACTAGGGATGTCCCTAAGGATAAGTATAAGTATAGGATATAGTCCTAGAACTATGGTAATGATATTAGAATTTAACCTAAGATATTAGATATTGAGGGTACTACCCCTTTACTATGTTGTTTTCCCTAGCATGATTTTTGCCTCTCACACTATTCTTTTTGGGTTTTAGAAAATGGATGGAAACAGGAAGATTCATGATAATGGAGGATATGACAGACAATGGAATGATATTCTTCATGAGTAACCAAATGAAACGGGATTTAGAAGTCCAAACATCATTATTATGCCTAATCAGAAATCTCATAATATGATCAATAATCTCAACTTTGGTAAGTTTCCCGACTCCGATAATAAGAAAAATATGGAGTTTCATGATGATCATAGAGGAAAGAAATTTCAATTTCCATCATGTAAATCATGTGGGAAGAGGCATCGGGGAGATTGTTTCAAAGAAACTAGAAGATGCTTTGGGTGTGGAAAAGAAGGACACAAATCCAGTAAGTGCAAAGGAAAAGGTTCAATTAACACCATGGACAAGGATAATGGTATTTCTACGACATCAACAATTATTAGATGTTTTAAATGTGGAATGTATGGGCATTATGAAAACCAATGCTCTAAGGGAAAATCTCATGAAGAAAATCAGCATGGTCATATGAGTAGTATTTATGTGGATGATGATGAAGAGACTACAAATGAAATATGAGATGAAAGAAATGATGAATCTCATTCAGTGGTTTTAGAAGTTAGTGGAATGATTGTATGTTTATAAAGAATAATGTATGGTACTATGGAATAAAGAATCATCTAAGGATTGTTACATAATTGTTTTTCCTAAATTATTGGAAAGTATATGTTGAATGGTACCGGTAACCATGGAAGGTTATTCAGATATTTTTGAAAAGTAGATGATATGCACATAATGAAGGGATAAGAAGATAATGAGATGTTTGATTGTATTCATGAGCTCATGACTGATATAAGGACTAAGTGATATTATGGTTTGAGTATATAGAATTTTTGGGATTTTGGTATGTGGAAAGTGTTAAAATTTAATAACATTCATGTTTTCACTAAGGTTCAATGGGTATTCATTATTCAAGAGAATACATGATTAAGGTATTCACATGTTTGTAATTTGACCAACAAGATATATCTTATGATATATGGGGGATAAATGATGGCATTCACGTGATTGTTATGTGACATTTCAAGTAATCATTTTCTTTATACTATGAGCTTGGACCGAAGTATTTTAGATAAGCCTAAAGATTGGAATGGATTATGTTGGACATAAGTTAGTATTGTTTAAGGATAAAACTTTTTTTGATATTATTGATGGGAAGTTATAGTAATGTAGTTTTAAAAAAAGGACAACCTGCAGGATGGGCGGCAGCCCATCGCGTCGGACAAGGTCATGGCAATCGAACCCACAACTGAAGTGCGACTGGCCTTTATCACCTACCACTGGTCTACAGGAAGTCCTTGGTTAGTAGAAACTAGTTTTATTTTATTAAGTGGTATGATATATGAAGTATAAGTTCATTTTTGGAATCGTATATGGACTTATGTATATTTGATAACTTTTGCTAACCTTTTGTTTGAAACAGATGGAATGACCCATCATTCTATCACATGATCTATTAACACTTCACGAATAAAAAATTCAACTTCATTTCTTTAAGAGATGAAATGGAAATTGTTCAATTCACGAACAACAGTGCGATTGTATGAAAATCATGTAAGTATTTGTTTTAATTCGTCAACTTTAGGGAAATGATCTTGAAAACCAAAAATGTTGTCCTAGTGCCCTTATATCTGATGAATCAGATGGTACCTTAGATCATCACAAATCTATGGCTTTGTGATTGTTGGCTTTTTCATAGCCATGTCCTCTACCACTCTCCATCAGAACTTGATGGTTAGGTTTTTCTTCCATATCCATTTTTTCACCTATGTTCTCCTATGTGGAAACCCAGTGATTAGTTAATTTGGGTAACCGTTACATTTCATTATTTAGTTTTTAAAGTTAAGTTTTGGTATTTCATTTTACGATGTGTGTTGCAATTAAAGAAACTTTCAAGTAGAAAACCATGTATAACCCCGATGAATTTCGAGGGTGAAATTCATTTTAAGGGGGGTAGAATGTAACAACCCGATATTTTATGATAAGTATTCTTTTTAATTTATTTGATGTCATGTGTTTTATGCTACAACAAGATTATCTTGTGTTATACGCCACATTGTATTAGCTTTAAGTATACGCAACACTATTCTTAGATTGTGTTACACACAATTTCAAGTTCTTTTTATAATAGTCATTCTACGCAACATTGAGTGTATATATATATATATATATTCAATGTATAAATAAAATATGGTTGGATTTTGTTATACTAAACGACGAAGGATTCTTTCACAACACGCAACCCTGACTTGGCTTCCATTACACGGAATCGCGACTTTCCTCGATAGCGTGTGTTGTATTCAATATCAGGTTTCACTAAACAATGATATATGGTTATAATATTATTACGAACTAGACGTTGTGAAAATTATTAACTAAATTTTGAATTTTATAACATTATTATTTCAACTTACATATTTTCTAGAACATGGTATGTGAACAAAATAAATTTTTTGGGTAAAATAAGTATTTTTTTAAAAATGCAGTTTTTCCACCTTTTAATGGCGCACCCACATTAAATATAGTTTTTGACATGTTTATAAGTTCAATTTTACAAAATAAACTTCTTTTTTTCAGGATATAAAAATTTACATTGGATAAAGTTTTGATATTTTTCTGAAAACTTTCTTATTTTAATAAATAGTAAAAACACGCTATATTTTAATTAAAAACAACTTTTTTCATCGTAATAATTTATATGGTTAAATTATAATAATGAATGGTTTTAAAATATAAATAGAATATATATTTACCATTTAATATAATGTATGTCATTATCATTGTTTTTACCTTGAATTCATAGGTTAAATCAATTCAATCTTTTGCAATGTTTTAAACAAAAACCCATTTTCTTTCGACAATGGGATTAATTTTAATTTAATTTCTGCAACTTTTGTGTATTTAATTTAGAAAAATGGATTCCATATTTTTAATCAGTGGGTCAAAATTATGTTAATAAGCAACTTTTTATTTTTGGGCATTATGAATAGTAACTACGGTAAATTTTATTTACCATAGTTAAAGGTAAATCAGGTAATTAAGGGTAAATATAAGATTATAAAATTACCCTAACACCTTCCAAAATCCTATTGGATGACTAAAAGTCGACCCATATCACCTAAGGGTCGGATTAGATTCATTTAATAGAATTTTTTCCATGAAAATAATTTAATTATTATTAAAACCAAAGAAAGTGACCACGTGTCACTTTCTTAAATCTTATAAGTATAATAATTTTAATTTAGTGATAAACTTAATTAAACTTCAAACATAGATTGTCTCCAGAAATATAATACAATTATCTACATCATATGAATTTATTTAGAATTTTTAGGGATTAAATAATTATCATTAATTAGGACACAATAGTGATGTTGAAATTATTTTATTAATTAAAATATCAAATATATTGTTTTAAAAATTTTAAAATAAATATTATATGAACTATTTAATGTACTCAACTAATTTTCTAGATACATATGACATTTTATGAATCTATTAAAGCTTTTAGTTCGAACATATCTTCTGTATATATTTTATTTAAATTAGAATAAATGAATAGTGTCAAAATTGACACTATTGTTATTTTATAAAAATAACATATTATAAAATTTTTTAAAAATCACAAAAATATTTAAAATTTATAAATTAAAATTTATATGGTCTAAAATGTCATAAAGTTTCAAATTATGGAAAATTAACAACACATATGTAATTATTTATAATAATTTAAAACTTAGAATTTTATTACCACAAATAAAATTAAATTGATAAATAAGGATAAATCAAGTTGATAATGTTTAAAATAAATTCCTAAAATGTCTAAATTTTATTTTTTTGATGAGATTACAACCCTATATCATATAATATTCGGATATGAGTCATTTTGGAAGTTTTTAAATGGGGTTGGGATTTAATATAAACTAATATTTCTTATATTTCCAAAGGTCCCTCTCCTCCCTTATAAAAGGGAACCTCCTCCCTCTCTTCCTCACACCACTTTGAGCCTTCAATCTTGGCCAACCCCTGAAAACTTATCTTCTCCACTTACCTAGAAATATCTTATAGGTCCTGGTCTTCTTCAAATATCAATTTTAGGGCCCTAAGAGGAGGTCTCAAAGAGGCGCTTCAAAGAAGAGGTAATGTCTGTTACCGATTCTTTCAACTTTATTTCTTCTTCCAATTATTCTTCTTTAGTTGTTTCATTATTAAGTAATAACATAAGTATCACACATATACTTATATGTTATTATATGTATGAAGCAACCCTATTTCACCATCTATCCATCCTATGGAAAATGAAATCACCGTGCGTACGTACGTACAGAATACCGTCTCCACACCATGGTGTAATCTGTTTTTCCACCAACACATTAAATGGATGAGTATAATGGTGTAAAGAATAACTATATATGGTTATTATAACATCATACTGATTCTGATATATTATACCATCCACTCCAATTCTATTCAATAATTATTGGAACAATATCATCGCTCATGCATACGTACGGATTACCGTCTCCACGACGTGATGAGATTCATTCTTCTTGATAACCATACATGAATGATTGTAAAGTTTATATAATGAATAATAATAACACATATTAAATAATAATGCTACTGTATTTATGTATATATATATGTATGTCATCTATTTAGTTTCATTCAATTCAATAAGGAAACAAAAACAGTGTTCATGCGTACGTACGGCCTACCGTCTCCATGAACGGTGTATTTCATTCCTTTTATCGATATATAATATATATGTATATGATGAATATATATTATATATAAATGATTTTTTTTTACATTCTGGAATTATGTAAATCAGGATATAAGTAATAATATCAAGAACGACAAGTCGAAACACATACGATAAATGAAATGATTTTACCCAAAACGCTGCTTTAACATGGAATTTACAAAAGAACGGGTAATATAATGTCATAAGTGAAACATATACGATATAATAAAAAGTAATATTATTATGTAATAATTCAATGACATTATTTAAATCATTATACAGGAGGTTCGGATCCATACGAATCATATCGGACCTAAGGTAAGTGATAATTATTCCAATCTCGTTTCTTATCTGAGATTGTTTATTAGTAAGTATTTACTGGGGTTATGTTTATCATCCATGTCCATGTTTTCTCAAAATGTTTTCATAAAATGTTTAATATTCTTCCTTGTATTTTTAAAGTCATTTTTACCCCTTTTTTACTTTTACCACAAGGTACGGAAGGAATCTTTCTTTTACGATGTACTTTTTGACATTTCCGGCAAATGTACGAGGAGAATGTTTTTTTAACTTATACGGCGTGAACGGATTTTTACGGTTTCATAACGCCTCATTTTCATGAAGCTTCCTCTACAAGATTTTATGATTATTTTCAAAAAAATCCTTTTCTTTTAAAATTTAATGCCATTTTGTGAAAATAAAATGATTTTGAAGAAGAAAGGATATTTTCCTCAAGAATTCATTTCAAGTGTTTTATCAAAACCTTTTTCCATCAAAGATGAAATTATTTCATATGTGTATGTTTCAAGTATAATGTCTCGATGATTTACATGGTTTCATTTTTCTTATGATGAAATGATATCCATTTGTATTTATTGGATTTTGTGATGATGGGATGATGTTTATGAAACTCATTTTATTCTTTGGGTTATGATGAATGATTTATGTTTATTTTGTGGCACAAGTTAGAATGATTTCATTATGAGATGGGTGGGACCTATATCTCCCTCCAATTCATTGGGTAAAGATTTATATCTCATGAGATAGACATGGATGGAACGGTAAGTTAGTCCGGTTCAGTGTTATAGGACTAAAACGAGGAGTGAACTCGATTCAGAAAGGGACTTTGTCCACTAAGATGGTCTTGGCAGCAATGTCTTGGCTACTATGAAAATCATATCATGCACTGAATGGTTTCCACAATTACATGTTTTATTCCCATTATATTTTATCATGGTTGATGTTCCGTTATGATATATGCCTTACGTACTTCCACGATTTATGTCTTTGCTCAAGATTTTGATGTTTAAATTTCATGTTCAAGTTTTTGCTTCCAAATGTTTATGGATTGTTTTATGTTATCTATGTTTGCCCTTACTGAGCATTTGAGTTCACCCTTTTTATGTTTTCTTTTCCCCAGGATATAAGGAAAGGTTTTAGGTGAGAAAAAAATGGGGAAGATCTTTATGGGAGATGTTGAGGATCTTTCACCAAGATTAGAAGATACGTTCCAAGTTTCCAAAGGCACTAAACTATTACGGTCCTTTGGTGTCTCTTTTTGTTATGTATTGAGTATTCTGAAAAAGTAATGTAATGTCCATTATGTCAAGCCTTGGGTCTCTATAGATATCTATGTACTTTCTTGTGGTGTTTCCACATACCCATAGAATGAAGATTCAATATGGGTTATGATCGATAGACTGACCAAGTTAGATCACTTTATACCCATTCATGATACAACCAAAGTTGAGGAGCTTGGGAATCTCTACAGGAAATAGATTGTTCATTTATAAAGAGTTATATCTTCTATATTCTCTGATAGGGATCATCAGTTCACTTATCATTTTTGGAGAGGACTTCAAGAGGCACTAGATCTCAGGTCCGTTTAAGTATGGAATACCATATGCAGTTAGATGGCCAGACATAAAGTGTTATATAGATTCTTGAGTATATTATTTTTACTCATTTTCTCAACTTTAGTGGGGCTTGGGATGGTCACTTGGGGTTGGTTGAGTTTTCATATGACAATAGTTACCAGTCCACAATCAGAATGGCTCCTTTTGAGCCCTTGTATGGCCGGTCTCATAGATCTCCATTGTGTAGGTTAGAGATTGGTGAAATTTCCTTGGTTAGACCAAGCTTGGTTCAAGAGATGATAGCAAAGATTCAGTTGATTCATCAAAAAATATTGACATCATAGACCCAATATAAGTTTTATACTAATCATTATCATATACCTTTATAATTCTCAGTTGGTGATCAGGTGTTCTTAAAACTTTCACCCCATTTAGGTCATCTACGGCTTGGGAAGCAACACTTGATTCTCATTTTTTGGTACCTTTTGAGGTTTTTGAACATGTTGTAAAATTTTATTGTCATTTATAACTTTCAACATAGATTACATTGATACATAACGTGTCCCATGTGTCTCAGATATGAAAGTGTCTATCTGATCCATCTCATGTTTTGAGATGGAGTGATCTTGAGGTTGAACTCGATTTATCCGTGACTGAATGGCCAGTCATGATAGTTGATTCTAAAACCAAGGTACTTAATGGGAGAATGATACCTTTGGTTCATGTGATATGGCATCATGATTCTAATTCTCATGAGATGTGGGAGAGGGAGGCACTGGTGGGAGAGAAGTGGCCTCATCTTTTTGGCATGGAAGCTTCTTCATAGGCTTTCTAAGGATAGAAAGTTTCTATGATGGGGAGTTTATAAAATCCTATTACTATTTTAGAGTATTCCAAAACCCTTATTTTTATCATGATTTAGTTGGGTTTCATTTAAGGGTAAATTGGGTGAAATTTTAAAAGTTTTGAAAGTTTCTGGGTTAGTGCACAGTTGGCACATAGTTTTCCCAAACCGTGCGCCCTCTCAAGGAAAACCATGAAAACTCAGGCAGTGGGGTTTTTCATGGTTGGTGCACGGTTTAAAAATTTTTGCTCCCTCTTAGTTGTAACCATGTTGGACATTTAAAATAATCACACTGTCAGGGCATGCGGTTTTCTCTAACCATGAGGCCCTACCCAGGAAACCATGCATACAGGTTTTTTTGTAATCCAAACTTACCCTATTTTAGGTCTTTGATGGAACGATACAACCCCAAATATATTTCTCCTTCCTTGAGAGCTCCCAAGAGCAGTTTTTGGCCCCTTGAAACCCTCCCAGAATTGGATCAAAGCTTGGCAAATGGAATTCGATCCTCTCTCGGTTAGTTTCATCTTCTTGTTCTTGTTCTCCCACTCTCTTGCTTTTTTCCCCTAGGAATTTTTGAATCTCTATATTTTTGGAAGATATAATAACCCTTTTTTAGATCTTAAACCTTGGTTTAATTTTTAGATCCTTATTTTCATTGTCCTTCATTAGTGAATCCTAGTTAGGGGTTTTTTATTCTTAGTCTAGAAATCCCGAGGTAGGTGGTTCTTTCATGATGACCAATTTTTATTAACCCTAAATTTTATGATTTAAATTTGAATGTTTGTGTAAATTCATTTGTTTTTATAAATGAAATTACATTAAATTGATTGATTAAAAATCCAATTCCATTGAATTGGGGTTTTTAGAAATTGAATTTTGGCACGAAATTGGGAAAACCCCCAATTTCATTGAATTGGGTTGTGATTGTGAAATTGATGGGAAATTGTGGAAATTTAAATTTTTGAATTAAAATTGTGAAATTGCTGGAAATTATTTAAATTAAATTATTTAATTTAATTGTGGAAATTTAATTATGAAATTTAATTGTGAATTGATTTCAAATTCTTATTTGGGAAAATGGCTTTAAATGGTTTTGATATAAACCTTTGGGATTTATCTTAGAAAAGGGATTATTTTGATTAAAACACATTTTGGTTTTTAAATGGAAAATTGGAATTTATTGAAATGGGATAATGGGGTTTAATTTTATTTTAATGTTGGTTAAAATAAATTTCTCATCATTGATTTTTACTAGATCACATGAAAGCCTAGGCAATTAGTGAGTTATTAGGGTCAAACATACTAGGATGGGAATGTCATGGCACTGGATTGACTCTTTAAAACTCTAGTATAAACTATTTGGTACATTTTATTCCTTGGTAGGATTTCGATGAGTCCTCTTTGAACAGTGACAAGGGATGTGTGTACACATTTTCATTATCATTATACAAGTGTGTGAGGATCCCATAACCTGGAACTATCGTACCTCTTGGAAGATTACCATGTTAATCACTTGTTTATATATGAGATATAAATGTATGTCATTTTTTGTGAACTATTTTACATGCCTTGTGAATTTATATAAACTATTTTATATAAAATGTTTACTTAATCCATTTGTTTAAAAGTATTTCCATCATTTGAAATGTAAAGCATGATTTTTTTAAATATGCTTTTGAAATTCCAAACCTATTTATTTAAAATTTAAATATCTTTATTTAGTTAACTAAATGTGGAATCTTATTATGGAATCCTTGGTGATACCCTATTAGTCTTATAGCTCACACTCTACATGTTCCTTTGGGTGCTTGTAGATTATCTCTTTCTAGGTTCGAGTAGAGGTAAATCACCACTTGGAAGTGGTTCTAGTTGTTGATTCGTGGACTTGGTGAGTTGCGTCTGATGGGACTTGGGCAGTTTTACCTATTTTCTTGTACTTTGTTGTGGTATTTTGGGTTTTTTATACCTATTTGACTTTTGGTATACTTCTCTCTATAGAGTTTCTTTTTTCTTTATATTGATTTTTTTGTCTTTTCTTCTACAATGTTTGTGGAAAAATCATTACCACTTTTATTTTGTATGATTTCAGTTGCTAGTCTTCAACCCATGGGGTTAGGAATGTCCTTTGGGCTATGTCAGTGTCGGCTCAGTTATCGGGTTAGCAGGGTACTTGGGCTGGTTCGTGACAGCAACTATACTTACAGAATATACATACATAAATGTACATTCTGTATTAGATATATACCATAAATGTAACATTTTCATATGTGTAATATTTTAAATTGGAATTATATTCATGTATTTTGATAATATTATCTGGAATATTCATAATTATGAATAAATTCAATGTTGGAGAAATTCCAGTAGGTGGATGCAAGTTGTTCTACAAGATCAAAGATTATACTACACGTGTAATTTATATATTCTAATATATATATATATATATATATATTCTGAATATACTGATTTTTAAGGTACTTAATATGAATCTTGATATATCTATATATTCTAATATATCTATATATATATATATGTATTTTGAATATATATGAAGATATTCTAATATATGTTCAGAATACATGTAATCTGATATATATTCTGAATATATCTTCTAATACATACATATATACATACATTTATATATATATATACACACATTTTTCTATAAACTAAATATGTATTATGATATGTGTGTGTGCATGTTTATAATTTTATTGATTTTTATAAGGATTAATATCTTGAGTTTTTCGTTTTTTTCTTGGGTCGGTTCAATTGAATGTTGTACGAATTTCCTTTTTGAAGGCAATAACTAGTTTTCTTGTATTTTAGTTCAGTGCCAAAGAATCCTAAAATTATTTTTTTTGTTTTTTTCCTAGATAGAGGTTGATAGAGCTTTCATTGTTGCATGGAGATGGTTCCAGCTGGTCTTATGGCTTATAATGTGAGTCTGGTATAAAATTATTCAAAACCCATGTTTTCTTTCATACATGAGTCTGATTTATATTTAATATACATGGTTATGTTCTCCCAATAATATTTTTTTTACAATTTATATCTAATTGTGTTGTTTAGAAGTATTATTGTATATTGATTAACTTTGGATTGATATTATTTTAATATATATATTAAAAATTAATAAAACAATTTGATTTGTTGTTGGTGGGTTTCTATTCACTCCTCTTTCACCTCTTTACTTCTCTTTTTCCTCCACATTCACCTAAATTCATTTAAATCTTATTGTGTATACCTACATTTTTTATTTATTTTATGTAGAAAATATTTTTGGTCCATTGATAGTGGTTTTCTATTCAATGTTTGATGATAAGGTATGCTCTGTTCCATTTATGTATGCATAATCTGTATGCATTTTTTGTATAATAATAACATATAACAGCTATCATGCTATAAAACTAATCTCAATATCCATATTCACTACTGGAAATTAAGCCTTTACCAATGGTTGAAAAACATTGGTAAAGGCTTCCAAACTGTTGATATATAGTATACCAACGGTTTGGAAAACTGTTGTCAAGTAAGGCGTGGCAGTAGCACATTACCAACGGTTCTTGAATAACCATTGGGGAAGGCAGTGAAATTGGAGGATTCCCAATGGTTTTACAAACAGTTGGCAATACTGGATTGTAAATTTTTTTTACCAACGGTTTCCAGAAACCATTGGTATATTGTATACTAAACACTATACCAATGGTTTAGAACCGTTGGTATAGTTTTAAAATTTCTATTTCCAGAACTGTTATACCAATGGTTTAAAACCATTGGTAATGAGTTTTTCCAGAACAGATATACCAACGGTTTAAAACCATTGGTAATGAGTTTTTCCAGAACATATATACCAACGGTTTAAAATCGTATGTAAAGAGTTTTTCCAGAACTGTTATACCAACGGTTTAAAATCGTTGGTAATGTGTTTTTTCAGAAGTTTTGCATAGCAGCCCTCCAGTAGCCCCTCCAGTATACACCTGCATAAAAAATATCACAAAAATCGCATACAAACTTAAAATAGCATAAAAAACCTAAAATAACACACATAAAAACACATAAAACCATCAAACTCTTCCAACCATGTCATGTAATACAATTCCCTATTTCAATCTTCATATGACAAGAATCATCCAGTAGACATAATAATAGTTTCAATAACTCAAACATTATTTACACCCATTTCTATCTTCAAATGACAACCACTCTTCCAGTAGTAATTCACCTCACCCCTGCACAACACCCCCACATCCCCATCAAATTCTAATAGGAAGAATAGTGTGAAAAATACTTATTAGAGTTGAATAAGAGTTTGAAATTGGCTCAAATCCCAATTTTTTTTTCTGATCCTAGATTTGGGTATGTAATGATTTGTGATTAATTTTGCATTGAACTTGTATTTTTTATAATATATAATGAAAATGTATTTTCTTAGGAGTCTCGTCACTTATGACCCCATGAGTGAAACTACCCAACTCATGAAAAAGAGTTTGCAACTATCGTTGATGAGTGTAAATTTCAGTTGTTGTATTCACTTAAAATGATGTCCTTTTGAAACAAAAGAGAGAAATTTTGAGTGGTTACGGCCACACCGCACATCATATTGAGGGAGGGTTGACTCGTAAACATCACAAATGACCCATGGATCATTTTCCTAAAGTATCAACACAATCCGAATGTGTTTGTTCAGTTTTTCGTATGCCAGTTGTTTTTACTTTAAAGTGTATCCATTTTAAACAAAAGAAAGACACTTTGAGTGGTACCGGCCACACCATGCATCAGATTGAGGTGGGTTTGACTCTTACATGTCAAAAATGACCCATGGATCATTGTCCTAATGTATCAACAGAATCCGAATGCGTTTGGTTTGTTTTCCGTATGTCAGTTGCTGTTTTCACTTAAAATGTTGTCCATTTCAAAGAAACGTGAGACACTTTGAGTGGTGTCGGCCACACCATGCCTCTGATTGAGATGGGGTTGACTCGTACACATCAAAAATGACCCATGTAATGTTTTCCTAAATTTTTAACAGAATCCGAATGCATTTGTTCAGTTTTCCGTTTGTCAGTTGTTGTTTTCACATAAAATCATGTCCATTTTAAACATAAGGAAGACATTTTGAGTGTTGTTAGCCACACCGCCCCTCAGATTGAGGCGGGGTTGACTCGTACAGATCAAAAATGACCCATGGATCTTTGAACTAAAATATCAACATAATATGAATGTGTTTGGTCTATTTTAAGTATGCCAATTGTTGTTTTCACTTAAAATCTTGTTCATTTAAAACAGAAGAGAAACTCTTTGAGTGGTGTCGGCCACACTGGCCCTCAGATTGAGGTGGGGTTGACTTTTACACATCACATATGACCCATGGATAATTTTCCTAAAGTTTCAATATAATCCGAATGCATTTAGTCGGATTTCCGTATGTCAGTTGTTGTATTCACTTAAAATGATGTCCTTTTGAAAGAAAAGAGAGACACTTTGAGTGGTGTCGGCCACACAGCACCTCTGATTGAGGCGGATTTGACTTGTACACGTCACAAATGACACATGGATCATTTTACTAAAGTATCAACACAATCCGAATGTGTTCGGCTGGTTTCAACCACCCCACATACGCTTTTCAAGCGCGCCAAACACCTAAAAAACACATATTCAGTCGTGTCGTGCAAACTGCACGTCCGAATGAAGTGTTGTCTCCTTGTACAACTCAAGAATAATAATTAGGGTGTTTTTGTGTGATTTCAAGTCATTTTTTTGTTGTTCGTCATGCATTTGACCGTTAAATGCATGTTTTGGCCATTTACGACATGCGAAGTGCGTTTTTGGTCAGCGCAGTCACACAACACCTCCGATTGATGTTCCGTCTAGCCGACCATTTTGAAATTCACCCACCCTTTGTTGTTGTCCGATTTCCTGGCATTCCAAGGTCGTTCGGCCAGTTTCGACCACCCCACGCGTGCTTTTCAAGCGAGCCGAACACCTAAAAAACACATATTCAGCTGTGTCGCGCAAACCACGTGTCTGAATGATGTTTCGTCTCCTTTTACACCTCAAAAATAGTAATTAGGGTGTTTTCATGTGATTTCAAGTCATTCTGATGTCGTTCGGCATGCATTTGACCGTTAAACGCATGTTTTGGCCATTTACGACACGTGGAGTGCGTTTTCAGACAACGCGGCCACACGACACTTCCAATTGACATGCTGTCTAGCTGACCATTTCAAAATTCACCCACCCTTTGTTGTAGTCTGATTTCATGGCATTCCAAGGTCGTTCACCCAGTTTCGACCACCCCACTCGCGCTTTTCAAGCGTGTTAAGCACCTAAAAAACACATATTCAGCCATGCCGCGCAAACCGCGCATCTGAATAAAATGTCGTCTCCTCGTACACCTCACAAATAATAATTAGGGTTTTTTTGTGTGATTTTAAGTCATTCTGATGTCGCTCGGCATGTATTTGACCGTTAAACACATGTTTTGGCCATTTACGACACGCGGAGTGCGTTTTCGGCCAGTGTGGTCACACGACACCTCCGATTGATGTTTCGTCTGGCTGACCATTTCACAATTCATCCACCTTTTGTTTTTGTCTGATTTCATGGCATTCTGAGGTCTTTCGGCCAGTTTCGACCACCCCACGCGTGCTTTTTAAGCGCGCCGAGCACCTAAAAACACATATTCATCTGTGCCGTGCAAACTGCGTGTCCGAATGACGTTTCATCTCCTTGTACACCTCACTAATAATAATTAGGGTGCTTTCGTGTGATTTCAAGTCATTTTGATGTCATTCGGCATGCATTTGACCGTTAAACGCATGTTTTGGCCATTTACGACACGCAAAGTGTGTTTTCGGCCAGTGCGGTCACATGACACCTCCTATTGACGTGTTTTCTTACCGATCATTTCACAATTCACCCACCCTTTGTATTTATCCGATTTCATGGCATTCCGAGGTCGTTTGGCTGGTTTCGACTACCCCATGCGAGCTTTTCAAGCGCGCCAAGCACCTAAAAAACACATATTCAGTTGTTTCATGCAAACCGCGCGTCTGAATGACATTCTGTCTCCTTGTACATCTCACAAATAATAATTAGGGTGTTCTTGAGTGATTTCAAGTCATTACGATGTCGTTAGGCATGCATTTGACCGTTAAATGAATGTTTTGGCCATTTACGACACGCGGAGTGCGATTTCGGCCAGCGCGGTCACACGACACCTCCGATTGACGTGTTGACTAGCCAACCATTCCACAATTCACCCACCCTTTATTGTCGTCCGATTTCATGGAATTCTGAGGTCGTTCGGCCGGTGTCGACCACCCCACGCACGCTTTTCAAGTGCGCCGAGCACCTAAAAAATACATATGCAGTCGTGCCGCGAAAACTGCACGTCCAAATGACGTGTCGTCTCCTCGTACACCTCATGAAAAATAATTAGGGTGTTTTTGTGTGATTTCAAGTCATTCTGATGTCGTTCGTCATGCATTTGACCGTTAAACGCATGTTTTGGCCATTTACGACACGCGGAGTGCGTTTTCGGCCAGCGCGGTCACACGACACCTCCGATTGATGTGTCATCTGTCCGACCATTTCAAAATTCATCTACCCTTTATAGTCGTCCGATTTAATGGCATTCTGAGGTCGTTGGGCCAGTTTCAACCACCCCACGCGCGCTTTTCAAGCGCGTCAAGCACCTAAAAAACACATATTCAGTCGTGTCGCACAAACTGCGTGTCCGAATGATGTGCCGTCACCTCGTACACATCAAGAATAATAATTAGGGTGTTATCGTGTGATTTCAAGTCATTCTGATGTCGTTAGTCATGCATTTGACCGTTAAATGAATGTTTTGGCCATTTACGACACAGGGAGTGCGTTTTCGGCCAGCGCGGTCACACGACACCTCCGATTGATGTGTCATCTGGCTGACCATTCCAAAATTCACCCACCCTTTGTTGTCATCCGATTTCATGGCATTCTGAGGTCGTTCAGCCGGTTTCGACCACCCACGTACGATTTTCAAGCGCGTCAAACACCTAAAAAACACATATTCGGCCATGCCGCGCAAACCACATGTCCGAATGACATGTTGTCTCCTCATACACCTCATGAATAATAATTAGGGTGTTTTCGTGTGATTTAAAGTCATTCCGATGTCGTTCGGTATGCATTTCACCGTTAAATGCATGTTTTGGCCATTTACGACACGCAGAGTGCGTTTTCGGCCAGCGCTGTCACACGACACCTCCGATTGATGTGTCTTCTGGCCAACCATTACACAATTCACCCACCCTTTGTTGTCGTCTGATTTCATGACATTCCGAGGTCGTTTGGCCGGTTTTGACCACCCCACGCATGCTTTTCAAACGAGTCGAACACCTAAAAAACACATATTCAGTTGTGCCGCGCAAACTACACACCCGAATGATGTGTCGTCTCCTCGTACACCTTAAGAATAAAAATTAGGGTGTTTTCGTGTGATTTCAAGTCATTCTGATGTCGTTCGGCATGCATTTGACCGTTAAACGCATGTTTTGGCCATTTACGACACACGAAGTGCGTTTTCAGCCAGCGCGGTCACACGACACCTCTGATTGATGTGCCATCTAGCCGACCATTTCACAATTCACCCACCCTTTATTGTTGTCCGATTTCATGGCATTCTGAGGTCATTTGGCCGGTTTCGACCACCCCATGTGCGCTTTTCAAGCGCACCGAGCACCTAAAAAACACATATTCAGCCTTTTCGTGCAAACTGCGATTCCGAATGATGTGACATCTCCTCATACACCTCAAGAATAATAATTAGGGTGTTTTCGTGTGATTTCAAGTCATTCTGATGTCATTCGTCATGCATTTGACCGGTAAACGCATGTTTTGGCCATTTACGACATGCAGAGTGTATTTTCAGCCATCGCGGTCACACAACACCTCCGATTGACGTGTTGTATGACTTACCATTTCACAATTCACCCACCCTTTGTATTCTTCTGATTTCATGGCATTCCGAGGTCGTTCGGCCAGTTTCGACCACCCCACGCGCTCTTTTCAAATGCGCTGAGCACCTAAAAAACACATATTCAGCTGTGTCGTGCAAACCGCGCGTCCGAATGATGTGTCGTCTCCTCATACACCTCACGAATAGTAATTAGGGTGTTCTCGTGTGATTTCAAGTCATTCCTATGTCGTTCGGCATGCATTTTATCGTTAAACGAATGTTTTGGCCATTTACGACACGCGGAGTGCATTTTCGGCCAGCGCGGTCACACGACACATCCGATTGACGTGTCGTCTGGCCAACCATTCTACAATTCACGTACCCTTTGTTGTAGTATGATTTCATGGCATTCCGAGGTCGTTCGGCCAGTTTCGACCACCCCACGCGTGCTTTTCAAGAGCACTGATCACCTAAAAAACACAAATGCAGCCGTGTCGCACAAACCGCGCATCTGAATGATGTTTCGTCTCCTCATGCACCTCACGAAAAATAATTATGGTGTTTTCGTGTGATTTAAAGTCATTATGATGTTGTTCAGCATGCATTTGACTATTAAACGCATGTTTTGGACATTTACGACATGCGGAGTGCGTTGTCGGAAATCGCGGTCACACAACACCTCTGATTGACGTACCGTCTGGACGACCATTTCACAATTCAACCACCCTTTGTAGTCATCCGATTTCATGGAATTCCAAGGTCATTTGGCCGATTTTGACCACCCCACGCGCGCTTTTCAAGCGTGCCGAGCACCTAAAAAACACATATTCAGTCGTGCCGCGCAAACCGCGCGTCCGAATGATGTGTCGTCTCCTTGTACACCTCACGAATAATAATTATTGTGTTATTGTTTGATTTTAATTCATTCTGATGTCGTTCGGCATGCATTTGACCGTTAAACGAATGTTTTGGCCATTTACGACACGCGGAGTGCATTTTCGGCCATCGTGGTCACATGACACCTCCGATTGACATGCCGCCAGGCCAACCATTCCACAATTCACCAACCCTTTGTTGTTGTCTGATTTTATGGCATTATGAGGTCATTCGACTAGTTTCAACAACTCCACGCGCATTTTTAAAGCGCACCGAGAACATGAAAACCACATATGCAGCCGTTCTGCGCAAACCGTGCGTCCGAATGACGTGTCGTCTCCTCGTACACCTCACAAAAAATAATTAGGGTGTTTTCGTGTGATTTCAAGTCATTACGATGTCGTTCGACATTCATTTGACCGTTAAACGCATGTTTTGGCCATTTACGACACGTGGAGTGCGTTTTCAGCTAGCGCGGTCACATGACACCTCCGATTGACATTCCGTCTAGCCGACCATTTCAAAATTAACCCACCCTTTTTTGTCATCTGATTTCATGTCATTTCGAGGTCGTTCGGCCGATTTCGACCACCCCACGCGCGCTTTTCAAGCGAGTCGAGCACCTAAAAAACACATATGCAGCCGTGCCGCGCAAACCACATGCCCGAATGAAGTTCCCTCTCCTCATACACCTCATGAATAATAATTATGGTCTTTTAGTGTAATTTCTAGTCATTTTGATTTCGTCTGTCATTCATTTGACCGTTAAACGCGTGTTTTGGCCATTTTCGACATGCGGAGTGCGTTTTCGGCCAGTGCGGTCACACGACACCTCCTATTGACGTTCTGTCTTGCCGACCATTTCACAATTCACCCACCCTTTGTAGTCGTCCAATTTCATGGAATTCCGAGGTCGTTCGACCGGTTTGGACCACCCCACGTACGCTTTTCAAGCGCACCGAGCACCTAAAAAACACATATTCAGCCGTGACGCGCAAATCGCACGTCCAAATGATGTTCCATCTCCTTGTACACCTCATGAATAATAATTAGGCTGTTTTCGTGTGATTTCAAGTCATTCCGATGGCGTTCGGCATGCATTTGATTGTTAAACGCATGTTTTGGCCATTTACAACACGCGAAGTGTGTTTTCGACCAGAGCAGTCACACGACACCTCCGATTGACGTGCCCTCTGGATGACCATTTCACAATTCACCCACCCTTTATTTCCGTCCGATTTCATGGCATTTTGAGGTCGTTCGGCTAGTTTCGACCACCCCACGCGTGCTTTTCAAGCGCACCGAGCACCTAAAAAACACATATGCAGCCGTGTCATGCAAACCGCGCCTCCGAATGATGTGTTGTCTCCTCATACACCTCAAGAATAAAAATTAGGGTGCTTTTGTGTGATTTCAAGTCATTCTGATGTTGTTCGGCATGCATTTGACCGTTAAACGCATGTTTTGGCCATTTACGACACGTGGAGTGCGTTTTCGGTCAGCACGGTCACACGACACCTCCAATTAACGTGTCGACTGGCCGACCATTTCACAATTCACCCACCCTTTGTAGTCATCCGATTTCATGGAATTCTGAGATCATTCGACTGGTTTCGACCACCCCATGTGCGCTTTTCAAACGAGCTGAGCACCTAAAAAACACATATTCATCCGTTTCGCACAAACCGCACGTCTGAATGACGTGTTGTCTCCTCGTACACCCCACGAATAATAATTAGGGTGTTCTCGTGTGATTTCAAGTCATTATTATGTCGTTCGGCATGCATTTGACCGTTAAACGCATGTTTTGGCCATTTACGACACGTGGAGTGCGTTTTTGGCCAGTGCGGTCACACAACACCTCCGATTGATGTTCCTTCTAGCCGACCATTTCACAATTCACCCAAACTTTGTTGTCGTCCGATTTCATGGAATTCCAAGGTCGTTTGGCCCATTTCGAGCACCCCACGCGCGCTTTTGAAGCGCACTGAGCACCTAAAAAACACATATTCAGTCGTGCCGTGCAAACTGTGCATCTAAATGATGTGCCATCTCCTCGTACACCTCATGAATAATAATCAGGGTGTTTTCATGTGATTTCAAGTCATTATGATGTCATTCAGCATGCATTTGACTGTTAAACGCATGTTTTGTCCATTTACGACACGCGGAGTGCGTTTTTAGCCAGTGTGGTCACACGACACCTCCGATTGACGTGTTGTCTAGCCGACCATTTTACAATTCACCCACCCTTTGTAGTCGTCCAATTTCATGGCATTCCGAGGTCGTTCGTCCAATTTCGACCACCCCACGCACGCTTTTCAAGCGAGTCGAGCACCTAAAAAACACATATTCAGCCGTTCCGCACAAAATGCGCATCTGAATGATGTTTAATCTCCTCATACACCTCAAAATAATAATTAGTGTGATTTTATGTGATTTTAAGTCATTCAGATGTCGTTTGGCATGCATTTGACTGTTAAACGCATGTTTTGGCCATTTACGACACGCGGAGTGCGTTTTCGGCCAGCGCTGTCACACGACACCTCTGATTGATGTGTTGTCTAGCCAACCATTTCACAATTCACTCACCCTTTGTTTTCATCTGATTTCATGGCATTTCGAGGTCGTTCGGCCGGTTTCGACCACCCCACGCGGGCTTTTCAAGCGTGCTGAGCACCTAAAAAACACATATTCAGTCGTTCCGCGCAAACCACACGTTTGAATGATGTGTCATCTCCTCGTACACCTCACGAATAATAATTAGAATTTTTTTCATGTGATTTCAAGTCATTATGATGTCGTTCGGCATGCATTTGACCGTTAAACGCATGTTTTGGCCATTTACGACACACTGAGTGCATTTTCAGCCAGCGCGGTCACACAACACCTCCGATTGACGTACTGTCTGGATGACTATTTAACAATTCACCCACCCTTTGTTTTCGTCCGATTTTATGGCATTCTGAGGTCATTGTCCGGTTTCGACCACCCCACGTGCACTTTTCAAGCGCGACGACCACCTAAAAAACAGATATTCAGTCGTGTCGTGCAAACCGCGTGTCCAAATGACGTGTTGTCTCCTCATACACCTCACAAATAATAATTAGGGTGTTTTTTGTGATTTCAAGTCATTCTGATGTCGTTCTCATTGCATTTGACCGTTAAACGCATGTTTTGGCAATTTACGACACGCAGAGTGCGTTTTCGGCAAGCACGGTCACACGACACCTCCGATTGACGTGCCATCTGGCTGACCATTACACAATTCACCCACCCTTTTTTTCATACTATTTCATGGCATTCCGAGGTCATTCAGCCAGTTTCGACCACCCCACGCGCGCTTTTCAAGCGCGCCGAGCACCTAAAAAACACATATGCACTCGTGCCGCGTAAACCGCTTGTCCGAATGACGTGTCGTCTCCTCGTACACCTCACTAATAATAATTAGGGTGTTTTCATGTGATTTTAAGTCATTCTGATGTCGTTCGGCATTCATTTGACCGTTAAATGCATGTTTTGGCCATTTACGACACGTGGAGTGCTTTTTTGGCCAGCGCGGTCACACGACACCTCCGATTGATGTTCCGTCTGGTCGATAATTTTAAAATTCACCCACCCTTTGTAGTCATCCGATTTCATGGAATTCCGAGGTTGTTCGGTCGGTTTCGACCACCCTACGCGGGCTTTTCAAGCGCGTCGAGCACCTAAAAAACACATATTCAGTCGTGCCGTGAAAACCGTGCATCTGAATGACGTTCCGTCTCCTCGTACACCTCATAAATATTAATTATGGTTTTTTCGTGTGATTTAAAGTCATTATGATGTCATTCTCATTGCATTTGATCGTTAAACGCATGTTTTGGCCATTTACGACATGCGGAGTTTGTTTTCAGCCAGCGCGGTCACACGACACCTCCAATTGACGTGTCGTCTGGCCGACCATTTCACAATTAACCCGCCCTTTGTTGTCGTTCGATTTCATGGCATTTTGAGGTATTTTGGATGGTTTTGACCACCCCACGCACACGGTGTGACCGCGGCGTGTTGGCCCGGTCCAGCGACATCTGTGGGGCAGCATCTTCCGCTCAGGATTCCAAATAAATCCTATGTAGTTGTCCTTCACATTATAGAAACTGATCTTATGTTATAAAAAACAGACTCTTGATTCGGGATTGTGGTATGATAAAGATATATATTTTATATTCGTTGTTTTTAAAAGTGGTACTAGGTAGTTGAAACTACTGATTAAGTGTCAAATTATCACACCCTAAACTATCACTGTGAGTTTTCATAGACAGCGCACCTCTGTTGGAGGGGTTTTATTATAAAAATATGACTTTATTTATCAAATGAAACAATTATATTAAAGAAAACTTATTCAACATATGAAATTCAATATAATTAAGCAGAATTAAGAAAGAAGCTGAATTCAAAAATATCTATACCAGAGTGGAAAACCAGGTTCAAAAATAAAGAGTTATATAGAATTCAAAAATGTAATGGATCAAACTGCCCCTAATCACCATCACCATCACCACTGTCATCATCTTCCTCATCCTCACCACCATCTCTTTCCTCATCATCATCCTCTTCATCGTCCCCATGCTCATCGTCGTCCCCAGCCTCGTCCTCAGCCCCATCCACACCCTCGGACCCATCATCACCCTCGTCCTCATCCTCATCCTTTCCCTCGTCCTCTTCAGCATCCTCATTATCACCAGGAACGTCATCATCTTGACCGCCACTAGAACTGTTGCCTGGTGCATTGGATAATGCACCCATAGACGACATAAATTTCTGACAAGTCGCGCTGGCCTCTGGTGGAAGTGATGAAGATAAATCTTTCATCAGTTTCATAAATTCTTTGTCCCTCGTTTGAAGTTATACTTCCAACTCTATGACCCTTTTATCAGACTGTCATGCATGATCCTTGACCTGTTCCAACTCGGTGGTACTAAAATGGATACCTGGAGAGGACCAATACCTCGTTGGGACTATATTCTTACCAGGTCGGCAGCGTACTCGACCAGAGTGCTCCTCTCCCAAAACCTGATATAAATGATCGTGTGGCCCAAAATTGTCAGGCTCCTGGGTATCAAGAGCCTCTAAAGCAGCCTGTTAAAAATATTAACAGATTATTAAATTTTAAAATAGATATTAAACTTTGAAATAAACAAATTAAAACTTACAATCTTTTCTTAGGTCGGTTCATTAACCGCAGTTCCATCTTTTTTTCTTCTACTCGAGCAAAACAATTTTGCTCAAGGGATACGTCCTTCAATAATCAATTTGTGATTTTGTAATGTCATTGGAACAATATAAAGTGCTCATATAATCATATATTCAATATTCAATAAATCACATAATTTAAGTATGAAACAATAAAAAGGGAAAGTCCTAAAGAAAAATTATAAACAACTATATCGTACCAGCTGCCTCTCATGATCTGACGTAGTTGTGCACCCCAAAGTGTGGAGGTATTTCTTTGAATCAATGTTTTTTTTTGTTCTTTTCAGAATATTCCTAAATAATGTTTAATAATAAATAAGATAATATTAATGAAAAATATGAAAACTGTCATTTAAATACCTCAAATGGGATTAATACCTTAAATTTGGTAGTCGCCCAATGGGTAATCATTTGGCGATATTGCTCTATCGGATAGTCATCCACGATAGTTAATGTCTCCAACTCCATGCCCACTCTATCACACCAGCCAACAAATAGCTCATGCTTATAAGATCTCCAAAGCTCTCCTATCCCCTTTAAACGCGCTGGTCGTGCACCTTCTCCATCAGGGAATTTAAACCGAAGCTGGCACCTAATAGATCAGTTTATATAAATACAAAAAAATACTATATTAAATCCAATAGATTTTTTACCCATATTTGTGCCCACGCATTATCCTTGAATTCATGTAGCAGATTTCTCCAAGAGAGAGGGCTGACTGGAATGATGTCGGAGTATTTGGCTAGCTTCGCCAAAAACCCCCGACATTCCTGCCCAGATTTCTCAATCATCTGTCCATAATCATTGTATTCAACCATCAACTGTGTCTAACGGTTCCATACCACACGCAAGCGAGTACGCCCCCTCCCCTGTATCCTATTAGTAGATGAATCTGTTATTAAAGAAAAAAATATCAGTACAAGTTATAATAAAAATAAATTTTGGTATAAAAATTTGATAGAGTTATATAGATATACATATAGTAGTCAGATCAATGGGCATCACTGGATGTGCAGAAGCTGAAGGAATATCCTGTACAGGTGGAGTGTCCCTCAGTGTACGCTCCTCAGCCACATACTGTGTCGAATCAAGAGTATAAGAAGGTGGAAATTAATAGCTCGGAGATAATGAACCAGAAGAAAAAGATGATGGCACAGACATCTGGCCAACTGGTAGTGTAAACATCGGAGGCCTAAATATCCCGTGTGTCCCTGAAGACACAACAGCCCTCGTACCACCGGCCCTCGTACCACTGGCCTCACTACCGGGACCATGAGATGATCATCCAACTCTGACACTATAAAGACCCGTAAAAATCAAGGAAACTTTTTTTATTTGGAATTTTACAAGAATGTGGTTTCTGACGGCACCTGATTCCGAGGCCCGGTGTGCCCGGAATCATTTTCCGAAGTTCGGCTCGGGTACGTTCAGTGAACGAACGAGCGAGTTTTTTCTAAATTTTGAACTGGTGCTCGGAATCGAATTCCGAGGGCACCGATGGAATCGTAGCGCTGGTATTTGCTTAGAAACGCCTTTTCTGGAGTTGCGTTTGCTCAGGTGTGGTTTTTAATTTTTGGGGTTAAGTTAAGAAATAAAATAAAGTGGTGCGACAGCTTTATTTTATTTCACTTAAGCCACTTAAATCCACTTAAGTTGAGTTGAAGCGGATAGGGTGGAACTCAAAATATCCTACCCACTTGGTAGGATATTTGTGAGGTGGGGCCCGCACGAGCCCCACCGTTTCTTTTCCTCTATGTAACGCACCCGCGAAAACCCCCTTTTAAATGAAAGTCAACCAGTGCGTTTTCTTAAATTCTTAACGCCCCTATTGATTGGACAGTTAAGTCATTGCCATTAATTCACCGAATTAATGGTTCATTTCTTAACATGTTTTTCAAATTTTTGGCATGGAATAAAGTAAGACCAACACATGTTTTTCTTGTGGGTGGCTTGTTGAGAGGTTTTGGAGAAACTCTAAGTTCTTCATCCTCCTTCGCGAAGAACACAAAGAACGCGAAGAACGTGAAGGCGACGAAGAACGTCGAACCCTCGGATATCGACGACGCGACGCTGTGTACCACGACGCCGACAAATCTCCTTCCGCGACGTTTTTTCCGCGACAATCCTTCCCCGCAACAATCTTCGATCAACACAGATTGAGGTAGGGGATTACGGATCTTTTATTTTCCTTTGTGGATTTTTATCCTCAACATGGGTTTAAACGTGCAATTAAATCTGTGTGTTTTCTTTAACCCTCGGAGATCGTCGACGCGACGCCATGTACCACGACGACACGACGCCCCTTTCGCGACGCGACGATCCTCTTCTTCCGCGACGGTCAATTCCGCGAAGAACTCTCGTTTGACGACAACGACGAGGTAGGGGTTTGTTTCATTTAAATCTTTGTGATTTATACCCACGGTGTTGATTAAACTATTTTTGTTGTGAGACTTTTAAAACCGCTAACGCGGTGGGTGCGGACTAACGAACAAGTCCGAACCCACCGCCCCTTTCGTTCTTGGTGTGCGAAACGGCGGACGTCAAAAAAGCAGGCCGCACGGGCGACGCGGGGTCCTCGCAGTGAAGAACGGAACCCGGGAGGACCTTTGGCGAAGATGGCGTGAATTTCCGACCACCAGAACTCGTTCGGTGGTCCGCGGAGCGACCCGCCGGCGTGCCCCGCCGGCATGGTGGCGCCAGCGGCGGAAGGCGGCGGCGCCCGGCGCGCCGCCGTGGAGAACCGTCGTGGCTAAAGCTGTGGTGGCAGCAGCGCGGTCCCGCGACCGCGCGGGACCAGAGGAGCACGGGACGTGGCGGCCCGGCCGCGTCCGCTGGCAAGGGTGGCCCCACGCGGGGCCGCGGTTCTCTCACGCGGGGGCAGCACGCCCCCCGCTCCGCTCGGCCGTAACTGGCCGAGCCGACCCGCCGGCCGGGTCGGGTCGCACCCAGGCCGGGCCGGGTCGCGCCCAGGTCAGGCCGGGCCGGGCCACGCCGGCCGGGTCGACCCGGTTCGGGCCGACCCAGGGGGGTTGGGCCGGGTCGGTCTGGGCCCAGACCCCCCGTTTTCAGACCTTTTCGGTCTTTTGATCATAACATGATCTGCGGGCCTCCGATCGACGCACCGTCAGTGGCGATACGATCCATGGATCGAGACGATCGTTTTGGTATATCGCACTCAAGGTTTCGGAGTACTTTGGGTTTGGATGGGTTGGTTCGTACACGAAACCAACCGGGCCCTCGGAGCGGAAACGCTCATATCTGGAGCTCCGGACGTCTGATTGACGTGCCATCAACTTTGTTGGATTCCTCTAAGTGAGACAGATCTTTTTTCTTACTCCGCATGAGGTTTGGACACAGGTGGAGTATGGTCGGGTTGGTTTTGCCTTAAAAATCAACCGGGCACCTGGGACGGAAACGCCAATAACTCTCAGACCGGGCGTCCGATTGACGCGCCGTCTACGACGTTGAGTTCCTGTTGACGATACAGAACTTTTGGATACATAAACTCTGGAATTTGTGTCGGTTGATGTATCAGCCTCTCGGCTCGTAGAGCGGACCCTCCTGAACGAGCTTGGTGTGTGCGGGAACCCTAGAGCTGGCTGCGTCTGCGACAACAATGAAGACAGTATGGAAATACTCCGTGGGATCGGCAGTGACCACTACGGTACTTTTTTGGATACATCAACTCTGGACTACATGTCAGTTGATGCATCGACCTCTTGGCTCGTGGAGTGGACCCTCCCGGAACGAGCATGCTGTGTGCGGAAACCCTAGAGCTGGTTGAGACTTGATGACTGCTGATCGAATGACTCGGTGTGTTACGGATAGCCTAGTGGGAAGCGCTTGGTTGTAGTAGCAGACCCACGACGGAGGAGCGCATGGTTGTAGTGGAAGACCCGCGGTACTCAATAGAAGGAGTACCTCTGGAGGCTATGAGGGGGAGCGCTTGGTTGTAGCGGCAGACCCACGACGGAAGAGCGCTTGGTTGTAGCGGCAGACCCACGACGGAGGAGCGCTTGGTTGTAGCGGCAAACCTACGACGGAGGAGCGCTCGGTTGTAGCAGCACGGGGGAGCGCTTGGTTGTAGCAGCAGACCCATGGCAGAGGAGCGCTTGGTTGTAGCGGCAGACCCGTGGTACTCAACAGAAGGAGTACCTCTAGAGGCTATGAGGGGAAGCGCTTGGTTGTAGCGGCAGACCCATGGTGGGAAGCTCATGGTTGTAGCAGCAGGCCCACAGTACTCGATAGGTGGAGTACTACAACAGTCCAAGGTTAGAGGGAAGCACTTGGTTGTAGCGGCATACCCACTGTACTTGATAGAGAAGGAGATTCCAAATAGTTATGGTTTCAACTTCATGATCAATCTTGTGTGGGTCATTGCGGGGGTTAGTACCTACCGATCCTTTGTGGGACCGGTGGCTTAGATAAATCAGTGGCTACATCTGATCATCTCTATCGTATTACGAAGTAGTATACCTGTGTGATATGAAATCCTTATTTGCTTTCCTATGTGGATTGTGTTGTGCTATCCTATGTGGATTTACGTTTTTCTTTCCTGTGTGGACTGGGTTGTACTTGGGCTCGGATGTTGGAGCCAAACGAGAATTGATGACTTAGGTATATGTATGGGCATATACCTAAGCAAGGTCAAATGTTACTTCGTGATTGTATTTTTCCTATGTGGATTATCCTTTGTGGATTCTGGGAGACCTTCGGGGGTCTTGGGGTCCCTACTGAGTAGCTTATACTCACCCGTGCACGGGCTATACCCGCACTATGTTGTGTAAGTTATAGACGACGGACAATGCTGATTTTGGTTGAGGCTTGCGGTGCAGGACGGTACCTGGAGGTGGACCACTGGGTGGGACGTTCTCGGAGAGAACGGCTGGACCCGAGGAGCTGTGGAGGCTATCTGTACTCAACCTTCAGGTGGGATTTCCGGTGGACAGCTCGACGTTGCGGCTTTACTTTTCAGTTGTTTTTTTTCCTTCCAGTTGTACTTTACTTTCAGTTTGAGTTTGTATACTAGCCCACTTACTTTTCTGCACTTACTGTTGTGCTCAGTTTTTGCTTAGTGTTTACTTATACTGTTTTCTTGCTCTGTGGTGTTTGTTTACTTTACAAAGGCAATGCCTTCCCTTTTTACTGGGATTTACGCCTTGGTTCTAGTCGCCAGCCCCTGGCCTATGGAAGGTGGGCTTGGGGTAGTCATGGCACGGGCCCCGAGGACGGGTCGTGACAGACACCACCCCCTCCTACCACCAGCCTCTCTACTGGGAACAATATTAGGCTCCTCGTCGGATATCTCTCATCTAGGGGGTGGATCCTAAAAAAAGGTTTAACAAAAAAGTAAACACATGATATTATAAGTTATTGAAATATTTATATTTGAAATAAAATACTCACAACAGGGATGAGTGGAGAAATTACCATATGTATCATGTGGAGATTATTTTATGTCATCTTTTTCCACCGCCTCTCTTCAACGGGTGTCGTTTCCTACAATGAAAACAAATATGGCTTTAAAAAAAACCCAACTGCAGAATTTGCAACCCTCGAAGATAAAAACAAAATTCAATACATATGTTTAAAATTATATCCATATTCACCACACCCACCTATGAGATCATATAATCATGAATGTTATCAACATGGTTTACTAGAATGTAAAAATTAATTGACTATTCCGGGAATACATTACATTATTTAAGCAAGGAAAAACATTCAAGTGGATATTAGATTTCTAAGACATCCTTGGAAGACATTAATGAAGGAAGAAGTGAACTCATTAAAAAATCTAATGATATGTACACAATCTAAAAATGGTATTAAGATATGGGATATTAGTGGTAATGCTCAAACATGGATCCAAACTTATAAAGGATTCACTAAGTATAAATATGTTTAATGAGATTTTAGAATACAATAAAATGGGATCTGTCTTTGTACAGTTCCAAATAAAAAACTTAGAAAACATTTTACCTATTTTATAAACATATATTTAAAATCCACTCATTTATATCATTAAAATATAAATAGGTTTCATTATTTAAAAAAATCGAACGTTGGCATCATAAAAACATAACCAAATAGTCACTCCGTGAGTCGACACCACCTACAAAAAAATTAGGCACACTTTATGAATACAATGATCTCTAAAAAGAACATAAGAATATCTCACCTGAAATTCATGACCAAAGGAACCCAATACATAATCACTATAAATCCATAAGAAAATAAAATACATTAAAAACCAACACTACAAACTCAATAGAACAAAAGAAGAGGAAGCCCCATGATCCTAGGAAAATTCCACCATTCTTAGGTGGAATCACTATATTAGTGGTAGTATGTCGTATGTTTAGTTACAGATGATATATAAAACCAAAGTCAATCTTAATCACATACATATAAAAATCATGTATTAGTCATTGATTCAATATCAAATAGTGTGAATCATAAAATTTTCCAAAATCCCTAAAATAGGAAAAAATGATGTGATCTTTCTAGATGTTGAAATAAATGTGGAAATCGGAGGAAGAGGGCTTTTATTTGGGAAGAGATTTAAAGAGTATAACCTGGATGGTAGAGTTGCAGTAGATCAGATGGAAGAAGTTGGGTTAGGGTTCACCAAGGCTTCGCGGCTTCTAGAAATTGGGGGAACGAGCTTCTTTGATGTGTTGCGGGGGCCTCTGGAGGCCAATGTATTTGCGGGGACCTTTCCCAACGGTTTGTAAAAACCGTTGGGAACAAATAGTCGTTACCAATGGTTTTCTACAAATTGTTGGTAAAGGATGAAAAAATTTTGGCTTTACCAACGGTTTGTAAAAACCGTTGGTAAAAAACACTTATACCAACAGTTCTGGAGAACCGTTGGTATACAAGTGTTGGGAAAAGTCTAATTTTCAGTAGTGAGTGTATACATAGTTACCAAGATATACAATCATAATCAGTTTCCACATTTAGTATGCAAAGCATATCAAAAAAATTGCATAGTGTGTACCAATTTCCCCGGTGTCAGTTAGTGTGCATTGCTGGTATGCATTTCATTTATGCATGTTCTCAATTTAATGTCAGTTTCTATATGTCCTCTGTATATGGATGCTATGCATATTCTACATGCACTTTCAATTTAATGTCAGTTTCTATATGTCTTATATACGTGTATGATACACTTTTAGTTTACTGAAGTTTATGTTTATCTAAAAAATATGCCAAAACTCTATTGAGCAATGAAAATTATATTCCACATTTTTCCTATAGGTAAATGTCCACTTTAATTACTGCATAATCCTCTCTAGTAACCAGTCTTTCTGTCAAGGATCTTGATCTTCATATGATGATGTGGTAGTATCATCCTCTAGATTGGAACTAACACAATATTTCCATGTTAACTCTCGAATATCCAATCTCGGATTGGATCACAAATTGTCTTCAATGTTGAGAGAGATAAATTTTAGGACTGAAATATAGTCTTTATACCCAAGAAGTTTAGGTTTCATTTTAGCATAAATGACTGAAAATTTTGGATCAAACCAATCTGTAATACCCTCATTGAGGTTGTGAGGAAACCTCTCACTCTCAATCTCCTATATAAAGATTTTGATCCTTTCCACTTCACATTCCTCAATTGTGGCCTTACTAAAGAAATCAAAAATACATTTCATTGTGCCAGTGAAGTGAGGTGGTAAGTTAAAGCCTCCCTTACCCTCTCCACACATAACTTCTTTTTTTATCACTATCCAAGATACCTAAATCCTGAGAGATAAGGCTCGTATAATTTGAGGCTTCACAAGTCTCGTGGCCATGAGAATCTGTCCTCATCTCCTATATTTCACATTTTTTCAAGTTTGGTCATCGAAGTCCCCTTCAAAGGAGATGTTATCCAAAATAGGATGTTATCTCTCCTTAGCCAAAATGATAGTTTCCTCTCGAGTGTGAACACTAATGTCCTGATCAAACAGGTCAAATGAATTATGAGTGCTTACCTGAGAAGCGGTTCCCAAGAATGATTCCCCAAGCCTAGGTTCTCAAGGTTTGCCAATATCATTTTTTCTGCTCATTACTGAAGGTGAGTTCTCGAGCTGCTGGTGGCTCTCAACAACCAGCAACGACTCACCGGCATTCATAACATTTTTTTCTTCTTCATCACTAGAACAACATCCTTTATAAGAGTTCCCTCTAAGGGAGCATGAAAACAATTGTATGTTGAATAGGATTGTACCTATCTTGTGCCTACGCTTATGAATTCTCACAGGTTTCATCGTACCGATAGCTTCCCTTAGAGTCATACTTCTTCAGTAAACATGAGACCATACCAGGTTGATCTGCACCATGAACTACCGCATCTGCTGGCATTGTGTTGTTGTTTCCAGCCCACTCAAAAATACAAGTTGTGACAACCTGGCAAACATGTGTGTCAGGATGACCAACATTAATATTAGCAATGATCCTTCCCCTACAACTTCCCTCCCCAAGAGTGGTGTTAGCCTTTAAGACAATTTCTCCTAAGGGTTTAGCTAGTGTAATCCCCTGGTTGTTACATGTATCAAAACTACCCTTGAGGTAAGTACTTGTAGTCCCCTACTTAATGGATAATTCACCGACGGTGTCAGTTATAGAGAGATATGATCGCATAGAATCCTTTCTCTTGCTACCTCCAAGCTATAGATTCAAGTTTTATATATTCTTTTATAATAATTCCCTTGGATATGTTAAATCCTTTCATGACAGGGGTTGAATCAACCAAGAATGGGAGTATTTTATACAGTATATGTATACTACATATCTTATACCAACATATTAAATGTTATGTATTTTAATTTTTTTTTCTATGTTTCAATTACTATATACTCTATGATTTCATATATATTACACGTTACATGTTTAGTGTGCAAACATATTACATGTTTAGTTAGACAAACCAAATTCAAACCAAGTCTGTTAAGACAACAATTGAAAACTATGATTCATTTTTGAAGAATTGGTTGAATCAACCCTTTTAACCTCAACATACTAAATGAATTGTTTAAGAACACATGTGTCCAGAGTTTGTTACAAATGCATCACATTGATGATTTTTATTCAGATTTATTTATTATGATGTACTGTTGGTATATTATTAACACAACTATGGATGTATTGTGATGTACTGTTGGCATTGCATCGCTGGCATTTTGTTGAACATACACCTCTCTAATAAATCCTTCATGCAGTGTAGTTCCATGATCGACATTTCTTGGTTCCATTGAGGGGTTATGGATAGATGCAGTAGTAATGAATCCTCATTTCTCTGGTGTGAAAAAAGGTAAATTTCATATGAGCTTTTTTATTAATGTTTTCTAAAGTTTATTCTGCATTAACTTTGAGCATACCTTTTAGCAGACTCCTAATCGAGGCACTCCTCTGCTAGACCCAGCGTCGCCCACTGATTCTGCTTCCCACCACCAGATAGAGCATGATTCCTAGAGAAAGGGCATTGGGAAGATGCCTGAGGCACCCCCAAAGATACCATTCGTTGATCCTACCGTCATCCATACGACCACCATTCAAATCAAGGATCCACCCTATCCTAATGATAGTGAGCCCCATATTGACACGTTGGTTGTTGTTGTCGATACTGAGATATATATGGGCACCACTCTAGATGTGGTTACTGATGTAACCCATCTATCAACATAACATGTCCAAATTTTAGTGTCACATGTGCAGCCTCGTGGGGAGCCTGTGGAGCACATAGAGGGGTCTTAGGATACCCCCTTCCCCTAATTTTTGGTGTCATCCCATGTCATGTGCATTTTTTGCTTATTTTTCCTATGTATTACTTGCACCATGTACCTTTTGACTGACCGGTATATTTTGTTGACTACTCATTTCAATATGCATGGCACTCTTATGGGTTGCACTCATTTACTGGAAATGTCCTTGTATTATTTTTGGAGCCCACCTTGTCTTTAGTGCAGGATTTTATGGGTAATTTTGATCCATTTTACGTTCGCAAGATTCATATTTGGTTTTCACATCAACATTGATCGATGTCGCGGCTTTGGTTTTGCTTGTACAGTTGGTTGAAGGAGAAACTCATGGTCATTATACTCAGGACCGGCCCGCAAAACCCTTAAAAATTGTGTTGCCCAAGACTAGGAGCCGAAATGTTGCCCCTTCCAAGGTGCTACAGTGCATGTACAGTCCATGTACAGTGAAAATCTCCTTGGTTGCCCTAGCCCAGGGGCTTGCTGGGCTTGCCCTAGGGCCGGCTCTGATTATACTGACTATGGAGATACGACAGCATGGGTTCTCATTCGCGGTCACTTGTAGGGGGGCTCACGGTCACTTAATTGTATGTGATGTGATCTTGTGTTAGGACCACCGAGGCATGGTCACTTCAAACCTTTTCTATTTTTAGAGATGTTTTATTATTATTAATGAATCTTACAAACTTATCGAGTTTATCAATCTTTATATTTCAATGGACTTCTATATTATTTCAATCTAGCATTCACCACTTTGTCAACAATATATTCATACATTATATATTGCATGCAATTATAATATGCATTTTTTCTACTTGCAGTTTAGTATTCCTCTCATGCCTCTTCTACATTAACAAATTTCACAGTGTTATGCATATGGTATGCATGCATTGTTTGAAATCAGATAAATCTGTATGCATACTTAATGCATACATTGATTTGTTTTATATACACCTATGCACGTATATTCAAATGACCTTCATTTGATTAATAGATGTATTGTTGTTCTAATGTTACATTAAAACCAATTTAAAATATAATTTAACATCATAAATTATTTAGATGAAAAGTTAGTTTTCAATTAAAATGCATTTTTTACTATTCATTAGAAAATGAAACATATCAAAAAAATATCAAAAATTCAACCAAAGTAAATTTGGATATTCTGTTTTCAAAGAATAAGTGAATTTTATTAAATATAATTAATAAAAGTGTCGAAATTTAATTTTAAAACAAATCTGTCATTAAAAGGCGGTAAAATTGACTTTAAAAAAATATTCAACTTCTTATGCTTAAAATAAGATTTATTCTTATCTTAACCCTATTAAACTTATTAGGTTAATTTCAAAACATTTTATTAAATTCATAACATATAAATTTCATTAATATTTTTCACTAATAGTGATGAATTATGATAAAATGTCATTCTAGTCATAAAAATAGTTTTTCATAAAAAACATATCATTTATATTCAATTAGTTTTTTATTTTCATTTCTAATTAATTGGTGATCAATAAAATCGTTTTTTAAACAAGTGTAAATCACATTTCTTATAATTTGGTTAATCTTGTTCATAACAGTCATTCAAACGGAGAGGTTATAACGATAACATTTAAATAATAATAATCAGTTGTTCGTTTAAGCTTGATGTGGTGTATTATGTATACTATCGAACATAATGTTCCTTTTTAAAAACTCAGAATGTTACATCCGACATTGGACGACCACCATGTGTTCGCCATGACAATCAATTTCAAGGTTGAGTAAACTCCCCCCACCCACCCATGATTTTTACATAAGTTGTATAAACATACCATGTATATGAATGTGAACCCACACAATTTTATAAAATGTGCATCCATTTATTTTAAGAATATTTTATTCTAACAATACCAAATTGTATATTTAAATATCAGTTTATAAATTCAAAAAATAAAATTTATTCAAAATATAATATGAATTGAATTCAGATTAAATAAATATATTTTTATTATTTTATTATAATATAAAAATATATAGTTGATAAAAACAATAATAATTAATTTAATGTGGTTGAGTTTATAAGGCTCGGGATAACCAATTTAATACATATAATGGATTTTTGTAAAGTGGAAAAAAACATTAAAATAAAATCAACTGAAAACCCTGGAATCTGCTCAAATATTAATTGGATTTTCAATTTAATATCCTAACTATATCAAAAATGAATTTATATATTTCAATTTTATTCAATGGCTGATAAAGGTTTCTTGTGTGTGAAGTTTCAGATAAAGAATCTTTTATTGCAGGGTTGTGTGTGTGAATACGCCCGCCCATTAAGTTTGAAAATTCTAAATATCTCTGCACACCGATGGAAAACAAATCTTTGGATTGTGGTTTGATTTTTCAAGTATCCATCTGCTCCATATATAATATTCATATTAATATAAATCATATAAATTTTTGTATTTATATTCATCGTGTATATATATATATATAATTTATAATATATAAAACTTATTATACTTAAATTAAATTGAAATTTAAAATGAATATAAATAATTTGTGTTCATATTCGTCAGACTTTCTCAACGTTTTTTTGAAGTCCAAGGACTGATTTTTCAGTTTTTAGTACTTAGGAAATTTTATTTAAATAAAAAACCACACACACACACATATATATATATATATATTATTTGTATTAATATAAATCGTATACATTTGGGTATATGCGTGTTATCGTCATTATATATATATAATTGATAATATATAAAAATTACTATATTTATCTTAAAATTGAAATATATAAAACGAATAGAAATAATGTGTATATTTATATTCATCGGACTTTGTCAATGGTTTTTTTAAACATAAGGACGGGGAAAAGATTACTTTTTTTAGAAATTATTCTTCGCGTAGAGAAAAGTTTATTTAAATAAAAAAATCATATATATATATATTAAATACCGATTCTGTGTTTATATGTGTGTATTTAACATATCATTTTATGATTAAATTTAAAATATTAATATAAATATTTCAAAAATTATAAATTTAAATTTAGATGTAAAATGTTGTTGAAAATTGAAATTAAAATAATATAAAAGTTCAAATAAAATTTAAACTGTAATTGAAATAAAAATTGAAATATTTAAATTAAAATTATAAATTTAAGCTAATAAATTTATAATTTATATATTTATATACAAATATGTTTTATAGACTTAAATATAATTAATAATATACTTATATATGTAAATATATTTAAATTAAAAATGTATGTGTGGATGGGTGGATGGATGCATGCATGTCTATTGAGCATTTAAAAATATAAATATAATATATCCTCATATTTATAAGTAAAATGTGTGTATCTATATATAACAATATTAAAAACATAATTTAAATCTTAGATACATATTTTTTATGAAAATGAATTTTAAAATAATAATTAAAATTGAAAAAATAATTGAATATCCATAAATATAAACAATATAAATATAAATATATAGGTCTGTGTGTGTGTATTAATGAAAATAATATGATATATTTGTATGACATTTGGGCTCTCGATTGAGATAGATCAAGAAAGTGTATGACCATACCTAGATAAGTGACATGCGATGTGCCTATCTATTGTAATGTCCTGACCCGAAAATTCAAAACCCAGGACCCGAGTTGAACCCTCACATGGTCTCAAGTGCATTCCCCAATTGCTAAAGGCTAACAACAATTGCCAAGGGATGCAACATACACTACAACATAAATAGGGTTTAGCGGTGGTTTTGTGGCGGCGGTTCACAAAACCGCCGCTAAACGTTTTCCGAAAAAGGTTTCGCGGCGGTTTTTAATAAACCGCCGCTAAACCCATATTTTTTTAAAAAATTCCCGACCCTTACCCCGACCCCCATTTTCCCCAACCCTCCCGACCCCGTGCTCCCTTCTTCCCGCAACCCCCCCCCCCCCGGCGACCCCGCGACGACTCCGGCGAACGCGCGACCTCCGTCTCCGGTGACCCCGCGACCAACGTCTACGGCGGAGCCCGCGACCGGCGACCCCGGCAACCCGCGACCCCCCTTCTCCCGGCGACCCTTATCACTGCGACCGCGACCCCAAAGTAAATTTTCCAACATTTTTCATCTTTTTTTACAATATTTTGTGCAATATATGTTTATTATTTGATTATAATGTTTGTTACTTTAAGTTTTAGCATGTTAATTTGAAGAAAATTGTTAATTTGATACCTAATTCATGTTTAATTGATATTGTTATTCCATGTGTTAAAGGAATTGGATAAAGAAGATGAATCTAGAAATACTTATATATTCTTTGTTTATGGTATTTCAAAACATTTATCCTCTATGATTTATTTGATGAGTAAAGGAATTCTATAAAATTGGAATGATGAATTACATAATACTTGTAAAGAGTTGTCGGTTCATCTTATAACAACACCCCTCCTTACATTGACAAAGTCAGAACTATCATATATCGTCTATTGAGATTCATTAGGATTTGGGTTGAGATGTATTATTATATAAGGAGATTATGTCATTTCTTATGGATCATGTCGACAATGACGACTAGATAAAATTTAGCTGATTCAAGACTTTGAATTTGATACTGAGGATCATTCCTTGAATACATGTCATCATTATATTTTCTGTGAGAAATTAACAGTGTTCAAAAATCATAAGTATATGAAACACATTTAATCATAAATGGATTTTAATCAAAGGTAATGAATATTAATGTATTATATATAGATGTTTGAATTTGAATTGATTTATATACATTGGGTATAGGTAATTTTTTAATAGATTAATTGATTTTGAATTTATATAATCAGTTGGATAAATAAGCTTTAGGCTAATGCAATATGATATTTCATATAGTTGATATTTATTTGGATTGAGTTTAAAAAGGAAATTCTACTATTTTATATCATGTTTATCTCGCTACTGATTTGAATGATATGTTTTTTGATGCTCAGACCACTAAACCTAAAATGATTGAATAGTTGGCTAAAATTAAATCATGAGGAGAACATTGAGGGAAGGTGGTTATATAAGAAATATTAATTGTAGTTTATATATCAAATATTTGTTCTTATAGATTATTTGGAATAGATTTTTCACAGCTACAATTATTTTAGATGGTTTGTTCATCTAGGATTCCAGAAGGTGTATAAAGGGTTTAAAACCGAATATTGGTGGGATGGTGAAATGTGGAATTTTCAAGGGTTTGTATCATGATTCCAACCATGTTAATCTTTCATGGAAACGAGCCAACTCACAGTGGGTACATTCATCTCCTTACTATTTCTCAGTTGGACATGAGATCATATAACTATGGATGATATCATTAGTCTACAAAGAATAAAATGAAAACAAAATTACATATGGGTGACTATGGATTGTCTCCAAATGGTGTCCCACCACATCCCTATTTTTATATATATTACAGTGGTAGATTTTTACAAATTCAATATTTTAGAAATTAATTTACCCCCATCAATTATGTTTAACCAGGTTCCTAGGATTATATATCAGTTTTGGTATGCATTAATGTAATCTCTATGTGCATAGTATTCAATGGAATATATTAATCATCATAAATTGTATGTACAATCGAAATGGTTTATCAACCATCATAGGAAATGATAAAATATTTTGTGATTTATTTTAGAGGCTCATGTAAAGATATTTTACTACTACTTATGTCTTTATACAATAAATGCTTTTGATACAGTGATGAATATGGATATAATAAAACTATTTTATGGATTTACTTCATGTTCAAGTCATTTTTGTGAGATTTTTTTTGATAAATTTATTATTATAACTATTAGAGTTTTAGAGACAATGAAAAATATTCATATTATCAAAATGAGGTTGTTGATGGATCAATGTCATCTAAAATCATATATAGATCATCCATGATTACCATTATCATTTGAGGTGGCTAATGACATTATATTAATAATATCTCCATTATTTGGAAAACAACATTTTGATTACTATTAAATGTTTCTCCCTAATATATTATCAATTTTTAGATAATTGAACTATTGACTATTGTGAATTATTAGTTGTCTTCACCACCACAAATCAATTTTCTACACAATTTGTTTCATGGATCTCAATTGATGATATTCAATCCTGATCTATATAATGCAATTAAAATGGAAATCGTCCAAGAATACAATATTATATCATACTTTCTACTCAATTTGTCTTCAGATTTTACGATGAAACCATACTTTGATGAATAATATAATGGAGATGTTTTTTTTCAGACACTCGACAATGTTTCTTAGTGTACTTCATGATCGCCAATCGTCCAATTTCTTATGGAACCTATGGTAACATGATTACATCAATGTTTTTCCTGTCGAGTTCTAAATGTTGTAATGAATGTATGGAGTTCGGTTAAATCATTGAACCATGGGTTGTATTTAAGGTGTCAGGTCATCTAAGGAGTTGAGTGACCTATGAATTAAATAATCAACTATGTCTCAAAGCATTGGAGGACTTAAAAAATAATAAGGTGTTTTGGCATGCTGGTCGGTTTGGTTTTGGCCCTCTTTATGATTGTTATGACGTAATGAGTGTGCTTGAGGGGAGAATCAAACGTATGTTTGATGTGAATATGATATAAATAACTTATTAGTGGCTGATATATCACTAATTTTGATAACTAGGACACTCTATAAGTGGGGAGAATCTTGTCATTTTTGTTAAACATGTCTCATTCCCGATAGAATGAACACAACCTAAGATGTCAATTGAAAAATGGATTTTTTTTTTCAAGAATTTCTTTTGAGCTCTCATGTCTTAAATCTCTTCAGTTATTGCTTGGAAATACGACTTTGATATGGTTGGTTGTGTGTGAAACCATTGAGAAACATCATTCCTCTTGGAGGACATATAAGGTCAAGCCTAAACAATCACATAATGTCTCAGGTTTAAAATGCATTATGATCGGTTTCAACCACACATCAATGGGGTGTTGTTTGAGGCAACATAAATGTGTGATCGACCATGTTATGATATGTTTGTAAACCGATATTCTTACTGCTCCTCAATGAGGTGTTGACGCTGTCTCCTATGGACCAGACTTGTTCGGTTGGTCTGAAGTGGTAAATGTGATCAATGAATCAACTTTATTATATTATGCATACTATATGATCAATGGGTCATCTTTATTATATTATGTTTCTGTAATCTTACACTATCATATATTTTGTTTTGGCACATTGTGATATACATGGATAAAAGCTGGATCACATTACTGAGGAACACACCTCAGTATGTTAAGGTTTTGAATGAGTTTTTAGATTTTGCAATTTTTAATCGATCCGTTGAAGGGAGAATAAAATGTTGATGTCCTAAATGTAAATTTAGAACATGGTTGAAGAGAGATGAGGTTTATGAACATTTAATACTAAAGCAATTCCCTGCTCAATATTTGTGTTGGATTTGGCATGGAGAATCGAACATTACAGAAAGATTGAGCACTAATGTTAATCCGCATAATGAGGTCCCAAGTTCATCGACAATGGAAAATGAAATGAAAAACCTAATAAATGATGCATTAAGCACTGCAAGACACCACTATCAGCATCAAAACATATCAGAACAACCAGAAGAGGGTGCTACAAATTGCAACGTGACAAGTGATGTTTTTGAGACTGTAACACAAGCAGATCAAGATTGTCACATATCATTGGATCCTTCTCTTGATTCTGTGGAGCCAAATGTAAGAGAAAACTTCACTGAGGAAAATGTGTTTCATGATTTAGTTGATGATGGAAATCAAGAGTTGTATAGTGGGTGTTTGAAATATTCAAAGCTTTCATTTCTGCTGAAGTTGTACCATATCAAATTTCTATGTGTAATTACAAATAAGGAAATGTCCATGATATTGGAATTGATTTGTGATTCATTTCTTGAAGAAAAAATCTCAGAATCTTTTTATGATATGAAAAAAGTTGTTAACAATCTTGGTCTGAATTATACAAAAATACATGCGTGTCCCAATGATTGTATGCTTTATTGGGGAGAGGATTCAAGTAGAAAGAATTGCAAGAAATGTTCTTCTTCTAGATGGAAAGAAAAGGGTAATGTTGGAAGTCTGAATGAACATAATTTCATGGAGAAGAAGAAAAGGAGAACACCTGCAAAGGTTTTACGTTACTTTCCTTTGAATCCTCGATTGAAAAGATTATTCATGTCATCGAAAACCACCGAACACATGAAGTGACATTCTGTAGATAATAACAATGATGGGTTTATGAGACATCCACGAGATTCCCAATCGTGGAAGACATTTGATTCATTACATCTCGATTTCTCAACTGATCCTAGGAATGTTCGATTGGGATTGCCTGCCGATGGATTCAACCCATTTTGGACTTTGAGTACCAATTATAGCATTTGGCCAGTTGTTTTGATCCCTTATAATCTGCCTCCGTGGATGTGTATGAAACAAACATATTTTATCCTTTAGATGATTATTCCTAGAAAAAAAATGCCTGGAAATGATATTGATGTATACTTGCAGCCTTTGATTGACGAATTTCAGGAGTTATGAAGCAACGGTGTTGAGACATTTGATGATTCTTCTAAAACAATGTTCAAAATGCATGCTGCTTTAATGTGGACCATTAGTGACTTCCCTGGGCTTGAGAATTTATCTGGTTGGAACGCTTACACGGGTTTGGATTGTCCTGTTTGTAACTTTGATTTTGTGCCCAAATGGCTACCTCACAGTAGAAAATGGTGCTTCTTGTGTCATTGAAGATTTCTTGATGCATCTCATAGATTTTGGATGAAAAGATCTAAATTTAATGGTTCCATTGATCGTAGACCACCTCCAAAGTTGTTAAATGGTTTTGAAATATTGACACAGCTTGAAAATGTTGAAATAGAATTTGGGAAGGTTCATCATTTGAATGATAGCGGAAAACGGGTCCGAAGTGCACCGTCAAGCGAAACCGGAATGCAACAATGGAAGAAAAAAGTATATTCTTCAAACTTCTGTATTGGGAATTTAATTTGTTGCGGCATAATCTTGATGTGATGCATATCGAGAAGAATGTCTGTGATAATTTGATTTTCACATTGCTTAATGAGCATGGAACGTCGAAGGATCATCTCAATGCTCGCAAATACTTACAAGCAATGAACATAAAACGCGATCTCTGGCCAGATGAGAATGAAAAGTATCCTCCGACAATTTTTGCAATGAAAAATAGGGATAAATATACATTCCTTCAAATGTTAAAGAATGTTAAGTTATCTGATGGGTATTCAAGTAACACCTCTAGGTGTGTTGACTTGAAGAATCGTAAGTTACATGGATTGAAAAGCCACGATTCACATATTTTTTTACAACAGTTACTACCATTGGCATTGCATACATTATTACCTGAAAAAATTACTGTTGTTGTACTCCACTTCTACACATTTTTCAGAAAACTATGTGAGAAATCTCTACATCCATTTCAGCTTGACAACCTCTAGGAGAGGTTTTTATTGACCCTTTGCGTAATGGAGATGATCTTTCCTCTGTCCTTTTTTACTATAATGATGCATTTAACTGTGCATTTGGTTGAGGAAGCTAAATTAGGAGGCCCCGTTCATTATAGATGGATGTATCCAATTGAGAGGTACTTTATTTATATGTTTTCAAGTTAAGTAACCAATTTTTGGTACTTAATTAAATTCATAATTATGTTTATTTTATTTTACAGATATCTTGGGCATTTGAAATCATACGTGAGAAATAAAGATAAACCAGAAGACTCAATTGCTGAAGGCTATGTGGCTGAGGAGTGTCTTACCTTTTGTTCTCGATACTTGGATGATATTGAGACAAGATTTAATCGAGTTGGATGTGTTGACGACACATCGACTCAATCTCAAATACATCAGAAATCCAAAATATTTCCTGATATTGGACGATCAGTTGGGAGGACCTCAAATGTGACACTGACTGAATTGGAATTATTACAGGCACATAGATATGTGCTGCTGAATAGTGAAATTGCAAATCCATTTATTGAAGAGTTGAGGATAAAAACAAAGAGACGAATGAGAGGCCGAACACGAAATGAAAAAGATATAACGAAAGCTATTAATAAAGAGCTTGTAGAATGGTTTTCACAATGTGTAAGTTCATAAATATTGCAATAAATACGAATATTAGTTTGACACATACATTTTGTAAATCTAATAAAGTATATTTCTTTTTTCAGATCATGAATACTGATACTCGAGCAGAGGTGTCAGAAGATTTGAAGTTTCTCGCTAGAGGTCCTCTAAAAGAAGTTAGAAAGTTCGACGCTTAAAATGTGAATGGCTTTAGATTTCATACAGTCGATCGAGAAGTGGGTTTGAGAACACAGAATAGTGGTATATTTACATTTTCTGAAGTGGAATACTATGGAAAGCTGCATGATATTATTGAATTAAACTACCACATACATTTTTCGGTTGTTTTATTCAAATGTAAATGGGTCGATATTATCAGAGGTGTTAAAAGAGATTCCTTGTAATTTACTTCTGTGAACTTCTCTCGCTTTATGGATGTTGGTGATCGTGAAATACATGATCCATATATCTTAGCATCGCAAGAAAAAATGGTATATTATGTGAATGATGTTGCCGATGAAGGGTGGAGTGTAGTTGCTCACGTAATATGAAGATATTTGTATGATATGGGTGATGAAGTGGAAAATTTGACCTCTGAAATTGAATTTAATCAGCAACAGGAAGTAGAATTATTTGTCCATCATGATATTGAAAATATTAGTCTAGCAAGGATGAATGAAGTGGATGAAGTAATGGAGCAGGAAACCAACATGATTGAAGGGGAAAATTATTGTATGTACAATTATTTATTTATTCAGAAACCACTTGTTTCATTTATGCAGTCATTCATTATCATTGTTATATATATTTTGTCTGTTAGTACTCCATATATTATCATTTTTAAATTTTTTTTCTGTGTAATTTTTTTGAAATATATATTCTGAACTTAATTTTATTTGATTAAATGACAGGAATTCCAAGGAAGAAGCGGTACATTATTTCATCCAGTTCTGCGACAGATGACTATCCATCTGGCTCCCTCCCCATGACATATGAGGCACCAGCTGCCGACACCCCTGCACCATCTCCCCCTGCACCATCTCTCACACCATCTGTGGATGTCCCAGTAGAGGCTGAGTCGTTGACTCCCCCTTCAGGAGCCTCAGTAGTGGGGCAGCGACGCGCCCTTCCAGTTCATCCCGGACATACTGGAGTGTCACTCTCATAGGTACAAATTTTAATTAAATAAATTTATTGCATTTTTTTTATACTAATTGTTTGCTCATTGAAGTTTCCAAAAATGAAACCATGGAGAAAAACATAAAAAGTTCAGATGTTTGGAATCTGAATGGCGAGAAGATTATTGTGCCATTTGATTCTTACGGGGTCCCTACGGATGATGCCATGGGGTTACTTGGCCAGATTCTAGGCCAGCTGGCAGCCGATCCCATTTCCCTTCCCATTTCATATGACGATTGGAGACATATGCCTCCAAGCTGTAAAAATGAAGTGTTTGATTCTAAAATTAAGGTAAATTTATTACATTATGGTTTAATTTAATGTCATGTTACTAATATGTTCAAAACAAATTTCTGTATACAGATGTTCTTCCACTTTACCGTTGCTGATGTGATAGCACGAAAGTGGACATTGAAAAATCTAGGTAAGAAGTGGAAAGATTTTAAATGGAGATTGTGGTGTGATGTCAATGATGCTTCGTTGACTGCACTACAAATGTATGAGAAGCTACCCAGTGGGGTACCAAAAGAACAGTGGAAAGTGTTTGTTGACAGGAATCAAGATCAGAAGCGGATGGTATTGAAATATATATATTATTATATTATCCTCATTTTAAATTTATACATGTATATGAAAAGGACATGACATTAAATACATCAGTATTAAATTTCATTTTATTTATTTCAGGATCTCTCAAGATAGAATGCGTCAAACCGAGCGAAGCAAGTCATCCCGCACACTACGGGCTCAAAAAGTTTTTCTAGAAGTCGAACGACATTGGTAATCTTTTAATTAGTTTAAATATTTATAAGAGAATATTATCTATTTAATATATTGAATTTTTTATTTATCTTTGATTAATGCATTCACAGAGTTTAGGCCATGAAGCATCCAGAACTGAACTGTGGTTGGATGTTCACAAGAAATCAGATGGATGTTTTGTTAATGAGCCTGCTAAAGAAGTTGGGGTATGAAGTCAATTTTTTATCATAATAACTTATTATCAGTTTTTAATGTGTTAATATATATTTATATTTGATTTATAGGTCAAAATTAAAGAACTATGGGATGCCAATCCTGTGCATTCCTACTCTGTCTCCCAGGATGACCCGGTTGCTAAAGTCCTCGGGAAAGAGCATCCTGGGAGAGTGAGCGGGATGGGTTTGGGACCCGTGCCATCTGAGGTTTTAAGCAGGCTACCAGGGATAGCTGCTGCATCTACTCCTGACTTTATTCAGCCCATACCCGGCAAGTAAGTTGGTATATGAAGTCAATTTTTTCCTTGATTTCTCATGTTTCTTTTTATGCATTTTATTGATTTTTGATGTTTCTTTTTATGTCTTCATTTCTCAAGTATTGAGTTTTTTTCCCTAATAATAGAGGAAGAGGATTGGGGAACCTCCCACTACTACAATAGGGTGAAATAAACCCCTAAAATTGAGCGGAGGGGGTAAGAAGGTCTGGGTGGGGGTCCAATGACCAATTTAACCCCTTAAAAAACCTACCTAGTGGCCATTAACTAGGAACTGGGTTTCCACCATCTATCTGGTGGCTCAAGTAGCCTTAGTTGGCTACTGGATCCACCAAAAACTTGCCAAAAATTCCTTGTCGGCTAGCTGGTGGGACTATAATAGCATATTGTAGTCCTAGCCTGATCTATGAACCCTTCAGTTTACACATCAGAGCTCCCAAACCATTGAGACACCTCCTACAAGTCCAAGTACCCAATTTTATTGGAATTGTTTGACGATACGTACCTCTACATACTAAACTATGACCGATTTATGAAAAATTAAAAATATTACAAAAAGTGGATTTTTACATACTCCCCACTATAGGACAACTCATCCCCAAGCTATACTTATAGAAAAATGAAACATTTAAAATATTCCCATAACCATAAAGGATGGTCTAACAAATTCGAGAATTACATCATGAGGATTAGTTATAAACCCAACCTTCTCTCTAGAGTTAGAATATGAAATTTCAAAATTCACATTCAAACCAAACACCCAGGGAGTATAAGTTCTAAAAATCATATAACCAAACATACCTCAATTTTCAATTTTTGATTATCCCATGAAATTCCCTTTAAATTATTGAACATAACTTAGAAACACAAAATAAAACTGACTGGTTACAATGGACCATTTCTAACCATAACTGTTTTGATCACTGAACTGTTACTGCATGACTTGAACTGCATTCCCAGCACAATTTCCACTTAATCACGGTCTCTCTGGTAATTATTACCTATCATTATATCCTTGAATTATTTATATTATGATTCTTAATTCCATTTTTTGATTCATTACAAGCTATCTGGTCATGAAACTGTAATTACTGGAATTCCAGAACTTTTTCTTTACCAACACTAGTTCTTATAGGGAGATGTCATAGGTTTGGTACAAAACACTTATATCCAAACATACTCATAAGAAACCATAGTTATACTCCCACGACTCCGTGTAATGATCGTATTGAATTTGACCAACACCCACATCTAGAGGATGTCCAATTTAATAAGACCCCCCAAACCACCTCTCATCACCTGTCCCTAGGTTTCTTTGCCATCTGAATTTAATCCAGAAACATTAAACTAAGTGACACCACTCAGACACATTAACAATGAAAACTACTTAAAGTGAGCACCACATGATTTATATGTCCATGGTTTCTTCCCACCATAGTAATTCTCAAACCACTAAACCATGAGCACTATACTACTATACATCACTTCTAGTTTCACATTGACATGTTCGAGCTTTGCTTGCTTTATTTAAGACAGATCTCACTTGAGATCACTTGAAAACTCCTTATGAAGCGGTGCCACATGAAAACCGCTACCTCCATTTACAAATCAACCATCACTATTAATTTAGTCCTAAAAATTTAAACTAAAGGCTCATAACCAAAACACACTCTTCATTATTAATGCATCTTACACAAATAAATCTTAGCTCACAACATGCACTTGTTTACTGAAATTCCCGTCAGAACGCTTTAGGTTGACCTGCTTAGAGGATATACAAATTGATGGCCAATGCCTTTATTTGAAAACTAAATCATATTAACATAAATTGAAATTTTATATCGTGATAATTTAGATGAACCCACTGAATTCAAAAATTGATTTGTGGTGTGATTTAATGGGTGCATACTCAACCAACCATTTCAACATCATGCTACATTATAAGAAAATATGCGATATCAATCTATCACATTTTCTAGATTTCACATGCAGCCTGAGTCTGAATATAATTTCCAAACCTGATTCAAACTCATACCTAAGTCTTAAATTCAACACCTCCTCCATGTCTAGAAAACTTGAATTTTATAGCTCACAGATTTCTGAAAGTAATTTTGACCATTCATGACTATTCTTTCTACAACCTCTCTCCCAAAGGTTACATTTTCCATGACCTGTGTGATTCTCCCCACCATAGGATTTTAATATTCATCATTTTAATAAAAATAGGAATCTAATTCCCATGAAAAACACTATATACACCACTAAACATGGTTTCTGGATGTGAGTCAACATAATTATACCATGTTCCATCACGACAATCCATCCTTGGCATACACTGAAGCCTTATCTGGAACTAATATTCCATCCTTGAACAACCTGTGGTTCACTTACTACCACATAGATTTACATCATCCACTTAATAATAAATAGAAATGGTCTATTCATAATCACATGCATTATGAAATCCTCATTCCATGCGCACACATTCAATCAACATCAATAACTACATCTTGAACTTTAACCCAGATTGATGATGTTATAAAACTTGATCCTCTTACATAGTCATCCATAGAACTAGGATAACTTAGCTTTTCTACTAAAAACTCTGGTATACATCACTCATCACAACATAGTTAATGCCTAGGTAACCTCAATCAGGGAGTGATTGGTTAACACAACCTTTTTAGACCCCACAACCCTAAACCAAGTAGTTATGTGATAATACCCCTAAAGGTGTTACCTGTGATTTCATCCCTCAAACTCTCAGAGACTAGAATTTTTTTCACAAAACACCACACAACTCTCTCCACCAAACCGTAGTTAAATAAGAAATTTATATGATAATGAATACTAAATTGATGTTACATCAATGAAATGAGGACACCCATTTCATATAATTCATAGGACCAATGACACTTTGCATTCTTGGTATTTTCTAGCCTACTCAAAAAATCAAACCCAAGGGTCACATTATCCTACATAACCATTTAATATGGATGATGACTTCTTGAGTCATACACCTTTGAAATTAAACTCACACAACTAACTAAACTAAATAAAATTAGATTGGCATGTCAGTCCCACTAATCTCAAGCATTAAAGATGCTCATAACACCTAGAAGTTTTACTTATCTCATGATCGCCTACCAACTTGGGGAATCATTCCACAACTAGAGTCATACTCAATCCCAAAATACATAAAAAAACACATTCTATGACCAAAAACTAAAAAGATGCATCCAATGATGCTTAATATCTCCAAGGATGCTATAAAAACTAGGTTAACCCCTCACATAACACGAGGAATCAACTCTAATTCTAGGTTTATTCCTAAAAGGTCACTAGAATCTCCCACCTAACATATATTCCAACATAAAAAGACGTCAACTAAGACTCACTGGAAATATCCACATTCCTATAAAAGCTATATCCCAATGTAACTCTAAAACTATTCCCACAATAGTATTTTTTATAACAATATATTTATAATGTGTTATTTAAGCTATTTCATCAGTTCAAATTTATTATAAGTATTAAGGATGGTTTCTAGGCCACAAAACCAAAAAAAATCATTATATAAATGGGTTGGTACTAATATAACTACTAATTCATCAATTACCAATTTTTATAAGTAGAGTGGAATCGCTATGGATGATCTATCCTAAGAAAGTGAAGTTATAAGATTTAGTGGAATCCAGTTTGGGATGTTACAATGTTGTATCAATGGAGTTTTATCTTCCTAGTATTTACTATTTAGGATATTTTATACATGAGTATGAGGAATGTGTTGGAACCTTTGATGGATATCTGACTACTGTGTTAATAATACTTTCTCTAATAGGAAGTCTTATTTTACAGGGTTTCAGATTTTTGTTCTATTTTTAAATATTAAAGTTGTATATTATTTCTCATTGAGAGAAAAACATGTTTTTTGGATGTTGTGATTTATTCTGGATATTCAGCTCTTGGTCATTGGTGGGAGGCCAGGGATGGTTTTTGAATCTTGGGCAGGGAATAAAGAGGACTCTCATGCATCATATTTAGAATGTAGGATTCACATAATATATATTTTATAGTCTGTGATTTTACTGACAAATGAGTCCTTTGAGCCTTCATAAATAGATAATTAACTTTCATGGAAGGTTATGTGGGTCTATGTTGAAACATTTTTTTTGTGAGGCTGATGACTTTGTCCTCCTACACAGGAGGTGTAGTGACCTGGTTGGTCGATATGATATGTGATTCCTTCTTATTGATCCCCATGTTGGGTGTTGTTTCTCAGGTAGTTCTCAGTTGGTTTATATTTCTGGTTTTATTTGTTTTTCAGGGAAGTGGTGCGGCAGAAGCAATGAATTTTTTTTTTATTCTGGGTAGATTTTCGCGGTAGTTTTAACAGCCGTGAAATGTATATTGGCGGCGGTTTAAACCGCCTCTAAACGATGAAAACCGCCACTAAACGTAAAATAAAATTTACGTTTAGTGGTAGTTATAACCGCCGCTAAATAGGAGCATCATGCCTGCCTCATTCCGCAGCGGTTCCCATGACTTTAACGGCGGTTTTACGGCCGCTGGAATTTGAGTTTATTAGCGGCAGTTATAACCGCCGCGAATAAAGTGATATCCAGGGCTCGTACAACCGCCGCTAAATTCAGGAAAACCGCTGCTAAATGAGGCAGCTAAGATGCTTTCCGGAAACCGCCGCTAAACGTAAATAACCACCGCTAATAGATTAGTGATGCCCTATTAGGCGGCGGTTTCTATAAACCGCTGCCAAACAATGTAGTGGCGGTTTAAACCACCGCGAAACGCAAAAAAAAAACCACCGCTAAACGGCGATTCTGTTGTAGTGATAATCATCAGGGAACAATTTTTTGGCAAAGAAAATAAACAACTAATGAAAGTTTCATTTCATTTAAAATAAAGATCATCTTTAAAACCAACAATTTTAAAGGAAACAATGTACCAATAAGTAATGGAAACAAGATAACCAAGTCAAGACACGACATAATAAAAACAGATGAGTGATATCCATCCGTCTTGGATAGCCAAAACTCCTATAATGACACACAACTAAACATTGACACATCCCTCCATGAACATGGCCCCTATGATCCACCATCACTGAACAAGGAAACCTTGTATTTTCCTATATCAAGACAAGAAACGTCTACATGCACATTGAAATGTATAGGTAGGGGTGAGTCACACTTCGCACAGTAAGATTTCCCCGAATCACTCTCATGCATTCACATTTATGATTTATTCAAAACTATATAACCAATTCTATTTGAAAAAATGAATAAAACACTCACAAATATGGGAAAAATGTTCACAAGTATCGTAAAATAAGTTTCTTATGTAGTTGATCCTCAAAGAAAATAGACCTCATGTACTTGGGATTGTGTGTTTATTGTGATATGTAATGTTTAACTTATGAAAATGATGTAAAATATAGATATGGTTAGTTTCAGTCATTCACAAAAACCATTTAAAATCAAGCATACCAAACACTAACTACAAAACGCGTCTTTAACAGCACCGACATTTATCAGTGCTAAAAAAATGCGTTGAGAAAGCCCATCTTTATCAGTGCTAAATAAAAACACTGATAAAAGGAACCATTTATCAACGTTTTTTATTTAGTGTTGATAAAATTCACCTTTATCAACACTTTATTTTAACACTGATAAATGTTACCCTTTATCAGCGCTTTATTTTCAACACTGATAAAAAATACCCTTTATAAGCGCTGAAAATAAAACGCTGGTAAATGATAATCTTTATAAGCACTTTATTAGCACTGATAAAGGTCCACAATAAAATGAAATAATTAATCAAATAAAATTAATTTTTTTTACATTTTCATTAATTAAATAATTATTGTTAAAAATGAATAAATTGAATATATATATATATATACATTTTAAAAATTAATAAATAGTATATATTAAATATATAGATATGTAAAATGAATAAAATGAAATAATTAAACAAATAAAAATTTAAAATGAATAAATTAAGAAAAATATTAAACATTTTATTAATTAAATAATTATTGATAAAAATGAATAAATTTAATATACATATATATAGATTATAAATATTGATAAATAATATATATTAAATGTCAATATATAAATGAATATAGAATTAAACAAAAAAAATTAAAAATGAATAAATTAAAAATTTATTTAAAAATTTATTAAAGAAACAATTATTAATAAAAAATGAATAAGTATAATATATATATATATATATTAATTATAAATAGTAATAAATAATTTAAATATAAATATATATAAAATGAATAAAATGTTAATTAAAAACATATTAACGTCTTATTCATTTTTAATGTTGTTTGATTTTTCAATTTAAAATATATCAAATGTCATGCGTTACATTGATTTCACGCATATATATATATATATAATTAATGTAGTTTTATATACAAACACACACACACAAATATATTTACGCAATATATCAAAACACATACACCTAATATTTATGTAATTTATTCAAATTTCAGTATATTTTATAATTTCATTATAACATGATACGTTTAATATATTATGTTTTTAATTGTTCAATTTTATTTATTTATTTTTAATACTATTACTATCGGGGCATTTGTTTTTAATATTTTTTTTGAATCTGATCATTTTCTATTATATATTTATTTATTTATTTATTTACTATGTTTTAGTATTTTCAATATGTATTTATCTTAGTTCAATATATATATATATCCATATTTTTTTAATAATTTATATTTAATTAATAAAACTTTTTCAATATTTTTAAAGTGTACTCATTTTGAATTATTCAATTTCACTCATTTTTAAAATGCATGTATTTAAGATTATATATCCACTAATAATGTTAAAAATATATTTGTAAATAAATATATTTATAAATGTATATTTACTATATTTATATATTTATAATTATTATAAATAAATAAATATTATTTTTAAATAATTATTTATATTTATAAATATAAAATTATATATATTTAGTAATTATAAAGTTTCAAAAAAAATTATTTAAATAAATCCCTTATCAATGCTAAAAAAACACTGTTAAAAAAATCTTTATTAGCACTAAAATATTAGCACTGATAAAGATGTTTTTTATCAGCGGTTTGTTAGCGTTGATAAATATCAAGATTTATCATCGCTTTTTTAGTACTGATAAATATCTATTTTCTCAGTGCTTATCAATTTAACGCTGATAAAAGATATATTTATCAAAACTTTTCTAAAAGTACTGTTAAAAGTGTGCCCGATCTATTTAAAAGAACCCTAATCGGTACTCAGTGAGTCGCAATTCTCAAGCTCTCGTGGAACTCCTCTACTGCCAGTGTGACTCCTCTACGTTCCCTCGGACAAATCAAGGCAAGAATCCAATGTATGTTATTTACTAATTTTCCTCTATCGTTGTTTGATCTTTTGGGTTTTGTGTTTTGTGTTTTGTATTTTGTGCTGTTCTTAACAATGACAAACCCTACATCTCATCTCCTCGCCACTATTGGCGCGACTCCTCTGGGTTCATGTAAGGATCATAAAGATGTACCATGATATTAGTCACTAGTTTTTGTGTCCTATAATGATGAAATGAATTGTAATATTCATCACTAAATTGTTTACCTATAATCTGATGAAGGAAAAAATACAAAAAACCAATAAGTAGTCTTTCAATATTTTCTTTTCCTATTAGGAAATGAGATGAAATCATAATGGATTTCTTGACCAGTTTTTCAAGTCAACTAAATAAAAAGTTGTAGCGTGGGTTATAGTGAATCACCTAACTAAGATGAACAACTTATTATATATTGAAGATGCTTCCTCAGTTGACAAACTCGATTAATTGTATGTCAAAGAGATAATAATGCTTCCACGTGTCCCATTTAGTGCTGTATCTGATAGGGATATGATGTTTTTATCTTGGTTATAGCAAGGATACTAATTTTCAATGAGGTTATCGGTGGAATTTTGTACTTTCATTATTCCAAAGACTAACAGTCATTCTAATCAGACTATCTTGATATTGGAGGATATTCTTTGAGCCTTAATTCTTGACTTTAGTGACTCTTGGAAGGATTAAATTTCCTTGGTGGATTTCTCTTAAAAAAATAGTTATCAATCACTTATCCAGATATACCCGTATGAAGAATTATATTAAATACATTTTCACTCTCTTTATGTTGGGTAAAGATATAAGAATCTCCTATGAATAGACATAGTCTTGTCCAAGAAATAATAGACCGAGTGACGTTAATTCAAAAACATTTTGAAACTACTCAAAGTCAACCAATGTCCTACAATAACCATTAGAGGTGACCCCTATGGAGGTTTTAAATGCCCCATCTGATATAACCATGTAATACCCTTTAATGTTAGTATCTTAGTCTCATTTTGGGTGTGTTTTGTGTTAAAGGGGAGTTAAAATAGGGGTTAGAGGATTTGATAGGGGAGAGTGGTGGAGAGATAGAGGTACCCCTGTGTGGTAGGCACTGAGTACCTGATGGAATGGAACCATGTACCTGTTGATTGGCTAGTGTAAGTAGGGCCACTGTTAACACAACCAAGAACCCAGTGGCCTAGTACTATGTATATGGTGGTACTTTTAAGATTTGATTAGTACTGGGGGTTTTTGATCCTTTTAATCAAAGTAAACTAGTATACGAAGTAAAATGTGGCCCACTACCATGTCATCAGGTTAAGCATGACTACTAGTTCCTCATTCTGGTGGTTTAGCATGAATTGTGTCTTGTTTTGGTCTCAGTTGTTGTGAGTAAGCTTTTAAAATGAAAACAATTTTAAAAATTAAAATGATTTCTTTCAAATGGTCTAGGATTGGAAAAAATGAGTTTTAAAGGAAAATGTTTTGGATTGAAAATTTGGTAAATTATTGGGTTTGGTGATAAAGTGGTAAGTGTGACACTCAATATTCCTTATGAGTGTTTGCATATGTGTGGGTATGTGATGAATTTATTATGAACCTGATTTTATGATTTTTGTGTTATTCAAAATATACTTCCCAAAAACGTCCCCGAAATTTGTAGTGGGTCTCCCCCTGTTTCTAGTTATCCTCTGTTGTTGCCCATATTCTATGAAAATTTAGGTTCATTATGCAGTGAAGTGGCTTGAGGAAGTTGAGAATGTCTTCAGAGTGTTGGGAACTCCCAAAGCTGTTAGAGTTTGTATTGTTCTGGGTCTGCTTGGGGGTCCAACTTTGGAAGAATGTGACTTGTTTTCCTGCCAACGATGCAATATGGGATGACATGAGAAGTTTTTAAGTTTATCTTTTTCTGATGTTTTATACCTGAGGAGTTGAAGACGAAGAAAATGGAAGATCTCATGAGTGTCCTACAAGGCCAACAGACGGTGAAGGATTATGTTGAACAATTCAAAGAGTTGGTTTCCTTTTCTCCAGAGGTGGTGTTGTAGGATCTATTGAAAGCTTCTCTTTTTATTAGGGGTCTTCATCCATGGATCAAGAAGCATGTCCGCTTATCCAAGGATCTCCATTTTGAGAAGTTGGTGGAGGAAGTGTTTTTGGATGAGTTTTTGTGAAAGAATCATACAACACATTGACTCAATTGTTGTCTCTCATGTTGGGGTAAAGACGTTCAGAGTTTCTTCATTTTTGTTTTATAGCTGTTGTAAGTTCATCTTTCATTATAAAACACTACTGGAAAAACGACCTATACCCACGGTTCAAAACCATGGGTATAGCCCCCAAAACCGTGGGTATAGGTTATACCCACGGTTTGGGGAACCGTGGGGCTGAGTGGCGTCGGTATAGGGGTCTCACCCTATACCCACGGTTTAGCAGAACCGTGGGTATAGCCTTTTCAAATGGAGGACCACGCTGCTCCAGCGTGGCACACACCAATCCCCACGGATTCCAAACCGTAGGGTATTAAAAATCGGAAATTGGGGGCCGCTGGAATTCGAACCTGCAACCCAGCCAGCCTCACTGCCGCGCCTCACCACAAGACCAACGCACCTATAATTTCTATTTGTTATATATGCATATATCTACAAATATATATTAATATAATCCACGGATTTCAAACGACAAGAAATAAATTCAAAAAAACGCACCTGGGAGGATTTGAACCCACGTCTCACGCGGCATTTTCAGAGGAATACGGAACTCGTGACCAACACAGCTAATTGAATTTTATTAACGTTTAAATCTGGTTTTTTACTTATATTAAAAATAATCGAATATCTAAAAAATAAAAAAATACCGGGATTCGAACTCCGGTCTGTCATATATGAGACAGAGACCTTAACCAACTAACCCAGCGAAATTATTGAATTAAAGTCTTCACTCCATATAATTATATTAATTTGAAATAATGTTCCCGCCAAAACAAAATCCACTCCCGCGGGAATTTTCCCCCCCCGCCATAACAAGGAAAAGCTATACCCACGGTTTTGGAAAACCGTGGGTATAGGTCTTCAAAAATAACCTATACCCACGGTTTTCCAAAACCGTGGGTATAGGTTCCTATACTAAACCTATACCCACGGTTTTGGGAAACCGTGGGTATATGGGTGTCCTATACCCACGGTTTTGTGCAAAACCGTGGGTATAGACCCATTTTCCAGTAGTGAAAGTCTGATAAAATCATCCTTTCATAGTTCAAATGGTTTTATTTTTCTAAATATAAACCTTTAAATGGTTATCCTTTCTTGAATTAGTTCCCCTCTTTCTATCATGCCAGTTTGGAGATATCTATTTTTGTGTAAATCACTCTTTGTGCCTTGTGTGTGGGTTTTTTGTTTGGTTCAAGATCTTTTGTTTATTTATTAAAAAATAATAGTGTTTTATATTATTAAAAAAAGAGTTTTATAGAGGTGTGTACTTCATTCACACTTAGGGTAATGATCCATAATTAATTTGAGATGTGTAGAAATCAGTTGTACCTCAATTCAACACACAGTGTGACTGCCATGACTCAATGTGTCATTCCTTTGTAGGAATTAGCCGCACCTCAAAACTAAACAAACACATTCAGATTGTTTTGATACTTTAGGTCAAAAAGTGTCACTCACTAAAAACTGATTAAACACGCTCGTATTTTCTTGATAATTTAGAACAATGATTTATAAGTCATTTTGACTTTTAGGAATCCGTTTCACAACAAACCGATACACAATGTGATCAGAATGAGTCAAAAGTGTGTGTTTCTAGTTTAAAATGAAATTTTAGTAAAAAATAAAACTGACATACTCAAAGCTGATCAAACACATTCAGATTGTTTTGATAATTTAGTATAATGATCCAAAAGTTATTTGAGGCATGTTGGAATCAGCCGCACCTCAATTTGATGCACGATGTGACCGATATGACTCCAAGTGTGTATTTTTATTTAAAATTAACATCAATTTTCGTAAAATTAATAGTTTTTTGTTAATTTATTTTTATATATTAGTAATAACATAAGAATTGTTTTCTTATACAGGTGCATTTTTTTGCTTGACCAGGGGTGGTTTTTTCAGTAGTAGCACGAGTTAGGCCAGTATTAAAAGATAAAGGAACATTGATGATTTTGAATGTATGTAATAATTTGTATTATTGTATAAACTAATGTTTGAAATGTCTATAATATAATTTTTTTATTTTGTTTGTGTTGTAAATATCATTTCACTTAAATCCTATATTGGGAATTATTTTTATTGATATCTGGTGTGTTTTTGGTGCCACAGTGTGCTGTTACAACACACTGTAGTAGTGTCATGGTGTTCTGTAACACAACAGTGGTGTTGTGGTGTGCTATTACATCACACTGCAGAATGGACCTTTATCAGTGCTTTTAAAAGAACTGATAGAAACCACATTTATCAGCGCTTCTATAAGTGCTGATAAATGGTTCCTTTAGTGGTGCTAAATTAAAGTGCTGAAAAATGATTCCTTTATCAGTGCTTTTAAAAGCACTGATAAAGTTCCCATTTAATAGTGCTTTTTTAGCACCGATAAAGGGAACCTTTATCAGTGCTTTTTCATCGCTGATAAAAGTCCAGGGCTTTTAACCTCACTCATGTAGTCAGTACTTTTCTAGCACTGACAAAGGCCATTTTTAGCATTGTTAAAGGCTTATTTTGTAGATGTGAGAAATTCTATATTTTCTAGAATTCCAATTTCCTCAATGCTTTATCATAGAATCCACAATTTAAAAATTTAAGGCAACATGAGAAGTATCAAATTTACAGAACCATGAAACCAAGGAAAAAGGAAACCAATTATGATTATAGTGCACCTGTAGTGAATCTTCACCCACCCATATGAATCCATAAGGGTTCGTCTACCCCTAAACCACAGTGCATCCGATTATGCATCTATAGACTCTACCAACCTATAGAACCCCAATGCTCATCCCTTTAAAGAAGTTTGAAAAACAAACCATATCCCCTCTAAAATGATTTCCCACATCAAGTCAAACTATTTTAAATCCTAATTCAATTTAAGATAGATATCCCATTTTAAAAAAAATCAATTCATGGGATTTTGAAAACCCAATGTCCATGCATTTCATAAAAAATAACATTTCTTAATTAATCAAAAATTTAGTTAAACCAACATTTTATCAAATCAATTTCATACAATTATTTGATAAAAACCATTTTAAAATTAAGTAGTTGAAAAACACATTAATCACAAGTCAAAAAAATTATAACCAATTGAGGAAGAAATAGGATCCAACTACTTTAGATACATTATTAAAAGTATCCACACGTTCCTAAGATGATTACCTAAATAAAATGATCCAAAAAAGTCCTACCATCCAATTTCCCAAAAATCACAACTCTTAAACCAAAAATTGAGACTTCCCATTTAGAGGTTATTTTCACAACATGTGTAAATTCGACATGACCCCCATGACATATTGACACAATCCATTCCATTTTTAGCATGATACTTATATGACTCTTGGGATTAGATCACATGGGCTCCAGTAAGTGGCCCAACCTACATTCCATTTGGAACAACCCCTCTTCCATTTGACACATCCCTATTCCAAAAGTTGTAAATCCCTTACTAATGTCTTTTAGAAAGATAAAGATGAAATTTGGGATTTTAGGGACCAAGGATTGGCTATCTTACAAACTAGTCATGTCCTTAATAATCTACTATGTTTTTAGAACATACCTTAACAATCATTCAATAATTCATCCAACCTTCCATTCTTTGGTCACCTCCCACCAAAATTTATACCACCACTAATGGAGAAAAATCAAGAGAGTTTAAAGAGGAGTTTGTAACAAGACACTTATCTATTTATAAACCATATTCCTCTTATTTGAAATAAATTCTCTAAGTGAAACTTCCACCATAATTGAGTTAAATATATTTATCTCTCCTCCATCACAATTCCTCTCTTCCTCCTCCATAACCCCATGGAAAATCTTCATTTTTCTTTCCATTCCTCTCGTAATAATACCCACAATATCAAGTTTTAAAAATTATTTAAGTGATTGTTATCAAATCCATGTCATCCTTTCAAATAATTAGTAATCCTCTATTTGACTACAATTAATTCCAAATTCATCATGTCAAATAAAAATCTCTCAATTAATTTCAAATGGTTCATGAATATTCAAATTGATATCAATCCCATGCGATCAAAATATTACCTCTAATATTCCCTATGTAAAAAAAATATTCATTCATTAATAAAATTCTAAAAGGTAATATATTTAAATAATAAAATAATTAAAAGGATAATTTAATTTTTCCATGGTAATTAAACTTTAATAATTTGAGGGGCCCAAAAACAGCGAGGGTTCACCGAGAGGGGGCAAGTTAGTTAAATTTTTCTACTTTTCCTTCTACAACTTCTTTTAAATCAACCTATATCACTTTTTAGAGCGATTAACCACCTTTTTTATTTCTCACAAACTAAAAAAAACAATAAATGAAATAACATCAAATGTATAAGGTTCGCTATTCAAAACAAATGGCTACATCTTGGGTATGATCTTGAAAACCCATGATCATATGACCCACTTGAAATCAGCACGATGGATACAATTAGAAAGTTTTATCCTTGAACTCATCATATAATCAAATGTATCCTAATATTATTTAGTGATCTTGTACATCTCAAAATGATAGGTTTGGTGTCAAAACATTCACTACTTCTACAATCATCAATAGTGTGATGATCCCTCTTCAAAAGCAATCTTCAAGTCGAAGTATTCAAACTTCAAGAATTTAATTGATGAGGATCATTTTTCAAAAATAACATCTCTTTTTTTTTCTTTTTTTTTCTTCACCATACTTATCACTCTTTCATTTTTGTATCATAACACTACATCAACTCACACAAACTCTTTCTTTGGATTTTAAATTTCAAATTTAAAACTCACCCCCTCATAACTTCAATATTCTTCCACTTAATTCTCATAATTTAGATCATTCCAGATATTCTCATCACCTTCAAAGTGTTAAATAAACCTTGGGAAATGGTTTTTAGTAGTCTATATGGGAAAAAATATTCAACATATTCAAAACTATCAATTATACATTTTTAGACAAACCACGATGTGGTGAGGTTTCATGCAACATTATTTTTCTTCAATAATTTTGATTTTCTTTGAAAAAAATCCCTAAAATTCGAAAACCATGTAAAACTCTAATAAATTATGAAAATTTTCTAATCTATTTTTATTATTCACTTTTGTAACATCCATGATTTGGCTCACCTCCACCATGACCAAACTGGGTCACTATGCACCACAAGTGTTCCTACCCATACACCAAAGGTTACTGACTAGTGATGAGGGTCAATATAAATAGTTGGGGAGACTATAATCTTAGGTGTAGACAACCATTAAAAAATAATGAAATAAATATCAAGGAAACAATCATTATAATATAATACTAGTATAAACAATAGATACCACATCTAAATGCCAACCACTAATAAATTTAAACATCATGATATATCAAAATGAACTATTGTACATATCATACTAGTCACACAACATAAAAAAAATCTCCCATGTGAAGATCATATATGAGTGGATCCAAAAGTAAAAAAAAAATAAGGAGACCTCCACCAATTGTTCCTAAGTCATGGTCTGGTCCTACCTCCCATCTCCGAATAATCTCTACTAGCTCAATTATCCCTAAAAGCAGATCCCTTTCCCTTACCTGGGTCACGAACATGAATTCTTCTTAGGTACCATGAAACTTGAGTAGGGTGTGAGTATAAATCAGTAGGCCACCACCAACAATCACCCGAACAAGTCTAGTAAATACAGGTTTATGTTCAATATGAAATTTTAATAAAACATACAAACAAAAAAACTTGTTTCCCCATGGAATTCCCCTTCCAAATAATGTATTACCACACCTACATTAGCTAGTGTTATAATGGGATGACATAACCATGGTATGAACACACATCAATGATGAAAAATATACCAATATTAATATAATAATTAGGGTGAATGGTATATCACCATAGAGCATCACTAAGTTAACAATGTATCACCAAACCAATACCAAGGTAAAACGAGGCATCTCCAACTGAATGAGTCATCAAAACCTCTCAGTAGATGATAAAATACCATCTGTCATAAGATGTGGATGATATACCACCGATATATATTCAATTTAATGATACACCACTAATAAAACTCATTATAGGTTGATGATGAACAACCAGAATCAACTCCTCGGGTAGATGAAGCTCCACCAAATTCAATCTCTATGTGAAAGATGCGCCATTGATACTAAACTTCTAGCTGGATAATAAACCATTGGTTTCACTTCCTAGTTGGTTAGTTTACCACCAAAATTAATTTACTAGTGGATGACACACCATAATTACAAGTCTCTAATTGTATGAGGCACCATTTAGATCAATCCCTTAGGTCGATGACACACCAACAAAAAAAATCCTCAAGTGGATGGTATACTACCAACCCAGCCTTTCAAAGTATATAGGGATCCACAATTCCATTATCCTTATGGTGATAAATGAATAATTGACTCACTTTGGGTGGATGAGTTACCACAAACATAGAAAGGGTGGTTGATGCACCACCACTAGTCGACTCTAAGCGGATAAGGCACTACCACATACCAAGAAACTATAAGAAAGAATTGTTTTTTATTTAAAAACAATATAAAGAATTCATAATAAATTAGAACACCAAGGATTATTCTCTCAATCCACCAACCCACTCAATGTACCATTCCCATGCCTTATCACCCCTATCCTAGCACATTATCAAGAAAATTCCAACCAAGTTAAATACCAGGACACAAAACTAAGATCATAGGGTTGGTTCTCAATCATAAGCACACATCTCAAGTCTAAATTCATGGTTTCAAAATCCAATACATATGGAAAATGGTCATCATTGACCAATGGTGTCAACATACCTATCTCTCAGACCACTCACAACCTTCCCAAGATTTTCTCATATAGTACATATTCAAGGAAACCATTTTAATTTAGTTTTAAAGAATACTCAATAATATAACATTTCTCACATTTCATACGATGAATTCCATGTATGTAAAAACTCATGGGAAAGTAAGGGATCACCTACCAGGGACAATTAGGGTTCTTCTCATTAAATATCCTTATATTATTCAACCTAAAATAGAAAGGATCAAGAAACTTGATAAAAACTCTAAAATTTGGGGATAACCATTGATGCATGGATAAATAGTGAGGAAATCTAGGAATAGAAGCAAGAGGAGAGGCAACCTTACTTGTGGAGACCCGACATGATGATTAAATCAAAGATCCAAACCCAAATGATGAAGAACCAAGCTTGAAGGAGAAAAAAATCAAAAGGAATAAGATAGGGGTGCACTCATTATCCTAGGTGAAAATGGGTAATAAAACCCATTTTAAACATTTTAAAATCATTTAATTTAATTTAATTTAAATAAAAAATATAAATAGGCCCATTGAAACACCCCTCAACCTCCACTAGGACTCCAGTGGTCCACTAGAGTTCTACTGAAACCCTCATGGAAACCCCTTGGTAGTGGAAGTAGCTAATTAATCTCCCACCAAACACTAGTTGGCTTCCACCAGACTTCTAGTGGAAATTTTCTACTTGGGAAAATTCTCTATCACCAGCTCATTTCCTCAAAACATGAGCTTGAGCCTCCTTTGACCCCTCTAACATCCAAAAATTGACCCAAATACATGAGGTTTAACATGAAATAAATCAAATTCATACCTTGAAATAGGAAATGTGTTAAAAACTCCCTACCATAAAGCATCTCATCCCCAGGATACTCTACTAAGCATCACCAAGCCTTATTGGTGAAAATCCCCAACCACTGTACTCATATATCAGACTATCACTCCCATGTCTCCTTATGGATATGTTTGTGTTTCCACTACAACCATACCAAAGGATTTTCCTTCCCGTGTAGAATCTTCTTGATCAAATCCATTATCTAAATTGGTTTCTCCTCAAAGAATGAATCCATCTCCAAATTGATCTCATTGATGCTAATCACATGAGAAGTATTGGTATAGTATCTATAAAGATAAAATACGTGGAAAACATCATGCATAACACTATACATTTGAGGAAAAACTAATTGATACATTGATACAATGATAATTTTGACAACCTCAAACAACCCCATGAACCTGGGCACCGATTTTCCCTACCTTTGAATCCATATGTATCTCAACCAAGGTGACACTCACAAAAATACTCATTCATCAACCTAATTCTCTAGAGGATGGAATTGATGGTTAGGATATGGTCTATTCCTACTCTAAGAACTTTCTAACCAATTCTTGATAAAAATATGCTATGAAGTCTCTTACATGGGACTCGACTCAATAATCACTGAATCCCCTACCTCTAACCAGTATAGAGGTGATGAGTATAAATTTCCACACAAAGCCTCAGAAGGTTCTGTCTGAATCAAAGCATGACAACTATTTTTATGGTACAACTAGTCGAGTTCTATATAGTTATCCCAAAAACCAATGAAACCAATGAATCATTTCTATAACATGTCCTCTAACACCCAAATTATACACTCATGCCACCTTTCAATTTGAGGATGGTAAGAAGTTCATAAATACACATTCATATCAAGCACCTTATATAACCCTCACCAAAAGAAAGATATAAAATTATCACCCTAAACATATATGATGATCCTCAACACCCAATGGATATGAAATATCTTTAGGATATATATATATATATATATATGTCATAAATCATCAATGAAATAGGTATCCGAGATCAATAAGAAATATGATACCTTCAACAAGTGATCCATGATAACCTATACCGCATCGCTACTATGAGACGACCTCAAAAACCCTATCATGAAATCTATGGTCACATCATCTCACTTCCACTCAGGAATGCGTAATGACTAAAGATGGCATGCGGGTCACTGATGCTTTGCCTTTACTTACTGATAGATGAGTCATCATGAAACAAATCCCACCATGTTTGTCTTCATCCTATACCACCAATACCATCTTGGGATGTCATGATACATCTTAGTAATACCTTGGTGAATGACACATCTCAGGGCATGTAAATACCACATTATCTCCTTATACAAGCTCATAGGGGCCAAAATTGGACCTCATACATAATGAACCTCATAAATATCAAGGGATCAATTAGGTAGAATCTCCCACCATACACATTTTTCCTTATTAATAATAAATTTTAATTAGATAACTGAATATAGTTTTCTCTTTGAAGGAGTGAATATATAGTAATCAGAGATATTTGGGTTTCTCTATATCGATACCCTTGAACACCAAGGTAGATCTTAGAGAAAAGTCTTATAACCCACCAATCTCTATATCCACCCACTCCTCATATTCTTGTTCCATTCTATGTAGTACATCAACAAAACCCCCCCTAATCAGGGGTACATGAAATCTAAAAACTGAATGATTGTGGGTACTTGACCCACCCCCTATTGTAAGGGTTTATGTAACTATGAGAAAAATACACCCAAGGCTCTTACAGTTAGTTCACACCATAAACCTATCACCTAATAGGTAATGATTCAAAAATGTTAGCATGTGCACCAATACTACCACCTCTAGATCATGTGATGGGTAGTTCCACTCATATGACCTCACTTGCCTAGTCCTATAAGTGACCACTCACATTACTTGCATCATAACTACCCCAAGCTTGAATCTTAAAGATTCACAATACAATATGTAATTTTTACCCATCTTAGGTAAGGTAAAGATTAGTGTATAAGTCAACCTTCCTTTTAGATCTCTAAAGGATATCTCAAAATAATTTGAGTATATAAACTTCACCCCCTTATTGGTTAAATACATCATTGGCACTTCCAAATGAGATAATTCATGGATAAACCATCATTGGTAACTTTATAAACCTAGGAAAATACGAATCTAAAAAACATTATTGGTTTGTTCCCAAGAAATGAAAAGTTAATCCTTATCTGACCCCACTGATATTCCCACCTCAGATATTAAATTCCCCAAGAATCACACCTCACTACTCTTAAACCAACACTTTGAGATCTTGGAATACAATCGATGCTCCCCCAGAGTACTTAAGACAATATCCAAATACTGAGCATGATCCTCCCCCAACTATTATTACACAAATATATCATCAATGAAAACAATCCCAAACAAATCCAAATAAGGATGGAAAACCTATTCATCAAGGCCATGAATAATTTCAACATATTCTTTAAAACAAACAACATAATGTGATAATCATAAAGGTCATAACTACTACTAAAAGTAGTACAAAAAATATCATAATACCTCACTCACAAATGGTGATATCTCAACCAAAAATAGATCATATAGAACCACCTAGATCCTCTTATATAATCAAACATTTCATCAATACGAGGAAGAGGATACCCTTTTTAACCATCAACTGGTTCAATATCCAGTAATCCACACACAATCACATTGATCCACCCACCTTCTTGGAGAACAAAACAGGAGAGCCCCAAGGGAGTGGGCTAAGGAGAATAAACCCCGTCACCTCCATATCCTAAAACTAACCCTTCATATATTAAATATTTATAGGATTAAACTTGTAAGACATAATGGATATGGGATCTGTACCAAGAATAAACTTGATCTCATGATTAATTGGGAATCTTAAAAAATCCTCAATAAAAAAAATCATGGAACCGATCAATGATAAGAGACAAAACTTCCTAGAGCTCCTCCTCATCTCTCAAAGTAAAATTAGCTAACTAGTCCATGATTGATCCGAACTGTTGATGTCCAGGTTCCGAATGAAATTCCTATAAATATCACTCACTGATGTAGGCATGGAAATCACCCTTCAAAGATGTAAAAGATACCTTCTAGTGGTAGTAGTTGATGTGGTATTTATATCGATTCAACCAAACCATCCTAAGGATCACATAAAAATTATGCATATCCAAAATTAATAAATACCATAGAATATACATCCATTGATCACTATATCATACTTTGTAAATATTCAAATACCCTCTGTTCACACCCTAAAGGGTGTATCGATAATCATCAACCCATACAAATACTCCATCAAAATCCATAGATCACTGAATAGATGAAAAAATATAAATGAGTATAATGTACCTATATCAAATATAACATAATATAGGGTTGATGTAATAATAATTGAACCTAAAACTATATATGGATCCCCAAAATATATGGTATGAGTCTTCTTGATGGAATAAATATGTACTGAACTTTTTCCCCAAGCTCTCATCCCCCGAATCCCCCAAGGTAAATCACCTTTCTACCACTAATACCTCTAATTTTTGGAACCATGAACTATTCCATGACCTTAATGTCTTGATGATACCTAACTACCAGACTACTACTACACTCTTAGCCCTAGTCCCAACCCTTAGGTTTGACTAGATCCACACCTGCTATTCAAATGTGACATTACACAAAAATATCTCTATATAGTCCCCATATCCCTATAGGAACAACACTCCTTCAATTTTCTATCATAATTAATAAAAATATGGCCCTTCATCCAACACTTGTAACAATCAACTAAGTCTCTCCCTCTCGAAGGAAGCAATGAATCCTTGGAATGTCTACTCTACCTATCTTCACCCAGGCCAGACTCCTCATACGTTTATTTTCTGCTTCACAATGAACTACTCCCAACCTTGGTAGAATAATTACGTGAAGGATATATGACCTAAAGGACTTATATCATAGTGCATGATATGTTCATGCATTATAATACAACATGAATGCTTATAAATCATATATAATTTTCTTAGGTTTTTGGCATATCATTGGCTATGATATAATGATATCATATCCACTACATTTTCATGGTAGTGGAATGCTAAAGGTTAACATTTGAATCTTCCCTACATTGACTATCATCACTATCATGCATTTCATAAAATAAAATGAATGGGAGATTAATAATACCCTAAGGTTAAAACTGGTTTGAAATCACATGCATAACTTAAAATGTAAGAGTTAATGCATGAAAATTAGTTGAGGATTTAAAAGGGTGGTTGAGGCATGGAAATGAGTTCTATACTTATGAAAGTTATTCCTTCCATATTCTCTCTACCACTCTTTATCTCTTTCTCCCTTATCCTTTAAGAGATAATAACATATTGTGGGGGATGTGAGTACCCTACCCAAGTTGTTGGGTGTTTCAATGAACCCCATGGATACACCACAGAGGAGGGAGTCCTTCGATAACCTCTAATGGATATTCATCAAACTCTTGTGATGAAGACTATAACATAATCTCTTCAGTGCATGGTATACATGTTTTATTCATTTTATTTATGTATGGTTTGGGGTTTCATGTATGGTGGATCTTGGGAATTTGGGTTTCTTTTCACTTTAATTATTTTGATCAAGTGTTAATTGATCCTTAAAAATTCAAAAGTGGAATCAGATCCATTCCATGATCATTTTATTATTGAAATCAAGTTTAAAATGAAAAATTATGAAAATCTATGCATGTCATATTATGTATTTTAGGTCATGTTATAGATTTTCTTAAGGAAAATGGATATTATAATATAGATCATTTAATATGATATGCATGGATGACCTTATGTGTAATGTCCCAAGATTTTACAATAAATATTTCCTATAAATAAATATAATGTGTTTTATAGCTTTCTTTACACACAAAATTGAACTAAAATAAATCTGCAATACATTTTATTAAAATAAAATTATGAGTAATAAATATAATCATTATAATGAACCATTTAAGTATAAATAGAGGTATCATCTTTATGAAATATATGTAGAAAGAAAAATAAATTTTATTTTTACTACTAATTCTTCGATAAAATTCAATTAATGAAGCTAGATAACTATTAATATCACCTTATTCATTAAAATGTATTTTTTTTATAAAATTATCTTTTTTATGTGCTTTATTTTAAGAATATAAATGTATTATAAATAAAGTATATTGAACATGAATATTATATATTTTTACATTAATAATATATTAACACTAATTTGATTATTATTTGATATTAAATAAATACAAGAATGTTTAATACTTTGAAAAGTTATTTTCCAGTAAAAACAACTTTTCATTATATTTTGTGGTTTTATTTAAAAGTTAAAATATAAAATTTTAGAATTTTAATTTTATAAAATTAAATTTATTTTTAGATTAATAATAACAATATTATCTTAGTATATTTTTTATTATTTTTTTGAAATAATTTATTTTTAGGTGAATAGTGAAAAATATAGTTTTTATTAAAACTGTAGCATTTATTACTATATGAAGAATTAAGAACAACTTAGAAACTAAAAATAATATTTTTAATGATAAAAAATTTATTTGGGGAATAAAATTATTCATTTAAAAGTAATATTTTGAATTTATAAAACCCAGGTTTAACATTTTGAAACTTAAGTAATCTTTTATTCTAATAAAAAATTATTTTTCTTGTTTTTCTTTAATTATGATATCACAACATAGAATTATATTTTGGATTTATTTTTAATATACATAAATATTTTTGTTTTAATAATAAACCAATTAATGTCATTAAAATAAACAATATTGATATTTTTTTTCTAAACATAACATTGATGCCTAAAAATATACTTTTTCTAAAAATAGGTTTTTATGAGTTACACATGCTAATGTTAAAATTAATTTTTATTACACATGAAAATTTTATTTGATAAAATTGATTTCATATTTGGAATTAGTATGTAGAAATTATTTAATAATCTCCATTTTATTATTAGTTATTAAACTTAAATCATTTAGGTAAAAATAAATTACCACGGTAAAAACCAAAAATGGTAAAAATGAAAAATATAAGAGTAAAATACCTAAAAACACATTTAAAAAATGTGTTAAAATGAATGGTTTAAATATTTTAAACCTTAAATCATTCCCCACTCCATTAGTTTTCACTTTAGATCCACATTCCATGTGAAACATGTGCTCTATTTATACTAAAAAGTGACATTTAAAAGAATGTCATTCCCTTCACTTATAAAAGGAGCGCACCTCCACCCAATTTATGCAATAATTATAAAGAATTATCTCAAACTAAACTCTTACATAGTCTCTCATTAACTATATCCCCATTTCCTAGAATCATTTTTCTTTCTAAAATACTAATCTAAGGATCCTTAAGGCATTACCCAAGGGAGAATATCCAAAGGGAGAGGAAATGTTCTCAACCAAGCTCTCTTAATTATTTTCTTATTCTACCCACTCAAACCTATTATATACTTGAAATCATGGTATAAATAGTATTACTAATATTCTAAAATTTTATTATACTAATTTAATACCACTTTTATACTTTCCTTTAAAACTATTCGAAAAATGAATACGTCTTCATGCATACGTGCAGACCACCACCTCCATGAAATGTTTGTTCTATTTTTTATAAACACCATAAACAGATGAAAAAAAGAGTTATTTAATAAAAAATATAATATTATTGTTGGGAAAAAATCCCGTAAGGTATCATTGAAGCATTTTTGAGGTGATTGTGTTTGTTGAAAAAGTGGACATCTGTGTTGTGATTGTTGACAAAGCAAACCAGGACATAAAAATTTGTTGAAAAAGGGGATTTCATGGTGGCATGTCAAGTTCAAGGGATGTGGTTAACGATCCATGTTTGATTCAAGAATGTCAACAAAGAAATGGATGATCTGGAGGCGGTACAAAAAGAGCAGATACACGGTAGCGCCTTTTTCTAATGTTTGCCAAATTTTTGGGCCTGAAAATCGACAAATGGAGAAAAGTGGTTTTGACAAATAGACTTGCGTACCATTGTCTTGAAGGAGAGGAAACTTGAGAACCATATGTTTTTAAAGATAAGGACATCAAAATATGGAAAAGGGAAAATGGGCGCCCAAGTTTTAGGGTTGGTCGCACAAGTGACTTGTGTGGCAGAGACTTGCGCACCGAAACTTGCGCGCCGAGGGGAGACTTGCACGTCGTCGCGTAGGGTGTCCAAATGCCTATAAATAGAGGTCCAACCCTCCTCATTCGGTATGAGTTCAACACTTAGAGAAAATCAGAGCTCCCGTCGCGCAGGTGTGGTGGTCATGCAAGTGGTGGTGTGGTCGCATAAGTAGAAGTTGCGCGCCAGTTGATTATTGCACATCCAGAGTGGTTTGGGAGAGAAAGGAAAGGAGTCGCCCAAGTTTTTAGTTGAAGAAGGGGGTGTCGTTCAAGTGGTTTGGTGACACTTGCGTGCCAAGTTTTGAAGAAGTGTGATATTTGGTGGTTGCGCGCCAATATTGGTTTGGGTGTAAAAGGGTCGCGCATATTTGGAGTTGAAGAAGCAAGTGTCGCGCAAGTGGTTGAGGTGGAATTGCGCGCCAATTTTAACTTGAGCACCGAGACTTGCGTGCCGGCTTGGAGAAGGGCACCAGGTATAGTTGAATCACGACAGTGATTCAGGGCTGCGTGAAATCTGAAATATTGCCTGATACCTTCGGTGAAAAGTGGGATTAATCTACGGTTGAAAGTTGGACTACAACATAGCATCTACATACAATAGAGGATGTATTCATTAGTGATATTGAAGAGACCTGCAGGTCTATAAACTGTGAGTGGATCATTTCCAGAGCAATGGGCAAAGGAAGAGGAAGAATGTGATCCTCTCCACCGGTAGTGAGCCAGAGAGAGAGAAACAGGGAGTGACCCTTGGGAAAGTAGTGATCTAACCCTAAACCTTGTAAAGGCAGTGAGCCTGGGCATATAAGTGATCTAGCATGAACATTGTAAATTGGAAGTGAGCTTTAGTGGATTTGGTACAGCAACACATCACCGTTGTATGCTCCTTGGACATAGCCTAGTGAGGGTGAACCAAGTAAAAATCTCTGTGTCTGCCTGCTTTCTTCCCTGCATTGCATTTAAATAATCATCATCAAATAAAGAAGAAAAGAAGGGATCATAATAAACACAAAAGTTCAAACAAAGCGACCCTTGTAATAAAGTGGTCAAGATCCAATGGGGCAGGAATTTTTTTTGAAAAAGAATATCAATAACCTGATTCACCCCCCCTCTCAGGGTATATAGGCCCCTTTTGGTCCTAACAATTATTAATATTATTAAATGATAATTATTTTATTTTTCCACCCCACCTATTCTATGAAAAATAAAAGTATCGTTTGTGTGTACGTGTGGACTACCGCCTCCATGGAACTACTTATTTTATTTTCCATTATCACCTAACATGGATGAAATAAAAAATGAATTTAATGCATAATAATGATATTTATAAAAATATTAATATTCTATAACGATAATATTGAACATTCTATAAGTGGTATTAATAATAAATGATCATAGAAAACTTAACCACCTTAAATGAACATATCGAGACACCTCTCTATGAAGCTATTTTAAAACACATTTAAATATATTCAATATACCAAATAAGTTTTAGAGAAATTGGCCGAACCACTTAAAGTAACTGAAATGAGGGAAAAATATTTAATAAATGAATAAAACATGATAATAAATAGACCTTATTAAATGAAATATAAATGAAAAATATTTCTATAAAATTATTTATTAAACATAATTTTATTATTCAGGAATTTAGGTGTATGTACAGAGCAAATCAGGACCTAAGGTAAGGAATTCCACATCTCAATTTTGATTCATTGAGATAGGTTTTTTATTTTATTATTGTTCCTTATTTGTGATTAGATATTACCCTTGGATATATTTTAATCATAATTATTATTAAATATAATGGAATTAAAAATCCATCTAATTTTATAACATTATGGGTTTTTGATTTGTAATATAACAAAGTCATAAGTGGTTTGTTGACTTAATTTTCGTTCTATTTGGGTCTTAAGCTATATTTCTTGACTATTCCTTTCTAAGTTCCATTATTATACCATTACTATATTCTATTTGGTAAATAATCCCTTTTACATTTTGAAATTACTTCTTTAAATAAAAACTTCTTCACTGGTTGATTTATTCCTAAAAGTTATGATATTGTTTGGATTAATACATCATCATTTCTAATGACATTTCTCCTCTATGTCCATATTTTCCCTTTTATCCAATATTATCCTTTAAAATTTGGGAACCCAAATATGTTTTATCTCTTATGAACCTCATATTTATTATTAACTCTTTTCAAAATAATTTTTTATTATCCTTTTAATGATGTGGGTTTTAAAAAAATCATTTTAAAACATAAAAATGGATCTTCCAAACCCCCTTGTTCCTTTTCTATTACACATTTTTTTTCTTTTTCTCCATTTTATCTATATTTTTCCCATGTAATTATTCCATATTATGTATATATGTTCCTTAAATATATACCTAGTTTAATTTACCTTTATTTTTTTAGATAATACATGTTTTAAGTTCCATTTTCAGTTCTCTCCTTTAAGTGAACCCGATTTAAGGGAACTTTCGAATTTCTTATTTCATGTCAAGTATGACCCCTATCAAATGTTTTAACCATGAATATTTTATGAAAACCATAACTATATTATGTAAAACCATTCTGACTCAATTTTGGTTTAAAGATAAATAATAAACTCTTTCATTCTTTAAAATACCCTTTACTTATTTCATAAAGCATCACCTAAGTAACTCATTATTATTATTTTTTCCAATACTTCTTGTCACACCCTGACCTGTGATATTATTTTATTTTAATTATTTTCAGCCTTTAAATATTTTTCTGGGGTCCGGGGTGAGTCCCGAACAAATTTTTTGAGTTGTGTTAAAAAAAGATGCGCTTTTTTATATTCGATGTTGTTGGGCGCACGAGCGGTGTGCGTTTCAGAAACCCCATGCGGCTCTGCCCGGAAGTTTTTGAGTTGTGATAAAAAATGCACTTTTTATATTCAACGTTGTTGGGCGCATGAGTGGAGAGCATTTTGAAAACCCCCCACGGCTCTGCCCGTGTAACGGCGCAACCGCCCGTTCTCAGAAAATGGAAATAAATGATTTTTGTAATTCAAATAAACTTCAATTGCGTCATTTAAAATTTTTTTTGCTAAGTTTTTTTATTATTATGAAAATGATATGAATACCTTTATTTTTATTTTATCATTATTATTATAATCTTTCTTCTTATTCTTATTATTATTATTATTATTACTATTATTATCATTACTCTTATTACTAATACTACTATTATTCCTTTTATTATTATTATTATTATTATTATTCCTTTTATTATTATTCCTTTTATTATTATTATTATTATTATTATTATTATTATTAAGTTATAACAATTTTATTTGGTTTTTTTTCTTTGGTTGTGTTTACTTTTTTTATTATTCTCTAGGGTTTTTGGCTGGATATTTTTCTTTCCTTATCTCTCCAATTAACCCTCCCCCCATTCATCCCCTTGTGTGCGGTGCACACCCAGCCGCTGCTTCCTTTACAGCAGCTCAGAATCCACCTCTTCTCTCCTGCATGTGGCACCCCCACCTCCCGGTCATCTCCTCCATCACAACAGCGCCCTCCTTTACCTTTTGTGTGTGGTGCGCCCAGCAGCTCTCCACAGACACTGTCCTCCTTTGCACTATCCCCAAACGGATCCTCCTTCCCCATAGCATTTCCCAGTCCAGCTCATCCCTCCCTCCTTAGTATCAAAACTTATCCCCAACACCCTGACTGAATTCTTCTCCTGCAGCGCACCCTACTTGCTCAAAGACCCAGCACATCAAGTAATCCCCTATAGCGTCGCCCTGATCCAGTCCGTTTCCCCTTGCTGCGAGCGGGAAGACTATCCCGGCCTCTGCCCTCCCCCTTGAGAGATCCCGATTTTCCCCTGCTCATCGGCCAACCAGACTCCATCCCGGTTCCCTCCCTTGAAGTCCACCCCGACACCCCACTCTTTCCCCAGTGCAACATTCTGCTTCTCGACGCGACACCCTTTGGTGCGACCCTTGCTGGCTGGCGCACCTTTCCCTAGTCAATCATGCCTTCTCCGACCTTCCTCTGGCTAACCTGCACTACCGGTGTTGCCCCAACCAGTCTGCGCCTTCCCAACATCTCCCCTGCGTGTGGAACAATGTTTTCAGTTATTTCTGTGGTTTTTACAAGTAGTTTGGGTTTTACAAAAGTGTGTATTGTGTTTTAGCATGTTTTTGCATTTTATTGAAAATGGTCGGGTCTTGAGTGTGTAGGCTAAATATATTAAAAAGTGTTTTATAAATTTGTAGGTGTAATAAATGATGTGTTTAAACCTACCTTGGAAATTTGAATTATTTTTATAAATATAGATTGTGATTTGATGCTCAACGACATATGTTGACTCACCTATTTTTTTTTTACTTGCGACACACGAACCTGACATATTGAGAGAATTGTCTGAGACAAGTACTGCACTAGTAGGTTATGGTACTGACCAGTGGCCCATATTAGAAAGATATGTTTGGGTTTATTGCTATGGTATTTTCCCTCGGCCTGTCTGAGAAAGGATGGCTGAGCATTTTGGAGCGTTAGATTTCATCGTATGTGGCATGCTACTGTAGACGGGGTCGTAGGTATTAGTGTTGTCTGGATTATTCTCGATCTCTCTGGTTCGCCTATGTCTAGTGATTTATAGCTAATGAAATTTTGCTGAGATATTTGAATTCCTATTTACATTTCCCTTTCTATATCTTTTTTGGTATCCTTGTGTGGTGTTTTTCAAGAAAAGTGACATTTTGGTTTTTTTCCAACTCCTGTGATAATGTTTTCAAAAGAAAATGTGTTTCAAACTCTTTGGTTCTAGTTTTTCAAATGACTAAGGGAAATGGTTTGTAATTTTTTTTCAAGTAAAAATTATAGAAATTCATACTTTAATATATTATAGTTCATACCTAGAATTTATGTTTCTTAATTTTAAAGGTAGTGCATTGGGAATAGATATAGGGTTATCCTACTGAGTTTTAATACTCACGCCTATAGTTCTTTTCCCTTTTTAGTGTTTGTGCAGGCTCCAGATTGGTCACACTCTTCCTAGGCGATGCTTTATCATTGAGTTAGAGAGTGACCCGTGGGGTCACACAGAGTTAGTTTGGACGTCGAGTTCGGTTAGTTTTAATTTCTTTTGTTCTTGTTCATTCATTTTTTTGGTTTATTTGTCCTTAACTGCTCATTATTTCTGATTCCTTTATTTATTTTTCATGGCCAAAACCGTTCCCACAGTCTTTGTTGATGTCCTGGCGCTTGTCGCCAGCTCGGGAGGATCAGGAATGCCTCTTGGACCATGTCGCGGACCGGATCTGGTGATCATTTTAGGTTCGACCCGGGTTGGTTCGTGACACTCATGAATATTTATACATTATAACTAAATTTGTAATAAATTTTCTTATTTATTAAAATATAAACATAAAAAATTATTTAATTCTGTATTCTCCATGGAATCCTTATGATATATCCCTTAGTCAATATTTAAGACAAGATTATAAAACCCACTTCCTTATCATGAGTTTTATTAAGATTTTGATTTATGTATGATTTCTTTTCCTATTATGGAACACATATGCATGTACATGTTATGAATATAAATGGTGTTCCCTGATAGCACAACAATGCACTAGGTAATGTTTTCATCTTACAAGATACCATGTATAGTACACAAGTGGTTATCCTAAACACACTATGTTATATTGTCTTGGCGGTAAGCCTTAACTTATACTTACGACATCATGATTTATGTTGTTTCCACATATTCATGATTCCATGAACTTATGACCTCATTCCCTTATTCCATGTTTCCATTCTTATCTCACACTCTTATTCCATGGTACATGTTTATTCATTTGAGATTACATGTTTTGTTATCATGACTTAGGGAAAAATATTATTATTCCTTGCACTACTACAAAAGAGGTCTTTAACAGCACTAACCATTATTAGTGCCATACAAAAGAACTGAAAAAATTAACCTTTATCAGTGTTAAAAAGCACTAATAAAAGGTACCTTTTATCAACACATTATTTTTAGCACTGATAAAGGGTACCCTTTATCAGTGCTTTATTTTTAGTGCTCATAAAGTGATTTTTTATCAGTGCTAATAAAGCACCGATAAAGGTACGAAAAAATGAAATAATTAAATAAATAAAAAATGAATTTATTAAAAAAATATTTATTTTTTTAATCAAATAATTATTGATAAAAATGAATGAATTGATTATACTATATATAAATTATAAATACTAATAAATAGTATATATTAAATATATAGATATATTTTAAAGAACTGGAATTTCCATGTAATTGTTTTTTAAATAAATGGGAATTTTATGAGTCCATGAAAATTTACGGCTCATGATTTTGAGGCCTGGTTTGCCCGGAATAAATTTCTGAACTTTCGGGTACGTTCAGCAAATGTGTGAACGAGTTTTTCAAACTTTTAAACCGGTGCTCTGAATTGAAATATGAGGACACCATTGAACTCATAGTGTCGATATTCTCTTAAGGAGACTTTCACCTTGACAGTAGTTGGTCGAGAGCGAAAGATAATTTTTGGGGTTTTCATGGAAATAATAAAATAAAATAATCACTCATTTTATTTTATTTTTTGTAACCACCCACTTGTGGATATTATGGTGGTAGGGACCACCTGAGGATTGAAACCTCTTGAACTCCCTATTAAGTGGGGAGAAACCACTTGAGCTCCCCACTTAATTATGCCAACCCTCCCCTTAATTTATTATACCAACCCTCCCCTTAATTTATTATGCCACCCATCAATTAATTAATTAATCGAATTTGAAATTATGCCAACTTAATCTATTAAGTTGGAAAATCCTCATTTTGGGGTGGAATTTGGAGAAAATATTGGCAAAAAGGGAGAAGCTTGGAGTATTGGGAGAAAATCTCTCCAACGAAGAACGCCAACGAAGAACGCTGACCTCAAATTTGAATTTCTTCCTCAAGACATCCTCCAATGTGGGACATCTACAATCGACGATCGTCTTTACCTCCCCAATGATGTTGTCTTCTCCCTCACGATCTCTGTCGACGAATCAAATGAGGTAGGGAGTTGTTATTGAAATCTTGAATTCTCTTAATTATTTTCCTCATTCTTGGAAAGCATGGAGAACGTGGATCAACCAAGATGAGTTGATCCATGATTTATATTAAATTTTTGAGTTGTCGTTCTGGAATCCTAATTCTCTTAATGTCGCTTGCTACCTCCCTAATGCGGATGGTGCGGGCCAAACAAACATGGACCGACCTCTCCACAGTTTATCTTGAGGTTTGTTGTGTTCCTCACAATGGAAGAAGGTGGCGACCGGTGCCGGCGGTTGGCACTGGTGGAACCTGAGAACCGCGACGAAGGCAACAAAAGCGACGAAGGCGATGAAGGTGACAAAGGCGAAAAAAGAAACAGCACCACCCCGGGGCCTCCGCGCCGCTCCGTGACCGAACCCCCGCGGCCGAGCCGCCGCCCTGCGGCCGGGCCACCGTTCACGGCCGAGCCACTCCGGCCGAACCACCCTGTGGGCCCGAGCTAGTTCGGCCGAGCCGCCCTGCTCTGGACGAGCTGCCCCACGGGCCCGAGCTGTTCCGACCGAGCTTCCCTACGACTGAGCTGCCCCGCAGCCCCGAGATGCTCCGGCCGAGCCGCCCTACGACAGAGCTGCTCCGGCCGAACCACCTCGCGGCCCTGATCCGCTCCGGCCGAGCCACCACACGACCTCCACCCTTTCGGCCGAGCCGCCCCGGGCCAGGCCAAACCGCCCCGCGCCTTCGCGACACCCCCACGACTGAGTCGCCGTCTACGCCCGAGCTGACCCGCGGCCTCCGCTGCCCCGTGGAACCTGCGACCCCTCGCGGCCCTCGCGGCCTGCCGGACCCGGACCTAATATGACCCTTTACTTTACTTGGTCCATAACTTTGGCACTGAACGTTCGTTTGATGAACTGTCTGCGGCTCTGGAAATCTTGGAGTGAGACGGTCCCTTTGCTATACCCAACTGGAGTTTTGGATAAAGTTGGGGAATAGTCGGGTTGGATCGAGCACGAATCCAACCAGTCCATTGGGACTAAAAGGCTAATAACTCACAGACTGAGTGTCCAACTGATGCACCGTCTATTGCGTTGATACCCCAATGACATGGCGAACCTTTGAGATACTTCTTCATGGAACATCATGGAAGTTGGAGAATCGACTAGTGGCTTGGGGAGTGGACTCTCCCGGAGACGATCAAGCCTAGTTCGGAAACCCAGTAGCTAGCTGTGAAAAGAAGAGTGCTCTCCTAGCGATCTTGTGTGGGTCAGCTCCAGCGATTCTGTGTGGGTTAGCTCCTAGTGATCCTGTGCGGGTCAGATTCTAGCTATCCTGTGTGGGTTAGCTCGAGCGATCCTGTGTGAGTCAGCTCCTAGAGATCCTGTAAGAACCCAGTTTTTTCTGTGAAAGACTTTGGAATATTCTTGATGATATTCTAGAGCATCTTCTTTAGACGGCGTGCGATTCCGAGCCCTGGAGTGGCCGGAATTAAATTTTTAGTGCGTTCACAATGGAAACGCTAAATAAATGGGATAACTCCTAAACATAGTTCCAGATCAGGGATTCGAGTGTACGTATGGGTCTGGAATGAGGTGTTTACCCTAGGAACAACATAAAACTTGTCGGCGCGGGATGTTTGGACCCCTCGCCCGCTCCCGGAACGTTAAACGGATAAATAAATTAATTAATTTATTCGTTTAATGGTGAAATGATAGTATCTATTAAACGGTGGCTTGGATTAGAAAACCGAGGGCACCATTGAGTTCGAAGCGTGCCGTTTACCCTAGGAGGGGTATAATTTTCGCGGGCGCGAGCCGTTTGTGAAAAATGGCCCCAGGGGCGTTTTCATAATTTGGCGGCCTCAGGCGCTGAGTTTAGTAACTTTTGAACGAGGTCTCGGAATAAAATTCTGAGACCGCCGTTGCGCTCATTGCGCGGTTCTTAGCCTAGGGGAGGCTAAATCCCGACCCCGTCGGGAGTTCGAGTTCGGGGCCGTCGGGCGGGCATTTAAGTGTTTTGTACTTAAACACCCCCCTTCTTCTTCTTCCTCTTCTTACTCAAACCCCATCCCCCCTCCTTCACCTCCGGTGAGGCGAGCTCCGGCGAGGCAAGCTCCGGCGAGGTGACTCCAGCAAGGAGGCGCTTCGGCGGCGAAGCTCTGGGCAACGCCCGCGAGGTAGGGTTGCGTATTTGAGTTTTTATTCCTGAACCTCTCTTTGAACCCCAATTTTAGCATTGTTTTTTGTTTAGTCTTCGAACAAATTCCATGGCCGTGTAGTACGCATTTTACTCTTTCCGTCGCTTCTTTCGGAATTGAAAACGGAGTTCGGAGGAGACCGCAACACCTCTCCGAAGTTTGCGGGTTTTTGGAGGTTTTCCGGCCGGTTTGAGGAGCTCCGGCGGTAGGAGGCGCGGCGGCGCGACTTCGGTCCGAGGAGGCGGCCGCGGGGCGTCGCGGTGGTTCGGTGGCCAGGTGGAGCGACTCCGGTTGGCGGTTGGCGCAGACGGCGGAGGCGGCTGCAGACGGCGGCGGTCGGCTGGTCTCGGCCGCGGGCGCCGGCGAGCGGAGGAGAGGGGGGCCGCGCAGCGCACGACCCCCGTGCAGGACCGCGACCCGTGTTTTGCGGGTCACTGTGGGGAATCAGCCGGCCGCGAGGCGGCCGATCGGCTGAAGCGAGCCGCGGCCAGCTGGCCGCGGCGGGGTGAACCGGACCCGCGGCTGAGCCGCGGGCCGGCTGTGCAGACCGGGCCGGTCCGGCCCAAGGGGCTTTGCCCCTCAGACTTCGGACGCCCGTATTTCGGGCTACGAACGTCCGTTTTGCGCGCCGTCTACGGCAACGCAGAGCTTACGTCGAGGGGAATGTTTTGAGATGGTTTTGGGAAATTTTAATTCCCGAAACGAGGGGTCGCTGAGGCGCGACGCGTCCTTAAGTGGACGAGCGTTTTTCCTGGATTCTTGTTTTGGACGGCGCGGACGCGTCCGACGTCCGATTTAAGCGCCGTCAGAGGCGTTGGAACCCCGGTGTCGAGGCAGAGGTTTCCAGGGTGGTTCCGAGCGTTGAGGCTGGAGTTGAGGCGCAGGCCCCACAACCCGTCTTTTGAGCTGCGAGCAGCTTCTAGCGACTTTTTCCTCAGTCGTCCGTTCGGGGCGTGCAAGCAGTCGTTGTTGGGTGTTTTTCCGAGGGCGTCACGTAGGCGCAGTCTGCCCGCCCTAATTCTTCACGATGGTGCGGGGCACACGAGGTCCGTTTCGGGAGTTGACGGTGATTTCCAGTTTTATCACCGGGCGACCGTTTTGGACGAATGAGTAGTCCATCTTGTGTGCTTTTTCGAGAGGATCGCAACGGTGCGATCCGTTCATGGAGTCTCGGGACCGGGTTGCGGGTCCTACGTGGCACCACTCGCGTGCGGTGCGCCGGGATGCATCTTTTTCTCCGGATATCCGTTGCACTCAAGTGAGTAGTGCTTTTGACGTGTTTTCCCGAGGGGATCGCAATGGTGCGATGCGCCCGACGGTTTTCAGGGCCGAGGCTCGGGATCACGGGACGCCGTTCGGGCATGAGGCGGTGTTGGTGACTTTTTCGTCGGATATCCGTTGGAGGCGAGTAAGTAGTCGATCTCGCGTGTTTTTCCGCAAGGATTACAACGGTGCGATCCGTTTGGTTGTGCGGAGCCTCTTGCACGATCTTGAGAAATGTGGAAGCATGAAAGGTGCTCTAGTGGTGGTTCACCCTACTTTTCTTGTAGCGGATCTTTGGCGAGTGATCGCGTGCACTCCCGTGTGAGTGATTTAAATGCTTGAGGTGACGTGGTTGGCCGTGCCCGGGGCCTTTGAGGTGGAGTTGTTACATCACGCCTTCGCGTTGACGTTGGGTGCTGTGTGCACGATAGCCTTTGGGCTGGAACGTGGTATACTCTGGGAGTATACGGAAGCGCTTGGAGGTATGTGTGGTTTGTACCTGAGACGTTTGTGCACTCAGTTGGGGTTGACTTGGGGCCACACGTCGTGTGGGCCCCACGTGCGTGACGTGTTCTGCTTGGCGTACTTGGACCTCTCGCGGCATAGAGGGTCCTTTTGTGCTCTTTTGTTTGGCTAGCAGGGTGGAGTTTATTTCCCCTGGCTTTGTGCTCATTGGTTTGACCAGCAGGGTTGAGTGGTCTCCCCCTGGTTTCGTCCTTGATGGATTGGCCGGTAGCTGTGATAGCCACCCAGTGCTGGGACAGGCGCTGAACCCCTCAGGGTGAGTTGTGCTGGAGTTGGGTGGTTGCACGATACCCACTCCGCGTTTGGTTGGCCAGTGTTGTACCCTTCAGTGGATGTGGCCAGAGCAGTTCTGAGTTTTACCCTCCAGTGGGGCTGGGCAGTGGGTTACTCATCGACTTCTAGGGTCTACCCTCCAGTAGAGACTGGGCAGTGGGTCACCCGACACTTTCAGGGTCTACCCTCTAGCAGAGACTGGGCAGTGGGTCACCCGACACTTAGGGTCTACCCTCCAGCAGAGACTGGGCAGTGGGTCACCCGACGACCTCTTAGGGCCTACCCTCCAGCAGGGCTGGGCAGTGGGTCGCCCGTCGTCAAGTTCCAGGTCTACCCTCCAGCAAGGCTGGGCAGTGGGTCGCCTGTCGACTTATTCCAGGTCTACCCTCCAACGGGGCTGGGCAGTGGGTCGCCTGATGATGTAATTTGGTTTACCCTCCAGTAGGGCTGGGCAGTGGGTCGCCTGATGATGTGTTAGGGTTTACCCTCCAGCAGGGCTGGGCAGTGGGTCACCCGATATCTGATTATGGTTTACCCTCCAGCGGGGCTTGGTAGTGGGTTGTCTGACGATGTATTATGGTTTACCCTCTAGCAGGGCTAGGCAGTGGGTTTCCTGATGATGTATTATGGTTTACCCTCCAGCAGGGCTGGGCAGTGGGTTGCCTGACGATGTATTATGGTTTACCCTCCAGCAGGGCTGGGCAGTGGGTCACCCGATATCTGGTTATGAATTACCCTCCAGCAGGGCTGGGCAGTGGGACACCTGTTGGCATTCCAGGCTCAGTCCTTTCTTCTAGGCTAGCCTGTGGCTTTCCTCCATGATTACCGGAGCGGGACCCTTGGTTGTACGGGTCGGTGATGGAACGGCTTTGGCTTGAGGAGACCTCTCGACCACAGGGCAGTGATGAGGTGTGGTTTGACTTTCCCTAGAACTCCCAAGTACGAGGGGCACTTTCCCCACCGAGACGCGTTCTTGTGACGCGATCTAAAACCGTGCGGGCGAGTCAGTGCCGCCCAAAGAGGATAGTGTCGAGGTGCGGTGATTGAGCCCCTTGTCTTGCGGTTCGGGGCAGACGTGCGGGATGCTGGGCATCGATGATGGGGTTATGTCAGGGACTGTTGGCGACTCATTTTTCTTGGGCTGAGCTATGGGACGGAGATCCCCTTACGAGTTTGTTCGGGATTCTTGACAGAGCATACATATGTATATACCTCGTTCCCAGTACCCACCTCTTGGGTTTGGTTACTCTCCTTCCGGAAGGGGCGAAGACGCGCGGGGTATGCCACGTGCTTTCCGTGTATAGCTTCTCATGTTTGGACGAGTCTACTCTCCTGCTAAAGGTAGGGAAGACTCAATGAGAAGTTTTTCTTCTCACCGTTTCCAGCTCCTTGTGCCTGGACGAGACTACCTTCTTTCCTCTTATTGGGTTGAGCTAGACTCTTTACTGCACTCCTTTTTGTACTCCTTTACTTTTCTGTTCGCTCTACTACTCACCCTTCGGTACGTCCTTTTGTTGCTCCCTCGAGCCTTCGGGGTATCCTACTGAGTATTTTTATACTCACCCCTGCTTGGGCTTTGCCCGCACTTGGTGTGCCCTTCCAGACGACGGACAGGTGGAGCGTGACTTCAGTGGAGCGTAGGAGCTTTGGAGCTTGGACCGCGTGCGGTGGTCTTGGCCGGGATCCAGGTGGGAGATCCTCCAGCTGTTTCTCTTTTTGTTTACCTGTTGCCGGGTTGTGGCACTTTTCGGTTGGGCACGTGTTTTTCCCCTTTTCTTTTCAGTTTGTACTTTATACTTGTAGTGGTCGATGCACTCTGTGGTTTATTTATAGCAGTTGTTCTTTTACTCTATACTTTTCATTGAGTGTGCTGTGTGTGGGTGTGTTCAGGTGCTTAGGCAAAGGCCTCCCTGAGTTGTTGTGCCTTCGGCGCTGGTCGCCAGCCCCTGGCCTATGGAGGCGGGCCTGGGGTAGTTGCGGCTCGAGCCCGGGTAGGGTCGGGTCGTGACTAAGTGGTATCAAAGGTGGTTCATTCCTTGGGACGTTGTGCGGACGTCCCTAAAAGAGGAATTAGTTGGGATATAGGGCAACAATGTGGATGTGTCTCGAGAGCGGCTCTCAGGTCAGGGAGTCCAGTGATGGTGTGGCGGCCGACGTATCCATTCACCAGGACCTTGATAATCCGCTTGTCGACTCGGCATGCTGAGACACTTGTTGTAGGGGAATTTGTTTGTGCATCACATAGGACTGAGTCTTGACTGTCCTTCTTGAGTCATCTCCCCATCGTTGTTGTTGTGGTATATACATATATGCTCATCTGACCACGACACTCCTTGATAATATTCAGGATGTCTCCGCAAAGACAGCCAGCCAAGATACCAGCTTGGGTACATGACGACGACCCTTTGAGCTACGAGGTCACAGTCCAGGACCCATCATGCGAGCCCCTTTCTTCGGGTGGGCCGGTAGCAGCACCCCCACCTGTTGAGTAGCAGACAGTTTCAGCAGAGCAGGCTGAGCTCGAGCACAGGTTGAGCGCGCTCCGTGAGTTCCAGCGGCAGAGACCATTGAGGTTCAGTGGTGAGCCATACCCTTAGGCAGCAGAGGTTTGGCTCGAGACAGTGGTTCTCCTTTTCAGGCTTGTGCAGACGCCGACAGATCAGAGAGTGGCTTTGGCAGCCACCCTTTTTCGTGGAGCAGCTTGGCGTTGGTGGGGTTTGGTGAATCAGTTTCTTGACGAGTCATCGCTTTCGTGGGAAGACTTTCAGTTGTTGTTTCGTGAGGAGTTTTTCCCCTCCTGCTTGCGCTCCATTCGGATTTAGGAGCTCCTGCAGTTTCAGCAGGGAGGGATGACGGTGGCCGAGTATGCGGCTAGTTTTGCAGACCGTGCATGCTTTTACCCGGACTTGGTCCGTGACGACAACCTCCGAGCGCGGAAGTTTGAGCAGGGTATCCGCCAAGAGATTCGTGCTGTCATAGTACCTTTGGGAATTTCCACATATGTTGGGGTGCTACAACAGGTGTTGGTGACAGAGGGATTCCTGTCATGTTTTGCGGTTGGTAGTGGCAGTGGGCGCGATGGAGCCGGGACGTCTGCCATAGCTAGCAGGCGCCGGAGGACAGGACCTTGATGCAGGTGGCCTTTCCACTACCGGTTTCGGAGACGTGGTCGTATACCACTGTGGAGAAAAGGCACAGGGCCTCAGCCGAAGATTCCCTTCCGTGAGTGGATCCCGGGCCATGGTCGTACACCACAGTGGCGCCGGAGGGTGCCAGGGCAGCCCAGAGAGCACCGGTGCTATGCTTGTGACGGACGAGGTCACTTGGCATGAGACTGCCCGACCCGAGTTGCTGGGAGCATCGGGCAGGCAGCAGGCGCACCATCACGGCAGAGGCAGCACCGTGATCAGAGTGGTACCTAGAGAGGTGGTGTTAGCAGAGGAGCGGGATGAGCTGGAGGTGGGGGATGATGTTACGAGATCTCCCCATCACCACTAGGCGGTCCACGTCAGGCTCTGGGAGCTGACAGTTGGGACCACAGACAGCCGCGAGCTTTGGATGTCTACGATCCTGCAGAGCATGGGATGGTGAGGGGTACCCCTTGCTACTCTTCTACTTTTTGTAGTAGAATTGTTGGGATCTGCGTGTTAAAGGAGTTTCTCCATGCTCCTTGTTTGAGGTGTTACCAGGGTGATGCATGGCGTCGGGTGTGACCCTGTGTTGGTAAGGAAAAAGGCGTGATACCTTTTCCTTTAGTCGATGGTGTTGACTCTTTCGCCTTTTGAGCGTGTAAGAGAACATCGACTGTGGAATCTTGCGTGACCAGATATCCTTGGGTGTTCCACCATATGAATATTCTGAAGGAGGGAATCACCTGGCCTTGTTTCAGGTGCGGGCGGTGATTCCAGTCGCGAAGTGTGACGCAGAGGTTTGACCGGGGAGGTGAGCTACCCACGAGAGCCTTCGGGCCGTTTGAGCCCGTGCAAAGGGATGGCGAGGCTCCCGACCGCCTTTCCCTAACCCCAAAGTCTGGAGTGGGTGCACGATGTCGGCATGGGCCGACCTCGCATGAACGGATCAATCCCTTGGTCTGTGTACGGCGACGCAAAGCTGTGTGTGGGTTCTTCTGGGTATGGGAAAGCCAGGAGTGGGCTTCGTACCCTGTGTTGCTCCCTAGTTTTTCTTTTCGAGGACGAAAATCTTGAAGGAGGGAATGATGTAAGAACCCAGTTTTTTCTGTGAAAGACTTTGGAATATTCTTGATGATATTCCAGAACAGCGCCTTCAGACGGCGTGCGATTACGAGCCCCGGAGTGGCCGAAATTAAATTTTCAGTGCGTTCACACTGGAAATGCTAAATAAATGGGATAACTCCTAAACAGAGTTCCGGATCAGGGATCCGAGTGTACGGATGGATCCGGAATGGGGTTTTTACCCTAGGAACGACATAAAAATTGTCGGCGCTGGATGTTTGGACCCCTCGCCCGCTCCCGGAACGTTAAACGGATAAATAAATAAATTAATTTATTCATTTAATGGCGAAATGATAGTATATCTTAAACGGTGGCTCGGATTGGAAAACCGAGGGCACCGTTGAGTTCGGAGCGTGCCGTTTAACCTAGGAGGGGTATAAGTTTCGCGGGCGCGAGCCGTTTGTGAAAAATGGCCCTAGGGGCGTTTTTGTAATTTGGCGGCCTCGGGCGCTGAGTTTAGTAATTTTTGAACGAGGTCTCGGAATAAAATTCAGAGACCTCCGTTGCGCTCAGAGCGTGGTTCTTAGCCTAGGGGAGGCTAAATCCTGACCCCGTCGGGAGTTCGAGTTCGGGGCCGTCGGGTGGGCGTTTAAGTGTTTTGTACTTAAACACCCCCCCTTCTTCTTCTTCCTCTTCTTCCTCAAACCCCCTCCCCCCTCCTTCACCTCCGGCGAGGTGAGCTCCGGTGAGCCGAATCCGGCAAGGCGGCGCTTCGGCGGCGAAGCTCCGGGCAACGCCCGCGAGGTAGGGTTGCGTATTTGAGTTTTTATTCCCGAACCTCCCTTTGAACCCCAATTTTAGCATCGTTTTGTTGTTTAGTCTTCGAACAAATTCCATGGCCGTGTAGTACACATTTTACTCTTTCCGTCAATTCTTTCGAAATTGAAAACGGAGTTCGGAGGAGACCGCAACACCTCTCTGAATTTTGCGGGTTTTTGGAGGTTTTCCGGCCGGTTTGAGGAGCTCCGGCGGTAGGAGGCGCGGCGGTGCGGCTTCAGTCCGAGGAGGCGGCCGCGGGGCGTCGCGGTGGTTCGGTGGCCAGGCGGAGCGGGTCTGGTTGGCGGCTGGCGTAGACGGAGGAGGCGGCTGCAGACGACGGCGGTCGGCTGGTCTCGGCCGCGGGCGCCGGCGAGCGGAGGAGAGGGGGGCCGCGCAGCGCGCGACCCCCGTGCACGGCCGCGACCCGCGTTTTGCGGGTCGCTGTGGGGAATCAGCTGGCTGCGAGGCGGCCGGTTGGCTGAAGCGAGCCGCGACCAGCTGGCCGCGGCGGTGTGAACCGGACCCGCGGCTGAGCCGCGGGCCGGCCCAAGCAGGGCGGACCGGCCGGTCCGGCCCAAGGGGCTTTGCCCCTCAGACTTCGGACGCCCGTATTTCGGGCTACAGGAGTCCTTTTTGCGCGCCGTCTGCGGCTGCGCGGAGCTTGCGTCGAGGGGAATGTTTTGAGATGGTTTCGGGAAATTTTCATTCCCGAAACGAGGGGTCGCTGAGGCGCGACGCGTCCTTAAGTGGACGAGCGTTTTTCCGGGATTCTTGTTTTGGACGGCACAGACGCGTCCGGCGTCCGATTTAAGCGTTGTCAGTGGCGTTGGAACCCCGGTGTCGAGGCGGAGGTTTCCAGGGTGGTTCCGGGCGTTGAGGCTGGAGTTGAGGTGCGGGCCCCACAGCCCGTCTTTTGAGCTGCGTGCAGCTTCTAGCGACTTTTTCCTCGGTCGTCCGTTTGGGGCGTGCAAGCAGTCGTTGTTGGGTGTTTTTCCAAGGGCGTCGCGTAGGCGCAGTCTGCCCGCCCTAATTCGGCATGATGGTGCGGGGCCCACGAGGGCCGTTTCGGGAGTTGACGGTGATTTCTAGTTTTATCACCGGGTGACCGTTTTGGACGAATGAGTAGTCCATCTTGTGTGCTTTTTCGAGAGGATCGCAACGGTGCGATCCGTTCGTGGTGTTTCAGGACCGGGTTGCGGGTCCCACATGGCACCGTTCGCGTGCGGTGCGCGGGGATGCATCTTTTTCTCCGGATATCCGTTGCACTCAAGTGAGTAGTGCTTTTGACGTGTTTTCCCGAGGGGATCACAATGGTGCGATGCGTCCGATGGTTTTCAGGGCTGAGGCTCGGGATCACGGGACGTCGTTCGGGCGTGAGGCGGTGTTGGTGACTTTTTCGTCGGATATCCATTAGAGGCGAGTAAGTAGTCTATCTCGCGTGTTTTTCCACGAGGATTACAACGGTGCGATCCGTTTGGTTGTGCGAAGCCTCTTTCACGATCTTGAGAAATGTGGAAGCATGAAAGGTGCTCCAGTGGTGGTTCTCCCTACTTTGCTTGTAGCGGACCTTTGGCGAGTGATCGCGTGCACTCCCGTGTGAGTGATGTAAATGCTTGAGGTGACGTGGTTGGCCGTGCCCGGGGCCTTTGAGGTGGAGTTGTTACGTCACGCCTTCGCGTTGACGTTGGGTGCTGTGTGCACGATAGCCTTTGGGCTGGAACGTGGTATACTCTGGGAGTATACGGAAGCGCTTGGAGGTACATGTGGTTTGTACCTGAGACGTTTGTGTGCTCAGTTGGGGTTGACTTGGGGCCACACGTCGTGTGGGACCCACGTGCGTGCCGTGTTCTTCTTGGCGTACTTGGACCTCTCGCGGCGTAGAGGGTCCCTTTGTGCTCTTTTGTTTGGCTAGAAGGGTGGAGTTTATTTCCCCTGGATTTGTGCTCGTTGGTTTGACCAGCAGGGTTGAGTGGTCTCCCCCTGGTTTCTTCCTTGACGGATTGGCCGGTAGCGGTGCTAGCCACCCAGTGCTAGGACAGGCGCTGAACCCCTCAGGGTGAGTTGTGCTGGAGTTGGGTGGTTGCACGATACCCACTCCGCGTTTGGTTGGCCAGTGTTGTACCCTTCAGTGGATGTGGCCAGAGCAGTTCTGAGTTTTACCCTCCAGCGGGGCTGGGCATTGCGTTACTCATCGGCTTCTAGGGTCTACCCTCCAGCAGAGACTGGGCAGTGGGTCACCCGACACTTTCAGGGTCTACCCTCCAGTAGAGACTGGGCAGTGGGTCACCCGACACATAGGGTCTACCCTCTAGCAGAGACTGGGCAGTGGGTCACCCGACGAACTCTTAGGGCCTACCCTCCAGCAGGGCTGGGCAGTGGGTCGCCCATCGTCTAGTTCCAGGTCTACCCTCCAGCAAGGCTGGGCAGTGGGTCGCCTGTCGACTTATTCCAGGTCTACCCTCCAGCGGGGCTGGGCAGTGGGTCACCTGATGATGTAATTTGGTTTACCCTCCAGCAGGGCTGGGCAGTGGGTCGCCTGATGATGTGTTAGGGTTTACCCTCCAGCAGGGCTGGGCAATGGGTCACCCGATATCTGATTATGGTTTACCCTCCAGCGGGGCTGGGCAGTGGGTTTCCTGACGATGTATTATGGTTTACCCTCCAGCAGGGATGGGCAGTGTGTTGCCTGACGATGTATTATGGTTTACCCTCAAGCAGGGCTGGGTAGTGGGTTTCCTGACGATGTATTATGGTTTACCCTCCAGCAGGGCTGGGCAGTTGGTCACCCTATATCTGGTTATGAATTACCCTCCAGTAGGGCTGGGTAGTGGGACACCTGTTGGCATTCCAGGCTCAGTCCTTTCTTCTAGGCTAGCCTGTGGCTTTCCTCCGTGATTACCGGAGCGGGACCCTTGGTTGTACGGGTCGGTGATGGAACGAATTTGGCTTGAGGAGACCTCTCGACCACAGGGCAGTGACGAGGTGTGGTTTGCCTTTCCCTAGAACTCCCAAGTACGAGGGGCACTTTCCCCACCGAGACGCGTTCTTGTGACACGATCTAAAACCATGCGGGCGAGTCAATGCCGCCCAAAGCGGATAGTGTTGAGGTGCGGTGATTGAGCCCCCTGTCTTGCGGTTCGGGGAAGACGTGCGGGATGCTGGGCATCGATGATGGGGTTATGTCAGGGACTGTTGGCGACTCATTTTTCTTGGGTTGAGCTATGGGACGGATATCCCCTTACGAGTTTGTTCGGGCTTCTTGACAGAGCATACATATGTATATACCTCGTTCCCGGTACCCACCTCTTGGGTTTGATTATTCTCCTTCTGGAAGGGGAGAAGACGCGCGGGGTATGCCACGTGCTTTCCGTGTCTAGCTTCTCATGGTTGGATGAGTCTAATCTCCTGCTAAAGGTAGAGAAGACTCGACGAGAAGTTTTTCTTCTCACCGTTTCCATCTCCTTGTACCTGGATGAGACTACCTTCTTTCCTCTTGTTGGGTTGAGCTGGACTCTTTACTGCACTCCTTGTTGTACTCCTTTAATTTTATGTTCGCTCTACTTCTCACCCTTCGGTACCTCCTTTTGTTGCTCCCTCGAGCCTTCGGGGTATCCTACTGAGTATTTTTATACTCACCCCTGCTTGAGCTTTGCCCGCACTTGGTGTGCCCTTGCAGACGATGGACATGTGGAGCGTGACTTCAGTGGAGCGTAGGAGCTTGGGAGCTTGGACCGCGTGCGGTGGTCGTGGCCGGGATCCAGGTGAGAGATCCGCCAGCTGTTTCTCTTTTTGTTTACCTATTGTCGGGTTGTGTCACTTTTCGGTTGGGCGCGTGTTTTTCCCCTTTTCTTTTCAGTTTGTACTTTGTACTTGTAGTGGTTTATGCACTCTGTGGTTTATTTATAGCAGTTTTTCTTTTACTCTACACTTTGCATTGAGTGTTCTGCGTGTGGGTGTGTTCAGGTGCTTAGGCAAAGCCCTCCGCGAGTTGTTGTTCCTTCGGCGCTGGTCGCCAGCCCCTGTCCTATGGAGGCGGGCCTGGGGTAGTTGCGGCTCGAGCCTGGGTAGGGTCGGGTCGTGACAGATCCTGTGTGGGTCATCTCCAACGATCCTGTGTGGGTCAGCTCCTAGAGATCCTATGTGGGTAAGCTCCTAGAAATCCTGTGTGGGTCATCACCAGTGATCCTATGTGGGTTAGCTCCCAGTGATCCTATGTGAGTCTGCTCCTAGAGATCCTATGTGGGTCAGCTTCTAACGATCCTGTGTGGGTCAGCTCCAGCGATCCTCTGTGGGTCAGCTCCTAGTGATTCTGTGAAGGTTAGCAGCAGAGCCTCTTAACATAGTAAGATGATTTAGTAGTTACATCTAATCATCGCTAATACTGTACCTAAAGTTATACTTGGTGTGAGCTGATTCAGTACCTCAGTATTTTCCTCATGATTGAGATGGATTACTTGAAAACTCAGGTATATGTATGGGCATATACCTAAGTAGGGTTGTCTGTTATTTTCATACTTTGTGGTTTATCCTTGATGGATTTTGTGAGACCTTGAGGGTCTCGGGTCCCTTACTGAGTATCATTATACTCACCCCTGCATGGGCTATACCCGCACCTTGTTGTGTTAGATGTAGATAACGAACATCGCTGACTGAGTCTGAGAGTACCAGGACTGGATGGTACCCAGATGTGGACCATTCGGCGTGTCGGTATGTAGAGGAGACGAGTGTACATGGAGTGATGAGGAGGCGATCTATACCTACCCTTCAGGTAGGAACATCTGAGGATAATCCAATAGCTATCTTTTCTCTTTCTTCAGTTGTATTTTATTTCAGTTGTACTTGTATATTTATAGTTGGGTTTGTATTCCGACACCTTTTACATTCAGCACTCTTTTTGTTATACAATTTGTTTGTGTTCATATCTTGTTTTGTGCTTGGTTGCGTGTGTTTACAGGTTATAAAGGCAATGCATTTCCAGTTTTAGGGACTACGCCTTTCGATTCTAGTAACCATCCCCTAGCCTATGGAAGACGGGCTTGGGGTAGTCACGACAAGGGCCCCGGGGGACGGGTCATAAAAAATTGGTATCAGAGGAGTCGGTTCTACCACAGAACATAGGACTCTGATCTTTCTTTTAATGATAATAGTGTTAAGTGTAGTGAGTGTGGTTATTAGTTTAGGGAATCCAGTGTTGGTGCGGCAACCGACGTATCCATACACCAGGACCCTGAATTTTGATTTCCAACTCAGTGCAAGAAAACACTGATTGTGAGTGCTGCATCCCTTTAGCTGCGGGAGTCAGATGAGGCCCATGAGAAATCCTTTGAGTTTCTTTTACATTCAGATGAAGAGATAGTGGAAAGTATTTTGGTGATTAATTCCTCTAATGAAGAAGCTAACAAGTTGATGGGAAGGTTTCTTAAAGTAGCAACCACTGAAGAGCAGAGTGCATAGATTGAAAAGAAAGACCTTATATTGATAAGGGGATACAATGAAGGTAAGATTAATCAAGGGGAGTACATGAAAGCTTGGGACAAGATGACTTCTCTCTTTGAAGACTTACTAGAGGGTGTTCCAGACACACTGGTATCCTCTATCTCTTGGAAACTTCTTAGGGATAATGCATCTACCAGGCTCAAATTTCTTTTCAATGGTTCTAAAACTTCTCTTAATAAATGAATTGGGTGGTTTCTCACTTTTACCTTAAAAGTGTTTTTGAAAATAAAAAAGTCACTTTGGAGTGGCAAATATAGCCAACTAGGGTTCTGAGAGTAGCATGCAATGATAGCCCACCGAGCGATGAGGCCTCGGTGTAGGGCTCTTTTTTAGTAGGGGCACCAGTGGTACCATTCCCCGTTGGGCCACTGATTCCACCAGCCCCAGCAGCAGATGGTGCACGCCGCTTGAGTGTGTTACATGAGTTCCAGTGCAAGAGGCCACCCTGGTTTAGGGGAGAGACGGACCCACATGTAGTTGAGGATTGTTTGGAGGCTGTAGTGAGAGTCTTCCTACTGGTAGGGAAACCATCCAATCTCATGGCGATCCTTGCCGCCATCCTTCTACAGGTAGCAACGAGAAGATGGTGGAGCTTGATGCTCCAGGTTCACAATGAGGTGATGCTTCTCTGGGCAGATTTCGAGAGCCTGTTTCAGGCAGAGTTTGTCCCAGCGACTCTTTGCGCAGTACACATACAAGAGATTCTTCATCTGTAGCAGTGCAACATGACTGTAGCTCAGTAATCAGTGAGGTTCACTGACCTCTCATGTTACTCCACTGATATGGTTCGGGACCCTTTCTTCAGGGCCCAAACCTTCGATCAGGGACTTAGGCAGGAGATCAGGGATTCAATGATCTCACTCAGCATCCCGACATAGGAGGAGGTGTTAGAGAGAGCCCTCTTAGTGGAGAGTTTCCTTGATAAGCATTCACTAGTAGCGATATCCACCACCAGTCGTCATGTAGTGGAGTCTTCTGCAGCTGGTAGTAGACAAATGTCACAGAGGTCCAAGGGGAATAGACCTATAGGTGGATGACTGCATGATTCAGGATCAGTTGTGCGGGGAACTCGAGGCGGAGCTGATCATGCCAGGAGTGGGCAATGTTACACATGCAGTAGGTAGGGTCACATGGATCATGAATGTCCGACCCGTCGTACGGATGATCAATAGATGGTCAAAGGACCGCCCAGGCAGAGACAAAGATTTGACCGAGGAGGTCCACAGGGAGTAGGCGAATGTGGCAAAGGAGCTGGTCGTGTAGCTGGAAGTGGGAAATGATTCGAGATGTTACCACAACCACCACTAGGAGGTCCACCCTGACTGCAGGGAGCAGGTGGAAAAGGGAGAGCTCTGCTCTAGGAAGCTGAGGCCTACGATCAGGGCACTCTGAAGATGATATGAGGTACGATCTGTGTCTACTCCACCTTAGCTGTAGTACTCCTAGACACATGTTACGATCATTATTTTATTGCCACTGCCCTCGTTTGGAGCTTGGAGATTCTGATGGAGACGTTGGCTCGATCCTTACAGCTAGAGACTCCTACGGGAGAGGATTCAACGATTATGAACTGGTTTTGGTAGTGTGAACTTACTCTAGGAGGTGAGAGCTTCGGATGAGATATTCTAGTAGTGGCGTCGAGGCCTTAAGACATCATATTGGGTATGGACTGGTTATCTACAGTCCATGCTCAGATTGACTGTATTAGGCGCAAAGTTTGGTGTGTCTGCATGGATGGGACCAGGTTTACCTTCTCCGACGAGAAGGGAGCCTTTGCAGCATATGATGGACTTACCTGGAGGAGAGTACAGCCGATCACTCATCAGTTGGCTAGCCTTACCCTTGGAGCAGTTGATGTGGAGAGTCCGAGATATCCTTTAGTGGTGGACCAATACACGGATGTCTTCCCTAATGATGTTCAGGGTCTACCTCCTCATAGAGAGGTGGAATTTTACACTGACTTGTACCCTGAGATGGAACCGATATCTGCACCAGCGTATCAGATGGCTCCTGCGGAGCTTTGTGAGCTGTGGGTATAGCTAGAGGACTTGCAGGGGAAGGGATTCATCTAGCCCAGTGTTTCCCTTGGACAGCCCTGATTCTGTTCGCCAAGAAGGCGGATGAGATCTTGAGGCTTTGTGTTGACTATCAGCGCCTGAACCAGGTGACCGTGAAGAAAAAGTACCCACTCCCGAGGATTTAAGACCTCTTTGATTAGTTGAAGGGAGTACGGTGGTTGTCAAAGATAGACCTTAGATCAGGCTATCACCAGCTCAGAGTATAAGACGAGGATGTGCAGAAGATGACCTTCAGATGTCGGTATGACCATTATGAGTTCTTGTTTATTCGATTTGGTGTAACCAATGCTCCAGAAGTGTTTACAGGAATCATGAATAGGATCTTTCAGACATACCTTGATCATTTTGTAGTAGTCTTCATTGATGACATTCTGATCTACTTAGCTACCGAGGAGGAGCATGCCTGTCATTTACAGGTAGTACTGGACACACTCCAAGAGCACTAGCTTTATGGTAAGCTCTTGAAGTGCCAGTTCTAGATCCGAGAGGTTCACTTTCTGGGACATGTCATATCATAGGATTGAGGTTCAGTGGATCCAGCAAAGATTGAGGCGGTACTTTCTTGGGAGCCACCCATGAGTACAACAGAGGTTTAGAGTTTTCTGAGTTTGGATGGATACTACTGGAGGTTTGTTCCAGACTTCTACAGAGTTGCAACACCACTATCAGTATTGACAAAGAAGGGGAAACCCTTTGTTTGGTCGGAGAAATGCCAGCAGAGTTTTCAGGAGATGAGGAAGATTCTGACTAGTGCCCCCCATCTTGATGCTTCCAGAGGAGGTATTAGGGTACGTAGTCTACTACGACGCATCAGAGACTGGTCTCAGATGTGTCCTGATGAAGGAGCAAGTAGTGATTGCATATGGTTCTCAACAGCTGAGAAAACATCAGCATAACTACACTACCCATGACCTGGATTTAGCAGCAGTGGTCTTCGCCTTGAAGATGTGGAGACACTATCTGATGGGAGAACGTTTTACAGTCTAATATGATCATAAGATTCTTAGGTATATATTTTCTCAGAAGGACCTGAACCTGATACAATGACGTTGGCTTGAGTTCCTCCAGGACTATGACTTAGAGATAGTCAATACTCCTAGGAAGGGGGAAATTATAGCAGATGCACTCAGTAGTAGGACTAGTATACAACTGCTAGGTGAGTCAATGAAACAGTTGGCTACTTTGCAGATATCCTTTGTGGATAGAGATAGAACAACTTTCCTTTAGTCTCTTACAGCCATTCTCCCACTTCTTCAGTGAGTCAGGAAGGCACAACGTGGGGATGCAAACTACGAGTCATGACATGCTCATATATCCATAGGATAGGCACCTGATGGATTTTATGAAGGTGGGGAGCACATCATACTCTTCTGAGGATATACCATGGTACCAGTTTCGCTTTGGGAGGAAGTGTTGAGAGAGTTCCACACATCCCCTCTAGTGGTACATCCAGGAGTGGCGATGATGTACCAGGATCTTTGACGATAGCACTGGTGGCTGGGAATGAAGAAAGCAGTAGCAGAGTTTGTTTCTCAGTGCCTCACTTGTCAGCAAGTGAAGGCAGATCATCAGGTACCAGCAATCTTGGTTCAGCCTTTAGAGGCCCTAGAGTGGAAGTGGGATGGGATATCCATGGACATCGTGACATGAATTCCATGTACATACAGAGGTCATGAATTGATTTGGGTGATCATCGACCGACTAACCAAGTCGGCCCACTTCCTACCAATCAGAGAGAAGAGATCAATAGAGAAATTGGGACACCTCTATGTGCAGGAGATTGTGCAGCTACATGGAGTACCTTCAACGTTTGTATCTGATCATGATGAATGTTTTACTTCCTGGCTATAGAAGGGGTTGCAAGAGGCTTTCAGGATGAAGCTTCATTTGAGCACCGCCTTCCATCCTCAGACGGATGGTCAGACTGAGCAGACCATTCAGATCCTCGAGGACATGCTACGTGCATGCGTCCTCAACTTCGGTTGTAGTTGTTAGGATGACTTGCCTTTGGTGGAGTTTGTGTACAACAAAAGATATCACTCCACCATTGGGATAAAACTCTTGGAGGTGTTTTTCGGGTGACCTTGCAGATCACCTTTGTGCTGGACTGACCCAGGGAAGTCAACACTAGTGGGACCAGAAATGGTACATGCTACTACAGAGAAGGTGCAAATCATCCAAGAGCGGATGAAGACTACACAGAGAAGACAGAAGTCGTATGCTAATAAGAGAAAGAGACCTCTGGAGTTCGAGGATTGCGACCACGTATTTCTACTGGTCTCACCTAGACGAGGTTTACAGAGATTTGGCTGAGGCAAAAAGTTATCTCCGAGGTTCATCAGACCTTTTCAGGTCCTCAACAGAGTTAGCGAGGTGGCTTACCACTTAGCTCTTCCACCTCAATTGCACCAGGTGAATGACGTCTTCCACGTATCTCAGCTGAGGAGATACGTGCATGACCCTTCCCATGTCATCAACCATGGAGAGATGGACATCGACGATGGGGCGACTTTTACGGAGGTTCCAGTTGAGATTGATGATCGACAGGAGCGAGTCCTTCGTGGATGGTCGATACCTCTGCTACACGTTTGTTGGTAGCATGGAAATATTCAGGAGAGAACATGGGAGCAGGAGGCTCATATGCATTCTCAGTACCCCCACTTGTTTTCCTAGTTTGAGTTGTGGCTTACGGGGACATAAATCCATGAGGTGGGGAGAATTTAAAGACCCAGAATTTCCATGTAATTTTTTTAAATAAATGGGAATTTTATGAGTCTGTGAAAATTTACTGCACATGATTCTGAGGCCCGGTGTTCCCGAAATAAATTTCTGAACTTTATTTCAAGTACGTTCAGTAAATGTGTGAGTGGGTTTTTATAACTTTTAAATCGGTGCTCAAAATTGAAATCCGAGGGCACCATTGAAATTGTAGCACCGGTAGTCGCTTAAGGAGACATTCACCTCGACAGCAGTTGGTCAAGAGTGAAAGATAATTTTTGGGTTTTTTGTGGAAATAATAAAATAAAATAATCAATCATTTTATTTTATTTAATGTAACCACCCACTTGTGGATATTATGGTGGTGGGGACCACCCAATGATTGAAACCTCTTGAACTCCCTATTAAGTGAGGAGAAACCTCTTGAGCTCCCCACTTAATTATGCCAACCCTCCCCTTAATTTATTACGCCAACCCTCCCCTTATTCTATTATGCCACCCATCAATTAATTAATTAATTGAATTTGAAATTATGCCAACTTAATCTATTAAGTTGGAAAATCCTCATTTTAAGGTGGAATTGGGGGAAACTCTTGGAAAAAAGGGAGAATCTTGGAGAATTGGGAGAAAAGCTCTCCAATGAAGAATTCCAACGAAGAACGCCGACCTCGACTTCGACTTTCTTCCTCGGGAAATCCTCCAACATGGGACGTCTACAATCGAAAATCATCTTTCCCTCCTCAACGATGTCATCTTCTCCCTCACAATCTCCGTCGACAAATCAAATGAGGTAGGGGGTTGTTATTGAAATCTTGAATTCTCTCGATCATTTCCCACGTTTTTGGAAAGCATGGAGAATGTGGATCAACCAAGATGAGTTGATCCACAATTTGTAATAAAATGTTGAGTTTTCATTCTTGAATCCTGATTCTATTAAATCCGCTTGCTACCACCCTAACACGGAGGGTGTGGGCCAAAAAAACATGGCCCGACCTCTCCACAGTTTATCTTGAGGTTTTTTGTATTCCTCGTAATAGAAGAAGGCGACGACCAGTGCCAGTGGTTGACTCCAGTGGAACCCAAGAACTGTCAAGAAGGCGACAAAGGCAATGAAGGCGGCGAAGAAGATAAAGCTGAAAAAGGCAACGACGCCGCACCGCGGCCTCTGCGCTGATCCGTGGCTGAACCCCCATGGATGAGCCACCGGCCCGCGGCTGGGCCGCTGTCCACGGCCGAGCCGCTCCAGTCGAACCACCCCGCAGCCCTGATCCGCTTTGGCCGAGCCGCCCCATGACCAAGACACTCTGGCCAAATTGCCCCATGGCCCTGAGCCGCTCCGGCCGAGCTGTACTGTGGGCCCGAGCCACTTTGGTCAAGCCGCCCCGCAGCCGAGTCACTCTAACCAAGTCGCCCCACGGCCCCGAGCCACTCCAGTCGAGTTGCCGCGCGGCCTCCGCCCTCCCGGTCGAGCCGCCCCACGCCCTCATGGCACCCCCGCGGCCGAGCCACCATCCGTGCCCAACCCGACCCACGACCTACATCGCCCCACGACACCCAAGACCTTCGTGGCCCCTCGCGGCCCTCCCGGACTTCTGGACCGCACCACGGGCCGGGTCGGGTCGGTCCGACCGGGTGGGACTGGACCCAGACCTGATACGACCCTTTACTTTACTTGGTCCATAACTTTGGCACCAGACGTCTATTTGACGAACCGTCAGTGGTGATGGAAATCTTGGAGTGAGACAGTCCCTTTGGTATACCCACTGGAGTTTTGGATAAAGATGGGGAACAATCAGGTTGGATCGAGCACGAATCCAACTGGGCCCTTAGGACTAAAAGGCTAATAACTCACAGATTGGGCATCCGATTAATGTACCGTCTGTTGCGTTGAGACCCCATTGACATGGAGAACATTTGAGATAATACTTAGTGGGACATCGTGGCATTTGGATAATCAACTAGTGGATTGGGGAGTAGACTCTCCCGGAGACGAGAAAGCCTAGTGCGGAAACCCAGTAGCTGGCTGTGACGAGAAGAGTGCTCTCCTAGCGATCCTGTGTGGGTTAACTCTAGAGATCCTGTGTGGGTTAGCTTTGAGAGATCCTATGTGGGTAAGCTCGTAGCGATCCCGTGTGGGTCATCTTCAGTGATCCTGTGTGGGTAAACTCCTAGCGATCTTGTGTGGGTCAGCTCCAGCGATCCTGTGTGGGTCAGCTCCTAGCGATCCTGTGTGGGTCAGCTCCTAGCGATCTTCTGTGGGTCATCTCTAGTGATCCTGTGTGGGTTATCTCCCAACGGTCCTGTGTGGGTCAGCTCCTAGGGATCCTGTGTGGGTTAGATCCTAGCAATCCTATGTGGGTCAGCTTCAGTGATCCTTTGTGGGTCAGCTCTTAGCGATTCTGTGCAGGTTAGCAGCAGATCCTCTTAACGGAGTAAGATGATTTAATAGTTACATCTAATCATCTCTACTACTGTACCTAAAGTTATATCTAGTGTGAGCTGAGTCAGTACCTCTATGTTTTCCTCATGATTGATATGGATTACTTGAAAACTCAGGTATATGTAAGGGCATATACCTAAGTAGGGTTATATGTTATTTTTATACTTTGTGGTTTATCCTTGATGCATTTTGTGAGACCTTGAGGGTCTCAGAGTCCCTACTGAGTATTGTTATACTCACCCCTACATGGGCTATGCCCGAACCTTGTTGTGTTGGATGTAGACGATGGAAAACACTGACTGAGGCTGAGAGTACCAAGACTGGATGGTACCCGGAGGTGGACCATATGGCATGTCGGTACGTAGAGGAGACGAGTGGACGTGAAGTGTTGAGGAGGAGATCTATACCCACCCTTCAAGTAGAAACCTCAGAGGATGATCCAATAGCCGTCTTTTCTATTTCTTCAGTTGTATTGTATTTTAGTTGTACTTGTATCTTTATAGTTGAGCTTGTATTCCGGCCCCTTTTACTTTCAACACTCTTTTTGTTATACAGTTTGCTTGTGTTCGTATCTTGTTGTGTGCTTGGTTGTGTGTGTTTACAGGTTATAAAGGAAATGCCTTCCCAGTTTTAGGGATTACACTTTTCAGGGAAAGTCGCCAGCCCCTGGCCTATGGAAGGCGGGCTTGGGGTAGTCACGACACGGGCCCCGGGGGACAGGTCGTGACATATATGGAGAATAAAAATTAAACAAATAAAAATTAAAAATAAGTAAATTGAGAAAAATATTAAACATATTATTAATTAGATAATTATTTATAGTATTAATAAATAGTATATATATTATATATATATATGAATATATATAAATATGATTTATATAATACAAAATATTGCTTTACACATAGAGTAATGGATAATTGAATGTTGTTTGATTTTTCAATTTAACATAGATCAAATATGTGTTATGTTGATTTCACATATACATAATTAATGCATTTTTATATACAACACACACACACACAAAACTTATCCATTTTTTCGAAGTGTAATTATTTTGAATTTATTTAATTTCACTCATTTTTAACATCAGAAGATTAAATATTCATTAATAATGTTGAAAATATATTTGTAAAAAAATATTTATAAATAAATATATTTATGAATGTACATTTACTATATTTATACATTTATAATTTTAAATTAATAAATAATATTTTTTTAAAATTATTCATATAATTATAAATAAATAATTATATATATTTCAATAATTATTAAATTTATAATAAATTTATTTAAATAATGAATATATTTACTCTATTAATATTTATATATATTTATTATATATATAATTATATAATTATATAAATAAATAAATAAATATAATTATTTAAATAAATATATATATAATTATATAAATATATATAATGATACAAATATTATTTTTAAAAAATATTTATATACTTATAAATAATAATTATATATTTAAAATATTATAAAATTATAATAAATATTTTTAAGTAAATAATATATTTACTATATTTATATTTATATTATATATATATATATATATATATTATTTACAATTATAATTATAAATCCTTTATCAATGCTTAATTAATAAGCACTGATAAAGATAGAGATTTATGAGCGCTAAAAAAGCACTAATAAAATACATGTTTATTAGTGCTAAAAAAGTGATGATAAAGATGCATTTTATCAGTGCTTATTACATAATTACTGATAAAAGTTATCTTTATCAGCACTTTTTTGGAAGTACTGATAAAAGTGTCCTGATCTATTTAAAAAACCCTAACTAGTCATGAACCCATCGTGATATTCAAAGCTTTCTAGGGAATCCACCCTCTACCAGTGCTCCTCCTAGGTGAATCGAAGCTCGAATCAAGGTTCAAACTAATCCAAGGCTCAAATCCAAGGATCAAACTATTAAAGGGTCGAATGAATCTATGGATCAAACACAAGTCTTTCTCTAATTTCTCTTGAATGTAAGAATTTCTCTACTTTCTCTTGGGGAACTCAGGATGTAAATTATCAATGGTTCTGGACATGGTGGAGAATTTTTTTCAAATTTTAGTGTGGTTAGCCATTTTGAAGATTTGGATGTGGAGATCATCCATTTTGATGTTTAGAATTTTTAGAGTGTGTAACACCTATACTGCGAGCCTTCCTAGCTTCGCTCCTAGGCCATACGAGCATCTATTTTCTTATCAATTTCATATATGAATTAATATTGGGGATTTGTGAGCTACTTTTTTATGTATATGAAGTGTGGATGAATTGTGATTTATTTTCATTGGATAAAAATTAGAATTAAACCTATTGTAGAAGTCCCATCCCATTTTACATCGTCTATATATTTTTGTATGTATCAATTTCCATGATGGTGATTGGGTAGCCTATGAAACTGCTTTCTGGCGTATTAAACTGACTAGTTATTTTCATATTTGTGTTTTATAGACTTTAGATGGGGAGTGATGTTTTATAGATATATTAATTTTGTGATTCCACTTATATTTTTGAGTGAATTAAGGGTAGTCAACTTAGAAAATGTGACCTCACGGGAGTCATTCCATCTCAGTGGAGGATAGTGTGTATGGATAGATATTGCAAGGGTTGGTGTGTTTTTTCTACATTGTTTGTGATATATCTTATTGATGTGTATTATTTATTTATGCCAACTTCTTTATGGGCCTCCCTAGAATATCAAGGATGGGTCAATGTGTATTAGATGGCCTCTATATAATCTTTCAGATGGGTAGATATGATGTGATGACCTCCCTAGAATCCTTGGGATGAGTCAGTGTGGTGATATGACATCTTAATAGTCTTTATATGTTTTCAAATATTTGATATACCATTAATATTAAATATAATAATTCCTTAGGTTGTTACACCACTTGTTCCAAAATAATAGAATGAAGGTTATCAAATTATATATATTAGATTTTTTTAGGCATTCATCATTTTAGGTTTACATGTACTGGTTCCACCCCTAGGAATCTCTGATTACCATCCATGTATATGAAATAACTCTATTTATTAATTTTTTTATCAATACATTTTTATATCTTCTAGTTGATTGAATGAGAGTTTATTATTCTTGTTTATCATATTTGGGTTTCTTATTACTCTTTAATTTCCTATATTATATTTTCATTTGTTTAGGGTATTTAAGAAAGACTTGACATGTGTCAAACAATAGTTACTATTTAAATTTGTTGCTTGAGACTCATCCCCATCTCTTTTATAGAAACTTTCATTCTCATTAGTTTCATCTCCTAAATAGTAATTTCATTTTGTTACTTGCGACTCACACCTATCTCTTTTATTTTGCTTATACTACTCTGAGAAGTAGTCATCCCATGGATGACTATGACTTAGATTATTTTAAGCAACATAGGTGCATGTACAAAAGATATGGAGGATGTGTTTCGAATAAAAAAATGCAATGACAAATGTTCGGGAGATGAGCTAACGATCATGATAGTTTTCTATAACTTTCACCTATGAATGAATTCATAGGATAACTCCTACCATAGTGGAGTAATTCTTTTCTTAAATTCAGTTACCAATTTTCTTCAAATCATACTAAAATTATTTGAAACAATCAAATGTTGAGTTTCCCTATTTAGAATTGTCTATAACTTCCACCTTTTATAATGAATATCTTATGTGTATTTATTAATTTATTGTAAAAAACTAATATTTTATGAATACAATTGGATGTATATGAATAAAAAATAGATGCATGCTAATAATTTAAAATAATAATATAAAGATGGAGTTAAAGAGTTCCTCAAGTTTTCAAGAGAGAATACATACGAACCTTCTCAAATCCTTTGTCTGTGTTTATGTTGTTGTTATTCAATAAAAATTAGTCTGGAAAATTTGGAAGAACATTTTATTTGTCACAAAATAGATGAGATCTATAAATTTTGGACTAAACATGGGGAAAAAAATGAACGTGCACACCAATTAGGATGATACTATGGTTTATAAATCATTTGATATGAATACTAGTGTAAAAGATATGGATATTGCATGTAAAAAATGACGATGAAAATTGAATATCACCTTATTGATTGCCCAAAGCTGCTTTAATAGTAAAATAGTTGTTCCAAGAGACCATTGTATATCGGTTGTACTAAATAAAAAAAAAAATTCAGTTGTATTGAAGTTATATAATTTAAAAGATGGAAGTGGATGGAGTGACACCAACTTTACATAACTACTTGGTCTCCTGAATGATATGATACCAAAAGAAAATGAACTATTGAGTCTAACACATGAATCTAAAATAATGACATGTTAAATGGGAATAATCTCTAAAAAAATACATGCTTTTCCAAATGATTGCATATTTTTTCTCAAGGACCATCACTAATAAAATACCCTAAGTGTGGACCAAATTGATGCAAGAAAAATGAATCAAGTCCTTCAAAATATGTATGGTACGTTCTTATCATTCCACAGTTTAATAGACTATATGCATGCCGGTGAACCGTGAGATAATTGATATGTCATGCAGATACAAGAATTAAAGATGGGAACCTACGTCATCTAGCATATTATCAATGGAAGAAAATTGATTATGAGTATATTGAATTTTGAAATGTGCTGAGAAAATTTTGTCTTGCATTATCTACAGATGGAATAAATCTCTTTAGTGTATAGAGTAATACTCATAGTACATGGAATGTCATGTTGGTAAATTATAACTTGTCGCCATGGTTATGCATGAATCAAAAATACATTATGTTGTATCTACTTATATCTAGACTAAAGAAACCCAGTAATGATATTGATATCTATTTGGCTTCATTGATTGAAGATCTGAAATTGACATGGGATATATGTGTTACAATGTATGATGCTCATAGAAGAAAAGAATTAACATTGAGGTCCATGTTGTACGGGATGATAAATGACTTCCCAACTTATGAAAATTTATCAGGATATAGCATTAAAGGAATGTTGGGGTGTCCCATTTGTGAAAAATGCACATACTCGGTTTATTTGAAACATTTCTCAAAGACCGTGTTTTTAGGAAATTGGAAATTTTTACCTCAATAACCTAAATACTGATCCTGGATGAAATCATTTGATGGGAATATCGAACAAGGTACAACACCATCTTAAATAATGTGTGATCAACTATATGATAATGTAAAATACATTGACACTATTTTCGGTAAACTATTTTAAAAAAATATTACAAAATCAGGTTGGAAGAAGAGATCAATTTTCTTTGAATTATCGTATAGGAATTGTTTGTATGTCAGAAATTTTCTTGATGTCATGCATCTAGAAAAAAATGTATTTGATAGTGTTATTGACACGTTACTAAATGTTCAAGGAAAAATGAAAGATAGAATCAAGGCTATGTTGGACTTGATTGAAATGGGGATAAGGGAATAGTTTGCATTAGTGAAGGGTAAAAGTCGGACTTTTATTCTTCTAGTAGCTTACTCTCTATCCAGATAGAAAAAATTAAATTTTTTTATTTTTATTAATAGTGTAAAAGTTCCAAAGGGGTATTCATAAAATATCAATAATGTCATTTCAATGACTAATTTGAAGTTACAAGGAATAAAATCATACGACTGTGATGTCTTGATGCAAGATTTGATGCCCATTTCTTTTTGTTACATTATGCGTCAAAATGTATGAAATACATTAACTAGACTCTATTTCTTTTTTTAAATCCATATATAGTAAAGTTATAGAACCAACAAAGTTTCTAATCATGAATAAATAGTTTTTAGTCATATTATGTAAATTAGATATGTTCTTCCCACCATGATTCTTTGATATAATGGTCCACTTGATGGTTTACTTAGTTAGAGAGGACCAACTATGTGGTCTTATCTATTATATATGGATGTACCCCATTGAATGATATATGAATATTTTGAAAGGGTATGTTAAGAATAAAAGCTGTCCAAAAGGTTGTATTGTATAATGATATATTATTGAAGAAGATATTGAATTTTATACCGATTACCTATTAGATGTTGACACCATCAGTCTCCCAAAGTCTCATCACATTGAATGCCTTATGGGAGAAGGGACTTATGGAATAGATGTTGTTATAATTACCTTGACAAATCAGGAGGAATCACAACATTAAATTTTACATAATAGTAAATATTTTAATCCATACATTGAATCCCACAAGGAAATTGTTATAGATTTTAATACATTAAGGGATGAAGTATGGATATCAAATAAACATAATTAACTATCTATAGGATGGTTTCGAGATCAAAATTTTTAAGGACTCTTCTGAAAATTTGAATTCAATTGCCGAACGAATTCAATGGATAGCCAGGGAATCAAATGAAAATGTCACATCTTACACTGGTTTTCTAATCATTGGTTATATGTTTTATACAAAAGAACACAAGGACTGTAGTACGATGAAAAGTAGTGGTGTTGTGCTTGTGGCTGAATCGATTCACATATCTGGTTCCAAGGATATAAATCCAATTTATGAAAACATATCATATTTTGGCAGTATCAAAAAAATATATGAGTTGTATTATACAACATTTAAAGTGCTTATTTTCCATTGCAAATAGGTTGACAATATGAGTGTAGTGAAAGTTGATGAAATGGGCTTCATGAAGGTGAATTTCAGTGTATAAGGGGAAAAATAAAATCCGTTCATAATGGTATCACAAGCAGTGCAAGTATTTTATGTATCAGATCCAGAAAATAAGAATTGGTTGGTTATCCTATTGGCAACTAAAAAAAATGTTCATTCATATGAAAATTCAATTGAGGATGATCCTTTCATTGGTAGATCACAATCAGTTCATGATGATACCAATGTATACAATGTCTTGTATGTTAGAGGGGACCACAAATAGGGGATTTGGATTCTCAATAGAGGAAACAAATCCCTAAAACTTTTTAAAAAATAGAGTTCAATGATAAGGTAAAAATGTTATTTAATATACTATATTTTTATTCATAATATTAGATGTTCTCTACTAAATTAACACAATATAAATTAAATGTTTGACTACAATGTAGATAATTTATTCTGCACATGATGATGTTACCAATTCCTTAGAAGAAAAAAATAAAATGAAGGAAACCCTTTGGTAAGATGTAAAGGTAATGTTACGATATATTTTCACTATTTTACTAAAAAATTATATAAGGGAATGTTGATTTAATTTTCATTATTCATTCTAGAGTTCATTTATTTTAGAATATTTTTGTCCATATTTCATGCCATTAAAGGAAGAGTAATGACACTATCTATTATCAACCATGGAGTTAATTTTGATGTCTTCACAGTAAAATAATTTTCCATAGAATTAATGTATTGTTTCATATTTATGTTCAATTTATTTCTTTTTAGTATTACTCACATAATAATTGTTTTCTTATACAGGTGAATTATTTTATTCAAGTTGGGGTGTTCTATCCATATTTCACACCTTTATACACCAAAACTTCCACAAACTTATTCACCCTCAAAACATTTTCACCCCTAAAATATTTTTATTTATCAATTTTCTTAAAGTTCACTCCATTGTTCAATCACAGAGGTAATCTTTATGTTTTCACAGTAAAATCATTTTCCATATAATTAATGTATTGTTTCATATTTATGTTTTATTTATTTATTTTTAGTATTTCTCACATAATAATTTTTTTCTTATATAGGGGGATTATTTTGTTCTATTTGGGGTGGTCTATCCATATTTCATTCCTTTATGTACTAAAACTTCTATATAAATCTTCTCCCTCAAAACCTTTTCACCCCTACAATGTTGAAATTTATCAGTTTTCTTCCAATTCCCTTCACTTCTCGATAAAAAAGGTTATACTTATGTTTTCACAGTAAAATAATTGTACATATAATTAATGTATTGTTTAATATTTATGCTTTATTTATTTATTTTTAGTATTACTCACATAATAATTTTTTTCTTATAAAAGTGAATTATTTTGTTTGAGTTAGGGTGGTTTGTTCGAAGTTTCTCATGATCACGAGTGATTGGTCTTTGAGCCTGCAATTGAGATAATGACAACAAGGAACTACATAAAGAATGCATACAACTATCATGAAAAGGTTAATCACTACTACTTATTTAAATAATTTTGCAATCATTTTATCTAATATTTGTAATTTAATATACTTATCATTTTTATCTAATACTTATTTAGTTTCTTTCACAGATATTTTGGTAAGTCATATTGATTTGATGTTCTTAGAAAAAAACATTTCTTGTTGAATTCTAAAAGAGAACAGGAATCTCATGTGGTCATTATGGTGACTTCTAATTATTTAATGATCACATGAGATTCCTATACTCTTATAGATTTAAACAATGAGAAAGTTTTTTCAGCTAAGAACACAGATTCAATATATAGTTTTGATAGTTTGACAAAAAAATATAATATAAATTATTGTAACATTGGAAGTTATGATTGTTTTGAGACTTTAGGATGTTTAAGAAGAAACTATACCTCAATCTGACACACGGTGTGACCAGTATAACTCCAAGTGCTTGTTTTTATTTAAAATTAACATTAATTTTAGTAAAAAAGACAACTGACATACTCAAAATTGAGAAAAAATAATCATATTGTTTTAATACATTATTAAAATTTTCCATAATTCATTTTTAACATGTAGGAATTATCCACACCACAATTTGACACACGATGTTCCCAGTATGACTTAAAGTGTCCATTATCAGTTTAAAATCAACATTTTAGTTCAAAATGTGTCACTAACTGAACACCAATAAAATTCAATTGTATTTTATTGAAAATTTATGAAAATAATCCATAATTCATTTGTGACATGTAGGAACCAGTTTCACATCAATATAGTACACAATTTGATTAGAATGAGCGAAAGTGTATGTTTTCAGTTTAAAATGACATTTTAGTAAAAAAGACATGTGATGTACTAAAAACCAAGAAAATGCTCATATTGTTTTTATACTTTATTATAATAATTTATAAGTAATTTTTGATGTGTAGGAATCAACCAAACCTCAATCCAACACATGGTGTGACCAGTATTACTACAAGTGAGTCTTTTTTTATTTAAAAATGACATCAATTTTAGTAAAATGGAAAATTGACCTACACAAAACCAATAAAAATAATTTTTATTATTTTGATACTTTATGAAAATTATAAATAAGTCATTTTTTATGGGTATTAATCACACACACCTCAATCTAATACATGATGTGCCCTGTATGAATTGAAGTGTCCGTTATGAGTTTAAAATCGACATTTTTGTTCAAAAAGTGTCACTCACTGAAAACAGATCATACACACTAGTATTTTCTTGATAATTTAGTAAAATTATTCATAAGTAATTTTTGATGTGTAGGAATTGTTTTCACATCAAACCGATACATGATCTGATCCAAATGAGTCAAAGTGCGTGTTTCTAGTTTAAAATGACATTTTAGTAAAAAAGGCAAGTAACGTATCCAAAACCAATAAAATGAACTTATATTGTTTTGATACTTTAGGAAAATGATCCATAAGTCATTTAAGATGTGTAATAATTATATTCACCTCAATACGGTGCACTATGTGACCATTATGACTCCAAGTGTGTATTTTTTATTTAAAATTGACATTAATTTTAGTAAAATGAAAAAATGACATACTCAAAACTAAGAAAATTCATTCAGATTATTTTGATAATTTATGGTAATGATCCATAAGTCATTTTATATGTGTATAAATTAGACACACCTTAATTTGATACATGATGTTACTAGTATGACTCAAAGTGTTCGTTATCAGTTTAAAATCAATATTTCTGTTCAAAAAGTGTCACTCACTGAAAACTGATCAAATGTGATCATATTTTATTGATAATTTAGGAAAATTATTCATATGTCATTTTTTATGTATAGGAATAAATTTCACATCAAACTGATATATTATGTGATTGTAATGATTCAAAGTGCATGTTTCAAGTTTAAAATGATATTTTAGTAAAAAAGACAAGTGATGTACTCAAAATTGAGAAAAATCATTCTTATTATTTTTAAACTTTAGAAAAATGATCCATAAGTCATTTTATATGTATAAGAATCATTCTAACCTCAATTCAACACATGGTGTGACCATTATAACTACAAGTGCGTCTTTTTATTTAAAATTGACATCAAATTTAGTAAACTAGACAACTGGCCTACTCAAAACTGAGAAAAAAGATTCATATTGTTTTGATACTTTAAAAAAATGATCCATAAGTCATTTTTTTCTGTAGTAATCATTATAACCTTAATTTGATATATGATGTTTCTGGTATGACTCAAAGTGTTCATTATCAGTTTAAAATCGACATTTTAGTTCAAAAAGTGTCACTCACTAAAAACTGATCAAATGTGATCAAGATTTTTCTTATACTTATTTAATTAATTTTATAGAGATAATTATTGAATATGAATAATAAATGGTGTGACATGCAATAACCAACCACAAATCAATATGATACACAATGTTCCTGGTATAACTCAAAGTTTAGTTTAAAATTAACACTTTCTGTTAATTTATTTCTTTATATTATTACTAACATAAGAATTATTTTCTTATATAGGTGAATTATTTTTCTTGAGAATGGGTGGTTTGTTTTAAAATAGCATGAGTCAGGGCCAAGATCAAAATAAAAAAGTACATTGATGTTTTTAAATGTATATATCAAGTTATACTTATGTAATTATATAAACCAATGTTTGAAACATCTATAATATTGTGTTTTTTTCTTTTATTTGTGTTGTAAATTTAATTTCATTTAAATTATTTATTGGTATTTGATTTTGTTGATATATGGTGGTGTTTATGGTGTTACAGTGTGCTTTTACAACACATTTCATTGGTGTTGCAGTGTGCTGTTACAACACACTGCAATATGCCCCTTTATGAGTGCTTTTGAAAGCATCGATAAAGGGGTACTTTATTAGCATTTTGAAAAGTGATTTTAGATGGTTTCTTTATCAATTACTTTAATACTGCTAATAAAGGCATCCTTTATCAGTGTTAAATAAAAGTTCTGTTAAAAGAAAAGGGCTTTTAATCTTGCTCTGGTTGTCAGCACTTCTCTAGCACTGATAAAGGCCATTTTAGTTCTGTTAAAGGCCTATTTTGTAGTAGTGTTATTATTTTTAATAAGATATTTCTATCCTGGTCATATTTTCTCATATGATTATGATCTAAACCATGATATAATATTGATAAGTTTTCCATTACTAATTATTTGGTCTCTCCCCATTCTTTTGTTTCCATTCTCCAAGTAATGCAGATAAGTGTGACCTATGAGGATTTTATAAGGGGGTCTAGTGTGGTTTGATTATGAAGATATATTTACAAGTATTGTAAAATAAGTTTCTTATATATCTAGTACTCAAAGTCACTAAAAATTTATTTCACGGTATTATTAGATTATTTTTATATGTAATGATAAAGTTAGAAAAATTATGTGAAATATATATATGTTTATCTTATGTCATCTCACTTTGTATCAAAGCCGGTGTTTAATGAAATTATTTTTAGCACCAAACTCGGAGTGTGGATTAGGGGCACTTCAGTTGGTATCAGAGAAGAGTTTAGTAATTTTTGAGGATTGGTGTAGTTATTTTGGAAACTATTAATAGATAAATTTAGTGAAAATTTTAACTCATCGATATTTTTTGAAATATTTTTTTTTCAAATAAATTTTATTTCTTCAATAGCATGTGTTACATGCAACATCGATTTTAAATGAATTGAAATATAATATTAAATTATAGTTATCACATATCTATTTGATTGGTGGGTATGAATAAAATAAATAAATTATGAAAAATTTATGGTTAAATTTTAATAAATTAATTCATTGGGTGTTAATTAATTATAAATAAAAATAAAAATCATTTTAAAGTAAAAGAGACATTTTTCTAAAAAACTGTTTTTATGCGTATAATGTATTTTTATCTTAATAAATTTAATTATCCAATGTTTTTAATTATTTTAATGAAAATTATATATTATATATTAAATCAAATGTTTTAACGTTCATTTAATAATTTTTTTCTATGCATGAGATAAGAATAAACCAAGTTTTATGCTTAAAAATGTATTTTTCTAAAAAGAAGTTTTCATCGCAAATTTTAAAATTAATTCCCACCAATTATAGAAATTTAATTTGATAAAATAGATTCTATATTTGGAATCCAAAGGTTAAAATTTAGTAAATAGGTCCCTTTTATTTTTGGTCAATATGAATAGTAACCATGGTAAAATTTATCACCTTAGTAAAGGGAAAATCAGGTTAATCTAGGTTAAAAATAAGTGATAAGACCATAATTTTTATTATCCTAATTATTATTAGATTAATAGAATTAAAAACTTATTAACTTAGGTTTGTAATTGAGTTTTTTAATATAAACTTTTCCAAAAAAACGACCAACCAGGGAAATCTAGGATCCGGGTGAGCCCGATCCTAAAAATATTAGATAAAATAAATGAAAGGTCAAGCATTATGATGGGTTTTACCAATACGGGGGTGTATCAATCCATGCATATCCACATCCATTATTGGGGCATAAAAATACATGATCCCAAAAGGACACATCGTACTCATATCCATGATCGTTCTCTTTGACAAGACATCCGCCACTTGGTTTGCCTCTCTATCAGCATATGAGATAACCAAATTGAGTTGGTTGAATTGATTAAGGAAATAAAACCATAGAGGTATAAGTTTCCAGGGCACATACCTTGTTCTTGCATTAAAATACTTAACAGTAGTTTTAGAATCAGATTCAATCCATATGAAATTCCAATTATGTTAAATAGTATATTTAATGGTATATATTATTTCCCATAACTCAGCTTCACAGGCAATTCTAATTTCAATATAATAACAAAACAATCTTTTAAAAAACTACAGTGGGTGAAGAATACCCCTACACAACCCGAGGGCCCTATAATTTTAGAGGATACACCATCAAAATTGACTTTAATCCATGAAATGATTGGAGGAATCAATCGAATGAATTTAAGATCCATAGGTTCCCTTGGTCTGCCCAAAACACCCAACATTCTTAAAATATTCAGGTCCTTGATATTGTTGTTCATGGTTCCCACTTAAAATCTTGAAGTATAATAAACCTCTTTATGTAAGGAATCATAAATTTATGTATGTAGGTGGTATTTTCATCGAAGAGCATTACATTTCATGCATTCCAAACATCAACAAACAAAAAATCCACTGCTGCTAGAAGAAGGTTTTGAACTTGGTCACTCAGTCCAGTGTAACTAATACACACCATGAAACCATCCAGATACATATCATCACATATATTGATACCAAATAGTGTACCTATATAATTTCATATCTCCCAGGTGAAACCAAAATCCATGAACATATTTTGTACATTTTCTTCAACTCTCAATCATAAGTGAAAAACTAACACAAGGTACTGTCCAACCCTCTTCAATTGATCATGTGTGGGAAATATATTTTATCTTATCTTACAAAGAATAAAAAATCATGAGGGTTGAATGAAATGTACCTTAAATTTTAGTAACCACAATGGTTTCATGCTAGTTCCTTCACATTCCAGCTTATAGTGTTCCTTGGCAATAAAGTTCCAAATTAATAAAAAAATATAAAAAATGATTTTAAAAATAAATTAAGTAATATAATTTGACTGAGTTAATGCGTTCCATGAATTTTTTAGATGAAAATGACACATAATTTTTATTTTAAAGAATTATATTCAAATTATTCCATTATATTGATGTATTTAAAGTCAAATTAAATGAATACCTGTTAAAAATGACATTAATGACATTTTATGATACATAATATTTTATTAAATGATATAAAATTTATAAAAATTTCATACTCAAAAAAATGAATTGGATATAGTTTTAAACATCAACTATGGTCTATTTATGGGTCTTTTAAAATTTTATAGTAACATTATTAACCCCTAAAGGGTTGAAAACTTTAATATTATGGTAATTGTCAAAAGGGTTAACAGAGGGTTAAAACAAAAATTCAAGGGTAAAATATGATCCAAACTTGTCCAAATTGTATTGTATATGATTATTAAGACTCATAATAATATTATTTTTGAATATTATAAATATTTATCCATTTGGACATCAAAATTATTTTATATTAATTTAATATTTTAAGAAATTCTAACGGTGCCCCTCCCCTCAATTAGAAAAAGGAACCCCTCATTTATCTTCTTCACACATCTTTGATCCTTTTAAATTGAAAAAAATATTCAAATCTCTATTATCCACCCCTAGAAAAATTATATATATTCTTTTATTCCCAAAATACCAACCCTAGATCCATTATAGGAGATCTAAATGAGTTACTTCAAAGAAGAGGTAATCGCCTTAACTGATCACTTTCTTTTTAATTATTATTTTACATCATCTAAATTTATTTTATTATTCATAAAATAATAAATCAAATATATTAAATATACTTTAATTTTTTTATTATTATTAAAAAACCTTTATTTATCCTATTTCCATCAAATGAGAGGTCAAAATATCGCTCGTGTGTACGTATGACTTACCGTCTATACAATTCATTTATCATCACCATATTTTATGGATGGGTATTATGATAGGTTTAATGTTTATATATTATAATTATGAAAAAATTATATTTCTATAATTATAATATCATATTTAACTTCTTACCTTCCAAACTATTGGAAAATGATAACATCAATCGTGCGTGCGTGTGGATGACCACCTCCACGAAGCGATGTCATTCATTTTTCATTTCTATTTTACTTGGATGGTAATAAAGATGAATTTAATGAATATATATTATATATATTATATATTAATTATTATTTAAAGTTTATTTATTATTTACCTTTCTTTCATTTTATCCTTCAAAAAAAACGTCATTCATGCATACATATGACCTACCATCTCCATGAATGGTGTAATTCATTTTTCTATCTCTATATTTTATGAATGAATCTAAAAATATATATAATTAATATATATGATATTTATATCATGTTTAAAATTATATATATGATATAACCATGATCAAAATACAAGGACCAAAACTACCAAACTAGAAAATACATGAAAAATAAAGTAGATATCACACGAAATAGTAATTTTAATAAAGAAGTGTTGATAAATGGGTGATAAAAGGTTATAAGTAAATCATATATTGTATGATATATATGATTTTGGTTCTATAACATATTTATGATAAATCTATATTTATTATATAGGAGGTTCCAATGCATACAAAGGAAGTCAGACCTAAGTTAAGGTATTTTCATCTCACTTTTAAATCTATAGGTCACATTCCTTATACACCACTTGTTTCTTTTGTGTGTCATATATACTAACCATGACTTTATTTTATGATTATTATTATTAAAATTAGGTTGATTTACATATCCATATAATTCTATTTCTTTCATAGTACTTGTGATTCAAAAGTTACCAAATTGATATGGGTTTTATTATCAATCTCATTGTTTATTGGGATTGTTTACGATTAAGTTTTTGATGATGAAATATTATGATATAACTCTCAAGAAACTTATTATTTTTATTATCCTAAGGTTATTTATTGAAAATAAATGTTTTACTTTAACTTTCCTCACCTTAAGTTCTCAAGAAATAGAAAATAATTTTTTAATAAAATTTGACTTTATTTCTCTCTTCAGCCAAAAAAACTTTTTCTTCCATATCGATGTTTTGAAAAAATGTTTTAAAGAAGTTTTTTACTATTTTCATATGTTTTTTATAGTAATTTTTACAATTTTTTTAATTTTTACAATATGGTTTAAAAGTAATCTTTTTATCATTTTCCAAATAAGGTACTTTTTGACCTTTTCTACAAAAATGTGAAGGAATGTTTTATTTTAAATTATATGACCTAGATAGAATTTCCAACCATAATGAAAACTCAAGGTTTTAAAGATTCATTTACATATTTCCAAGTTTATTTTTAAATAATTTATTTCATATTTTTTTAAAATATTTTTATTTTAAAAGTTATTTTCAAAATGGAAAGGTTATTTTCCTCAAGAAATATTTCAGTGATATTTTAAAATAATTTTCATATATGATAACTTAATTTGATGTTAATTATGATTTACTAAGAATATAATCTAATGATACCATTATTAGTCTTTCTGTAGATGTTAAATGTTTATATTTATGAGATTATTATAGCACCCATTTATTTTTCATGGGTTATGTTATAGTGAATTGATAAAATGTTTATGAAAACCATTTTATTTTTATGGGTTACGATGTGATGATATGATTAATGTTTTATTATCTTGTAGAACATATATGTATAGTTTTTTCTATGATATTGGTTATATTATAACCAAGGATTTTGGTTACATTATAACCAGGGATGGTGGTTATGATATAACCAAGGATGGTGACTATGTTATAATCAAGGATGGGTGGGACCTATATCTCCCTCCAATGAATTGGATAAAGATTTATATACCATAAGATAAATAGTACTAGAATGGGGGGTGAACCTAGTTTAGTAAGGAACTCTATCCACTATGATAGTCTTGGGAGTGAATCTTGACTACTATGATGGTTTTGGGAGTAAACCCATTCCATTATGATAGTCTTGGAAATGATCCTTGACTACTAAGGAAATTATTTTCTATTTTTATGTGTATTCCACTAACTTATGTATTATTTTAATGCTATAATCTCATGAATCATGTTATTTGATTAATTTATGATTTATGTCTTAAAATTTTCCAATACTCATGCTATGGATCAAGATTATGATCTATGATATACAAGGTATGATTTTAAAATGTTATGCTTATATTCTTATACCCTTATGTTCATGTAATGATCAAGTGATCATTGATATCTCCATTGTTTACCCTTATTGAGAATCCAAGATAACATTTTCTTATGTTTCCTCTCCTTAGGTTATGAATAAAGGCACTAAGTATGATATATCTAAGAAGGGATCTAATTATAAAGCACTTAGTGGGAGACGATGTAGATCTTTTATGAACCAGTTATTTATATATATATATTTACAAAGGTAGTAGACCTATACTATTATAGAATAGATTGTTATGTTATACAACAAATATTAATTTTTTAAGATTTTATATATATGTATGAAAATTATGGGTTGATATAGTTTGTATCATATAAAGTTTTAGTTATCCTTTAGAAAATAGGATGATATAACTTTAGTGAGATCCTTGGGGATTAGTCTATGAATATGATGAAATTTTAAATATTTGGTAATGATTATGAATGTCATATGTTAAACTTAACGTTTCATAGAATAAGGTGTCACAATTTTGATATCCTATAAATTATTTTTCATGATTATGTGGTTTTCCATTATTATTATTATTGCTCACAATATTATTTCTGGTTTTAGTATATGAATGGAACTAGAAAGAATCATGTTAATGATGAATGTGATTAACAATGCAATGATTTTCCAATCTCCAGTGTTCATAACATGATAAATTTATTCTATATGTTTATTTTCTAGAAGGTGAAGTAGATAAATGGTGTAATATTATCAAGAACACAAAGCAACAAGAAGAAATTGACTCTATAGAGTAGGATGATTTCAAGATCTTACTTATCAATAAGTACTTTCCTCATATTCTTTGTACAAAAATTTAGAAGGAATTCCTTAAGATGAAATAGAAGTATTATGAATACATTGGTACCTATGTGGAAAATTTTACAAGACTTGAGAGGTATTCTTGTGGTATTATCATCTAGTCTAAAAGTAAGGTTGAATGATTCTTCAGTGGCTTAAAACCAAGTCTCCAAAGGGCATTATCTATAAGGGACTTTAATAGTTATGAATAAATCATTCAACGTGATATAAATGTGTAAATTGGGATTGGAGTTACTCATCAATACCATGGTTTTGATATGAAAACAAATATTGAACTCAAAGGTAATTCTAAAAACCATTTAGATAAGAATATGAGATTTCTTTTATTCTCAAATAATGGAAGGAAACATGGAGGAAATTTTCTTAAGGGAACTGGTAAATGTTTCATGTCTATAAAGAAAGGTAATTTTGCAATTGAATTACTAAGTAATGGGAAGAAGTTATCTAATGATGAAAATATAGATAAACCTCCATATAATTCACCACCCATACTCCATTTATTAAAAGTATTGGAATTATTCCAACCGATGCACAAATATGAAGGTTAATAATGATGATATAAATCATCAACCGATTAATCCTATAGATGAAGGGAAATATCATGTGATCACTATTTCTTATGAGGGATATAAAAATGATGTGGTGAAAGGTATACTTACCATCCTCTATAGAACCGATAATGTCTTATTTGATTTTAGATTTACTCACTATTTCATATACAAATAATTTAATAAGGGTATCACTATAACACCTTAGTGATTAGATTTTTAATTAGTAGTGGAAAATACTAATGGTATGATAATCATATCTAAATTATATGATTCTTATCTGGTTGAATTTTTTAAGAATGTGCTTTATACAAATAATGTTATTATTTCTATGGTTGAGTATGATGTTATTATGGGCATGGATTGGTTATATATACACAAATTCCACATCAATCACCAAGGAAAGAAATTAACTTTTGATATTTTGAACCAAACTATGATAATTTATTGGTGTGATAATAAATATTAACTTCTAATTGAAATCACATCCATTGTATGAGTCTCGATTCCTATTCAAAAGTGGTGTTTATCTTATATGGTTGGAGTGAAACTAAACATCAAATATATTCCTATTATGTATGAGTTTGTTGATGTCTTTATAGAATAATTTATTGGTCTTCTATTTAATCGTGAAGTTGATTTCTCAATAGAACTCATACTTGGTTCTAAACCCATTTTAATGACTCTATATAGAATGTTCTTGATTGGGTTGTAGGAACTGAAGGAAAAAATCCAAGAGAGTCTCAATAAGGGATTCATTTTTCCAAGTGCATCGCCATGGGGTGAACACGTTCTTTTTGTTAAGAATAAATATAAATCAATGAAAATTTTCATTTATTATCGAGAACTTAACAAAATCACTATCAAGAATAAGTATCCTATACCATGTATTTATGTCCTATTTGATCAACTGCATCGAGTTAAATACTTTTATAATATTGACCATCATTCTAGAAATCATCAATTAGGGTTTAATAAGGAGGACATTCCCAAGAAAACATTCAATAAAAGGTATGGTCACTATGAATTTATAGTGATTCCATTTGGTATTACCAATACCCCTATTATCTGTATAGATTTAATAAATAGAGTCTTTAGATATATACTTAATAAGTTTGTGGTAGTCTTTATAGATGACATTATTATATATTAGAAGGGTAAAGAAGAACATGAATATAATTTGATAATTGTGATGAATAATCCGAGGAATGAGAATATTTATAAAATTTTTACCAAGTGTTAATTTTGGTATTGAAAAGTTTCATTCTCAGCTCATATAATCTCAAGTGATAGTATATCAGTAGATCCTTAAAATAAAAAAGTTATTGAATGTTTTTTTAGACCAACCACTATGACTAAGATCCATAGTTTTCTTTATTGGGAGAGATATTATTAGTATTTTATGGAGAATTTATCATGATTTTATAATCCACTCACCAAGTTAACTTGGAAGGGTGATAAGTTCCTTCAAATATATGAACATGGAGAAAATTTCAAGGAAATGAAGAGAAGGTTAATTATTGAATCTATGATTACTATATCCTATAGTGGAGAAGGGTTTTTAATCTATAGTGATGAATAAAAGAAGGGGTTGGGATGCTTTCTCATGAGGAATGATATAGTCATATCTTATTCCTCACAACAATTGAAGGTTCATGAGAAAAATTTCACAACTCATGATTTGGAGTCAACTAAGGTATTTTATGAATTAAAGATATAGAGGAATTATATTTATGAATAAAGGTGTGATATATATAATTTTCATAAAATTTTAAATTATATTTTCACATATAAAGAGTTGAATATGTTATAGAGAAGATGGTTGGATCTGATTAAAGATTACGACTGCTTGATACATCCCCACCATAAAAAAGAAAACAAGGTGGAAGATGATCTGATTCAAAAGAATCATACTAGTTTATCTATAATGAGGATTAAAAAAGATCCAATATATCTATATTTTCAAAGGATAGATATTGAAATCTTGAAGGAAGGGTAGAAATATTATCTTTCTAAAATGAGTGTCTAACCATTCATCAAAATGAAGATTGAAGAGGTGTATAAGGAAGATGTAGAGTTATAGAATAAGGTTAGAAATGTTCCTATGTTTAACCTTGATTATGATAGAATAATAAGTTTTAGGAACTATGTATGAGTCTCGTACGTACTGTATTTAAAGAAGGATTTATTGGATGAGGCTCACAGTTCATTATTCTCAATTTATCCTAGAATAAAAAATTTGTATAGTGATTTGAAAGAGTGTTTTTGGTATAAAAAATGAAGAGAGATATTAAAGATTATGTTTCTTAATTCTAGTCATGTTAGAAAGTTAAGTCTAATAGATAGAGGTATAAAGATATATTACAACCATTACCCATACCAGAATAGAAATGGAAAAACATCACCACTGATTTTTTCATCAGACTCCCCAAAACATAAAAAGGGTATAATTCTATGTGAGTTATAGTAGATTTCCTTAAAAATTAAGAAAAATTAATTTCCAGTATTGAATATTTATCTTTGGACCATATTTACATAATTTATAATAATTAAGTGGTAAGGTTTCATGGAGTACCATATTTTATTATATTTGATCGAGACCTGTGGTTTACCTTGATGTTTTGGCGAAGTCTTCAGTGGGCTCTGGATACAGAGTTGAGTTTTAGTATGGAGTAATATCCTTAGATATATGGTCAGTATGAGATAACAATTCAAACCCTATAGGATATATAGAGATATTTTTCTATGGTTTTTAAAGGTCATTGGGATCAACATCTTACTCCAGTTTAGTTTTCTTATAATAATAGCTTTCACTCGAACATTTAGATGGATACTTATGAATCCCTCTATATAAAGAAGTGTAAAAATACAACATGATGGGATAATATTAGAGAAATAAAGATACTGGGACCTAATCTAGTTGAGAAAATTATAGATAAAGTTATATCCATTCAACAATATATCAAAGAAGCTCAGAGTTAACAAAACATTTATGCTGAAATTCATTAGTGTAACCTAGAATTTCATGTTGGTGAGAAGGTTTTTAGGTGAATTTTTATATGGAATATGGTTATGAGATTTATAAATAAGGTAAAGCTGACCCCTAGTTATATTTTTTCTTTTAAGATTCTTGATCGAGTAGGGATGGTATCTTATTGCTTGGTACTTCCACCAAACTTCTATCAAGTTCACAATGTGTTTGATGTATCTCTCATGAGAAAGTACATACCTAATTCATAACATGTACTAAAATAAGAGGTCATAAAACTGTAGAATTATATTTCTTACAAACAATAACCAGTAGAGATCTTCAATCATAGATATAAAGTGCTATGGAACAAGACTACTCACCTTGTGAAAGTTCTCTGGAGAAGTCAAAAATTTGAAGAAGCTATATGGGAACCTAAAAAATTAATGAAACAAATATATAATATTTTTTTGTATCAGAGTGATGAATTTATAGGGAAAAATTTATTTTAAGGGGGGTAGAATGTAACACCATAATATTTTATGAAACAAATATTTTTTTCAAAAATATTAATTTCTTCAATAGCTTACATTACACGCAACATCAAGTTTAAACGAACCGCATTATACAATTAAATTATAGTTAACCCCTAGAAATTAGATTTGAAATTATGAATAGGACTAACTAAATTATAAAAAATGTATGGTTAAATTTCTATAAATTATTTCTTTGGGTATCAATTATTTAGAAATAAAAATAAAAATGATTTAAAAGTAGAAGAGATATTTTTTTTCTTCTAAAAACTGTTTTTATGCACACAATGTATTTTAATCTTCATAAATTAAATTAATCCCTATTGGATAATTATTTTAATCAAATTTATGTATTATATGTTAAATAAAATGTTTTAAAATTAATTTAATATTTTTTTTCTGGGCATGGGATAAGAATAAACCATGTTTTATGCTTAAAAATATATTTTACTAAAAAATGATTTTCATCAAGTGTTTCACACTTATTTTAAAATTAATTTACACCAATTATAGAAATTTAATTTTATAAAATGGATTCCATATTTCATATTAGGAGGTTTAAATTTAGTAAATAAGTATCTTTTTTTTTGGTCAATATGAATACTAACTGTGGTGAAATTTATACCTTATTAAAGGGTAAATCAAATTAATCTAGGTTAAAAATAAGTGATAAGGCCATACCTTTTAATTATAATTATTATTGGATTAAGTTAATTTTAACCTTATAAACTTAGAATTGAAATTGAGTTGTTTAATGGACACTTGTCTATGAAAATTACCTATATAATATTTAAAGAAAAGAAAGTTACAAAATGTCACTCTCATAGTTTTTAATATATATCATGTGTTATAATTGGGAAAAAAAGTTTTTATTATTGAATATTAATATTAATTATGTGTATAATAAAATTATTTTCATGATTTAAATTTATTTATAATTTTTTGTAAATATAAAATGACATTAAATGCTTATGAAATACCGTTGTAGTATTTATCTAATTAATAAATATATATATAAAATGATATTAAAAATATTGAAAGTAATATAATTTGAGTGATTTAACGAGTGTAGTGAATTTATTAGATTAATATGAAACATTAATTTTATGTTAAAAAATTATATTATAATTCTCCCTTTGTCTCTATGTATTTAAAGTCAAATTAAATGAATATTGTTAAAAATGACATTAATGATTTTTTATAATACATAATATTTTATTAAATGATATAAAATTTATAATAAATATTAAATTCCTAAAAATGAATAGGATATGGTTTAAAAAAATGGTCCATTTATAGGTCTATCATTTTATAGTAACACTATTAACCCTTAAAGTGTAGAAAAATTTAATATTATGGTAATTGTCAAAAGGGTTAATGAAGGGTTAAAACAAAAAACATGGGTAAAAATGTGATCCAAACTTGTCAAAATTTTATTGGATGAGATTATTTAAACTCATAATAATATTAGATTCCAATATTATCAATTTGGATATATTTTTACATCTAAATTAATTTATATTAATTTAATATTTTACGAAACTCCAAGGGTGGCCCTCACCTCAATTATAAAAGGGCACCCCTCATTTCTCTTATTAACACCAATTTTATTTTTATAAAATAAAAAAACTATTCCAATTAATATTATACACTTACCTAGTCACATTATATAGGTTCTAGTATTCCCAAAAGACCAACCCTAGAGCCCTTATAGAAGATCTAAAGAGTTATTTCAAAGAAGAGGTAATCGCCTTAACCAATCACTTTCCTTTTCATTATTCTTTTACCTAATATAAATCGATTTTATTATTAATAAAATAATAAATTCATTATAATAAATATAATTAAATTTTATTATGATTATTAAACCACCTTTATTTACTCTCTTTCTAACAAATGGGAAGAGGAAATATCGCTCATGCATATGTACGACTTATCATCTCCATGTAGCGATTCAATTCATTTCTCATCACCATATTTTATAGATGAGTATTATGATGAGTTTAATGATTATATATTATAATTATTATATAATTATACTTATATAATGAAAATATAATATCTACCTTCTTACCTTCCAAACCATTAGAAAATGATAACATTGATTGGGCGTACGTGTGGACTACCACCTCTACAAAGCGATGTGATTCCTTTTTCATTTATGTTTTACTTGGATGGTAATAAGGATGTATTTAATGAAAAAATATGATATATATGATATAATATTTATTTTATAAATGTTATTTATTATTTTACTTTATCTCTTTTCATCTATAAAAAAATGAAAACAATGTTCATGCGTCTTTTTGTCCCATCGTTTGCATGAACGGTGTAATTCATTTTTCAATCTCTATATTTTATGAATAAATATAAACATGCATATAATTAATATATATAATATTTATATTATTATTAAAATATATATATTATGGAACCATGATCAAAATACAAGTACTAAAACTACCAAACCCGAACACACATGAAAAATGAAGTAGATATCACCCAGAAGAGTGATTTTAATAAGGAGGTGTTAAAAAATGGGTGATAAAAGGTTATAAATAAATAATATATTTAATTATATATATAATTATTGTTATTTAATATATTTATAATAAATATATATTTATTATATAGGTGGTTCCAATGCGTATGAAGGAAGTTGGACCTAAGGTAAGGGATTTTCATCTCACTTTTATTTTTATGGGACACATGCCTTATACACCACTTGTTTATTTTTTATGGTGTATATACTTCCCATGAATGAATTTTATTATTATTATTATAAAAATTATAGGTATTTAAATATCCATATAAGGATATTTCTTTAATGGGACTTGTTATTCAAAAGTTACCAAAGTGGTGAGTTTTTTTTAAAGGTTGGGGCCGAAGCCTCATTTTTATTATTAAAGCAAAGCAAAGACCTCTTTAACTGGGTAGAGGGAGACCCATTACATTTCCCAAAGGCCCAGTGGGCATTTATCCCATTACATGACCCGTAGGCCCATTTTTTTGGCCCAAAGCCCATTCTGTGAATAGTACTTCTACAGTACCCACGTTGCTACAGTACTGCACAGTTCCGCCGCTGCTACAGTGCTCTGCCGCCGCTACAGTGACCTGCCACCACTACAGTGACCTATCGCCGCTACAGCGCCCATCGTTGCTACAATGTCGCCGCTGCTACAGTACGCTACAGTACTGCTACAGTACCTGCGCCCAATGGGTTTTGAACCCCCATTTTTCATGTAGATTTAAGGGGTGCTTACCACTAAGACAAACCCCAACTACAAAAGTACATTGGGTTTTTAGGCCCAAGGGGGTTACCCGATATAGGTGGGCCGTCACCCACCACCAGACACCTCTATGTACTCCCCCAGCCACAGGCCCAGGTGTAACGACACCCAGGCTTTCAGGCTAGTTCCGCACGGGGTAGAGGGGCCCACGAGTAAGTGTTTTATGTTACAATCACATTATTTATTAGGATTGTTTATGATTAAGTTTCCAATGATAAAATATTATAATCTACCTATAAATAAACTTATGAATTTTATTACCCTCTCTTTATTTATTTTAAATACATGCTTTAATTTCATTTTACTCACTTTAAGTGCTCAATAGGTTGAAAATATGTTTTTAAGGAAATTTGACATTATTTCTCTCTTCGTTCAAATTTTTTTCTTGCATATCCATGTTTTCTAAAAATGTTTTAAAGATGGTTTTTAATATTTTTATATGTTTTTAAAATAATTTTTACCCATTTTTAATTAAAAAAACGGTTTAAATGAAATATTCTTTTCATTTTCCAAATTAGGTACTTTTTAACTTTTTCCACAAAAATGTAGAAGGAATGTTTTCTATTAACTTATAAATCATGAAAGGAATTTCCCACCATCATGACCAATCAAGGTTTTTATGCTTCCTTTAAAATTTTCCAAGGTTATTTTTAAAGAAAATTTTTTCCATAATATTTTTAGAAATATTTTTTATTCTTAATTTTATTTTCTAAATGGAAAGGTTATTTTTCTTAAGAAATATTTCAGTGATATTTTAAAGGAATTATCATAGATGATAAAATCTTTGATGTTAATTATGATTATTTGGGATATGATACAATGATACAATTATTAGTATTTCTATTTATGGTTAATTGTTTTTACAAGATGTTTATAAAACCCATTTATTTTCCAAGGGTTATGTTAAAGTGAATTGATGAAATGTTTTGAAACCTCTTTTATTTTCATGAGATATGATGTGATGATATGATTAATGTTTTATGATCTTGTAGAACACATATATATGGTTTTTATTATGTAATAGTGGTTATGTTATATCTAAGTATGATGGTTTGATTATAACCAAGGAAAGTGGTTATGTTATAACTAAGGACGGTGGTTATGTTATTACCAAGGATTATTGTTATGTTATAACCAAGGATGGTGGGACCTATATTTCCCTCCAATGAATTGAGTAAATATTGAAATATCATAAGATAAATAGGAATAGAATGGGGATGAACCCATTTCATTAAGGGACTCTGTTCACTATGATAGTCTTGGGAGTGAACCTTGACTACTACAATGGTATGAGGAGTGAACCCATTCCTCTATGATATACTTTTCAATGAGCCTTGAATACTAATAAAATGAATTTATATGATTATATGTATGAAAAAAACTTATGTATTATGCCAATTTTATGCTCACATAGATCATGTTATTTGATTCCATTATGATTCATGTCTTATGAACTGTAAAGACATATTCCATGAATTGAGATTATGATATATGATATTAAGGGTATGATTTTGAAATATTATGATCTATTGGATGCTGCTATGGTATAAATGAACCTAGGGGTAATCATCATGAAAAGGGCTGGCTGATTAGTAACTTGATCTTCACTCGGTGCATGATGATTGTGCCTAAGATGGTGCACCTAGCTAGACACTCTCAGGGGATATGCTTTAGTTAATTCACATTTTGTTTATGAACCATTATGAAGTATTTGAATATATTTTTATAGTATTGTTAGAGAACCTATTAGGTAATGGACAATGAATAACCTAGATTGAAACCTATAAACTTATAAATTAGGGTATATATGCTATTTTTTATTTATCCATAATTTTTTAATATTTTTACTATTTATAAGATTATTTAATTCCTATATTTAAATTTTTTTATTCAAGTAATTAATTTAACAAGGATAAACTAAGTTAATAATGGGTGTGATGGACAAATTAGTTATTATCCTAATGAGGAATCTAATGGGATAAAAGTGGGTGTTGAAAATATTATGGTTATACTCACCCAACTATCTAGAGTTATGATTAATAAATTACATATTTTCAATATTCCAAACACACCAAATAAGATAAGGATGAAGTTTCGTGGAATTTAATTTGATAAAAACTGATAGGGGAATAATATTTAACTTTCTATGTGTAAAAAATGTGGGAAGAAGCACCCAAGTAATTTTATGGAAGAAACTAGAAGATATTTCATGTATAGTAGATCTATCAATTTTGAACACAAATTCTAAGGAAAAAGTAAGAGTTCAGATAACATGATGGGAAAAAATAATGTTCTTACTAAGAATCTACTAGAAATTCGATGTTTTACATGTGATGAATTTGGGCACTATGAAAACAAGTGCACTAAACCAAGGAATTAAGATGAAAATAAACACCAAAAACCTCCTAGACCATGGTAATAAGGAAAATCCTTTTCAATGACTACTATTGAAGTGGATAGTGATAATTAAGTTATGCTAGGTATAACCATTATTCACTCTAGAATTTTGAATTTCTTATTTTATTTAAGTTTTAACCAACTATTAACTATCGAATTAAATAAAAACACATGGTGGATCATTATTATATAAAAGGTTTATGAATCTTCTTCATGATTTATAGTATTATGATTCATGCAAGTCTTATTATAATTTAATTTTTTGTGGTTTTGGAAACTTATTGGATATCACCACATATAATTCTTATTAACTAAAAAAATATGGAAATAACATTTCATATTTTAAACCAACCTGTGATCATATATCAGTGCAAGGATGATTATGATCTATCTTGGGAAACTAATTCTATTATAAGAGTTATGATACCTAATCATGGTGGGCACTTAGATCAAAATATCAAAGAAAACTTAATTTTAATATTCACATTTTCTTAGGGGAAAATATTTTTTTTTAAGGTTGGTATCTCTCTAGAGATTATATCACGAGTCATGTTTATCTTTTAGATACCCTTAAGTATTTACATTGTTAAGTGATAATTTAAAATTACGAGGGTGAAATTTATTTAAGTGAGGATAATGTAATGCCACAAGATTTTAATATATATATTTCCTTTAAAAAAATATAATGTGTTTGATAACTTTATTTTTATGAAAAATTGAACTAGAACAAAGATGTGATGAATTTTATTAAAAGACAATTTTAAGTAATAAATATTGTCATTATAATGTATCCATTACGTTTTAGGTATTAAATAATGGTAAATTATTTATGAAATTAATTTATAAATAAAAATAAAGTTCATTTTTAATACTAATTAATTGATAAAATTTAATTATCATAGCTAGATAACTAATAAGACCCCCTTATGTATAAATTTTTTTTACTAAATTATATTTTTATGCACTTTATTCTAAGAAACTAAATATATTATAGATAAGGTATATTATTTATATGAATAATATATATTTTTTATATTAATAATAGTTTAACACTAATTTTATTGATAATTTATAAGAAATAAGAATAATAATGGTTAATAATTTTAAAAGTTATTTTCTTATAAAAATAGTTTTCATTATATTTTATTATTTTTTTAAAATCTAAATTCTAAAATTTTAGAATTTTAATTTGAAAAAGTTATTTTTTTAGATTCATCATAATAATATTATCTTAGGATATTTATTTTGGATTTTTTTGAAATAATTGATTTTTAGGTGAATAGAGGAAATAGAGTTTTTATAAAAACCGCAACATTTATGATGACACAAAGAAGTAAGTATAACTTAAAAACTTATAAAACATTTTTCATGATCAAGAATTTATTTAATGAATCAAATTATTCATTTAAAAGTACTATGTTTAATTTATAAAACTCTTGTTTATCATTCCAAAACCTAAGCAATCTTTTTTACTAATAAAAAATTATTTTTCATATTTTAATTTAATTATGATTTCATAAGGTATAATTCTATTTTGGATTTATTTTTAATACATATAACTCTTATTTGGTAAATAATAAACCAATTTATGTCATTAAAATCAACAAAATTTATATTTGTTTCATAAAAATAACATTTATAATAAAAATATACTTTCTATAAAAATGGGTTTTTATGAGTTATATGTGTTAATTTTAAAATTAATTTTTATTATACAAAAACTTTATTTATTAAAATAGATTTCATATTTGGAATTATTATATCAAAATTATGTAATAAGTCCCATTTTATTTTGGCATTAGAAGTATAATGACTCTCGTTTTTCCTTGTAAAACTTTGGAATATTTTAAGGAATATTTTAAAAGCAAGGAGCTGAGTCCACATAGGATTTTGGGTCCCTAGGAGGCTCTCTATTGATATAATAAAAATATTAAACATATTATATAATGCACATGAATTTTTTCTAAAATAACGAAATAACTCCCAAACATAGTCTCAGATAGGAAACCTGAGACTGCCATTAAATTTAGAATACAGGTTTTACCTTAGGTTCAATAGAATCCTTGTCGACATCAAGTGGTTTATTTAAGTGAAATCGAAGAAGAAAGTAATAAAATTAATTAATCAATTAATTTATTTTTTACTTAATTTTCATGACCTAAAGTTACTATATAAAATACATATTATATACAAACCCTAGGGTTATCCATATAACCCTAACATTTTTGAGAGGTTCATGGAGGAGTGTTTGGAAGAATATAATGAGATCAATTACTAGATATTTATTTTCCAAGGATTCATCTTCGCCAATGGAGTTTGAAGATTTCACCAATGAAAATGATATTGAACCATTATTCAACATTGATTGATTCAAACTTAATATAGGGTCTTTTTAGTTTTGTTCTAATCTCAAGTTTGTTTTATCTAAGTTGAATATGACTTAATTCCCTAAAAAATTAAATCATGGGTCTATCATTATATTATTATTGATGAATTTATCTTCCAAGAATTCAGAATATATTTTTATTGATGATATTTGATTATTTTTCTTTTTCATTAATCATTATAATAAAAATATATTGATACCAAACCAAACAATGTATAAGGTTCGTTCCTTATGTTTGAGTTATCTACATTTCTCACATCATTATTCACACGTTTATTGTCAGTTTTTATTTTGAATGGTGCTTCAAAAAATAACTAGTGAACGATCATTTCACAATAGTTCTTTGGTGCAATATTTTGTTACTATGGATTTGGGATCGATGGAACGGTTGTGGTGTGTGATAGTGATAGAGTATTGGGATAGAATCTGGAGTTATCATTTTATGGGTGTTGGAATTCTGATGATATGACATGATGAAAAACTTTTACTAAGAGAAAGGGGTGGATGGAATCTAGCTACTGAAAATGATCAAAGTTTGGTCAACTCAGCACAAAGTTTCACAGGAGAGATTTGTGGCTAAAATGAAATAGGAGGCAACATGAGAAGAACTATGTGGAAACTAGCTGTTTTTGGAAAATCCTAACATATAAGGTGTGTATTCCAAAGAACACATGTCATGCAGTCCCATGGATTCATTGGATAGGTTTTTTGAAAAATAAAATATCAGATTCTGTGTGGGACCCACCAGATTCTATGTGACTTATGATTGGTGACTCAAAAAGTACCCCCAAAGTACAGGAGCATGGAAATGACCAAGTAGATGAGAATGAACAGAGTACATGGGTATGACCCAGTATATAGACATTAACAAGTACCCAAACATTTAAAGAGTACATGAGAATGACTAGAGTATACATAAATGACTCAAAGTACATAGGAACGAGCTGGAGTACATGGGAATACCCAAGGTAGAAAAGAAATGTTGTCACAAACCGAATATGGTCTCCATCAAAACTGACACCCAACGTAGTCCCCGACAAGGCCCGAAGGGTGTTCCCGACCCCCAAAGGCTGGAACAAGTGACTGAGTATCATAAAATGAAAATTGGGAATGATTTACCCGATTTTATAAACTTAAAATGACTAATGAATCCAACAAAACAAATCTGTATTTTTCAAAAAAAAACAACTTTTACAAAATTTCAGAATTGAATTACATAACTTAAAATAATTTTTAAAGACAATTAAAAAGGTAGAAAACAAAAAAGGACAGACCAATAACCTTTTCATGGAAAGAGGAACCACCCTCAACCATCTACACAACACCACATCACGAAGGACTGCTAGAAACCCGAACCATTGGCACAAAAGCCATACCCAAACCTATGACATAAATAAACAAGTATACTTACACCAAAAGGTGTAAGTAGAGTTTGATCCAAATCCCACCACTAAGATATTCCATGTGATAAAAATTCAAAGACAAAAATCTTTCAAGTTTTGATAAACATGTAATGCTAATAACAATTTCTAACAGATGCAACTTTAAATAAAAATAGTTTTCAAGTTGGATATTTTAAAGAATAAACACTTTTAAAAAAAATACTAAATATACTTAATTTTCCATCCAAACATACCGTATACTGAATGTACGCATAAATCATCCAATGAGAACAAGCAACAGAAAATAAACCCTAGGCACTAGCTCACTGTGGGTCCCATGTACCTCGTATCTCGGTGAAAGTAACCATCATAATATTCATTCTCGTGTACACGAACCACTAGTAGGGATCATACCCATAACCTGGTGGTCCCCTATCATCATCATCATCATCATCATCATCATCATCATCATCATCATCATCATCATCATCATCATCATCATCATCATAGTTTAGTTAGTATTGTCATCATCAAACTTTCTACGTGAAACTAGGGCCAAACCTCACAAGATCACTAGTATACTAGTATACTTCCACCCACCTAGATACCCGTGTTTTCTTTCTTGTGCTCAAATAAGTTCAACAAGTTATGAAATATAATTTTCACATGAAAATACCACTTCCACATCACTCATTCAACAAAAATATCACATGTATATCACACAAGTAACATAATCCCTCTTTTCATTCAGATTCATTTTGAAATCATACTCACACCAAAATAGCCTACAACACTTTTCACATCTCTTTAATACTTTAAAAAATCTTTTAAAAAGTTTTATAAAACCTTTCCAATATATTTCAATTCACATAACATCCCACACACATATCACATAATACTTCTTTCATCAACAAAATTCATTTTTCACATCAAACTCACACAAAACATCCCACAAATGTGTTTCACACCTTTCTTGCCATTCGATAAAACATTACAGCAATTTATAAAACATTATAAAAATGTTTTACATCTTAAATCAACAACTTACCTTTAAAAAACCCATATTATGTGAACACACTCACCAAAACAGTACATGTACATCCTTTTCCCACTTTGTTTAACTCAACAAATCATTTACTGTTTTTTTATAAAACAATCCCAAGGGGCATAACCATGTTTTGCACACAATACCCATTTCAAAACCCTCTTTCTAGGAAAAAATCACACTAAGACCCTACCAAAAGAGAATTTGAATCCAAAAAAACATTTAGAAAACCATTTTCATATGTTATAAAATAAACCCAAACATTACCACAAGAGTTACACATGGAAAACACCCAATTTGAAGAAAAAGTGAAACTATAAAATTAACCACTTAACAAACTCCATAAAAATGGTTTTTTCACAATTAACATCATATAAGTAACATTTAAAATAATTAAATCAAGCATGATAACTCATCAAGAAATTATTACACATGGAATCACCTACCTTTTGTGTCAAAACCCCCAATTCGTTATGCAAAACTTCAACCGCACCACCTTCACACTAAAAGGGAGTGAAATTGAGCCCTAGACCATAATATTTGACCAAAAAGACACCAAATCAAACCCTAGTTATGAACCATAACTTCTGTACATTTTAGAACTTCATGAAAGATGGAGGAAACCCTAAGAAGAAGGAAGGAAATGAAGAGAGAAACACTTACTTGAATAAATATTGAATAAAACAACCCAATTAAACTATTAGATGAATTAAAAAACATAAAAAATTTATTCTATCTTTTAATAAGGCTAAATAGGTCATGTAGGAACTGTAATGGGGGAAAAAGACTAAAAATTTAAGGAGTTATGAAAGGAAAAATTTACCTCTTCAAATATGGAGGATTTGAGAAATCCATAGATGTTTCTCCCTAATTCAAAATGAATATGACCTCCAAAGAGGGGTAGGGGAGAATGGGGGAGCTCTTTGGGTATGTGGTCTCCAGTGAGAGTTATAATCACCTAAAAACCATAAAAATTGAACGAGATATTAAAGAATTTAAAAAACATTTAAAGCAAGAAATGGGATTTCGGGATGGCCCAATACCTTAATAAAAAACCAAAACCAATTATAATTATGGATTCCTATGAGGTCCAAATGGATATTTTATTTTTAATATACTAGGGGATTCCAATTGGGAAGTGGAATGGGTATAAAATGTTGAAAAATGAAATATTTATAAAAGAAAAAAAATTGGTTTTTAAATCCGGAAATAGGCTCACAATTTGGCCCCAAACATGAAAACTCACCCCTTCATCCAAAAATGTATGGGAAACCCCCACAACAAAGTAGGAATATAAATTAAATGAAAAAAAACCTTTAAAATAATTCATTGATGTGACACATTTCATGCATACCCTATACAATTCGTGTACTTTTTCCAGGGTAGGTTGAGGCCCTAATTTACTCGAGGGTATACTAGTTTCTATAGGTTTCATTCCCTCAGCTCATCCCTATGAGGGTATAATGAGGAATCACAACCTGAGGATAGGATGTTATCCCCTATATGGGATTAGTTTTAGATTGATTTCATGAATCCCTTAGTATGAATCATGGTGTGATCCTCCTTTATTATATTCTTCCTTAGGTAAGGTTATGAATCATGTGACCAACATACCCGAGTGTTCGATCCCCTACTTAGCATGTTATTCCAGACAGGGTCATGTATACCACACATTCCCTAGGTGATATCCCCTATCTTTATATCAATATATTTTGAGTTACATCATGTGCTTATTCTTGGTGATGCCTGACTGGCATGACCTCTTAGATGAGCAACATCAATGTTATCAGAATTATGGAGTGATTCTCCTGGGAGAGCATTGCCTGGAAGCCTCGATCAGAATCCTATGATGAAATTTTTTTTGTGGATTTACCTTGAGAATTAGTGTCTATATCGAGTATATCTAGTTTGTTATTATTTTTATGTCTCATATTCATATTGACATTCCTTTGTGATGATGAGTCGACCACTCTCTTGATTCTTTATGTTTGGAATTTTTAGGGTGTCCTACTGGGTATTGTTATACTCAACCCTGCATGAGATTTTCTTGCAAATTTTATGTCTTATATAGATTATAGGACTTTTAATTGTGTCCTAGGTAGACCTGGAGTAGGTGGATCATAGATGATATAGACAGACCATGGTTCGTACCTGGTCTTTCATTTGATAGCATTCCCCTATTTACTTGTAGGTTGGACTCTTTTTATAGATATGGTGGGCTTTTATTTGGCCCATTATACTTTCTAGTATATGGGTCATACTATGATGTGGGATATAGATGTGTTCATTCATTTTTTTATAAGTTTTATTTTAACTTTCAGCATCATGTGAGTATTTGAAGATGTGTTTGTGTATAAAGGTACCATAGTTTAAGGCCTCCCATGTGTGTGATATGCCTAATCAACACTTTTCACTAGCCACTAGCCCATTGGAAGTGGGATTAGGGTGTCACAATCATCTTACTATGGTAAATTCAGGTCTCAGTGGGTTGGGTCATTACAAATTGGTATTAGAGGAGTTCATCTTAGGACTAGTGTTTTGAAATTTTCTAGCTGTGAGGTTTGTTTTGGTAACTAGGGAAATAATGTTAAAGTGTTTTGAGATTGGATATTAGGCCAAAGAATCTAGTGTTGATGCGGTGGCTAATATACCCATTCAACAAGACTGTGATAACCTACTTTTTGACTTGATACATATAGGAACTGGTTGTAGGGAAAACATTGGTACATGCATCATATCAGAATGGGTTGTGGTTTCCATGTACTTATTGAATCAGATACCTAGATATCATATTTAACTATGGAACATCTTGTCTAATTTAGGATGAATCCATGATGATATCCAACTAATATTATGTATCAAGATCGTGAGGATGAACCGCCTAGTGATGAAGTTTCAGTATAGGTTCCTGTACAAAAGGTGGTACCTCTAGATGGTTTTCTAGCCTTACCACCACCTATTTAGTAGCATATTTTACCAGTAGTACCAACTAATTATGTTTACAGGTTGAGAATAATTAATGAGTTTTAGAGACAAATACCTCTCAATTTTTGAGGTGTTCCAAACCCTCAGGCAATAGAGGACTAGATCGAGGCATTTGGGTGAGTCTTTCACTAAGTTAAGACCCCTCTAGATCAGACTATGTTCCTAGCACTGAGCATTTTTATGGCTCCATAGGGAGAAGCTGTAGTCTAGTGACTCTGACACATGAAAAGGAGACTCTATCTTGGACATAATTCAAGTGTCTTTTCAAAGATGAGTTCTATCTAGCTACGTTGTGAGTAGTATGAATCAAAGAGATTCAACAGGGTAGCATGACAGTAGGAGAGTATTCATTGAGGATAACTAACCTCTCACAATACTCTATAGATATTGTTCAATTTTTATTTTTATAATAATGTACCTTCAAGAAAATCCTTCATAGATATATCTAGGATAGTGTGATACCTATTTCAATTCTTACTTATGTGGTAGTGATCGAGAGAGATTTGGTTATGGAGAGATTCTTGGAAGAGTAGTCACTGATAGTTGGTGCAGTCAATGGGAACCCTGGTGTTGAGACTTCAGAAGGTGGTAACTAAAATTAGATGTAGGTATCCAGGTGTTCTAGTCATTTTTAAAGAAATTTTTAGGAAAAATTATATATAGTTCAGGTTTCTTAGGATGGTTCTAGTCGGCTTAGAGATAAGTGATGTTACTCTTGTAAAGGTTAAGGACATCTCCCATGGGGTTGTCTAACCCACCATACAACTAACAAAAAGATAGTCGATGGACCACCTAGATAGAGGCAGTGGCTAGAGCAGGGAGGTATATAGGGTGACAGATCTGGTATAGGATATAGAAGAGTAGTAGGAGGTGGCCGATGATTTGATCTGTTTCCATGACCATTCCCAGGTGTTCTATGCCAAGCTTAGGGAGATGGTGGTTAAGGATGAGGATAAATATATGAAGTGGAGTTCTATGACCCATAGCCTCAAGGAATGATTATAGGTATGATCTATGCATTCTATAATTTTTCTATAGTACTGATAGACACAGATGTGAGTTACTCTTTTATTTCTATATCCCTTATTTGTGATCAAGAGATCCCTTTTGACCCTTTGGCCCAAACCTTACACATGGAGACACCTACAAGAGAAGATTCAGTGATAAAACACTCATAATGATAGTGTGACCTAACTATTGGGGTATATAGCTTCCTTTGGGATATATTCATAACAGTAATGAGTCAACATGACGTCATTCTAGGTATGGAATGGATCTCCATAGTTTATGCATCGATTGACTATTTTAGGCATAGAATGCAGTGTGTCCACATTGATGGGTGGGGGTTTTCCTTCATTAGTGAGAAGGAAACCCAGGCAGTGTAGGATGAGATCATACACTAGAGGATACAATCGATTACTCATTATTTTTATAGTATTACTCATGTATTAGTAGACAATATGGTCTTTTAGCTTCCAGAAGTGGTGGCATAGTATGATGAAATATTTCCTAAGGATGTACCAGACTTACATCTACATAGATAGATATAATTATCCATATAATTTCACATAGGGACTAGTTAATATCTACACTAGCATATCATATAGATCTCACAAGCTTCATGAGATGAAGGTGAAGTTGTAGGAGTTGCATATGAAGGGTTTTTTCAAACCCAATATTTCTCCATGGGAATCCCCTGTGCTTTTCACAAATAAGGTGGATGGTAGCTTGAGGTTATGTATGGATTACTGTCACTTGAACCTGTTGATTTTCAAGAATAAGTATCCACTACTGAGGATCAATGACCTCTTCGACCAATTGAAAGGGGTGAAGTAGTTCTCAAATATTGACCTCAGGTCAGGTTATCATCGACTCCGAGTTCAAGATGAGGATATAACAAATATGAAATTATGATGTATCTATGGTCACTAAGATTACTTTGTAAAGTCATTTGAAGTAATAAATTCCCCAGTAGTTTTCACAGGACTCACAAATCAGATCTTTTAACCCTTTAAAGATTAGTTTGTGGTATTCTACATTAATAATATCCTAGTGTAGTCAACATCAGATGAGGAACACACAATATATTTGAGGATGGTCCTAGACATACTCCTATAGAACTAGATTTATAGAAATATATCAAATTTTTAGTTATATATTCAAGAGTTATACTTCATGGGACATGCCATCTCAGAAGATGGAGTAGCTAAGGACCTAGTAAAATATGAGGCAATGCTATCTTGGGAGCCACCCAAGAGTGTGAATGAGGGGTGAATCTTCATTAGGTTGGTAGGCTACTATCGGAGATTCGTACTCGATTTATCTAGTGTTTCATAATCCTTGAATACTTTGACCCAAAAGGGGTATAATTTCATGGGGACTAAGGGGTGCCAATAGGTTTTTAGGAGATTCAACAGAGGTTGATGAGAACCCCCATCTTAAGACTTCCAGAGAAGGGTGTTGAGAACGCAGTGTTTTGTGATGCATTTAGAACTGGGATTTGATGTTTTTTATATGGATTCTAGAAGTGATTTCTTATGGGACCTAGAACCCAATACCTTATTATCATAACTACCTAACATATTTTTATTTAAATATCTTAACATAAAACATAGGTAGTGTCTAAAGTTCCTCCAATATTATGTCTTTGATATATTATATACTCAAAGTAAGGGTAACATGGTGGAAGATGCTCTCAGAATGAGATCTTATTCATAGTTGTTGAGAAATGAATTATATAAGTTAGAATTGTTTCAGTTTTCTTTAATGGATGAGAATGGTGTAACTTACCTTCAGAATATGGTTGTTTCCCCTCCACTTATTCAGAGTTTTAGGGAGGATCAACCTAGAGATATTGACTGTGAGACCTTGTATATTCATATGTACACTGAATTTTCTCCTGATGGATTTTATGAAGGTGGAGAGCATGTCATCCTTTTCAGAGGATGGTCCATGGTAGCAATGAAACTATAGGAGGTGGTTTTGAGGGTGTATCAAACACACTCCATAGTGGTATATCTAGGAGTGTAAAATATGTACTAGGGAATTCAGTTTTATTTCTGGTGACTAGGGATGAAGAATTAAATTACTAATATTGTCTCTTGATGTCTTATTTATTAGCAGGTAAAGGTTGATCACCAGGTTCCAATAGGTTTGGATCAACCACTTGAGGTGTCATAGTGGTAGTGGTATGGTATATATATAGACTTAGTAATGGTGATTCAACAATATTCTATAATTCATGATGCTATCTAGGTGATCGTATACTGGTTCACCAAGTTATCCCACTTTCTAGATGTCTATGAGATAAGTTCAGTAGAGATCTTATAATACCTTGACATTCATGAGATGCTCTAGATTCATAGAGTTCCCTTAATGATCATTTCATACCTTGAATATTTATTAATGTCATGATTATGAAGAATAATTTAGGAATCCTTTGGGACTTAATTTCATTTGAGCATGATGTTTCATCTCCATACATATGTCCAAACTAATCAGACCATTCAAATTTTAGAGGACATGATTTAGACTTTCATGTTGGACTTTGTTTCTAGTTCATTGGGTCATTTAACCTTAGTTAGATTCATGTATAACAATAGTTCCCACTCTATTATCAGTATGGAATAATTCAACTCCTTTTATGGGAGATTTTGCTGGTCACCACTATGTTGGACTGATCTAGGGGAGTCTGCACTCATGGGCCTAGAGCTCATGTGAGTGACAATAGAGAAGGTTAATATCATATAGGAGTGTATGGAGATTTCTAATATCCACATAATTCCTATACGGTCCAATGAAATATACATTTGGAGTTTAACTAGATAGACCATGTGTTCTTGAAGGTCTCACCTCAATGAGGATTATAGAGATTTAGATGATGTTGAAAGTTATCTTCAAGGCTCATTGGACCTTTCAAAATTATATGTAGGGTTGGTGAAGTAGAATACCACTTTTCCTTACTTCCATAGTTAGACTGAGTAAGTTATGTCTTTCTTATGTCACAGTTGATGAGATATGTACATGACCCATCACATGTTATCTACTACGGTGTGAAGAACATCAAGGATGAAGCTACTTTCAAAGATTACCCAATAGATATTAAGGATTTATAGAAGAATTTCCTTCATGGATGAGTGATTCCCTTGGTGTATGTCTAATGGAAACACATGAATCTTTAGGATAACACCTGAGTGTGGGATTACCCTCACTTATTTGAGTAGGTATTTTATTTTAAGGACAAAAAGACTCAAGGTGGGGAGAATTTAATGAATCTATTTATTCCTTGTAAAACTTTGGAATATTCTATAGAATATTTTTAGAGCTATTCTCTAAGTCAAAATGATATTCTAGGGATTGGGGAGGCTCGATATTGATATAATAAAAATATTAAAAATATTATGTCACATGTGCGCAATTTTTCAAAAAAATGAAATAACTCCCAAAAAGAGTCTCAAATGGGAAATTTGAGGTCACCATTTAATTTAGAATGCAGGGTTTATCCTAGGTATGACATAATTATTTTCAGTTTTAGGTTGTTTGTTTAAGTACTGTCATGGGAGTAAATAATAAAAGTAATTAATTAATTAATTTATTTGTAATTTAATTTTCACAACCTAATATCCTTCTATAAAATCCCTATTAGATAAACCCTAGGTTTAGAAAAATAAACCTATCATTTTTGAGATGTCCATAGAGGATATTTTTGTGGATGAAAATATAATTGAGGATCAAAGGTCAATTTACTTGGAGCCATCTTCGCCAATGGACTTCATGGATCTTACCAATGAAAATGATGTATAACCATTCCTCATTAGCAATTGATCCAAAATTGAGGTACTACATTTTTTATGTTGGATTAATCCTTTATTTTTTAACCAATTCAAACATGAATTAATTACCTAAAAAATTAATTCATGGGTCGATCATTGGATTATGATTGATGAATTTATATTCTAAGAATTAGGAATGGGTTTTTATGATATTTGATTATTTTTATTCTTAATTAATCATTATCATAGAATTTTATTTATTCCAAACCAAAAAATGGTTGAGTTTCATTAATCATTTTTTAGATTTGTGCATTTTTACCACCGTTATTTACATGTTTGTAGTTGTTGTTACCTTTGGCCGATAGTTTGATAAATACCCGATGAACGATCATTATGAAATAATTATTTGGCACACTAATTTTTTTCTATGGTTTTAGTTTGGGATAAAAGCACTATTATGCTATGTGATGATGACATAAGATTGGGATTAGATCAGAAATTATCATTTCAAATATTTTGGTGTTTCAGTGATGCAGTGCAATGATGAGCATTTCGAAAGTGAAAGGGGTAGCAAAAATATGGCCACTGGTGATGATTAGAGTTTAGTTAACTCAGATCTATATTTGATGGGTGATATTTGTGGATAAAATGAAGGAAGAGGAAACATAAGTGGAACCAAATGGAAACTAGTAGTTTCTGGAATATCTTGATATATATAGAATGTAGTCTAAAGAACACATGATGTCCAGTCCCATTGGAAGCGGTGGACAGGGTTTTAGAAAAATAAAATATCACACACCATGTGTGACCTACCGAATTCCATGTCACCCATGACTAGAAAATCAGCGTGTAACCATGGAGTACATAGTCACAAACATGGCCAAGTATATGGGAACAACCTAATAGTCAAACTCCACTAGGTACTCGGGCATGAACAGAGTACACAAGCATAACCAGAGTACACAAGCATGACTCGAAGTACATGGGAATGTGTTGGAGTACATGGGTATACTCATGGTAGTGAAAAACACCATTTATGCACTATATACTCCATTTAATTTTTTCTAGGGTAGGTTGAGGCCCTCATTCTCTCCAGGTAGACCGGTTTCTATAGGATGTGTTCCCTCAGTCTATCCCTATGAGGGTATAGTGAGGCATCACGTCCTGAGCATAGGATCTAACACCTATATGGTATTAGTCTCAAACAAAATTTATTAATCCATTCATGTGGCTCAAGGTGAGATCCTATATCATTATATTCTTCCCTAGATAGGGTCAGGAATCATGTGACCAACATACCCAAGCGTTCGACCCCCTACTTAGAGTTTTATTTCAGATAGGGTTATGTATACCCCTTAGAAACTGGGTAACACCCCCTATCATTATATTGATATATTTAGAGTTCTAGAGTGTACTTATTCATGGTGAGTCCCGATGGACTTGGACTCTTGAATGAGAACCATCAGTGTTATCAGACTCATGGAGTGAGTTCTCCCAGACAAGAATTACCTTGAAGACTCGAGTAGAATCCCAATATGGTAGTATAGTTGTGGATTTACCATGATAATCAGTGTCTATATTGAATATATTTTTCTTGTTATTATTATTATGTCTCATATTTTTATTGAAATAACTTTGTCATGGTGATATGACTACTCTTTTGATGATTTAGGGGTATCCTACTAAGTATTGTTATACTCACCCATGTGTGGGATTTTCCCACACATGTCATGTTTTATGTAGATGATAAGTCATTCAAATATATCTTAGGTGGAGTAGTATCAGGTGGGGAATAGTTGAGTTAGACATACCATAGTTTGTACCATGTGTTACATGTGATTGCATTCCCCTCCTCCATAGAAGGTTGGACTCTTTTTATAGCTTTGGTGGGCTTGTATTTGACCCTTTATGCTTTCTAGTACATGTGTTGTACTCTGTTTTAGGATATATATTTATTCATTCATCTTGGTATCAACTTTATTTTACCTTTTATCATTCTGTGGTAATTTGGATATGTGTGTGTGTGTGTCTAGGTACCATAGGCTAGGGCCTCCCATGTGTGCGATATGCCTTATAGGAACTTATATCCCACCCCTGTCCTATTGGAGGCGGTCTTAGTGTGTCTCACTGAGTTTAATACTATCTACATGGGCCTCGGTGGGCCAGTTCGTGACAAAAATTAATAACTTAGGTAAAAATGAATTACCAAAATAAAATAAAAAATGGTAAAAGTAAAAAATATAAAATTAAATTACTTAATTTTTTTAAAAAATATTTTAAAATAAATTGTTGATGGATTATCGACCTTACCTCATCCCCATGATGTTATTTTACACTTTTTCTCCACATTACATGTGAAATATGTTCTATCTTTATATTAAAACGTTATATTTATAAGAATGACAGTCAATTAACCTATAAAAGTTTCTCACCACCACCCCATTCATCTACTCATTCTAAAGCATTATGTTGACCAAAAATATTCCTTATTATCTCCTAAAGTCTCTACCTATGTTCTATAAGACTTCGTATTTCCAAAATACCAAGATAAGGATCCTTAACGTGTTACCCAAGGGAGAACATCCAAAGGGAAAGGTAATGTTCACAACTAACCTCTCTTAGAACCCTATTGGAGACCTATAAGCGGTGTCAGCCTATTCCCCCTCTCACCCTAGGGTTTTCCTCGGTGACGAGATGGAGGGGGTAGGATTTCATGGGTCCTAGACGATGCCTTTCCCCTCCCCATTCATCTTTTCTCCTTGTCTCTTCCTCTCATTTCCTTATTCTCTCGACTCACCTTAAGTTTGGGATCTATCACTCTAGTTTATTTCTCACTAATTCTCTATATATGGGGTCCATATATACTTTTAAGGTGGTTCCATTCTTCTTGGTGAAAGCTTCATAGGGATGTTTTGATAGTCCCGATGAATATTTCTTTCCATTGAAGCCCATGGATGATCCAACCTTACTTTGACCTCAAGTTCCTCCATTAATCTCCAGTTTGGATCTAGAGTGGGGGTAAAAAAGTGGTTTTGGGTTATGTGGTTTGGTGTTCAATGGTTTTCCAAGCACTCCTAAGTTGGCTTGATCTATTTTTGGCTTCTATTTTCAGTCTCGTCGATGATGTCGTCATACTAAGCCCTATATTACTCAAATACCTACTATAACCTCAAGTTCCTATTCTCTTATCCCAGTAAGATCTAGAGTAGTGGTAACTAAGAGGTTTTTGGATGTGGGATTTGGTGGCTAAAAATGTTCATTGTGATACTTGAGTCAACTTTCTTTTATGAATACGATCTGGTTCTCTTCCTCTTCGACGATGGTACTTTCAGAGTTGGGAAAAAAATGATAATGGATATGTTTTTTGGTTTTATGGATTTTTTTGGTGTTTCTACATAAAATTAATAGGTTAATGTTTGTTTATTTCCTCAAATGGTTGATCTGTTTGTTCTTGTTTGGTGAATCTTTCGACTGGGAGGACGACCCGTGTTTCTCCCTCTCTCATCGATGAGGTTCTGTGTTTGTGATATTCAGTTATAATGATTTTATGATGGAAATGATGGAGTTATATGATGGATACATGAAGAAAAAATGGTGAATGTTGATGGAGAGGCTGAAAGGTTGATGGGACCTTCCCAATTTTAATTTCTCTATTCATCGGCTCTGGTGGTGATGGGTGGAGATGACAATGGTGGTGTACCCACACTAATAATGGATGATGGAAAGTGACATGACCGCAGCTGACGCATGTGACTCATGGATCGGGGACACAGGTTTTGTGATTTTATTTTTAATTTCAAAATTTTTAACTGGTTATTGTATCTTTGGAATCCCGCCTGAGGTTTTTGGTTACCGCTCAACCTAAAAGTGACTATTTTGAAAATCAAAAAAATTGATTTTTTAGTCAACTGATATCTATTAATTATTTTATTCTTATACACCCTCAAACCTATTATATCTATGAAATTATGATAAAATCAGTATTAATAATATTATTAAATTTTATTCTACTAATAGAATATAAATTTTCTACCTTCCTTTAAAACTATTAAAAAAATGAAGACGTCATCATGCGTAAGTGAAGACTACTGCCTCTATAAACAATGTGTTCTATTTTATATATATGTATTACAAGAATATACCAAAAGAGTTATTTACTTAAATAATATAATATTAATAACATTATTAATATTTTCAAATGATAATTATTTTATTTTTGTATCCCTTCCTGTTTCTGGAAAATAAAAGTGTTGTCTATGTGTATGTGTAGACTACCGCCTCCACAAAATGACATATTAAATTTTCCATTAATTCCTAAAATAGATGAATTTAAAAATGTAATTAATGTATATTATTTATATTAATATTAATATTAATATTATTTAAGTATAATAGTTAAAATTATAAAAGTGATATTAATAATAAATGGTCAAAGTAAACTTAGCCGCCATAATTAAACATATCGAGGAACCTTTCTTAATTCGAGTCCATTTTGGGAAAACCTATAGAGTTTTATAAATATTTTACTAATTAAATAATAAAATACATAAAATTATACAATTTTTTGGTTTATGAATCTATTTTATAACTTATTTTACCATAGTCAATATACTGAGGAAGTTTATGAGAAATTGAATGAACCACCTCAAGTAACTTACATATGCAAAAAATATTTTATAAATTAATAACACATGATAATAAATAGAAATTAAAAAATTAAATATATATGAATAATTTTTATAATAAAGTATTTAATAATATTAATTTGGTTACTCTAGAGTTTAGGAACATGCATAGAAAAAATCAGGACCTGAGGTAAGGGTTTTTGCATCTCATTTTTGATTCATTGAGATATGATTTTTATTCACTACTTGTTCCCTATTTGTGGTATAAATAATCCCCTTTTATGTATTTTTATCATAATTTTCTTAAAATATAAGTTATTTATAAATACAACTCTTGTTCTACCTTTATGGGTTTTTAATTCTAATGACAATGAAGTCATAAGTGATTTATTTTCTTAATTTTCTTTCTATTTGGGTCTTGAGCCATCTTTCTTGACCATTCCTTTCTAAATCCCCTTATTATGAAATTTATATCTTCTACATGGTAAATTTTATTTTTCTTTTATAAAATTAATTCTTTAAATAAAAAACTTATTTTTTGTTTAATTTCTTCTTTAAAAGTTTTGACATTGTTAGGATTAATACCCATCCTTTCTAATGGCCTTTCTCCTCCATGTTTATATATTCCTTTCCCAATAATGATCCCCTTTTCTATTTGGGAACCAAAATATGTTTTTTATCCTATAATCCTCATATTTATCCTTAAAACTTTAAAAATTAAAGTTATAATATCTTTTTAATGATGTTGGTTTCGATAATGGTATTTAAAACAGAAAAAGGGGATCTTCTAAACCTCTTCATCACTTTTAGGTTACATGTTCTCTTTTATTTTCTCCCTTTTTCTCTATATTATTCTCATGTAACCTAATTTAATATACCTTTATTTATTGGGGATAATACATGTTTTAAGTTACCTTCCTAATTCTCTCCTTTAAGTGAACATTATTTAAGAGAACTTCCAAATTTATTATTCATGTTAAGTACCACCCTAATAAAATGTTTTAAACTATGAATAGTTTATGAAAAAGTTATTTATTTTATGGAAAACATTCTTGGTTTAATTATGGTTTAATAGAAAATGATAATCTCTTTTCTTATTTAAAATATCCTTTGCTCATTTCACAAAGCATCATGTAAGTGGATCATTTTTATTCTTGCTTTTCCAATCCTTCTCATGACTATTTCTATATTAGAACTCTATGTTCAAGATATTTTCTTATTTATTCAAATATAAACATCCAAAATGGTTTAATTCCTTCTTATCTTGGTAATCCTTATGATATATCATTCAGTTATGCCTTGAGACAATATTATGAAAACCACTTCCTTCTCATGAGTTTTATCGTGATTATGATTTATGTATGATTTATTTTTCCTCTTGTGAAACACATATTCATGTACATGTTATGAATTTGATGGGTGAACCCTAATAGTGCTCAAATTCATTGATTAATGTTCTCATATCATAACATACCATGAATTGTGCACATGAAGTTATCCTAATCACACTATGTTATTTTCTCTTGATGGTGAGACTTGACTAATGCTTATGATGTCACAGTTTCTATTATTTCCAGATAATTATTATTCCATGAAATTCTAATATAATTTCCCTTTTCCATGTTTCCATATTAATCTAATACTCTTATGCTATGGTACACATTTTCTCATTTAAGGTTATATGTTCCACTATTGTGACTTATGAACAACTTTTATTGTTCTAAATTATTTTTAATAAGATATTTATCTCATGATAATATTTTATCATATGATTATTATCTAGTCCTTGATGAAATATTGATAAGTTTTCCCTTACTGAGTGTTTGAGATTATCCTTTTCTTATATTTCCATTCCCAAGGCCATGAAGATGATTATAACCTATAAGGAGTCTAGAAGGGGGTATATTGTAGTTTGATTATAGATAAATGTTCCCAAGTATTGTAAAATAAGTTTCTTATATAGCTAATACTCAATTACATTAAACCTTATATTCTCGGGATTATGAGATTATTGTGAGCTGTAATGTTTAAATTATGAAAATGATGTGAAATATATGTATGTTTATCTTGGTTCATCTCATTTAATATCAAATCCAGTTCTTAAATAAAGTATTCAGGAGTGTGGGTCTAGGGTACCTCATTATGTTATATAATAACATTAGTTATATTGGAGTCCCACCCAATGATACATGATATCATAGAAAATTACGCAATGCAATACTTTTACTTTCCAATAGCTTATAGAATACAATATAAGGGATAATAATAGATTATAGTGACACATTGCATATAAAAATAGAGCAGCATATCATTAAAGTGATATCGATTCTAGTCACAAAATTTGATTCCTATGGTACCAAAGGGATATCACAATTGACTATTATCTATCATTAAATATGAGATAATAAAGAAATCCACAAATTATGATATAAAGGACATAAAAAAATTCAATTTGAATGAAAAATTTAAACTTCCAATTTTTCAATTTAGAATTAAATTACATGGAATATAAAATGTTTATAAATAATATTAAAAGGCATTTTGGGATATTTATTTAGTGTACAAATTATTTATAAATTTATAAGTGATAAAAAGATTTATAATTAATTATTAAATGTTTATAAATCATTTAATAAATAAATATTAAATAAATATTAATTTTTAATATTAAAAACCTTTTGAAATCATGTGGAATAACTTATAATTTTGATATAAATGGTTTATAAGGAAATTATAAGTTCAATTTATAAAGTGTTTATAAATAAAAAAACAAGACATATTATAAATGGTTTTATTTTACAATTATGAATTTTTAAAATTAAAAATATTTATTTGAGAAATTATTTAAACCATATCAAAATGGGTTTTAATAATTGATTTGATAATGGTTTAAATAATATTAAATATGTTATATTCAAATTATATAAATTGCTTACAAAATAAAATCCGAAAATAAAATATTACTAATTCAATTAATATCACATATTTAAGTGAAATATCATATAAATAAGAATATGAAAGTTTTCATATAGGGAATAAATATAATATTTTTATTTTTATTTAATTATTGAATGTCTATAATGCATCACTAAATTATAATTTTTTATAATTAATTTTATTTATGAATTGCACATAAATATTTTTATAACATGTTTAAATATATAAATTTTTCATTTTTGTTTATTTTTTACATTATTAATAAATATAATTGTTCTATTATGAAGTGATGTATGATTTAGTTTAAGTGTTAAACCATTTATAATTTTTCATATATGAAAATAAGAAGTTGCATGTTAGGCATGAAAATTGATTTAATTTTCTTATACATCTACTTCGTATTGAATCACATTATAATATTGAAGGTTGATTATAGTTTATACATATAATGTGTTATAATTATGATGGAATTGAAGTCTCTCTTGAGTAAATTATTCTTTTATAGAGGGAATTAGGTTCAGACTAATCACTATCCTAAAGTCTTATTCCTTGTTTAGAAAAGTAAAGGTTTACTACTTGTGTCCCCAAGATTAATCTTGTGGGGACTATTCATTTCATATGATTATAATCCTTTTCATGAAAAGGTTTCGAGTACCTTATGCATATGATGAATTTGATATGTATAAATATAATTGTTTATTAATTTGGGTTAATAAGACAAGAAATGAGTTGTGTAAAGAGTTACACATCAATATGGATTGAACATATTGATTTGGTGGAAGGAATAGGATTATAAAATAAATCATCAGAAAAATTCATATATTAAAATGGAATAACATGAGATAATATTATGAGATTAAATATTATTGAAAAATACTAATGGTTATTTTCCTTCCAAAGTTAATACTTTTCAAGACATTAATCATTCAATCTTGTAGGTTTTGCCAAATTAGTGGGCCCATGGATTATCTTATCTAAGGAAAAAAAGTAATGGGTGACCCTAATAGGGTCATGTGCCCATTTTTTACATTTTAGTTAGGATACACTTATATAGGAGAACCAAATATTATTAGGTTTTCAGAGGAATAAAGTTGAGTTTATTGAAATTATGGATTAGGATAAATATTTATCAACTCAACCATACAAGAAGCATATATGATATGATTGAGGTGATGACCTATATTAATAACTAAGTGGTACGAGGAAAACCAAATTAGAATTATTTATTATAGAAAAATAGATATTTTCCCACTACTGGACCTGACAGATTTTAAAAGGGGTAATTATTTTATTAGAATCATGATGTGACCTTATTTTACACATGTCCACCACATATTTTTTTTTATAAAATTTATGTTTTTTATTCTTAAAGTGTAATTTTATAGGTAAATTATTCATTATAGATAATTCATTTCTTAAAATTTTATTCTTAGAATATTTTTTGGAAAAGATGAATTTTTAGAGAAAAATTATTGATTTTTATATGCTTAGTGTTTTCATGTATCATCTAAACAATTATTTTTAATCTTCATGGCGTGATTTTAATTGAAATGTTATTTTTAAGTGTTTGGATTGGATGTATGATTTGGATTTTTTTTTTCAAATTTTCTAGGGTTTTTATCCTAAATATATTTTTTTGGTACAATTTTAATTTCATTCTTTGAATTTTAAAAATACATGATGAATTTGGTTAATTATTGAAAGCACTATGTATTAATTTTTTGAGACCATTTTTATATTATGTATTTTCCAGCATAGTTCACAAGTTTTTTATTTTTTAAACTAGAGTTATGTTATATTTTTTGGGTACTAAGTGATGATATGTAATATTTATTTAGGTTGGAGTTGAATATATGTAAGTTTTTAGTATGAGATAACATTGAGACATAATATCCTCCGCTTGATGCATTGATTTTTTGTGATTTAAAGAGGATACATAATATCTGTTACTTTTTAGAAATTGGATAAGTCAATATTAATGTCTATAATCATAATATTTTTGATGTTTTTTATGAAATTAATTTAGTTTCTGTGGAAGATTAAATAAATTTTGAGGGGTTGTGTGATATTAATTTTATGCCTTGCATGAGAATAAAAAATTATCTTATAAAGAATAATTTGGTTAGGGTGTTCTTCATGTGATTTTAAATGCTCACTATATGACATTAAATCATATGTAAGCAAGCTATTTTAATATAAAAATATAGAAAACTATTCAATCTTGAATCATGAAGGATCAAGGACAACTGAGATTAAATATTCAATATAAGGTGGGATCTCGCTGACTAACCAATGCGACCAAAGTGAAGATTAAATGGTATCACCAATTGAGTAAATTTTGTTTCTAGATAAAGTTGATGGAACATGGTAATAATTTATTTAATGAAGTCATGATCAAACGAAGTTGATATAGTATCTAAAGATTGTAATACCCCAAAATGATAAAGGGTTAAATGACTAAATGATATGACTCATGCCAACAAGGTGCACCTTCCTTTTCAGAAGCCTGTCTGATTAGAACTCCACAGTTAAGTGTGCTTGGCATGGAGTAGTCATGAGGATGGGTGACCTTCTGGGAAGTTTCCCAGGGAGTGTGGGAGTGAGGACAAAGTACACTGGAAAGGAAAAGGGTTGGCCTGTGGGGACTGTCATTAGTCATATGACCCGTTCAGGCATGTGGGTGGACCTTTGGGTGGGGACCATGTGTCTGCGAGGAAACCGGTGGTACCTTGTGGGCCAGGACCCGATGACCATGTTAAGGCGGGGTGGCTGTGGTGTCACCGGGACCCGGTTGTTACATTTGGTATCAGATGTGGTACCCAGCCTTAAGTATGGTGCACTACCTAGGTTGAGATGTTGGGAAAAAAACGAGGATGTTGTGCTCAAAAGGGGGGGGGTGTGAATGTAACACTCCCAAATGATAAAGGGTTAAATGAATAAATGATATGACTCATGTCAACAAGGTGTACCTTCCTTTTTGGGAGCCTGTCTGATTAGAACTCCGCAGTTAAGCGTGCTTATCCTGGAGTAGTGATCAGGATGGGTGACCTTCTGGAAAGTTTCCCAGGGTGTGTGCGAGTGAGGAAAAAACACACTGGAAAGGACATGTGTTGGCCTGTGGGGGCAATCATTAGTCGTATGACCCGTTCAGACACGTGGGTGGGCCCTAGGGTGGGGACCACATGTCAGCGGGGCAACTGGTGGGTGTGACCGAGTTGTTACATTTAGTATCAGAGGTTGTACCCAGCCTTAAGTGTAGTGCACTGCGTGAGTTGATATGTAGGGCCCACAATGATGGCATTGTGCTCTGGGGGGGGGGGGGTGATTGTAACACCCCCAAATGATGAAGGGTTAAATGACTAAATGATATGACTCATGTCAACAAGGTGCACCTTCCTTTTCGGGAGCCTGTCTGATTAGAACTCCACAGTTAAGCATGCTTGGCCTGGAGTAGTGATCAGGATGAGTGACCTTCTGGGAAGTTTCCGAGGGTGTGTATGAGTGAGGACAAAGAACACTGGAAAGGAAAAGTTTTGGCCTGTGGGGACTATCATTAGTCAGATAACCTATTCAGGCACGTGGGTGGACCCTTGGGTGGAGACCATGTGTCTGCGGGGAAACTGGTGGACCAGGACCCGACACCCATGTTAAGGCGGGGTGGATGTGCTGTCATCGAGACCCGGTTGTTACAAAGATAGTGTGAATATAAAGAACCTATTGATGTCGGCGTATTCACTCAATGATAGAAGAAACTCAAACTAGTTAAGGATCTCAAGACTGAGACATGGTTTTAATAAGGATGACCAAGTTCCGTTTCTTTTGGATGTTTCATGTGATAGATCTATATGAGGGTGCTCAAATCCTATTTATGCTAACATCATTGAACTCATGGTGAGGATGGGTAACCTGAGTGCGGTGCACTGCCTGGGTTGAGGTGTAGGTCCCATAATGAGTACATTGTGCTCTAAAGGGGGAGGGGGAGTGAATGTAACACCCCAAATGATAAAGGGTTAAATGACTAAATGATATGACTCATGTCAACAAGGTGAACCTTCTTTTTCGAGAGTATGTCTGATTAGAACTCCACAGTTAAGCGTGCTTAGCCTGAAATAGTGATCAGGACGGGTGAACTTCTGAGAAGTTTCCCAAGGTGTGTGCGAGTGAGGACAAAGCACATTGGAAAGAACATGTGTTGGCCTGTGGGGAAAATTATTAGTCATATGACCCGTTCAGGCATGTGGGTGGGCCCTAGAATGGGGACCACTTGTCTGTGGGGAAACTGGTGGGCGGGGACCAATTGTTACATTTGGTATCAGAGGTGGTACCCAGCCTTAAGTGTAGTGCACTGCTTGGGTTGAGATGTTAGGGCCCACAGAGGTGGTCAAATCCTATTCGGGAGCCTGTCTGATTAGAACTCCACAGTTAATCATGCTTGGACTGAAGTAGTGATCAGGATGGGTGACCTTCTGGGAAGTTTCCCAGGGTGTGTGTGAGTGAAAACAAAACACCCTAGAAAGAACATGTGTTGTCCTGTGGGGACAATCATTAGTCATATGACCCGTTTAGGCACGTGGGTGGGCCCTAGGGTGGGGACCACTTGTCTGCGGGGAAACTGGTGGGCGGGGCCCAGTTGTTACATTTGGTATCAGAGGTGGTACCCAGCCTTAAGTGTAGTGCACTGCCTGGGTTGAGATGTTAGGGCCCACAGTGGTGGTACCCAGCCTTAAGTGTAGTGCACTGCCTAGGTTGAGATGTTAGGGCCCACAGAGGTGCTCAAATACTATTTATTCTAACATCATTGTGAGTGAGGACAAACACCCTAGAAAGAACTTGTGTTGTCATGTGGGGAAAATCATTAGTCATATGACCCGTTCAGGCACATGGGTGGGCCCTAGGGTGGGGACCACTTGTCTGTGGGGAAACTAGTGGGAAAGGCCTAGTTGTTACATTTGGTATCAGAGGTGGTACCCAGCCTTAAGTGTAGTGGACTGCCTGGGTTGAGATGTTAGGGCCCACAGAGGTGGTACCCAGCCTTAAGTGTAGTGCACTGCCTGGGTTGAGATGTTAGGGCCCACAGAGGTGCTCAAATCCTATTTATGCTAACATCATCGAACTTATGGTGAGGATGGGTAACCTGAGTGCGGTGCAATGCTTGGGTTGAGATGTAGGGCCCACAACGAGGACATTGTGCTCTAGGGGGGGGGGGGGGGTGAATGTAACACCCCCAAATGATAAATGGTTAAATGACTAAATGATATGACTCATGTCAACAAGGTGCACCTTCCTTTTTGAGAGCCTGTATGATTAGAACTCCACAGTTAAGCATGCTTAGCCTGAAGTAGTGATCAGGATGGGTGACCTTCTGGGAAGTTTTCCAGGGTGCGTGTGAGTGAGGAAAAAGCACCCTAGAAAGAACATGTGTTGGATTGTGGGGACAATCATTAGTCAGATGACCTGTTCAGGCACGTGGGTAGGACCTAGGGTGGGGACTACTTGTCTGTGGGGAAACTGGTGGGAGGGGTCCAGTTTTTACATTCGGTATCAGAGGTGGTACCCAGCCTTAAGTGTAGTGCACTGCCTGGGTTGAGATGTTAGGGCCCACAAAGGTTCTCAAATCCTATTTATGCTAACATCATTGAACTCATGGTGAGGATGGGTAAGCTGAGTGCGTTGCACTGCCTGGGTTGAGATGTAGGGACCACAACAAGGAAGTTGTGCTCTAAGGGGGGGGGGGGGGGGTGAATGTTACACCCCCAAATGATAAAGGGTTAAATTACTAAATGATATGACTCATGTCAACAAGGTGAACCTTCTTTTTCGGGAGCCTGTCTGATTAGAACTCCAAAGTTAAGCATGCTTAGCCTGAAGTAGTGATCAGGATGAGTGACCTTCTGAGAAGTTTCCCAGGGTGTGAGTGAGTGAGGACAAAGCACAATGGAAGGAACATGTGTTACACAGGTGCTGAGTTGATACATTTGGTATCAAAGGTGGTACCTAGCCTTAAGTGTAGTGCACTGCCTGGGTTGAGATGTTAGGGCCCACAGAGGTGCTCAAATCCTATTTATACTAACATCATTGAACTCATGGTGAGGATGGGTAACCTGAGTACAGTGCACTGTGGACAAAGCACACTGAAAAAAACATTTGTTACAGAGGTGCTCAAATCCTATTTATGCTAACATCATTGAATTTTTCTAGGGTGTGTGCGAGTGAGGACAAATCACACTAGAAGGAACATGTGTTACACAGGTGCTCAGTTGATACATTTGGTATCAGAGGTGGTACCCAGCCTTAAGTGTAGTGCACTGCCTGGGTTGAGATGTTAGGGCCCACAGAGGTGCTCAAATCCTATTTATACTAACATCATTGAACTCATGGTGAGGATGGGTAACCTGAGTTAGGTGCACTGAGGACAAAGCACACTAGAAGGAACATGTGTTACAGAGGTGCTCAAATACTATTTATGCTAACATCATTGAACTCATGGTGAGGATGGGTAACCTGAGTGCGCTGTACTACTTGGGTTGAGATGTATGACCCACAGCAAGGACGTTGTGCTCTAAGGGGGGGGGGGTGAATGTAACACCCCCAAATGATAAAGGGTTAAATGACTAAATGATATGACTCATGTCAAAATGGTGCACCTGGGGGGGGGGTGAATGTAACACTCTCAAATGATAAAGGGTTAAATGACTAAATGATATGACTCATGTCAACAAGGTGCACCTTCCTTTTCAGGAGCTTGTCTGATTAGAACTCCACAGTTAAGCGTGCTTTGCCTGAAGTAGTGATCAGGATGGGTGACCTTCTGGGAAGTTTCCTAGGGTGCGTGCGAGTGAGGAAAAAGCACACTAAAAGGAACATGTGTTGGTCTGTGGGGACAATCATTAGTCATATGACCCATTCAGGAACGTGGGTGAGCCCTAGGGTGGGGACCACATGTCTGCGGGGAAACTGGTGGGCGGGGCCGAGTTTTTACATTTGGTATCAGAGGTGGTATCCAGCCTTAAGTGTAGTGTACTACCTGGGTTGAGTTGTAGGGCCCACAATGAGGACATTGTGATCTGGGGGGGGGGGGATTATAACACCCCAAAATGATAAAGGGTTAAATGACTAAATTACATTACTCATGTCAACCAGGTGAACCTTCCTTTTCGGAAGCCTATCTCATTAGAACTCCACAGTTAAGCGTGCTTAGCCTGGAGTAGTGATCAAGATGGGTGACCTTCTGGGAAGTTTCCTAGGGTGTGTGTGAGTGAGGACAAAGTACACTGGAAAGGAAAAGTGTTGGCCTGTGGGGACTGTCATTAGTCATATGACCCGTTCAGGCATGTGGGTGGACCCTTGGGTGGGGACCATGTGTCTGCGGGGCAACTGATGGTACATGGTGGGCCAGGACCCGATGACCATGTTAAGGTGGGGTGGTTATGCTGTCACCGGGACCCGGTTGTTACAAAGATAGTGTGAATATAAAGAACCTATAGATGTTAGCATATTCACTCAATGATAGAAGAAACTCAAACTAGCTAAGGAGCTTAAGACTGAGTGAGGACAAAGTACACTGGAAAGGAAAAGTGTTGGCCTGTGGGGAATGTCATTAGTCATATGACCCGTTCAAGCATGTGGGTGGACCCTTGGGTGGGGACCATGTGTCTGCGGGGCAACTGGTGGGCGGGGCCGTGTTTTTACATTTGGTATTAGAGGTGGTATCCAGCCTTAAGTGTAGTGTACTACCTGGGTTGAGTTGTAGGGACCACAATGAGGACATTGCAATCTGGGGGGGGGGGGGGAGATTATAACACCCCAAAATGATAAAGGGTTAAATGACTAAATTACATGACTCATGTCAACAAGGTGCACCTTCCTTTTCGGAAGCCTATCTCATTAGAACTCCACAGTTAAGTGTGCTTGGCCTGGAGTAGTGATCAAGATGGGTGACCTTCTGGGAAGTTTCCTAGGGTGTGTGTGAGTGAGGAGAAAGTACACTGGAAAGGAAAAGTGTTGGCCTGTGGGGACTTTCATTAGTCATATGATCCATTCAGGCATGTGGGTGGACCCTTGGGTGGGGACCATGTGTCTGTGGGGCAACTGGTGGTACATGGTGGGCCAGGACCTGATGACCATGTTAAGGCGGGGTGGTTATGCTGTCACCGGGACCCGGTTGTTACAAAGATAGTGTGAATATAAAGAACCTATAGATGTCAGCATATTCACTCAATGATAGAAGAAACTCAAACTAGCTAAGGAGCTTAAGACTGAGTGAGGACAAAGTACACTGGAAAGGAAAAGTGTTGGCCTGTGGGGACTTTTATTAGTCATATGACCCTTTCATGCATGTGGGTGGACCCTTGGGTGGGGACCATGTGTATGCGGGGCAACTAGTGGTACATGGTGGGCCAGGACCCGACGACCATGTTAAGGCGGGGTGGTTATGCTGTCACCGGGACCCTGTTGTTACAAAGATAGTGTGAATATAAAGAACCTATAGATGTCATCATATTCACTCAATGATTGAAGAAACTCAAACTAGCTAAGGAGCTTTTGACTGAGACATGGTTTTAATAAGGATGACCAAGTTCTGTTTCTTTTAGAGGTTTCATGTGATAGATTTATATGAGGGTGCTCAAATCCTATTTATGATAACATCATTAAAATCATGGTGAGGATGGGTAACCTAAGTTGAAGATCCCAATTTTGTATTCAATGATTTTTTTTTATTTGTAGGTTTGAACTTTGAGAAATCTAAAATTTTGAGGGATGTTGAGACTAGGGATGATTAGGGGTGAACAATATATGGTAAATGAATCTTCATCATGAAATTGTTGAATATTATTACAATGGAACCCAGATTACAGGATTTATATCTTTCCTTCAAACCATATGTAGATCATTTTTTGTACTATTGGTCATGGGAAGTTCGTGGGTGAATTCAGTGAAGGTACATGGGAGGAGTGGTTAATGGACTTATTTATAGTTGGGAAGTGATAGATTGGTTAATACAACAGTCCCTATATATAATATAAGATAAGGAATATTTTAAGTAAATAATAATTAAGAGAGATGAGGATAAATTGACATGAAGGAGATATGTTTGAACCATGAGCGATATTAAGTATAAATATTTGAGGTGAAGGCATAAAAATAGAATTCAAATAAAATTTTCAACTAATTTATAATGAACTTGAGTTGGTGGAAAATTTAAGTGGGTGATTTGTGGTCTTTTAAAATAATCAAAAACTTTTGGGATCGAGTGAGAATCAAGAGTTCCTAGGTTCATAATAAAGATTCAAAGACAAAGATGATGGAGTGGAAAATCCTCTCAGTGAGTCACCTTCTTCTTTTATTATTCTTTAATCAGGACATGGATTTCTTATGTGGTTTCACTATTATCTTGAGCATGTGTACTAAACATATTTAGGGGAAATCGATTGTAATGTGTAACACTATGACTCAAGTAACACAAATCTGGTGGTTGTTTTATTACAATGGTACATAATACATAGATCAAAATACATAAGATCCAACATTTTATCAGTCTCAAGAAACAAGATACATAAATTAACATTATATTTCATTTAAAACTTAAGGCACATTAATGAATACATGAACATTTATTATTTCTCCTTACAAATCTAAAATTCACCTGTAGTAATATTTATGGTTTCCTAAGTAAATGGGAGATAATATAAATGGATGAGCTTAAATACTAGGTAAGGGGTAGCATGCAGTAGAGTCTATCATACATAAGCATAAAATAAATAATATTATAAGAATAAATAAATTCTATAATAAATGGAATAGTGATCATAATATATCCATGGACTATATACCTATAAATAAATGCATGGATAGGAATAAATGATCTCATATTGATGGAATATATAATCCCAAATAGTATAAAAATAATGCTAAGAACACATTTAAATAAATAATACATAAATGGGTAAAGATTATATAAAGGAACTAACTATTTTGTCTCATGAGACCCATCAATTCATTAAGGGGATATATAATTCTAGGCCCCACCCATAAAAAAAAATTCAAATGCATCCATCCTATGAATAGAATAGATAAAAAATAAATATCATAACGTTCCATAGAAAAACTTACACATAAATCATGGATAAGTAATCAATGGGTATCCTTATATAAATAAAGTATAAAAATAATTTCAATGTTTCCCCATTCAATGGAATAATATAACTATCTAGGTGAATATCCAAAAATCAACCCAAAAAATATAGGATATTCATGATTTAATAGAAGGTGCATTTATCAATGAGGTGATAATGATATAATGGCGTAAGTTAATTTTAGGGTTAAAGGATATCAATAATAGTTATTCTGAAATAATATATTCAAATCCTTTATTTTGGTTTATATGGAGCTTGTGAATCATCCAAATCATATCTCTTGAGAGTATCAAATTAGGTATGCAATTGGGCCCATTTATTGTGCACTGAGTGAAGATCGACTTAATTCCCAACCAATATTTTCATGGTTATTACCCCTAAGTGAATATAAGATAAATTCTATATCCACTTTTAGTTTCTTGATAGGGAAGTCATTTTTAGAAAAACCACACACTCTTTACTTTACCAAAATTTTAGGATATTCTAGATTTTTCCCTTAGGTTTCCACTAATGTTTAATAATTATAACATCTTTTGAAGATAGTATAATGAGATATAAGTATGTACTCTCATTGATAATATGATAATGAATACATAAAAATAATGCATAATAACATTTCAAATTGAAATGAAAATGAATTGTAGAGGATTATATAAATAAAGGATAAAAAGGTATTAAGGACCCTTATATCGATATAATAATATCCTAGGAAAAGGATATAATGAGATAGAATAAGTAATCTATCATTAAAAATATATCAAAAATATGATAATTCAATGAAATTATAATCATGAAAATATATGAAAAACTAAATTTAAATGATATTATCGCCAATGTATTGAAATTGAAAAGGAAAACTAGAGGATTGGGAACCCTTACCATGAAAGGTAGCTACTTAAAGATCAATTAAAACACCTTGAAACCTTAAAACTCTTTGGAGAGAATCTTTAGAGAGAAAATGAGAAGATAAACATGATAAATAATTTTAGAGTGAAGAGGAAAGGGTGTATGGATGGGTTTTTTTTATAGTAAACAAGGGGGGTTTATTTATTAATTTCAAAGCATGAGACTTGTAATCTAAGATAATAAAAAAAGAAAACCAGCATTCCCATGGTTTTAGACTATGGTATTTAAAATGTTGGACCTATTTTTTGATTTTAATTTTTTAAGATCCAAAATACTTTAAAACATATTATTTTTATGTGGATAATATTTTTATTTAAAAGGATTTATTTTAAAATCTTGAAAATATACCTGAGGCTGTGAATGATTCTTTATAGGTTTAGTAAATTAATTTTATTACTTTAAAATGCATTATTTTTATGAATAAGAGATTTCTTTGTCGATAAAGCCTTTATGTTACTTATTAAATCATTTTTACATCATTATGATGTCATAATACTTTTCGTACATTCATACCATATTTTACTTTTTACCTTAAAATTTTAATTTCTCATAAAATTATGAAAAAATAACCATTAGTCTATTTTTGAATTGTAATGGAAAATTTAAAATCCTTTTTATCAAAATTATTATTTGTATATGAGAAATTTAATTATTAAATAAAAACACTTGTGCATCTCAAAATTAAGAATTTGGTGCCAAAAATTTAAATATTCTTCTTATTATCATTATATGATTCTTGTGTGTAATTATACTATTATTCCTCGATATATATATTATTAAAAAATGGTTTCATAGTAAATTTAATTTCATAGTTTTTTGTTTTATTATAATGTGATCTGTAATTCCCTGTGTCCATATGGGTGTTTTAATTTCAAGAGAAATTTGATTTCTTGGTTTGTTGGATGACTCATTTTGAGAACCATGATTTAGATCGATAATCCAAGATAACTAGCATCCTAATATGATATTTTTTGGATCGATTATTGGGACCTAGAGGTGCCTCAGATTCTTAGGCGAGTCTTAGCAACTTTGAGTTAAGTTTTTAGATTTTTTTGACCAGAGTGCATGATTTAGTGTGCCCGATTTATGAGAAATTGTGTGACACCTTGAGCATGAGGTGATTTTTAGTTAAATTTATAATGATGATGGCTGTATATAATGATTAGTTCACAATTTAGAGAAAATCATGAGGATTTTAGGATGAACCATGTTTCTTTGTATGGATTTGGGTCTTGGCACATGGTTTGTACTCGGTTACAGACAAACAATGTGAAATATTGTAGACTGAGGCAGGGCCAATTCTCATGGTTGTCACATAGCTTGAAAAACCACATCACTCAACACTTTGAGAGGGATTCACCTAGACAGTTCTTACCACATGGTTTGGTAAACCATGCAGTAAAATTTTGTAGCCCATTAAAGTGGTGAATTACTAATTTTCCCTTACAAATTAATAATATGATATCCCCTATTTTCTTTCCTCTCTCTCATGTTCATTCCTAATCACCTACTTCCATTTCTCCACTCTTCTACCATTGATCAAGGATGAAGTTCATGGTGATTAGATGGTGTTAATGGAATGTTTTCTCCATATTTGGCCTCCTGGTATCTCCTCCACTATTTCTTATAATTTTCATTTTTTCGATTTAGGTTTCATAGATGATTCCACCATAGGATGGTGGAATCATCCTGACATCATGGTTATTTTTCCTAGCTTGTGGACATCCCGAGACAACATCCGATCATCTTCACACACTTTTTTTTCGGTGAGCTATGTAACCATAGTGTTTTTTCCAATCATTTTTGGATTAAATTAAATTAATTGGTGATGCAATTATTGTTGCTAAATAGGTGTTTTTCTTATAATGAGGTTGGGAACATGCTATGAACCCCTATTCAGTGGTTGTTTGTGGTTTTGGTGAGTGGGCATCTCCCTATAAGAATTTAGTTGTTATTCCTATTTTGAATAAATTGTTTACATTAATTATAATTCTTATAATTAATCGATTATCAATGGTTGTCATAGTTTTGATCCTCAAGTGGATGGCTATGGATAGTTTACACGAGACAATTATTGGACAGGGTTATACAAGATATGACAAGAGTTGAGATAAATGGTAAATATCCAAATGAGGTATGAGGTCCTTGATAAAATCCCTATGGATTATTGTGAGATATTTATGATTCATGTGATTTGTATTCACACCACTTATGGTATTGAATCACTTGATTAATTAATTGTATTATTAAATTAAATTGAAATGTTAAATTAAAATTAAATTCTTTATGATAGAGGGAACAAAGTTTCAAGGTCACATTGGCCCTTATGCATTGCCTTGATCACCTCGATTGATGATGGCTAAGGCCACATGTTGTTTTGGTATGCCCCATAATATTCAAACCCTTGAGGGTTGTGACTGAGGTGAGTGTGACTTAGTGGAATTATAGAGGAGTCTTTGGACACCTCCATGTAGAGTTGTGGTCTAACTTGTGTGGATCGGCCCTAGTAATCCATGTGACCTTGAGACACTTGGGATCCATTTAACACATTGACCTGGGTGGGGCAAGTGGACCACCTTAAAAATACCTAAGTAATTAAGATGGGATATGTTCCATCTCTAGTGTGTTTCCTATAAGGCTTTATCTATTAGGTCTATGAGGCTGTATGATGTTAGAGACTAGATTATGGGATGCGTTACCTCAGAGTGATAGGTTTTGACCCCAGTGTGAGTTCTCCTAAAGGAGACCAAAGTAGGATGCCACTACTGTGTGATGACCTGAAAGACCCCAAGTTGGGTACCTTACATATATAATGAACAGGGGGACCTCAATAGGTTCCCCAATGATACACTAACCCTAAATAGGTGTGTTTGGAACTGATTATGGATGATATTGAGTCTTAATTTAGAACCCACAACTTTCATGTGAAACTAATGGCATGTGGATTGTGGGGATTGTTTAAGGAGTTTAATAGAACCTCATTATTTAATTTTTTTAGTTATTTTATGTATATAATATACTTATGGATTCTTAGACATGTTACTTGGGATCCAACCTATGAGATTTATATGATATAATGGTGACAATGTGGATGGCCATAGGTGCTTCTTGGGATCTGTATATTAAGACTTATATGAAATTGGTGTGAGATTATTGACAAGATGATATAATCATAAATTCCCATATATGTTTCTTGGGATATGGATTTTTATCAAAATAATAATTCTTAGGAATTCATTATTTAACTTAGTGTTTATACGGGGAACCTTGGATTCCATGAGTCCCTAAGATTCCTAGAATGTCTTTGATCCAACCATTCAGGATTAGGGAATTTGATCATCATCATTATTATTATAATGATATACCTAGGTCATACAATAGATACAATCATTCGATCATGATGATATTACATGTTCCAGATCAGGATGCCGAGGGTGCCTAATGTTTGGCCATTTGGGATGGTGACATAGATGATGAATTTGGTCAGCGAATTCTTAGGATTATAAAGAATTTAATTCAATCCATTCATTATACTTAGAGTTTTGGGAGATTAAAAATATTCCTAAGATTTGGATGTTGAGTCTGTCATGATAAATTGTTGTCCATTTGAGACTGAGCATTAGGGATTATTCGGTTATAACCTAGGATCTAATGTTTTTTTGGTTGGAAGAATATCATGAAATTCTTAGAGGGACCTCTAAATTTGTTGAATCAGGTATAGATGATCAATGTAACAAAACTAAGGTATGACGATGGTCTATTTATTTATTATCCTTTAGTTATTTATTTATTTACACTGATCATGTCATATGAATAGATCACTACATTTACAACATGTATGAGACTATGTTGGTGTTTCCCTACTGAGTTATGTACTCACACCCTAATTGGGATGCCATGGTACTTGGGTACCCAAGAAGAATCTTACTTTGTTATAGGTACAGGTTAAACTGAGACCCAATATTTCATGATCTAGTAGGATATATCAGATGGTCAGAATATTGGGATGAGGTATTCATAGAGCCTTAATGTCTTTACTTTACATGTGATCATGACCATTTGAGTTTGTGTGATATATTAAATATTTTATAGAATGATTCTATTTCAGTTATATTATTCTTTTTCATACTATGATATTTGTGATGGTTGATTATTTATTTATATTTGTGAACTATGATATAGGGGGTATTGTATACCTATGATACCTTCTTAGAACCTTGTTTCTAGTCGGTAGAATCTGACATATGGGGAGGTGATCCTGCGGTATAATAGTGACTATCAGTTTTGGAACTGGCAAGTGGTCTAGGGAGGCAATATGTTACAAAGTGGTATCATAGATTTTATTTTTTATTTTCCTTATTATTTGGGATATCTTGGTGAAGATATATAGGAATGTGTTTGAGCATATGTTGTATATCGAGTTGGTGCATCATAAACATCTATTTTGGTAGGAAGTCTAGGTTATTGGGAATGGGATTGATGTTAGGGATTTATGATGCTACCGTCATATGATTTTTACCTTGTATGACATACATGATTGTTGACGCTCCTTTCGTCACAGAATCCAAAGATCGGAAAAGGGGAATATCTAAGCAAAAAGTGATTAATCCTTTGAAGAAACATCAAAAATCGACAAAGGGATGGAAAAGGAGAACATTGCCCATGTATCGCGCAAGTTCCCTCTTGGTCGCGCAAGTACACTTGCGCGCCGCCTCAATACTTGCGCGACCCCTCATGGTCGTGCAAGGGACTTGCGCGACAGATCTGGTAACCGCCCAGTAACCGCCCGGGGTCTTCTTTTGCCTATAAATAGACCCTGTGGGCCCCCCATTCGGGAGGATCTCTTCCCAGAAACTCGGATCAAAGATCCCGACGCCCAAGTCTCTTCTCAAAGCTTCCGGAACACTTCTAAGGTAATCTCTTACCTAGAACGGAAGATCTAAAGGGAAGAAGGAAGGCCCAAGTGTTGAAACTTATCAAACACTTGCGCGCCAACTTAATTCCTTCAATATAACTTGCGCGTCCCTTCTCTGCAAGAACCTCAAGAGGATGGGAAAGGGTTTAATAAAGAGTCGCTCAAGTAATTCAACTCTGGTTGAAAATCGCGCAAGTATCCCTTATGTCGCGCAAGTATACTTGCGCGACCAATACTTGCGCGCCGCCGCAGGACTTGCGCGACCTTCAATACTTGCGCGCCCCTATCTTTTTGGGTGCCCATCTTGCCCTTTTTCACCCCTCTTAAGACATTTCACCCTTCCTATTCAAGATTCAGTCTTCAAGATACTCTTCAAAGCCATTTATGGCATGATTTCTTGATTTGACATCCTTATCTGAAAGGAATTCTGTGAAATATCTCTCAAAACCTAGTGATTTAAACATCTTTATGTCACCAAAGATTGAGAGTTCATTCATTCAACCTCATCCTTTAAAATGAGAGAATCCTAACCTGGGTTTCCTTTTCAGGAATAATCCCCAGTTATAAAACCTTTGATTTGGGTATCTTCCTTAAGAATAAGCCCCAATCAAAGTCCTTTAATCTTGGGCATCCTCCTCAGGAGTAAGCCCCAAACCTTAATCCCTAACCAGGGTCTCCTTTTCAGGAATAAAGACTCAGTAATAACCTTGGGCTTCCTTTTCAGGAGTAAGCCCCAAGTCCCCTAACCTAGGCTTCCTTCTCAGGAATAAGTCCTAGTCATGAATCTTGGGAATCTTCCTTAAGAATAAGCCCCAATCAATGTCCTTTAATCTTGGGCATCCTCCTCAGGAGTAAGCCCCAAACCTTAATCCCTAACCTGGGTCTCCTTTTCAGGAATAAAGACTCAGTCATAACCTTGGGCTTCCTTTTCAGGAGTAAGCCCCAAGCCCCCTAACCTAGGCTTCCTTCTCAGGAATAAGTCCTAGTCATGAATCTTGGGCATCTTCCTTAAGAATAAGCCCCAATCAAAGTCCTTTAATCTTGGGCATCCTCCTCAGGAGTAAGCCCCAAACCTTAATCCCTAACCTGGGTATCCTTTTCAGGAATAAAGACTCAGTCATAACCTTGGGCTTCCTTTTCAGGAGTAAGCCCCAAGTCCCCTAACCTAGGCTTCCTTCTCAAGAATAAGTCCTAGTCATGAATCTTGGGCATCTTCCTTAAGAATAAGCCCCAATCAAAGTCCTTTAATCTTGGGCATCCTCCTCAGGAGTAAGCCCCAAACCTTAATCCCTAACCTGGGTCTCCTTTTCAGGAATAAAGACTCAGTCATAACCTTGGGCTTCCTTTTCAGGAGTAAGCCCCAAGTCCCCTAACCTGGGTCTCCTTTTCAGGAATAAGACTCAGTCATAACCTTGGGCTTCCTTTTCAGGAGTAAGCCCCAAGTCCCTTAAATTTCTCTTAACCAGTCATAAATTATCTTTGATTTGGGTTTCCTTTTTTAGGAACAAAACCCAACCATAAGTCCCCTCCTAACTTGGGCATCCTCCTTAGGAGTAAGCCCCAAGATTAGAGTATTCAAATCTCCATGAAGCACATATAACTTTGTGGACCCTGTTCTTGGATTTTCTCCCTAAAAGTAAATCCTAAACCTTCGCCTATCTGGGCAGTCATCTATACATAAGCCCCAAAACAAATTCTTATGATTGCATCTTTTATGGCACAATTGTCTAAATTTTACCAATACCTCTTGTTTCTCACACCGAGCATGACTCACGTGAGCTTAGAGTGTAAAAGTAATTATGACATTCATCTTTGAGCCATAAATCATAAACATCATATCCCATTTCTCGAACTACGTGGGTTCTGATTCCTTTTTTCAAAACAAAGGATACGTAGGTAGCCCATTTATGGGTTCGATCCCAACATTGAAATAATCTCTGTCCTTCTGAATGACAATAAACTTCAAGTGCCCCACTGAGTGGCTTTAAAACCAGCCTGGTCATCAAAATGACCAAGAGACTTTTATATAAATGTTTTGAAGGATACCATTGACCAAGAATCTCTAAACAAATATAGATGATTCTATATTGATGAAGAACCTCGAATACATATAAAAGATTCTCTAAATTTCTTGCATATTTAATCATTGATTGTTAAAACTAAAGGAAAGCTCATTTTATACTTGGTAATGTAATAAGGATTCACGAACTTAACTTAAATCTATAAAGAGAGTCCCGGAGTAGACAATAATTCCCCTCAAAAAGGTGTGATGAGTCCGACCTCCCATCCTCCCGACCAATGCAAATTCCTAAGCCTCATTAGCCCACAAGTTAATGAGCGCCTGCCTTTGGAAAGTAGGTCCAAACGGATGTGGAATCATTGGATGTTTCCGGTTCTACGAACAAACCCGTTAGAAACCGATCGGAACGTTTGAATCTCCCGTCCAGGAGGTCATCCCCGGATTCCGCGCGAAACAAAAATGGTGAACCCGACGTGAATCCTTAACCAAGTTAAAGTGATGTTCTTCTTATCTGTTAGGCCCTTTGGGCCAACAAGGCAATCATTGACATATGATCATCCAAAAGATGCAGTAGCCGGATTCATCTTGATTATGTCTGTTATATGGAACAGGCACTCTTTTTTCAAGATCTTCTACAAAAAATGGCTTTCCTTAAATTCACCCCTGTGAATACTGCTGCTGGGAACACCTCTACTGTGAGGTCTGCTGCCGTGAAAACCAATGCTGCTACTCCTGCTGGAACGTCATCCGCTCTGAGGATGACATCACCAACTCAGCGTCTTCAACGCTGTGTTTCAAATGCACTGGTTAAGGAGTACCGTCGTAACGGTACTATCCCAACTCTGGAGGCCGCTCGTCAAGCCCTCCAAGTTAACAATTCTACCTGGTCGTCCGGACAACGGCGGCCAGCAATCAAGAAGCAGGCGGTGCTGACTACCGTCTCTAACCGTTTCGGGTCGTTATCCCCGGAACGCAGTTTCCACTCACTCCCTTACTCCAAGGAAGTGAATGAGCAGGTCCCGCAGGACCTTAATTCAAAAATACAGGAGTCCTTCTCAAGGGCTCCCATCAACAATCGCCGCCAGACTCGTGCGGTAGTGCGCCCTCAACATGATGAGGGTACCGGCTCCAGGCATTCAGCTCAGGTTCCTCGAACCCGAGCAGGCAAGATGAATCACCAGAGACGGAATCCGGTTAATAATAGGCAGGTTGTCATCCCTGCCATCTCCGGAGAAGTCCACCAACCTAAATTGGTGGAAAACAACGAGCAGGCACACACACCTGCCCGTTTTAATTCAGCTGTCCAGCAGACTCGTCTGGCAGCATCAAGCCGATCCCGCCAGGCAATTCCGGCGGAGTACCATAGGCAGGAAAATACACCTGCTTATACATCAGCAGTTAGTCAGCAAGCTCGTCTGACTACATATGATGGATCTCGTCAACCGCGTTTGACGAAGTGTAATCAGCAGGCACATACACCTGCTAATACTAATCAAGTCTACCAACAGTCTCGCTTGGTAGCACCCGGAGAAGTCAGTCGGAAAGTCCCGACGACAAACAGGAGGCAGACTAAACTCTCTGCCTCCACACTTGAGTACTGTCAGAATTCACTGACAGGAAAAGGAGGACAGGAGCAGGCACATACACCTACTCCAATCCCGGAATGGACGTATATCCCTGTTCCGGCGGCTGAAGTCACCAAGCATATTTTATCAATGGTGAAAGAGCAGAAGCAAATTCCTGCTCATATTCTGGATGCTTGCCAGGATATCATAACATCTTCAGCATCATCTCAGGGACAGACACATAAATCTATCCCTAGAAGTGGAGTGACACATCAACAATTCACTCCGGAACAGACACACACATCTGTTCCAGTCCAAGAGGGTTGTGGGGCCTACTCCCCCATATCATATGGACAACCAAGTCAGGCACATACACCTGATTTGAGCGATGATCGTCAGCCTAACCTGACCATCTTTCCTGATCAGGCACATACACCTGCTCAGAGCAATCACTTTCGTCATCAAGTGATTTCTAAAGCGAGTAAGAAGGCATCTAAGAAAAAGATCCGCCCAGCACAGTCAGGAGATCAAAGGCCAATCTGCAACAAGGCCTTGCTCGATGCTGGAGTTCTTGAAGCCCTCAGACATTTATCTGTCGGAATTCAAGATTCTACTCCCTCAGTTCCCAATAACAGGAACATTAATCCCGAAGGTCTTCAACAGACACTTCTTCATGAAGACTTGCTTCATGAAAATTCGGTCAATCTTGAAGTTTCTTCTTCAGATGAGAACCACAAAAACCCTCTGTGTGGTCAGAAGACCAAGGAGCAAGAGATCTCACCTTTTGCTGTAACCCATCATGAAGGTCCTCCTCATGGTGATGAACTTCGCTGCGAAAGTCCTCTCCACAGTAGTGATTCACATTGTCTCAAAAATTCTTCAGAAGGCAATGTAGTGCCGAGAAATCCCTCTTATCTTGAGGCACTTGCAAACGTAAAACCAGTCATGTCTGAGGCTTTACTATCGGCAGGTGAAACTCTTTCTCCATCAGAAGATAGCTTGGGGTTCAGGTTATTCTCCGAACCTTCCCTGGGTCATTCATCTTCCAGCATGAATAGTGATTCCTCTACCAATCTTGTTGAATCCGATGAAGCAACAAGGAAACACCAACTCTGGTCCAAACAGGTAGAAGAATCTTCATTTAATGATAAAGAGGAAATGTTGAACATGAGGAAAAAACTGGCAAAAGGTGAAGTACCAGTCATGTTTTGGCCTTTGGCTGACTCCCAGTACAACATTCCAAAGATGTTGACGGATGATGGAATCCATGACATTCGTCTCAACATATGGAAGACTCTTTGTCAATTGAAGAAGAAAGTATTATATTACGATGAATATGAAAATCATCTTAAGATAATAGAAGGGTTACAACGCCAGATTGATTTGGCATCTCTATCAGTCTCTCGATATCCGAAGGCTGAAAAGCAACAGAGAACCCTTCAACGTTCATGCCTTGGCGCGCTGAGAAAATTGCGCCAGTTAATTTCCAATGCTCCATCTAATGTTCATATCAGAGGATGGGGTGTTCACGGAGCACTACATTTCACAGTGCTTTCCGGTCAGCAAAGCCCGCCGAAAATGGTCTCATGCAATGTTATTGCCCATGGCCGGCCACAGTCAATGGGCTTTGTTCGTAATCAAAATCTTGCTCGAGATCAAGCTTCAACTAGTTCCTCTCAAAATCAAGTATATAGAGAACAGGTTGTTGAATTGCTCCTACATCAAGCAGGTGAGAATATTGCACAAGCCTCTCGTCTGGAGCAAACACGTCATCAAATGACAGAAGTTTCGGAAATCATCCAACGGTCTGTTGAACCAGGTGATAAAAGTGGATACAGGTTAATGCATCCAGCTAATTTCCGAACTAAGATTCGCAAGATCAAGAGAGATTTCAAGAAGATCTCAGACATAGCATGTCAAGAGACACCCCAGCTTGCCAGACTGGGGACTTCTCTAACCCAACCCTCAGAGTCAACAAATGGGATTCGAGGAGTTGAGCGGAAGCAGCAGGAACATCCCCAGTCCACCGGACTGGGGACTTTTTCAAATCTTCAATCCCTCCCTCAGAGAAAGTCAGTATTCTCTCGATTAGGGAATAAGCCTCAAGAGGAACGAAGAGCCAAGATGTCAGGAGATTCTCTCCGAGTGACGGTTCTCCAAGAAATTCCTGAGGGGTCAAGTCAACGGAATGCCATGCCTTATCATGGACATAAAAGGAGACAATATCACAGAAATGCTGATAGAAGGGATTCCATGAAATATGCATCCATTAATGTCATCACCGCCGTTGCTGCTGATTCACCAGATGAGGCTCAATCAGAGGGATCAGACGAAGAGGTTCCTGCTCAAGAAGTTGCGCACACAGACCTAAATGAAGAAGGTGTGCGCACACGTAATCAAAGGCTTACCCAAAATCTGGGTATTCCTTCAAGTAACCCACTTCCCCCTCTCCGAAAAGGATCCAATAAGGGGAAAGGAAAAAATCAGGTTACTTCTCACCCTTCCTCTGAAGGAGGTCAATCGCTCTCATTAGAGCAAAGGCTTGCACAACAGGAGGAATAAATGAAAGAATTAAGAAGGTTGAATGCAGAACTACTTCAGAGTAGTCTTCTTCTTAAGAATGCTGAAGTCCAACAGCCGAAGGAATTTGTTGTAACTACTGAGATGGATCAGGAATATCCTCCTTTGTCAGTACACCCACAGAGGTCTAATCCTACGGGTCAAACGCAACAACGGTTGGCAGCACTACCATTAGTTGCAGCACCAACCTCCACGGCTGTCCAAGCTCCATTCATTGCACCTACCCAAAACCAAGTTCAACCTGACATTTCTCAAAAGTTAATAACTACTATTGAGTCACTAACAGCTCGGTTAGAAACTATGGAAGGGAAACGGGCGCAAGTTCAACCTGAAAAGAAAGTTTACCCTGAATGGGTAGATTCAATTTCTCCTCCATCCAGTTTTGGAAACCCTATTTTCCCTACTTTCAATGGATCAGGCGACCCTGAACAACATTTGATGCATTACGTGTCTTGTTGTGATCCTATGATGGGAACTCCAGAACAACAGGAAGCAGTGAAACTCAGATGCTTCGTGCGAACCTTGCAAGGACCGGCTTTTGTCTGGTATACAAGCTTGCAATCCCGGTCAGTCATCGGATGGGAGGATCTTCGTCAAAAATTCCTTCTTCAGTTCAGCTCAACTTTGCCAAAAACGACAGTTTTCGATCTTACAAACTGCAAGCAAAGGGAGAATGAAAGAGTCTCTGATTTCATTGCTCGTTGGAAGGGATTAACGTATTCCTTGAGTATATCACTCCCTCAGGAGGAATTATTGCCAATCTGTGTGGAAAATTTGCGTGACGAATTACGCACGCCATTGATCCATGTGAAATACACAGGAGGGTTTCGAGACCTTACTTCAATCGCTCAACAGATTGAAGATTCCCTTATACAGGCTAAGGTTAAATCTCGTGTAATTCCATCAGCTCCAGGAAGAAGAATGGGTAAAGCAGAAACTGCTACAGTTATGCTTAAACAGGCACCTGTACCTATTTCTACTTCAAAACTTACATCTTCTCGAAGGGCTCCACCTCCTGAACGCCAACAACAAAGGCTGTTTCGTCCAAATGATCAAAAAGATCAACGACGAAAACAATTTGAGGATATGAAGAGTAAAACATACTCTTTCCGAAGTGAGCAAGTTCCTGGTTACTTCATTTCAGCCCTGGAAAATAATTTGGTTCAATTACCAGTGCCGAAGAGACCAAACAAGGAAGGAGATGAAGACCGTCCCAATTATTGTCCCTTTCATCAAATGTTGGGACATCCCATCCAGGAGTGTTTTGTCTTTAAAGACCTCCTGCAAAAGATGGTCGACTTGGGACAAGTCAAATTGAAGGGTTCTTCAGCCCATGTAGCGTGTATTACCGCTACAGATCCAGAGGAAGGAGGTGAGTGGCAGGAAGTCAAAAGCAAAACTGCGAAAAAATATGATGATTGGATGGTCAGAAAGACAATCAATCGGACCCATTCCATTTTGCGAACACAATTGAAGAAGCCAATTGTGTCTCCTACAAAAGCTGCAGTAAAGCCTCCATCAAAGGATAAATCCTCAAAAGGGCAGAGCAATTCAAAGAAGAAAGAGGAATCAGAAGAAGATGAGTATGTATCAAAGCCTAAATTGTCTTTGACTCTGGCAGATTTCATGCCATCTACTTCAAAGCAACGGGCACCGTCCCACCAAACGGCACAGCCTAAACAGGCTAACTTGGCAGAGTCTTTATCAGACGAAGAATTGATCTTTGGTTCTGTTAATATGATTCAATTAACAGATTCATATTCCAGTCTTGATGAGCCTGAATTCCCTATATCAAATAAAGGAACCCGAGGAAGTTCTAGAGGTTCAGGATATAGGGGAAGACGTGGATCTTTCCGAAGCCACTACTCTAATTCTACCCCTGCTAGCACTGTATATGCAGCAGAAACTCGTGGTAGAGCCCTTCAGCGAGCTCAAAATGAACAAGCAAGTTCTTCTGCCAATGGCCAACTCAGCTTCGGCACAATTATTTTGGAAGACCGATTAAAGGTTCCATCTTCTTTATCTCAGCAAGCAAATGGATCTAATCAGTCTAATTTTCCAAAACCAAAGATGTTGCCAACTTCAATACAAGATGCATCAGCTTCCAAAGCATCTGCTTCCAAGGTACCTGCTAAACCACATATTCCTATTGGGAAACGCAGGCCTCTAGATCAAAAGTATGATATATTGAAACACTTGGCCCAAGTACCAGCCAAATTATCAATTTTGGATGCTTTGAATCTATCAAGAGATCTTCGGGAAGCACTCATCGAAGATTTGTCAAGTCCTCAAGAGTTTGAAGCTGAGATTGTTGCAGCTGAAATTTATCACATAGAGAATAATCCTGCAGAATGCCATGCAGTGATATCTTTTACTGATAAAGATGAGGATGATGTTGTGCATGGGCACATAAAACCTTTGTACTTATCTGGCAAAGTCAATGGTATAGATGTTCGAAGAGCTTTCATTGACAATGGTTCAGGAGTCAACCTCATGCCCATTCGCACACTTCGTCGATTGGGCCTCACAGAATCTGATTTATCTCCTTCTACCATGATGTTGCAAGGATATGATAAAAATGAACAAGAACCACTGGGAGAAGTTACGCTCAGAACTCAGTTTGGAGATCTTGTTTCCAATTCAGATTTCATGATTGTTGATCAAGACTCAGCTTTCAATATCTTGCTTGGAAGACCCTGGCTACATCAGCATGCAGCTATTCCATCGTCATACCATCAATGTCTCAAATACTGTTTCGATGGTCAAGTTGGAACATTGTATGGTGATAAGGCCCCGTTCAAGACATGTGAGTCTCAATACATTGAGGAGGAATTTTATCACATGAAGGGAAGAGAAAAATCTACAATGAAGGAAATTACCAAAGTTAATGCTCCATATGGTTTGGAAAAAATTCCAATAAATCCATTTTCACATGTGAGTACAGATTATGTGTTACCTATCAGTCAAATTGACAAAATAGGCCCAAATCAAAATACTCTTATGGAAAGATCCATAATGTCAATTACGGCAATCGAGCCAGACAACATGGGAGAAATTGGTAACTTACCAAGCAGTGATGAAAGCATAAGTGGTGACGTTTTCATTTCGTCTGCTGAAATCCAACAAGTCTATACTTCGCTAATCAGGCCAGAAGAAGTTATAGCAACACCAGAGGTGAATATTGATGTCGATTCTCAATCCATCATCTCCTCTTTTATTCCCAAAGAAGACCTTTTATCATCAATAGGGTCGGAAATGGAAGCTTCTTCTTCAAAATGTGAAAATTGTGACATCTCTTATGATCATGAGAATTTCGTTTTTTCATCTACTTTGCAAGTAGAAAAAGAAGAAATAACACATGATGAAGAGGAAGAGGAAGATCTTAGAGATGCTCCTCCAGCATTTGAAGAGGGTATCTCTACCACTGTGGATGAACTCAGAGAAGTAAATCTGGGTACAGAGAAAGATCCACGCCCCACTTTAATTAGTACGGCCATGAACCTTGAAGAACAAGAGATGTATATTTCTTTTCTAAAGCAAAATAAAGATATTTTTGCTTGGAATTATACAGAGATGCCTGGCCTTGATCCTGATGTTGCCACCCATTATTTGGGTTTGCCAAAAGAACATCGAGGATTCAAGCAAGCCGCAAGAAGAACACACCCGACCTATGCTTCCAAAATTGAGGCTGAAGTGGATAAGCTTATCAAATCTAACTTCGTCAGAGAAGTTCAATATCCCAAGTGGTTGGCTAATATTGTCCCTGTAAAGAAGAAGAATGGACAAATTAGGGTTTGCATCGATTTCAGAGATCTTAATCGGTATTGTCCTAAAGATGATTTCCCAGTTCCGATTACAGAACTCTTAATTGATGCGACAGCTGGCTATGAAGTACTTTCTTTCATGGATGGATATTCTGGATATAATCAGATCCGAATGGCCCCAGAAGATGAGGAATATACAGCCTTCAGAGCTCCTCAAGGTGTGTTTTGTTACCGAGTGATGCCCTTTGGTTTAAAGAATGCAGGTGCAACATATCAACGCGCCATGCATCGTATCTTCAAACCTTTTCTAGGGAAGTTTGTTGAATGATATGTAGATGATTTGGTGGTTAAATCCAAACAACGTTTTGATCACTTGGCTGATTTGGAAGTCGTATTCCACAAGCTTCGACAACATAATTTGAAGATGAACCCCTTAAAATGTGCTTTTGGGGTAACCTCAGGAAAATTCCTCGGCTTTGTTGTACGCCATCGTGGTATTGAAGTCGATCCTGAGAAGACCAAGTCAATCCTTGGTATGTCACCTCCTCAGAATTTGAAAGAATTAAGAGGACTTCAAGGACACTTAGCCTATATTCGGCGTTTCATCGCCAATTTGGCAGGCAAAAGTTTACCTTTTACCAAATTATTGAAGAAAGGAGTCACTTACCAGTGGACTAAAGAATGTCAAGAAGCATTTGATGTTCTCAAGAAATACCTCTTAAGTCCACCAGTACTTATGCCACCTGTTGAGGGTAGACCTCTTATCCTCTATGTGACAGCTTTAGAGCGATCATTGGGTGCCTTTCTCGCTCAAAAGAATGATACTGGGAATGAAAATAGTCTCTACTATCTCAGTAGAACTATGCTTGAAGCAGAAACCCGGTATTCGAATATTGAAAAGTGCTGCCTAGCATTAATCTTTGCAGTTCAGAAACTGAGACACTACCTGCAACATCACGAGGTCCAATTGGTATCTCGTAATAATCCACTCAAATTCATCCTTAGTCGTCCAATGCTTACAGGACGTCTGGCAAGGTGGGCAGTTATTCTACAGCAGTTCGACATCCAGTATGTGTCTCAAAAGGCAATTAAAGGCCAAGCTCTGGCTGATTTCCTGGCTGAACATCCTTTAGTGGAAGACACGTATTCAGATATCGAACTGCCTGATGAGGAAGTTTTCTCTATTCAAGAGAGTCCTCAAACATGGGAAATGTATTTTGATGGTGCTTCTAGAAGTCCAACAGGGAAGAAAATGGAAAATCCTAAATTCAACAAAGTTGGTTTAGGAATTGTGCTCATTTCTCCAGATAAGGCAGTGTTACCTTATTCCTTTTTGTTATGGGAAGGTGGTACCAATAATGAAGCTGAATACCAAGCTCTCATTACAGGCTTGGAGTTAGCACTTCAAGCGCAAGTGAATCACTTAAAGGTAAAAGGTGATTCAGACCTGGTAATCAAACAAGTCAATGGGGATTATGCCATCAGAAAAGAAGAATTAATCCCTTTGTATGATTACGTCAGAGAGTTAATGTCGGAATTCTCTTCAGAACCGACATTTTCTTATGTCCCAAGATCACAAAATGCTCAAGCAGATGCACTGGCTAATATAGCCACAGCTTTAGCAGATCCAAATCGGGACGAGACAACCATCTATATTGCCCACCGTCGTGCAATTTCACCTTATGTTCAAGTCAGAACAGAGGAAATTAATGAAATTAGTCCCATTCCTGAACCATATGGTCATACTACAGGATGGATGTCACCTATCAGGGAATACCTTCAAAATGGAACACTTCCACCTGATAGAGCTGAGAAAGAACAAATTCGGCGACGTGTGGTCAATTTTACTCTTTATGATGGTCCAAACCACCTCGAGAAAATTCTCTACAAACGTGGTTTTGATGGAGTTCTCTTCAGATGTATTGATGGTGAAGAAACAATGGCTGTCATAAAAGAAGTGCATGCAGGAGTCTGTGGTGCCCACCAGTCTGGACATAGATTGTCTGATCAAATTCGAAGACTTGGATACTTCTGGCCTTCAATGATACAAGATTGTGTCAATTTCACAAAGAAGTGTCATTCATGCCAAGTATATTCCAACTTCATTCATCAACCTCCAGAGTTGCTTCATACAGCTAAATACTCATGGCCATTTTCCACATGGGGAATGGATGTGGTGGGACCTTACCCTTCAGCTACAGCCAAGCAGTTTAAGTACATTCTTACTGCTACTGATTTCTTTTCCAAATGGGCAGAGGCAGTACCTCTCAAAGAAGTCAGTTCTAAATGCATTGTTAGCTTCATCAAGTCTAACATCATTACTAGATTTGGTGTCCCTCATACCATATTGACAGACAACGACACCAACTTCTGTTCTGCTGAGGTAAAGAGATTGTATCAAGAATACAACATTAAGTCCAATCATTCATCTCGATATCATGCAGCGGCTAATGGCCAGATAGAGGCCTTCAACAAGACTCTTTCAAATATACTGCAAAAGATGGTGGATAAAGATAAGAGGTCATGGCCTGATAAACTCTTTCATGCTTTATGGGCTTATCGGACTACCACTCGCAATGCAACGCGGTCTACTCCATATTCATTGGTATATGGAACAAAAGCAGTCTTGCCAATTGAAGTTCAATTGCCCTCACTCAGAATAGCCATTTGTGATCAGTTATCGACAGATGAGCAATCCCAAAAGCGTTTGAATGAATTGGAACAGTTAGATGAGAAGAGATTGTGCACTTTGCACCACTTGGAAATCTATCAGAATCGGATAGCACGAGCGTTTAACAAAAAAGTTCGTCTTCGTTCATTCATTCAGGGAGAATTGGTATTGGTTCTTAAAGCACCAATGATACCAGGAAAGAAACCTCCCAAGCTTGAACCAAAATGGGAAGGACCTTATTCAGTACATAAGGTCTACTCCAATGGAGCGTATTCTCTGATTTCAATGGATGGAGAACACATCACGACTCCAACTAATGCCAGATTTCTGAAGAAGTATTTTGTATAAACGCAAAATATTGTTCCCAGAACCAAGACTTACAATTGGTTCATACACAAAGGTCCGGTATGACCTTAAACTACACAAAGGTCCGGTATGACCTTAAACTACACAAAGGTCCGGTATGACCTTAAACTACACAAAGGTCCGGTATGACCTTAAACTACACAAAGGTCCGGTATGACCTTAAACTACATCTTCGTCCAACATGACGTTAAACTGTGTCACCTTCAATGTCCTACATGACATTAAACTGTATAATGTCCTATCTACATGACATTAAACTGTACAGAAGTTCCTTATTTTGTCCGAGATGACATTAAACTATATTTTGTCCTAGAAACATGACATTAAACTGTGTGGCACTTTCATCGTCCAACATGACGTTAAACTGTGTTAAGTCCCTTATTGTCCTACATGACACTAAACTGTATTCTGTCCGAGATGACATTAAACTATATTGTGTCCTAGCAACATGACAATAAACTGTGTGGCACTTCCAACGTCCAGCATGACGTTAAACTGTAAAAAGTCCCTCACGTCCGGAAAGACGTTAAACTATATAATCATCAAAGGTCCAACATGACATTAAACTGCACCATCCATGGTCCATGCATATGACCTTAAACTATTCACACTTTCGTCCGACATGACGTTAAAATGGTACACTCCCTTGTCCTTACTGCATGACATTAAACTGCACAGTCCCCCTTTTTTTCCGTCCAATATGACGTTAAACTATATTGTCCCCCTCGTCTTAACTACATGACGCTAAACTGTACAGAAAGTCCCTTTTTTATGTCCTACATGACATTAAACTGTACATTGTTAAGGTTGTTATTACCTCTTGTTTCTCACACCGAGTATGACTCACGTGAGCTTAGAGCGAACATCAACCATAACACTCCCTTTGGGCCACTAACCATGTGTAAGTCCCAACAACATTTTTTTTATTATTAGATCATTGTCCCCAAAAACAATTTGATCATTAATTCATTCTTTAATTGAACTACACAAACTTTGATCCTTGCCCTCCAGGCTAGGTATGTAGGCAACCTCCCAAGGTTCAAGCCCAAAAACAATCCCTTCACATCGGTTCACCACCATCTCATATGATGATGATTTGTGAAACCGCCCCTGGAATCAATATCTTTACATTGATTCACTTTCGTCCTTGTTATATGACGTTAAACTATACAACACTTTTGTCTGGTACGACAATAAACTACAATATTCTTTTATTTCCTCATTTGAGAGAGAACTATTATTGACATTGATTTTTCAATCATAGTTTTTTCGTTTTCAAAAGACTACGCGCATACATGGTAATGCCTGAACTTTTTATCTTAGGTTAAACCATCATTGCACTAAAGTCCCCTTTCACCCTTCACATGTACGAACCAAATTTGTACAAAGGGTAATTCTAGAACTACGTGGACTTGATTCCCATCCTTATGGGATACGTAGGAACATTCGAGTGTCCCTCGAATCCAGTCCCGAATCTTTTGGGCCTAACCCCAAATTTCACTTTCAGTCCCTTGGCTGAAAAGTCTTCATGAAAACACACACTGTGTATTCATTATTATGGTCCGAATTCTATGACCCTAAACTAAGATCACTCATACTTTCGTCCTACACGACGTTAAACTGCATTTCAAGAACTACGTGGACTTGATTCCCATCCTTATGGGATACGTAGGAACATTCGAGTGTCCCTCGAATCCAGTCCCGAATCTTTTGGGCCTAACCCCAAATTTCACTTTCAGTCCCTTGGCTGAAAAGTCTTCATGAAAACACACACTGTGTATTCATTATTATGGTCCGAATTCTATGACCCTAAACTAAGATCACTCATACTTTCGTCCTACACGACGTTAAACTGCATTTCAAGAACTACGTATGGCTTGATTCTCATTCTTATGAGATACGTAGTGAAGTCCAAGTTTCAATTCAGGACCCAGCCACAACATGATTATGGTTTTCATTGACCTATGTATCTCTATATACATTGGAAAATACCCATCTTTTTGTATTATAATCCTAACCTTAAATATTTTTAGATCTTCATAACCCTTTTCATGACTTATAGTCACAAAAATGTCAAACTTCTGAGAATTATTTTGCCTGACTATGCAGCACGTGCCCATAGGTGGCCTTGCATAAACAGTCCACATAACAGACTTGTCAGCCAAGAGATGCTATTTATTTGACCATGCAGCCAATGCCCATAGGTGGCCCTGCATGTTTTCAACCCCCTAACGGGTTTGTTAAATAATAGTAACTTCATTCTTGGGAAGAATGCCTCTTTTGTCCTTATTTGTCTTAAACGACAATATGTAGGGATCCGCAAAAATAGCCATCCTTAACATATTTGTCCCATATCCTTTTTCATGATCTGAAAGTATTCAAGTCTATGGTTTATTCTTCTTCCCTACGTTTGGGTCAAAACCTTCGTAGGAGTGATATTCATCCAGTTCTTCGATATTCTTGTTTGGAAATATCTTCTCCATATTCAAGTACCTCTTTCCATACAACAAACTCTATGCTTTAGAAAATTTGAATCTCCATAAACTTTCACTGGCTTTTAGCACTAGGAAAGTAAATTTCTGAGAGTTCTTTTGCCTAACTATGCAGCACGTGCCCATAGGTGGCCTTGCATAAACAGTCCACATAACAGACTTGTCAGCCAAAAGATGCTATTTTATTTGACTATGCAGCCAATGCCCATAGGTGGCCCTGCATATTTCAACCCCCTAACGGGTTTTGTTAAATAATAGTAACTTCATTCTTGGAAACTACTTCTTCTAATGCTATTTAGCTCTTTTTCATATCATTCCTCAGATTCAAATATTCTTAAAGCCATAGTTTACATTTTTTCCCTCATACTTGAGTATGGTAAATATGTTTTCAGATAAATTGTCAAGGAATTGAATCCATTTTAATCCATTTTTCGGTCAAAGCTATTTCGACCTTAAACATTAGCCCCTTTATGTCCGGCTTGCATGACTTTAAACTGCCCACACAAAAGACAGAGGAACTATGAATAAAAGTCAAGTTCCAGCTCACTAAATATACATTTTTTGTATGATTTAGGTAATATTGAGCAGTTAAAAGGTTCAAAGTTTGTAGGGTTATTTGTAATAATCCTAGTAAAAATCAAACTATGCTTACTAAGCCCATTGGCTTAAGTAAATTTGAAGCAGGTAATGGAAGAATGCAAGTACAAATGATTGAAGACAAAAGTATTTTTCATTGATACACAAGAGTTAGAAGGACATCCACAGATTGGAATCTCTTCTCTTTTTCAAGAAATTACAGGAGATTGTCAACAAAAGTCTTCATTTGATGTATAGCATCCTGAGCCTTATCAACAATTGCTTGAAGCTCGTGCACTTGACCAGCTTCACTCTTTTCAGCTTGCTGAAATGCCTTCTTAGCATCTGCAATGGATTTCATGCCATTTATATGAGTTTCATCCAATGATTCATTAAGCTGATCAAGTTCCCCAGTAACAGCATCTAACTGTTGCTGGAGTTGCACCTGCTGGACGACCTTTTCTTTGATTTTTTGCTTCAGATCCTTCATCTTGACAACATAATCAGCTTCAGCCTGGGATATCGCAGCCTCAAATTCGCCTATGTTGACTGACAATTTCACTCTGGTCAAATCTTCGCGACTTGTCTACATTTGCTCCCTCCTGAAGATAATCTGTTTCACTGCAGCATGGATCTTTTCATACCCAAAACCACCAAGTCCCATTATAACAAATTGGGATGACAATCGGGAAATTTTTGATGGTAGCTCTTCTAAGGGCACCCCCGATATGATGTTCCATATATTGTTCCACGCCTTACGTCGTGAAAAGCTGAACGCTTTGAGCATCTCTGGATCTGATTCAACATCTTCGTCAGAAGGGGGTATGTAATCTGGAATTAACATGCTCAAGGAAGTGCCTCGTTCTGCTCTTTCCCCTCTGACTTGGGCTTCTTCACCTTCAATTCCCATTGGGGCAGAGGCTGAAGCCTCATCTCCGGATCTAGCCATTACAATTGATGGCCCTACATGATCAATTGAAATATTTTAGTTGAATCTTAAAGAATAACAAAAGAATGGATTGTCTTGCAAATAAAGTACAATCACAAATATTGTTATCCCTTACCCAATGGTGGTTCAGCAACATGAGAAGACTTCTCCCCATCTTTCCCGGTTTCAACAGGATTTTCAGGATGGGTCTCAGGAGAGTTTATTGGATTTAGCTCTACTTGAGCTAATGTTTCTGCAATGATAGGGTTTACATTAGTGTCCACACCCTCTTCAGGCATTGGCAGTTCAGCAGCTTCTACGGAAGAAACTGCATATTATTTTACATCATGGTTAGAAATATTTTCTTTTAAAAGAAAAATTTGGGCGAAGGGTAACACTCACGCCCAAGGTCTTCTAAATCACATGACAATCTAGCATGATCATAAAATTCTTCAAAAGTCATTCCTTGATTCATCATTTCATCCAATGATACTTCAGAATCTTGGTTAGTCTCACCAGTGGGAGCATTTGCTATGTCTTCTTGCTGACTTATGTCCTGCAACCCCTGACCCTGGACAGCATCTTCAGTAGTGGGAGGGATACTGGGAATGGATGGTAGCTCTTCTCCAGGAGCTACCAAGTTAGCTTGAGTCTGTAGTTGTTCTACAGCACCCTCCACGGCCTTTGAAGAAGGATCAGTCCCTTCCCTCAAGGGGGAAATTGAAGAAGCCCCTGCAATCCCCAGAAATATGAGTAACCATATGATTATGGGTATAAAATCATGATTGTTCGAAGGACTTACCACTGCTAATGAAACGTTTAGCTAAGTATTTCCTCCTTCGTTGCCTTGGTTTCTTTTGCTTTTTTGGAGTTTCAGCTGTCTCCTTTATTGGCACTTGGATTGGCGAATGAAAGGCTATGTCCAGTGCCTCATTCATGGCCTGCTGGCCTGGAGATATCTCGCCTGGTTCGCGAGGAGAATCAGCAGCAGCCCCAACAGCGGTACCACCAGGGCTATATTGTGGTGAAGGAACCCCGGTCCCTTTCTTTGCAAGCTGCAAGATGAAGAAAATAACTTCCTTAAGTAACAAAGCTTCAACTGAAATCAAGTTGCAAAGAAAATAAGGAAGGAAAACTTACATCTTCAGGAGCCACGTACTCTTGCCACTCTTCATCTCCAGAACCACCAGCCCCCTTAGTGGTGCCACGATCAATCATTTCCTTCACCCGCCTGGTGATAGGAGCTGAATTATCGGTGGCATATATGAGCATTTCCATCTCTCTGATGTAAGCCCGCACTTCATTGGGGTTATCTCCGTATTGAAGGTCTTTGGAAGCTAGAAGATATCCTATCCCAGGAAGTTGTAGGCCCTCACACAAATCCAGCCAGGCAGTTTCAGTATCACAGTATAAGCTCTGCCATAGCTGAACAGCCTCTGGTCTTAGATATAAAGGATGTGAGGAAGGTCCTACAATTTTTGATTTTAATTTCTTCCCAACTCCTGCAACTACAGATAGAGAATAAGAAAGTGAGACTTATTACTTTATAAAGTAGCAGTGATTGAAGTTATTACAATCAAATAACTCACCAGGAGCTGATGGAGTGGGTCTTTTAACTCTGGCCGGAGGATTATATCGGGCACGAAACCGCTTTGCTGCCGGTTGTGCCTCATCATCCCCATCATGATAATCCGAGGAATCAGTTCTAGAGGAGGAGTCTGTTGAACCTATTTCAGGAGGAGAAGCAGCACCTTCATGAGGAAGAGTTTCTTTCTCTACAGTCCTCTTCCTCTTTCCCACTTGATATACAGGGTGATTCAATATCCCTTTAGGGTATGATGCTATCCAGTGTTCGGCATAAAATGTAGTCAGATAATGTGCCGCTTTTTCAACTAGTAGATCAAATACTGCTCTAGTCTTCTCTCTTGACGTCAGCAACCATAGTTGTCGAGCAACCATCGGATGTTGCTCTAACCTGACGTGTACTGGAGGGGATACAACAATCTGTTGTAAACATTTGAATTGGCGTGCAAATCTATATGGAGCATAGGCCTCGCATATGATTTCTCCATCAACCCTGGCTACTAACACGCCATCCCTGCAAGCTAGCATGTATGCCCTCAAATCCAAAGGGGCTTTCCCATCATCAACAAACCGCCCAGATGGCGGACTTCCATAAGGAAAGAAGTTGAATTCCTTATACATGCTTAGTCTTACTTTTATGTCATAACCATTGACATCTAATGGAGCAATTCCAGAGAATGCTTGCACTGACGGTCTGAAAGAGCTTCCAGGAATTTGTAATCCATTCTGTACATTGTAAGTCCTGAAGTGAGTGGCGATCCATCCCCACAAAACCTGGAATGGTCCCACTATTCTTAAAGGAGATTTACCCTGGAAGACGTGAAGTAAACTCCTGTGGATCTTTGCTAAAATGGGGGTGGCTAACCTAACCATTTTTCCCTCAGCTAACTTGGCCGCAATGACGAAGGTCCCTGGCCTAACGCCTCCCTTCGAATCCCTGACCGGCAAGAGGTAAATACTGAGCCACATTGCCAAGAAACCCGCCAGACGAGTTTTCTTTGGAATTCTTTGATTCACTTCATAGCCCCATTTTTCAAACTCTCCTGCTTCTAGAGTTGGCCAGAATGTGCCAGGAGCTCCTCTCTTCTCAGGTTTTGGGCAAGTGGTAGGACGTCTGGGCCGGGTATCCTTGGATTTCTTTTTCTTGGATCCTTTTTCCTTTGGCTCCATCCCTTTCTTCTCAGTAAGAAACACCTTCATCCATTCTTCCGGATGGATATCTTTTCTGAAATGAGTTAATGAGGTCTCTGAACTCTTGAGCTTGTGAAAGATTTTGAATAATTCTCGAGCCAAAACAGGAGTCTTCTCTGGATCATTCCAAGTCACCTTGGGAGGAATGAATTCATCATACATATCACCCAAGATTGGAGCTCCTGAAATCTTGTGGACATCCCACAAACTGATACCTACTTCTCCATGAGTCAAATGGAAAGAATTAGTCGCTGGACTCCAGTGACTGAGTATCTCTGGCACGAAGATATCATGTCTGTAAATATATGTCTGCCCAACCCAAACAGCTTCATATATTGCAGCTCTCTTCAGATCCTCAATAAACTCTGCGCAAGTCTGTCGCACCCAGTATGCCCACATCCAAGTTGGCTTCACACCTCCCCCAGGGCGGAAATCCCAACTTTTCTTCCAGCCTTTGGACTGATCCATCTGAGCATCTTGGAAGATTGAAGGATGGCAATGTGGTTGAAGCTCAGGTGTATGTTTTTTCAGATCTGGTGTGCAAGGGCTATGATGCATCACATACGCCTTCTCTACTGTTCCAGCAGTTTGAAATACTCCTCCGCCTGAGATATTTGCTGAAGCAAAATTGGTATAATTCTGAAACCAAGAAAATGGAAGATAATTCTTTACTTCTGGAATAATGACTTCTTGCAGATGACCATGACCATACAAAGGTAGATAAGTGCAGTGAGGAAAGTCGTGATGATATTTCTTCAGATACTTAGCCAAATCTGGAAGAGTGCTGTTTTTGACAGTATAGTAATCAGGGCCAATGATATTCATCATATCATCTATCCGCTTGCTAGCCAGTTCATCAAGTAATCCAGGTCTAAGAGCCATTGAATCTGCACAGGAGTTGAATAAATTAAACTCTTAAAGTGGGTTTATTTTTCATAAAATTTTGTGAAAGAATTTGAAAAAATGGCCAAGGCATTAAGGCGCGCAAGTATGGAGATGTCGCGCAAGTGGTACATATGTCGCGCAAGTATTTGTCGCGCAAGTGTGTGCCGCGCAAGCCTTATTACCTTGAGAGTAGCGCGGCAGTGAGGAAACAGCGAAAATAGGAGACTTGCGCGGCGACAAAGACTTGCGCGGCGAGAGCTCGAGAAATTCGGGGTCAGATACCATCTACGGCCGGAAGCGGCATATTTATAGGCCAGAGGGCCTATCTGCGCGCCGCACCCAGAGCGCTCAAACGCTTGCGCGATGAAGACTTGCGCGCCGACTGGAGACTTGCGCGCCGCCCTTTTCCTTTAGAGGAATTCGATTTCCTCAGAGTCAAATCCTCATTTCTCTCCGGATCCAACTCTGAGGGGGGACTTTTGTTGACGCTCCTTTCGTCACAGAATCCAAAGATCAGAAAAGGGGAATATCTAAGCAAAAAGTGATTAATCCTTTGAAGAAACATCAAAAATCGACAAAGGGATGGAAAAGGAGAACATTGCCCATGTATCGCGCAAGTTCCCTCTTGGTCGCGCAAGTACACTTGCGCGCCGCCTCAATACTTGCGCGACCCCTCATGGTCGTGCAAGGGACTTGCGCGACAGATCTGGTAACCGCCCAGTAACCGCCCGGGGTCTTCTTTTGCCTATAAATAGACCCTGTGGGCCCCCCATTCGGGAGGATCTCTTCCCAGAAACTCAGATCAAAGCTCCCGACGCCCAAGTCTCTTCTCAAAGCTTCCGGAACACTTCTAAGGTAATCTCTTACCTAGAACGAAAGATCTAAAGGGAAGAAGGAAGGCCCAAGTGTTGAAACTTATCAAACACTTGCGCGCCAACTTAATTCCTTCAATATAACTTGCGCGTCCCTTCTCTGCAAGAACCTCAAGAGGATGGGAAAGGGTTTAATAAAGAGTCGCTCAAGTAATTCAACTCTGGTTGAAAATCGCGCAAGTATCCCTTATGTCGCGCAAGTATACTTGCGCGACCAATACTTGCGCGCCGCCGCAGGACTTGCGCGACCTTCAATACTTGCGCGCCCCTATCTTTTTGGGTGCCCATCTTGCCCTTTTTCACCCCTCTTAAGCCATTTCACCCTTCCTATTCAAGATTCAGTCTTCAAGATACTCTTCAAAGCCATTTATGGCATGATTTCTTGATTTGACATCCTTATCTGAAAGGAATTCTGTGAAATATCTCTCAAAACCTAGTGATTTAAACATCTTTATGTCACCAAAGATTGAGAGTTCATTCATTCAACCTCATCCTTTAAAATGAGAGAATCCTAACCTGGGTTTCCTTTTCAGGAATAATCCCCAGTTATAAAACCTTTGATTTGGGCATCTTCCTTAAGAATAAGCCCCAATCAAAGTCCTTTAATCTTGGGCATCCTCCTCAGGAGTAAGCCCCAAACCTTAATCCCTAACCTGGGTCTCCTTTTCAGGAATAAAGACTCAGTCATAACCTTGGGCTTCCTTTTCAGGAGTAAGCCCCAAGTCCCCTAACCTAGGCTTCCTTCTCAGGAATAAGTCCTAGTCATGAATCTTGGGCATCTTCCTTAAGAATAAGCCCCAATCAAAGTCCTTGAATCTTGGGCATCCTCCTCAGGAGTAAGCCCCAAACCTTAATCCCTAACCTGGGTCTCCTTTTCAGGAATAAAGACTCAGTCATAACCTTGGGCTTCCTTTTCAGGAGTAAGCCCCAAGTCCCCTAACCTAGGCTTCCTTCTCAGGAATAAGTCCTAGTCATGAATCTTGGGCATCTTCCTTAAGAATAAGCCCCAATCAAAGTCCTTTAATCTTGGGCATCCTCCTCAGGAGTAAGCCCCAAACCTTAATCCCTAACCTGGGTCTCCTTTTCAGGAATAAAGACTCAGTCATAACCTTGGGCTTCCTTTTCAGGAGTAAGCCCCAAGTCCCCTAACCTAGGCTTCCTTCTCAGGAATAAGTCCTAGTCATGAATCTTGGGCATCTTCCTTAAGAATAAGCCCCAATCAAAGTCCTTTAATCTTGGGCATCCTCCTCAGGAGTAAGCCCCAAACCTTAATCCCTAACCTGGGTCTCCTTTTCAGGAATAAAGACTCAGTCATAACCTTGGGCTTCCTTTTCAGGAGTAAGCCCCAAGTCCCCTAACCTGGGTCTCCTTTTCAGGAATAAGACTCAGTCATAACCTTGGGCTTCCTTTTCAGGAGTAAGCCCCAAGTCCCTTAAATTTCTCTTAACCAGTCATAAATTATCTTTGATTTGGGTTTCCTTTTTTAGGAACAAAACCCAACCATAAGTCCCCTCCTAACTTGGGCATCCTCCTTAGGAGTAAGCCCCAAGATTAGAGTATTCAAATCTCCATGAAGCACATATAACTTTGTGGACCATGTTCTTGGATTTTCTCCCTAAAAGTAAATCCTAAACCTTCGCCTATCTGGGCAGTCATCTATACATAAGCCCCAAAACAAATTCTTATGATTGCATCTTTTATGGCACAATTGTCTAAATTTACCAATACCTCTTGTTTCTCACACCGAGCATGACTCACGTGAGCTTAGAGTGTAAAAGTAATTATGACATTCATCTTTGAGCCATAAATCATAAACATCATATCCCATTTCTCGAACTACGTGGGTTCTGATTCCTTTTTTCAAAACAAAGGATACGTAGGTAGCCCGTTTATGGGTTCGATCCCAACATTGAAATAATCTCTGTCCTTCTGAATGACGATAAACTTCAAGTGCCCCACTGAGTGGCTTTAAAACCAGCATGGTCATCAAAATGACCAAGAGACTTTTATATAAATGTTTTGAAGGATACCATTGACCAAGAATCTCTAAACAAATATAGATGATTCTATATTGATGAAGAACCTCGAATACATATAAAAGATTCTCTAAATTTCTTGCATATTTAATAATTGATTGTTAAAACTAAAGGAAAGCTCATTTTATACTTGGTAATGTAATAAGGATTCACGAACTTAACTTAAATCTATAAAGAGAGTCCCGGAGTAGACAATAATTCCCCTCAAAAAGGTGTGATGAGTCCGACCTCCCATCCTCCCGACCAATGCAAATTCCTAAGCCTCATTAGCCCACAATCTAATGAGCGCCTGCCTTTGGAAAGTAGGTCCAAACGGATGTGGAATCATTGGATGTTTCCGGTTCTACGAACAAACCCGTTAGAAACCGATCGGAACGTTTGAATCTCCCGTCCAGGAGGTCATCCCCGGATTCTGCGCGAAACAATGATGTTTTAGGTTTATGGTTTATATTGGATTTTTCACTTGGATATTATGGAAAGAGGCATATCGTGAATCATATTAAGGAATGTAGGATTCACATGAAATATAGTCTTTCTGGTGTGTGAATTCACTGAAGATGAGGTTTAGCTATTTAAAATGTCAACAACATCTCATATGGAGTTTTCCTATATAAGTTATTAGAGGAATTATAATAACTCAATCGACATGTATATATGTATATATCCCATTATTATAGAAGTTCATGTGGATCTACAATAATATGCTCGATGATAATGATAATGATGATGATGAAGTGCCTTGTGCATGGAGGCATAATGACCTTAGTAGGTCGGTGTGGCCATTTGATGACTTGATGATGAACCCCCAGTAGCTTGATACTATTCATTCATATTTATTTAAAATTATAGTGACAACCTATATGGTGTTTTCCTATATATCTTAGAATAAAATTCTTCTTAACCGAGCTAGTGACCATGGTTTCCTTTGGTATAGATTTTCCATGATGATGTTGTTAGTTGTGGTAATTGTGACCAATGAGATCATGATTTTATAGGGGTAATATAATATGTGGATGACTGATGAGAATCAATTCCATATTAAGATGATAAATTAGAATGAGGATCTTGATATATGTGGATATAGAACCCTATAGTGGGTGTTTTTGGCATGTTAGATGACCTGTGGCCTTTGATATGACAACATGGTTGATGCCCCTTGGTTTATAATTTGTGTGAGACTGGAATTTTGGGCTAGGTGGGATACATGGAGACCTTTGGATTCAACTCAGATCTTAGTGTGTCGATTCCTAGAGATATGTGTAAGGTAAACCTACGAGAGGGGTTAGCCTAGGATATTTTGTAGCTTAGAGGAAAAAAGAAATTGGTATATTCCTTGGGTTTGAGATTGATGCAAAAAAGGTGATATCGAGTATAAGGTGTAGGAATGTTATATTCCTTGGGTTTTCTTGAGAAAATTACCTTGAGTGATAGTGATTTGGGATGTGTGTAAATTGAAGTGTCTTGTTATCGAGGTGATATTTCAAGGGTAAGATCAACCCAGTGCCTAACCTTGTTGATTTTAGATACAGTTTAGTTGTGCAGTAAGGCATGGATGTATGCTCATGATTTTGGAGTGATCCTAGTTAGAGGGAGGTCATGTAAATAAACATGGAATTGTTATAGTGCCTGATTTTGGAATAAAAGAACCTTAGGTTCTTATAGTTTGATGAGAATAGTGTTCATAAAGGCCATAGTTAGTAGTTTTGGATGGTGATCCTTGTCATAGGTGAGTTTTCAGGCCCCTTTTTTATGACGTCATCAATGATGATTTTGGTTGGGTGAAACTAACATGAAAGGGGTATGATCAACTATTGAATTAGTATTGTGAGCCTATTCTAGATGCGATGTGACTCACGATAGATTGATTCAAGCTTATATGATTGGATGGTATGTGAGTGTACACTTTTTATGTTTATATGAGATTGAGGTAGTTTTTTCTAGATACACATGATGTTGTTGAATTTTGTATTTTTGAATGGTCATGTGCGAGATGTGGACTGATGAATTATATGTTTTTTATTATAGGAATGGTTACTCAAGAGTTGTGATGAAATGATAAATTTTTCCCCCATGATATAGGATACACCAGGAATTAACCGAGGGTTCTAGAACTATCAATCTAGGATTTGATTATAGGAAAGTGATTCCCAAGATGAAATTAGCATGTCTTGGGAGAAGGGACATGCATGTGATAATGTAACCCATGGAGGTGGTGATCAAGGAGAAATATAAGGGTATAAATATGGCGGAGAGTGAATCATTGATCATTGAGGGAGTGAACCATGTTATTATTGGAATTTCAGTGGATGTTGTGGACAATGTTCTAATGATTAAAGAACATGAGGTGATTGTTATTTCTTGATAGCACTCGATTTTGATAAGGATGATCATGTTCACTCATTTCATATAGTAATGTATAGAGTTTGGTCCATGGTTATGATAATATATTTCATCGGAAGATCATTTTTTAATTTTTATTCTAGTGAGTAAATAGATTCAAATACATATGGATTCCTTGGTTAATGTTAGGTATAAAATCTAGTATGGTACTAGATGGATTTTGAGCATCGACCATGGGCTCATGATAAATTGATATGATCTAAGAATGATTAGGATAGAGGTACATCAATGCCTGTGGTTTAGTAGATCCTAATTCCTATATTTGTTTGGTTGGTGTTTCAACCATGGAATTTCATCATAATTTAGATATAGACTTCAGTGGGGTTTTTTAAATTATCATGGAATGCCTCTTGGGATAAAGGAAACATGATCAGATAATTTAAAAGCACATCGATAACAGAATCCAAGAATTATTGAGACAATCTAGAAAGAGGAGGTCTGAAAAGTGATTTTTCTTGTAATTTGGTATGCTAAGATAGAAACAACACTAGGAATGTTGTTTCAAATATGATGGGTATGTCTTGATAGTTGGTTAGGGAATTTCATGGAAAATCCCATGTTCCTGTGTTATGTATGGATGGTGGAATCATACTTGTTTTTATTGAGAACGGGAAGTGAGATTTGATACTGACATTTTAATGGTGGATTCATATATTTTTGGGTAGATATGTTAGAAACTACATTATGAGCATTGTAAGAAAGTTGGGATCATGTTTTTGTGGGAAATTTTGATGGTGGGAAAACACATAGTTTAGAATTGGATTTGGTGAGCTAAGACCTATAGTGGGGAGCACCATAGGCCAAATGATTTATTTAATGATGAAACTTTTGTGTATTAGGGTGGATGATCTCGGGTAAGTGATTTTTCAGTGTCTCAATGGTGAATTACGAGCATTAACTCAGTTTTGGTGGCTTAAGATCCTTAGATTTAAGATTATAAAGTGAGAATGTGTTTGGAATTCAAAGCTGAAATATGGCCATTTAGAAGGAAATTGTTGCCCAACTTCAGTTGGGATACCCAATTGGATGATTACCAAGACTTATTGTAGATGATAAGTGTTATTTTTGGGAGATTGTAGAACCCCATAGTCATACTGGTGTTTGAATTTTAAGATAAATTCAAGTTTTTAGTTTGGTGGATGGGTCATTTTTTGAATCAGGATTAAAATCTATAATATAAGAATTCAAGCATCTTGAGGTTATTTTTTGGATGATATATGGGGCTTGAGAGGTGTCACAAATTCTTGGGGGAGTCTTAGGAGTTTTGAGTTAATTTTGGGAAGTTTTGGAGTATTATTCCAAATTTGTAAGTTTTGGTGTTAATAGTTTAGTAGAAACCATACAACAACCTAAGCATGAGGATGTTTTCAGTTCAATTTCAATAGTTCATGGTTTTCTTGAACTATTAGTGAATAGTTTAGAGAAAACCATTCAGATTCCAGAGTGAACTATGTGTCTTGGTTTGGACTTGGGTATTGGTTCATAGTTTTCACATAGTTGCAGACAAAACATGTGTAATGTTGCAGACCGAGGTAGTTCCAATTCACATGGTTGGAACATGGTTTGAAAAATAGTGTGACTCAACCATGTGATAGGTATTCACTTGGATAGTTCCTACTGTATTATTAGTTCACAGTTTGGTAAACCGTGTAGCCAAACCATTTAGTCCATTAAAGTGGTGAATTGCTATTTGACCCATTGAATTAATAAGAGGACAACCATATTTTCTTCCCTCTCCCTCATATTCATTCCCAAACACCCTCTTCCATTTCTCCCCTATTCTAACCTAGACCAGGGCTGAAGTTTATGGAAATTCAGTGGCCTTAAGGGTATGTTTCCTACTTCATTGGCCTCCTTGTAACTCCTCCTCTATTTCCTTCTAATTTTAATTTCTTCTGGTATAGGGTTCATATACTATTCTAATGAAGCATGGTATAATCATCCTGATATCATCAAGATTTCATGTATCCTAGATTAAGGACATCTTGGGACAATTTCCACTCACTATGAAATGTCATTTTGGTGAGGTAAATTTACATAGTGGTTTTCCAAGATTTTGGGGATTAAATTAAATTAATTGGTGATATAATTGTTATTTCACATTATGAATTTTTCCTAGAATGATGTTAGGAATATTCTATTAACCCCACATTAGTTCTTGGTCGTGGTTTCAGTAAGCAGTCATTTCCCAATGAGAATTTAGTCATTATGAAAATTTTTAATAAGTTGTATAAAATTAATTTTAATTATTATAATTACTCAATTGTAAATTTTTAGCATGGTTTAGAGCCTCAAGTGGATACTGATGTCTAGTTGAGTTGAGAAAAGGCTTGGATGAGCTTAAGTAGGATTTTTTGAGTGTAAATCTAAATGAGAAATCCCTGTATGAGGTATGTGGTCCTTGGTATTTACCCTATGGCTTATTTCAAGTTATTCATGATGCATGTGATGTGTCTTCATAACCTTGAGGGAATTAATAATTTTTATTAATTAATTGAATTGTTAAATTAAATTGAAATTTCTAATTAATATGAAATGAATTATGATAGAGGGAATGAAGTAACAAGGCCACATTATACATTTTACACTAATTTAATATCCTCATCCACTGATGAACAAGTCCACAGGTTATTTTGGTATTCCCTATGACATTGGGACACTTGAGGGGTGTGACCGTGGTGAGTATGCCTTAGTGGCCTTGTGTAGGATCCTTTTACCACCTTAATATAGAGGTGTGGCCTGACTTAAGTGGAGTGGAACGAGTAGTGTTTGTGACCTTAAGACACTTAGAATAAATTTGGCTCATTGAGATGGGTGGGGTGAGTGTAACTCCATAGAATGATGTAAGTAATTAATATGGTCCATGTTCCATCTCTAGTGTGTTTCCTATAAGGATTTACCTTTTATAACTATGAGTTTGTAGGGTGTTAGAGACTAGTTTATGGGATGTGTTACCCTGAAGTGATAGGTTTTTACCCTAGTGTGAGTTTTCCTAAAGGATTCCCATATAGGGTTCTCCTTCTATGTAACAACCTAAAGGACCCTAGGTAGGGTTAATTACTTTTGTTGTGACCTAGGGGATACTTTTAGGTGTCTCGATGACATACCAACCTTGAGAAGGTGCGTATGGAATTGGGTAGAGATGGTAATTGGTGTCACCTTAGAACCAATACCTTTCATGTTCACTTGATGGTATATGGATTGAGGGGATGGGTAAAGGTTTTAGACCAAAACTATTCATTTAATTATGTTTAATTTATTCATTTTATGTATATGATGTACTTATGGATACCTAGATGTTCTGCCTTGGATCTAACCTTTGATATTGATATGATACAATTATGATGACATTATGGATACTTATAGGTTCTTCCTATGATCTGATTTTGAGCCTTATTTGATACTGATGTGATGTGAATGATAATATGATGTTATTGTGGATGATGTGATATGCTTTCTGGGATTAATCTTTTGAGGCATGTAAGAATTACCAAGACTATAGGATTCTATATCAAGTATATAAGGGATTCCTTAGATCCACGGGACCCTAGGATTCTTATCGTGTCTAGGATCCATCAATTTAGGCTTGGGGATTGTGACCATCATCATCATTATTATTATGAGATGGGTTGGTCATCTCTAGGATCTAACCAGTAGATCCTAATGATAATATGTATTCTTGATTGGGATTCCCAAGATACCTGGGATCTGGCTATTTGGTATGGTGACATAGAGGATGAACTTGGTCAGTGAATACTTGGGATGGTTGATAATTTGATTCAATCAATTCATTATACTTAGAGTTTGGAGAGATTCACAAGACACCTAGGATCTGGCTGTTGATCAGTTCATGATGGGTTATTAGCTGTTTGAGCCTAATTATTAGGGATACATGGGTTATTAAATAGGATCAGATATTTATATGGTTGGAATGATATTATGATGTGATTAGATACACCCTATCATTGGATGAGTTAGGTATGGTTGATTGAGGTTTCAAACCCAAAGATTAAAAATGGTTTATTTATTTATTTTCATTTAGTTATTCATTTATTTTTTCTAATCATGTCACATGAACATATCACCACATTTCTAGTATGTATGAGAATGAATTAGTGGTGTCCTATTGAGTAATGTAATCAAACCCTAGTCGCCCCCATGACACATGGGTATCCAAGAAAACACTGACTTTGTTATAGGTACAGGTTGGGTTGAGACCCAATATTTCATGATCAAGCATGGTAGCATGGATAGTCAGGAGACTAAGATGAGGTATTTCTAGAGCCTCAATATCTTTAATTTACATGCAATAATGACCGTTCAAGTTTGTGTTCTACATTCCATCTGGTATAGTATACTTATATTTAATTTCTATTATTTTTCTATGTACTCTAATATATATGATGTTTAGTTATTTATTTATGTTTATGCACCCTAATAGAGGGGGGATAGTCTCCCCACAATACCTTCTCAGTCCTCCGCTTCTAGATGGTAACCACTGATATATGGGGAGGTACACCTAAGTTACAATAGTGACCATCATCCCGAGCATCGAAAAATGGTCTAGGAAAAAAAGATGTTATATGTTGTTTTATTTTGATGAAATAATTGAATTTTCATTGTGTCCTAATATTTTTAATGATATGTTTATATAATATAGTATAATATTAGGCATTTCATTTTCCCTCTCTTAAATAATCTTATTGTATAAATTTGGGGTTTATATCAATACATGAAAAAATGAGGGTAATTCTTCCTCATTGCTTTCTTATTCTCCTATGTTTCTTCTTCGAACTTGTGATTACTCCAAATAACTTTCACCAGTTAGGTTGTCTAATTTCATAACACTTACTCTCTAGTGTAAAAAATCTGGATATGATACTCATTATGTAATAGGTCAGCTCTAGCTCTATTTCATAAGTGGTGAGTACATGTGTAGGGCCTTACATGTACTTACTTAACATTGAGACTAAAATAATTCAGGAACCTTAGAGAGGTTGGGTGGAAGATTTAAATGATAACACATAACTCCAATTATCTCAAAAATTTTAAAAGGTACAATATACCTCAGACTTATCTTCCCATTTTTACCAAATATCATGACTCACTTATATGGTGATACTTTCTAGAAGGCATAATATACTTCTTGGAATTATAATTCCTTCCTATGATTCTCATTATATATATTTTTTATTTTCATTGATCTGTATTGATATGATTTTAGATATATTAAACCTTCTCAGTTTTTTCCTCAATGAGTTCTAGAACAACTATCCTCCTTTCCCCAAATTCATCCCCATAGGTTAGAGTATGAAATATTTTTCTATATAAGGCCTTATATAGTTCCATTATAATACTTGAATGAAATCTATTTCTGTAGGTAAATTCCAATAGAGGTAGGTATTGGTTCTATGTTTCTTAAGTCAAATGAGTATGACCTTATTATTCCCTATAAGTTTTGCATCGTCCTTTTATACTGCATATTTTTTTGAGGATAACAGAAAATTCTCAAATGTATCTTAGTGTACAAATCCTTTTTAAGACTTCTCTAAAATTTTTATGTGAATTAAGGGTCATGATATGATATGATTGATAAAGTCCCACCTTAAAACTTGACAAATTTATTGATATAGATCCATGTAAGACACTCAAGGTGTAGATCCTCTCTTTTTACTAAGAAATGTACATAATTTATATGTTGATATATAATAACCCATATAGAATAATTCTTCTTAGATGTATTATATAGTGGACCTAGACTTTTACACATATTATTACATGATTTTAAGCACAATTTACCATCAAATGAAACCAAGGATCATAAATTCTTGTGTCTTTGGAAGATTAAGTGCATAATTTGAAAACATGAAAATCAAACTAATTTTTTTATTTAATATCCATAATGAACTTTTAAATTCCATTTAGATCTTACATATTCATAGGATAACTCAGGGAACACACAAACAAAAGGGGTGATCTAAAATCCAAGTAATGGAATAACAATATGATTAAAACATAACACATGGTTTGGAAGGAATAACATGATGACATAAAGGAATGGAACATGAATAAATATAAGGAATAATAACATGTATAACATGGGAAAATATAAACATGACATCATAGGAATGTATAAATAACATATAATATGATATAAACATGAGTCAAGGATAGCTGCCAAGACATGGCGGAAAAAGTCCCATAAATGAATCAAGTTCACTCCCTGACCCAACATGACATCTCATGAGATTAAAAATAACCCAATGAATTGGAGAACTATTTATGTGCACCCACCATAACATTCTCATGAATATGTGTTCCTCATGAATATTTATACATAAATAATCAAACATAAACATTAGGGTTACCCATGAAAAGAATTTGGTATTATAATCATGTTAAAAGGCATAACAAAAGGGAATATCATAAAGGTATCCATTAAAGAAAGAATTAAAATCATACAGGTACATTAATAAGGAAAAATAGGATTATATCATGATAATTTATGTCAAACTGGAGTGAAAACATGCAAAATAGTGTTTATGAGACATTAGAAATGAAGCATTTTAGTGTAGTTTAAGGAAAATATTAAAGAGCATTTAAAGAGGAAAATGAATATTTGTTTTCATAAAACCAGAATTGAACTAAGATATTTTCATGATAAAATTAGTTATTTTATAAAAATAATGGTTTCTTAAAACAGATTATGGAGTGCACATAAAAATTGGTAAGAAATCAAGAAGTTCCCTTGAATTGGGTTTGCTTATCGAGAAGAATTGAGAATGGAACCCTTTTTAAAACATATATTTCCCCATCTGAGAAGGAATATTTGATCTGGATACATGATTTTGGAACAAATAAATAGAATTTAGAATAGTTACATAAAAATTAAGAAGCATTACATTAGGTTAAAGAGAGAGAAAGAGTAACCCGAAAGAAAAAATGGTGGTTTGGAAAGAATCCCTTACCTTATGTTCGAATTGGTTCTACAATTGATCTTAATGTACTGGATAATCAGATTAAATACATTAATTAATTAATTAATAAAATTTTATACACTTATTTAATTTATTATAGTTTTATTATGTTCATTTATATCCCTTTTTATGGGTTATGATATTTACTTTCATCGTTTGGGAGTGTTGGTTTCCTTGGTTTTGATGATTTGTTTACATATATACATGTATGGAAAATAATATAAAATGATAACAGTTGTACAAAATTTAAGTTATATGTTATTAACTAACATATATAAAATTAAATGGTTATATAATTAATTTTTTAATTTTTTGTGAGGATGAATCATTAGATAATATGTTAGTGATAACCGTTTAGATTATTTTGGCGGTTTTTTGATAATCAAAAACTAGTTTTGTTTTATTAATTAATATTACATATATAAAACAGTCCCAAAATATTAAATTGGATGTGATATATATATTATAATATGGTTTAAAAAAATGTTTTTATGATCAATATTGAAGGAGGAAATGAAAATTGAAAACCTCATCATCATTGAATGTGATAAATTAACACATCATAGATGATGTTTTCAATTTTAGTATAAAAGATGGGGAAATAGAAATGTTGATGAATTATATAATTAACATGATGAAATTAAATTATATAAAATATAATGTATTTTTTAGGCCACTTTTATAAGGTTATGTGAGGAGATAATAATAAATAGAAAATAACATTAAAAAAATTAAAAGAAAATAAAGAGGATCTTACCTCTTGAATTTCTCCTCCTTGAGAACATCCTTAGGTAAAGGGGTTTGGTATTTTATTGTGAAAAAGGGATCCTAAATGTGGGGGAGGGTATTTGGAATATTTTTGAGTAGAATTTGGACAAGTATCAAATCTTGAGAGATGTGAGGAGAAGAGTTGGTGAGGGGTGGTATTTATAGGGGAGGAGAGGGGTGCTTTCTCATTATTTTATTCATTTTAGTTTATTATTTTGGATCAAGAATATGAATAATTTGATAATTATAACCAAATATATTAAAATAACAATTTATAGTTTTCTATTTTGAGATTACATCATCTATGACTCCATAATTCATGGATTTAGCTTTTATCGCAAATTATTGTATTTTACTATTTACCAAAATTTCAAGTATTTTAGAAAAATCTAAAAAATTAACCCTAACCATTTTTTGATGTGTTGAATTAAAAAATAAACTCTATTTTATGGATATAATTTTATTAATATGAGAAATTTAATTTTTAATTAAAATCATCATTTACTCAAAAAATAAAGATTTTAAAATTAAAACTTATTTTCTAACACTTTGAAATATTATTTGAGGTCTCATAAAATTATCATATAATAATAAGAAAAAAAATATTAATTCATGAATACACTTTATGAAAATAAATTTTCTTTTAAATTATTATATTAATTATAAAATTAAAAATAAACACTTATGTTTTTTTTAAAATATCAACACTTAATAAATAATTCCTAAAACATTTATTTACTTATACTAAGATATAATTATATCATATTTTAATTTATAAGATGGATAATTTTTTTTTATACTTTTATAGGTGAGTTTACTATTATATTTCCCAATTTAATATTCATAAGGGTCGCATTACTATTTCAAAGGTCAAGTTACTATTCCATTGGTATAGGTTTCTTAACTTCTAGAAATACATCTTATTTTATTAATTCTTCATTTATAAAGTTTGTATTGTATTCTTAATGTGATTATACAAGTGACATAATTATAAGAAGGGAATTTCCATTGATAAATTTTTTGGGTCCTTACATTATTTCCCCCTTATGAAATTTCACCCTCGAAATTTCATTTTACATTATAAATTGAAAATAGGTGGGGGTAAATCTCTTTAATAGCTTCCACCGATACCCATTCCATCTCTTCGTACTTATGGTTCCACCATAGTTATTTTACCAAGTGAGTGGTCATGTTTCGTAGAACTTTATCTCTATGATCTAAGATCTTCACTGGCTTCTCCTCATAAAAGAGATCATTTTCCAAATGTACCACCTATGAATTCAGTTCATGTGAGGGATATGGTATGTACTTCCTTAAGAGGGATACATAGAATAAATTTTGTACTTGAGACATGGTAGGTGGAAGTGCTAGTCGATAGGCCATAGCTCTGACACAATCAAGGATCTCTAAGGGACCGATGCACCTAAGAATCAACTCTTTTTATTCCCAAATCTCATGATCCTATTCCATGGACATATACAGAGGAATACCATGTCTCCAACCTTAAACTCAAGGTATCATCAAGAATTATCTTCCTAGATCTTCTGTAGACTTTGGGATACCTTTATGTGCTACTGAACTATTTTCACCTTTTCCACCATTTCTTTAAGCATTTCAGGTCCTCGCAGCTTATGTTCACTGACCTCATCCCAACATGTTGGTGTTATGCATCTTTTACCATAAAGATATTCCTATGGAGCCATTTAGATGACCGAGTGGAAATTATTATTATAGGAGAATTTGACCATACATAGATGTTGGTCCCATCATCCTTTGAAGTTTATAGAATATTCTCTTAACATGTATTTCAATGTTTGAATAGTCCACTCATATTGGCCATTAGTTTGAGGATGATTGGATGTACTGAAGTTAAACTGAGTGTTCAGAGCATGTTGGAGACTTTTCCAGAACATAGAGGTTAATCTCAAACCCTGATAAGATATAATCTATTGTGGTACTCCGTGTAGCCTTAATTTTTTTTGATGTATATCCATGAAAGTTGATCTAGTGATAAGTCTTCTCAAATTGTGATAAATTTATTTGTATTTGTGAGATGATCCATAAAAACCATTATAAAATTATTTCCTCTAGATGTATTTGTAAGCCCAGTGAAAAATTCCACAGTGATGTTTTCCCATTTCCATGTTGGTATGGATAATGTTTGCATCATCTCCTTATAATTTTTCCTTTCTACCTTCACTTGTTGACACACTCATCACTTTGATGTTTATTTAGCGATCTACCTTTTCATATTGTCACACCAATAGTGCTCTCAGAGATATCAATATATATTTTTGCTCCCTGGGTGAATAGAGAAGTTTGATCTATGTGCGTCATGAAGAAGATACTTCTTTATCTTTGTATTAGATGGTACACATAGTTGTGACCCAAATCTCATGACTCCTTCCTCATCTATTTTTAACTATGAGGATTTACCATTTTTGATATCTTCCACATTTTTTGGAATTTACACATCATTTATTTAATAATCCTTTATTTTCTCTATAAGGGATGGTTGAGAAATCATTTGATAAAGGATTTATGATGTTCCTTACTTAAGGATTCCCATGTCTATCCTTTTCAGATCTAAGAATATTGGATCCTTATCAATTTTTATCATTTATAAATATATAGGATCCTTTCTACTTAGAGCATCTACAACATTATTTCCCTTACTAGGATGGTAGTGGATTGGGAAGTCATAATCCATGATGAGATATATCTATATTCATTGGCGCATATTAATATCCTCCTATGCGAATATATATTTGAGGTTATTATAATCAGTATATATTTCACACTTATCCCCATAGAGATAATGCCGCTAGATTTTCAATACAAAGATAATAGATTCCAACTCTAGATCATACAGCAGATAGTTTTTCTCATGAATGTTAAACTTTATTTAGGTGTAGGCTATGAATTTATCAATTTTCATCAGTACAAATCCTAATCCTTTCTTTGAATCCTCATTGTATACCATAAAGAGTTCTCTAATTATTGGAAACATGAGAACTAGTGCAATGATAATCCTATTTTTCAAATACTTAAAGTACTCTTCACATTCATTGGTCCAGAAAAACTTCACTTCTTCCTGATTCATCTTGGTTTGTGGGTTTGAAAATCATGAGAAGTTCTTCAAAAATATTTGGTAGTACCCAACTAGACCAAGTAAAGTATGGATCTTCATTACATATGTTGACCTGGGACACTCTTTAATTTCCTTTGTCTTGGAAGGGTCTATAGATATTCCTTTGCTGGTGATAACATTCCACAAGAATGATACTTCCTTCATCCAGAACTCAAATTTACTATAATTTTCATTCCTTTTATTTATTTAGCACAATATTAAAATACTCCCCATGTTCCTCCTTTCTCTTGGATTATATCAGAATATCATCAATAAATACTACCACAAATTTTTTGAGGTAATATCTAAAGACTCTATTCATTAAATCCATGAAAATTACTAGAGGATTAGTGAGTATGAAGGGAATCACTATGAAATCATAGTGTCTATACCTAATTCAAAAGGTAGTCTTGGTAATATCTTCCTTCCCAACCTTTAATTGGTGATATCCCGACCGAAGGTCCATCTTAGAGAAATAACTGGCCCCATATAGCTGATCAAATAAGTCATTTATCCGTGGTAGGTGATACTTGTTCTTTATCATGATTTTTTAGCTCACAATAATCAATACAAAGATGCACTGATCCATCCTTATTATTAACAAAGAGGACTGGAACACCTCATGATTAAGCACTCAGGAATATAAACCCCTTATCTAGATTATCTTATAACTTCTTCTTCAGTTATTCTATCTCAATGGTGTCTATTCTATAAGGTGTCTTCGATAAAGGCATTAATCTAGGAATAATTTCAATTGACAATTCAACCTCTCAGTTAGGAGGAAGACCATACAATTCTTCAAGGAAAAAAATCAGTGTAATCCCTTATGATGGTCATGAATTTGAGCATGATTATCTCTTTTATATGAAGCATTTATATAAATATTCTTACTCATAAGGAAACGATATCCATAATTGAGATGATGATTCTGAATGAGAATCACACTCCTCCTTACACTTTTATAGAATTGGAGGATTCTTTAGGATGTGAAGAGTGATCTCCCTTTCACAATAGTTGATGTTGTATTTGTATAAAGACAGCCAATCCATGCCCAATATAACATAAAATTCCACCAAAGGAAGTAAGAAAATATTTTTTGGGAGGTTCAGTCCACAACCATTAAATAGGGAGGAGTTATATACTTTAAATGAAATAATTTCCCCATTTTATATTCTCATAGATAACTCATCCTCTATATTTTTAGGTGGTTTTTTATAGTTCTACTAAACTTTCAAGATATGAAAGAATGCATAAAAACAGAATCAAATAGTACATTTAGTATTATTGAATGAATAAACAATGTACCTATCACCACATATTTTTTGGGTTCCACCTCATTAGTAGTGATAACATATTCCCTTACTTACTGCCTTGGAGGTTTTTGTTATTGCTGGCCTCTAAAAACACTTGGATTACAAAAATGGACTGCATAATTCCCATGTTGCAGTTGAAATAATTCACTACATGATGAGTGTTGATCCGAACCTTCCTTTATAATTCCAAATTAGTGTGATTATTCAAATACATTCTATAGTTATTAAACATATTCTCTTCTCTTCCACATTTGAAGCATCTCTTGGTTCCCTTCAAACACCTTCCAAGATTCTTCTTCCCACACTTTTAACACGTGGGATGTTGGTTATTCTTTCCATAATGGGATTTATCTTTTGATCCACCCATATTAAACTCTATTTTTCTTATTTTTTCACTAGGCTCACAAGACCAATTAGAGTCCTCGATCTCCATTTAAACCTTATGAGAATAATGAAAAATCTCTTCATGATTGTCGAAGTCTCGAATCACCAATTTTTTTCATAAACTTAGATTTAGTCTACTAAATAAGAAACCCATATTAATTTAGGTGTTCATGATAAGGATAGAGGAATATCATTCAAGACTTGTGAAGTTTTCCTTATACAATCAATAGACTCTTCATCCTTTTGGTTCAGTCCAAGTAACTCCCTTCCCATCTTAAGATAAAGGGTTTAGGGAAACTATTTATTGATATTTTCTTGAATTCCTCTAAATCCATGGAATAGATTTCATCCTTGGACTTTGTGTTCTTGATCAGTGTCCACCACTGATCATATTCCACATCAAAATTATAAACCTCCATCACAAATTTCTTTTCTTCTGAGTACTGGAGGACAAATAATATCTTCTCAATGGAATTAATCTATTGTTCTATGAGAAGGGGATCATAAGATCCACTAGACATATGAGGCATTTAACACATGAAGTATTTGACCATAACTTTATATTTCTTAGGAGAAGTAGGTTGTTATACATGATTCAAGTTATTATTCATAACTTGATCCAGTTTATCAAGTACTGTAATGAAGTTTTGAGCACCCGTCCCAATCATATTTGGAATTTCATTAGGGTAATCATCACATATCCAATCACATTTATTGTTGGAATGTGTTCTTATATTTAAATCCATAAAATAATAAAATGAAAGTATAATTAGGGGTCTTGAATACTTATATAATAATCATATAAAAATAAAACATTTTACATATAAGGATAAACTTGTAAATGAAAAGAATATACTAACTTGTGATACTTTAAGTTTCAATCTTGGTTATCCATGGTGATAGAATTATCCCCAGGGTTCTGAATGAAGTGAAATAATACTAATCTCAAAAAATTACTAGACCATGCTATGATACTAAATATAGTGGCCTTATCCTTTTACACATATTATTACATGATTTTAAGCATAATTTACCATCAAATACAACAAAGGATCATAAGTCTAGTGCCTTCGAAAGATTAGGTACATAATTTGAAAAAATGTAAACCAAACTAAAAACATATTTTATTTAATATCCATAATGAGATCATAACTTACATTGAGATCTTACACCTGCATAGGATAAACTAGGGTATACATGAACAAAAAGTATGATCTAAAAAACCAAGTAAGGGAATAAGCATAGGATTACAACATAGCACATGGGTTATAAGGCATAACATAATGACACAAAGGCATAGAAAATGAATAAAAATAAGGAATAATAACATGTTTAACATGGTAACATATAACTATGACATGATAGGAATGTGACAACAGCATATAATATGATATAAACATGAGTCAAGGCTAGCTACTAAGGCATGGGGGACAAAATCTCATAAAGGAATCAGGTTCACTCATAGTCCCAACATGACGTCTCATGAGACTAGACATTACAAAATGAATTGGAGATATATTTAGGTGTACCCATAATAAAATTTTCATGAATATGTGTGACACATGAATATTCATACATAATTAATCAAACATAAACATAAGGGTTACCCATGGAAAGAATTGGGTATCATAATCATGTCAAAAGGCATAACAAAAGGGAATATCATAAATGTGCCCATAAAAGAAAATATTTAAATCATACATGGACATTAATAAATTAAAAAATTAATATATAATGAAATGTTATGTTAAAATAGAGTGAAAACATAAAAAAGAGTGTTTTAGAGACATTAAAAATGAAAAGAAAAGAAAGAGGATCTTACCTCTTGAACTTCTCCACCTTGAGAACCTCCTTAGGGAAAGGGGGTTTTTCTTTTTGAGACCAATGGATAGTGGAATTGGGAGAGTGTCTTGGGAATATATTTGATCATAAATTGGACACAGATAAAAACTTGAGAGGTGTTATGAGAAGCGGTGGTGAGGGGTGGTATTTATAGGGGAGTAAATGGGTGTTTTCTCATTATTTTATTCATTAGTTGATTATTTTGGCTCAAGACTATGAATAGTTTGAGAATAATCATCAAATATATTAAAATAATGTTGTATATTTTAATATTTTAGGCTTATATAATTCATACATCATATATTATTCAAAAAATTCATGTATTTAGTTTTTATCACAAATTATCATATTTTACTATTTACTAAAATTTCAAGTATTTTAGAAAAATACCAAAAAATCACCCTAACCATTTTTTGAAATGTATAATTAATTAATGAACTATTTTTTATGAAAATAATTTTCTAAATATGAGAAATTTATTTTTTAATTAAAATCATCATTTACTCGAAAAATACAGATTTTAAAATTAAACTGATTTTATAACACTTTGAAAAATTAGTTAAGGTCTCATAAAATTATCTTAAAATAATAAGACAAAAATATATTAGTTTATAAATAAATTTTATGAAAATAAAATTTATTTTAATTTATTATATTAATTATAAAAATGAAAATAAACACTTATGTTTTATAAAAATATCAACACTTATTTAATAATTTCTAAATCATTTATTTACTTATACTATGATATAATTATATCACATTTTCATTTATAAGATAGATAAATTTTATTTATACTTTCATAGGTGAGGTTATTATTTTATTGTCCGGTTTACTATTCATAAGGGTCACATTACTATTCCAAAGTTCAAGTTACTATTCCATTGGTATATGTTCCTTAAATTTTAGAAATACCTCATATTTCATTCATTATTCATTTATATAGTTTTTATTGTGTTATTAATGTGATTTTATATGATTATAATATATGACATAAATATAAGAAGGTGATTTACATTGATAAAATTTTGGTTCATTACATATTAGGTAGATGAGTAATAAATTCATTTATAATGTTTTTACACTTAGACATTAGTATATGGAGTGGTCACATGACACCCTTTGGAAGTTATCTCTTCACCTTTACTTGTTGGCATACCAAGTATCTTGACATATATTTCTCAATTTCCCACTTTAATCTTTCTCACAAGGAGTACTCTTTCATATCCTTATACATCTTGTTATAACCTAGGTGTATCACTACTGGAAAACAAACCTATACCCATGGTTTGGAACCATGAGTATAGACCCTAAAATTGCGAGTATAGGTTTATACACCTGGTTTCATGAATTGTGGGCTACCGAGGCATCGGTATAGACCTATACCCATGGTTTTTAACAAACCATGGGTATAAGTCATAAAACTTATCATATACTCATAGTTTAAACAAAACCTTTGGTATAACTATTTAACTTAAAACAATAGATTACCTATACCCACATTTCTCCAAACTATGGGTATAGGTCCCATTCCCCCTTCATAGCCCCTCCAGCCCCCTTCATAGCCCCCCTACAAACCCTTCATAACCCCATCTTTACCCATTCAAAACACCTTCATAGAACCCATATATACCCTTCACAACCCCTTCTATCACCTTGAAAACCCCCCCTACACAGACCCCTCCAGCCCCCTACACCCCCTTCATATCCCCTTCTAGCCCCCTTCACAACCCCCCTAGACAACCCCCTCTTGCACCCCCTCTATCCCCCTCTGATCAACCCCCCTGTACAACCCCACTACAACCCCCTTCACATCCCCCTCCTGTAGCCCCCCTACACAGCCCCCTCCTCCCCCCTCACCTCCTTTACAGCCCCTTGAAGTATCTTCGCTGATAGTTAGGTGACATGTCATCATTGTGGGAATACATCTCACACAAATCTTCAGGTTGATAGAGACCCCATTGAGTGTGGAGACTATGGAAAATGAAGTGTCTTCAGTGATTTAACTAAAATTTTCAAGGTTAGATTTACCATATTCAAGTTGGAAGTTTCCAGTTGAAAATTGCGGAAGTTCCTAATTTTGGAAAAGCCACCAATGTACCAGTCATGGGATAGTTTAAATCATTTTAATTAAATATTTTTACCCTAAATCCAAAAAAGTGTTAAAGTATATGGAGTTATATTGTATTCATTAGAGTGAAAAACTAGTGTTAGAATATTTTATGTGTTTTTTAGTGTTGGTGTTGTATCTACCTGAGTTGGTATCAGATGATATCCTAACAACTCAATGTTTAACAATGGGTCTTCATTTTAGATTCATGTTGATGTTTTATTTGTATAATTTACCATCTTATGATGAAATGGTGTCTCGATCCATTGAGATAGAGGCCCTTACATATATTCTCTAAGGAAAAAATTTAATCTCCTCCATACTTTGGAGTGGTCTAAAAAGGCCGAGAAATTGAAATAAGAAGTATAAAAAATGTGGTTCGTCATGTTAAGTGGGAATAAAAATATAATATGAAATTTCTTCTTCACTAACAAAAAAGGGTGAATCCTTATTGTGCTATTAGTGTGGCACATATGGCCATATAAATATCTATTCTTTTATTAATTGGTCCTTTTATTATGACCCCGCCTTTATTTTTGGTTTTGGAGGTTGTTGGTTATTACTAAGTTAATAAGGATTCCTCTGACCTATCCACGCTTACTAGGTAGAGTAATGAGGTACCTTGTTTTCAACATGATACTCACATATCAAAAATTTCATTACACTCTAAAAATGTACCAAAATAAAGAAGAAATGTTTCTCCTAACTCATCGCACCATAATGTACAACTCTCAACAACTCAGATAATAAATTCTTAAAGATAATGATTGAAATATATAAAAGGAAAAAAATATAAATATTTATATGTGTCATGCGGAACTCCCTTTGGTGTCTCAGAAAAGGGATTAATCACCCTAATATCAGGCATGATATGTTGGAAAGTTGAAATTCTTACATGGGGAATTTAGTTTTTTCTAAAGAGATTGACAATTCAATCTAAAGATCCTAACTATCACGAGGAATTTACCAATCCTTTTCTAGATGAGTGGGATTCCCTAAAAAAACTATGTAGGATGGATATAAGAATGAAAAAAATCTTAATAGAATAACCAGTGGGAAGATTCACCCTATTCCTGAAATTGTATCATAGAACAAGGATAGATTTAGAAAACCTCATGTATTTCTTTTGGGAATATTGTTGTATTTAGGGTGTTGTGACACTCCCATCAGTGTATGTGATAAGGGAATAACTTTTTTTCCCTGGTTGTGATCTTCTAACATGTCCTGAGTCCTACCATGAGGTATTGGGGTGTTTCTTATGTCTTTTATAAGTCATGTCATGCAGCACAACTATCACGAGTTCTTTAGGATTCCTTTTATATATGGATGAGATGCCTAGTAAAAACCCAAAAATGTGGTTCATTTTATGGACTTATATGTCTTTAAATCATGGTTATACTATATTTATACTTTATGGGTGTGTTAACAAAGTTCGTTTTCAATTTTTTTTACTTTTGAGTTTAAGGGAAGATATATTTGTGTTTAATTATGTACTAGAAATTTTAAAAAGTTGTTTTTATTTTTTGAAATTATTTGGGATATGTATGTAATGAAAGTCTTTGAGGACATTAGTCCATTAGGACAATTTTTCATTAGGTAATTCGGCAATTAAGTCAATTATTCCATGGACAATTGTAAATTATGGCATGTTTCCTATGCCCTACCATGGTTCAAACATAGTAATGACCTAGTTAGACTCTAATATAGGAATGAATATGAAGGAATAAGGTGAATGGGCCACACCCACCGGCTGACACAAGTGTATGGGAATCAAGGAATCACCACTTGAGAACAATTCTACCCACAATAAATTAATTTAAATAGTAGTAGAAAATAAAATAAATTTTGGAATGATCCATCGGTACATCGGACATTCATGCCAAAGGAAAAAAATAGAAACAATATAATATAAAGGCAAACAAAAATGAAATACAATAACTAATCCCTCTACTACCCTGATCTCCCTCCCATATAAATAAAACCAAATATCCACCTCCAATGCCTTTCTATACCCCTTTATAGAATATAACTACCCTCCATCCATAGAAATTGGTAAAAGTCCTTAGTGGCCAATGGATAAAGAAAATAATATAAAAACTAAACTACAACATACCCGTCTCCTATAACTATACAATTCAATGCCCAACATTTAAGCAAAAAAATACATTATAGAGTACCTATCCAACAAATTGGAGTATTATTATAAGTATTAAACTATTGAATAGAATTATGTTAATTTAATAATGATGGATAGTAATTTTATATTACAATAGCGCATACAAGTATTAAAAATAATTGAAATAAATTTTAAATAAAATTAACACTTGAAAAAGATATTGCCTCATGTATCTACTAATGTTTACAATATAATACTTAGAAATGAAAAAATGTTTTTTAACTAGTGTAATGTATTTTGTAATGAATTTCATCATACATGTTATTATTATAATATGAATATGTGAACTCATTTTTCAAACCACCAAAAAATTTGGATTTTCTTATAGGTAATAAACTACATAAAATTAATGTCATTATTTAAGTCATAATATGTAAATATGTAGTAAAAGAAACATTAATGAATTATTATTGATTTTGAAATTTAATAATTTAAAATATATAATAATATATTATATTTAGTGAAATATTGAATAATCAAATAAAGTAGTGACAAATTATGATAAGTATGGGTTGAAGATGAATTAAAAAGTGTGCAATGAAAATCTAGAATATAAATAGTGAATGAAATTTATATTGTTGTGGAATTTTTATTTAAATATTTATGAAAAATTTAAACATAAAACCAAATAATTTAAAAGTGAAATGATTTATAAAAGCATGTAATCTAATAATACCCTACTAAAATAATGAAACAAAATAAAAAAATAAATGAAATAATAATATCAATATTCACATTAACTGAGAGAATTATTAAGGATATATATGGGATCAATGGAATATGAAATTTTAGTCATTGTATTATCAGTACACATATGATTTCTTGCACTAGTTCCATCTAATAAAAATATTTAAATCATAGGAATTCCTAGTTGAAAATTAATACAAAATTTTTATTATTCATGTATTTTAAAAACTATAAAATTATAACTTAGTAATAATAATAAGAAAAAAAACAATAATAATTATAGAATAACATTATAGTTATAGAGGAATTATAATAGTCATTGAAATGAATAAAAAAATTCAACAGACATTGGTCATTCTACACTTCGAAAATAAGTTTTTGACCATTCTAAAATTAAAGATATATCTGGTATATTGAAAGGGAAAATTAAAAAGTAATTCACTAATAAATGTTTTTTTAAGGTATTATATTATTTATAGGTATTTTAACATTAGATAACAAAACAAAATAGAAAAAAGATAATAATAAAATATAAAAAATTCTACTAACACTATCATGATATAAAGTAGTCTTATTCATACAATTCATACATAATATAGATTTTTTATAGGAAAATAAATCACAAAAATCACGAGATTAAATTGGGACAAACAAAGAGAGAAGAATAAACCAACCTAAAATGGTGTAAGATGAACCAAGATGATCCAAACCTCTTTTCATTTTGTAGAGGATACCAAAAAATTCCCAAGGCGGACCTGAGAGAACCATGATATACCCTAGAAATAAGGATCAATGTTTGAATCTCAGAACCTCAGAACCCCTAGGATTTTGTTGAATGAAACCAGGAAACAGAAGGGAGTAAAAATATAAGAAATTTAAGAATTAAAGATGATGAATGATTACCTCTAAGTACCAACCAATAAACCTCAATAAATTTGGGATAAATAGAGAGAGGAGAGGGAGTCGAGATAGGGGAACATTGTGTGGGGTGTTCAGCTGTGGAGGGTCTCGCATGCAACTGGATAAGATAAGGGGGCTGGGGGACATCAATAGAGGAGAGGGATCCATGAGGGGAGGGGGGACATCACCAGAGGAGAGAGATCTGAGAGGGAAGGTGGGACGTCACTGAAGGTGAGGGAGCTGAGAGGGTAGAGGGGGGACGTCTCCAAATGAGAGGGAGCCGAGAGGGGCTAGGGGCATGGAGGTGAAGGCCGAGACATTAAGGTAAAGGTGGAGGCAGGGAGGTCAAGGTCAGGGAGGGGGGAGAGGGATGGGAGGCGGAGGTATGGGAGGGGAGAAGAGGGTTCACAAAAGGGGGAGCTCGATTGAAATAAAAAACCAGGAGGGGAAGCCTGATGAAATTGTGAAGTCAGGGAAATTTATACCCATGATTCTAACAAAACCATGGGTATAGAACAGAATATATCACCTATACACATAGTTTTTCTAAACCATGGGTGTATATTCAAATATATATACCAATTTTATAGAAGTTTATAGAGAAGTTTAAGCTATTCACTTCATCTAGAAATTACCTCCTTATCTCTAATACTGATGGTATATAGAATATATTTTTAAAATTAAACATGCTATCTTCACAGATGAAGTTTATCAATCTCCCATATTTCACGGAATTTTTTTTTTATAATCCCTTTTTATCTTATTGAGAACCCTTTATCTTCCCTATTAATTATGGTTGGTTAATTACTTAGAAAAGGGATGATGCTTCTATTTCCTTAATAATTTACATATAAAAATTTATTAAATCCATGAATATAAGAACTTTTTCAATCCTTGTCATTGATAAAGATAAATGATCCTTCTTAGTTAATGTATCATCCAATTTGTTTTCCTTCCCATGGTGGTAGTGTATTGAAAAATCATAATATTTTAGTATTTCTATCCATCTCATTTATCTCATGTTTTTCTATTTCCGAGTTAATACATATTTCAATATTTTGTGATTGATATATATGTTGCATATTTCCCTGTAATGATAGTGGATCAATATTTTTAATGTAATGATTAAAGCTTCCATCTCAAGATCACGAGTTGGATAGTTTTTTTCATGGGATTTTAATTGATTTTATTCATAATATACAACTCTATAATTTTTCAAAAGAAAACACCCTATTCATTTCTTCAATGCATTACTATATATTACAAATCCTTAATTTCCAAATGGTATGGTCAGTATCGCTGCATTGATCAATATTTTCATTAATTCCTCATTTTTTTCACATTCCTTAAGCCTTGTGAATTTTACCCCTTTACGTGTCAACTTTGTCAATATATTAGCCAATCAGTTAAAATTTTATACAAATATTTGATTATAACCAACTAAACCTGGGAAAATATATATCTCTATTATATTTTTTTGTGCAGGCCATTCATTAAAAAACTTTTTCCTTATGGGGTTTAGTTGTATTCCATTATCTGAGAAAATATTTCCATGAAAAGATACTTTTTGAATCCAAAATTCACATTTACTAAATTTACCATATAACTCATTATCCCTTAGAGTATCAAGGATAATATTTAAGTGGTCAAAATTATCTTTATAAATTTTTTAATATATCTAGATATAATTAATAAAAACTATAAAAAATTCAACTAGATTATCCTTGAATACTCTGTTAATTAGATCCATGAGCACTAAGAGTGCATTTGTTAACCCAAACGACGTTACCTTGAACTCATAGTACCCATACCTTTTATGAAAATTAAAATTTGGTATTTCATCCATCTTGATTTTTTAATTAATGATAACTAGAACAAATATCATTCTTTGGGAAGTGTTGAATCCCTTTAAGTTGATCAAATAGATCATCAACATGAGGTAAAGGATACTTTTTATTTATAATAATGACATTTTTTATTTGTAATTAATGCATTACCTCATACACCCATCCCTTTTTTCATAAATTAGAGAGGTTATTCGCAAGGTGAAATACTAAGGCATATGAATCCCTTATCATACAAATCTTGTTTCTATTTATTTAATTCCACTAAATTCACCAGATATATTACATAGGGATGCTTATATATGGGTTCTTCATCTAGGATATTTTCAATAGAGAATTTAACTCCATGATTATGTGGATATCCAAGTATTTACTTGGAAAATACATCAATATTATCCATTATAATAGATACACGCTCTATTATTAGGATATCCTTCACGTTCATTTTTCACCCTCACTAAGAATTTTATTAAGATGAGACATTGGAGGTGGTTATGAAAAATAATCTAAAAATAAAATATCTCTTCTAAAAGAGGGATTATATTCTAGTCTCAAAGGTTGTAATCTCATTCTCATGATAATAAATTCTTACATTATAATTTGGGAGAAAATTCATCCCAAGGATTATATCAAAGTAAAACATTGGTATTACCACTAAGTTTTCAATTAAGGATCCTATATTAATTTTAATTGAGATAAATAAATATACTTTCATTATTATTAGATTTCTACAGGGATTATTAACTAATAAATCTTTCTTTAATTCATTAGTTGTGATTTGATGTTCTTATAAAAAATAAAAGTTATAAAAGAGGGAATATATATAGAATAAAATAATGTATTATATAACTTTTAGTTTATGATAAAAACATAATTTGGGACCTCAACTTATACCATAATGATATCATAAGCTTGAACATTCTCCCCTAGATTATTTTAGGGCATTTTTAAATGATGATTTAGGAATTTATTTGAATAGTGTTCGATATCCTTGTAATTGAAGAATTTAAAATTAGTCGATTATTTATTTTCTTAGAACTCATGAGCTTTATGGTATCCCAACACTTTTAATAAATTCCCATCCCCTTTAAAAAATTCATAGGCTGTTTCTTCCCATAGTTATTCCATGTTGGTAATTACTTCTTTCTTTTATTTTCCTTTGCAATTTTTATAACCATGGTTCTGATCCACCCTATTATTCTCTTTTTTTTCTTTTAAAGTGAAAGTATTTACGAATTACTTCTTGATATTAATGTCACTTGTCTCTGTCACTTCATTTAAGGAAAATTATTGAGTGACTAATTCCCTACAAATTCTTGGATTCAACCCATTAAAAAAGTGATCAGTCTTTGTTTTTGGTTTATGTATATAGTTCATAGTATTTCTTGATAAAATTTTAAAGTAAACTCATAACCAATAACATATTCCTCTTAATTTTTCCTTAAATTAAATAATTTTCTTTTTTATGTTAGCTTGTTGCTTACAGGGGAAGTAATTTTCAAAGAATATCACTTTACAAGACATTTATTATATATTCTCTATCTCCTCTACCTTCATGGTGTCTTGAATAAAAGGCCACCAATGATCAAAATCTCCTCTTGGATTCCATACCACTATAATAACCTTTTTCCTTTCATTGCATCCCAAATAAATGGATGCCTTCTTTTGGAACTTAATACATTATTCGGTTAATAATGGATTTTTTGTTCCATTTAAGGATGGATGTTACTTCCTAATAAAGTGGTTCAACAATGTTACATCATTTCGTAGAGAAACATATTGTTTCATATGGTAAATTTTATTGATAATAACATAAGTTAACTTTTTTAATATAGTTATAATCTTCTCTACTCCAATAGTAAGATCATTTAATTGATATGGAGGTAAATCCTAACATTGATTATGGGTATTGACATGGTTTCCATTCCTTCTATTAGGTTCCATTTCTAAACACTAACATATAATTAATTTTTTCATAAATATAAATATTAATTATAAATAACAATATATAATTACTATGCATTTATGTGAATTCATGTCATGTAATTTATAAATATTTCCAAATTATCTAAGGGTTTTCATAGAGTTATGTTTTCTAACTATATTCTTCTAAATCTAGTTCTTAAGGTTTCTACTAAGCTTACTGCGAAACCAATTTTATCACCCCGACTCCAATAACTCGGGGATGTTAGTTATTTTATTACCATGGTACATAATACATTGATCATAACACACATGGTCTAATAATTTAACAGTATAATGAAACTAGGTACATAAATGAACATCACATTACACTGATAACTAAGAGTACTTCAATTGAATACATGAAAATTTATTATTTTTCCTTGAATATCCATAAGTTAATTCTTATAATCTTCATTATAATGACCCTAAATATATTTTCTTAGATATGGTGTTTATTTTATTACAATGGTATATAATACATAAATCACCATGCACATAATCATGAAGTTTAGTAGTCTAATGGGACTATATACATAAATAAACACTACATACATCATATGAATTCATGAATCAATATTTTCCACAAGGATAATCCATTTATCTTATGTATAAATCTTCTTGTTTTCATAGGGAAATGAAAAATAATATAAATGGATGAGCTTAGATGCTCAGTAAGGGGGTTACACATAATAGAAGCAATTATAAAACTAACATTACGACATGAATAACAAAACTGAGTTATTCCATGATAAAAGAAACCAAGAGAATAAATAAATCCACATACAATGTAACAATGAATATATGTGAGGATAACAATAATTGAACATGTAGTGAAGGGGTTTCATAATGCCAGACATCTTAAGCATACCATCAAGGCCTTGTGCAAAGACATATTATATAAAAGGAAATGATACTCATATTACCCTATCTTAGTGGTCACATGAGACCTACCAGTGCACTGAGGGGATATATAATTCCAATCCCCACCCCTCATATATAATTATAATGAAATCCATCAGAAAATGAACAATTTCATGGAATAGTGTTTATTTAATAAACTACATAGCATAAGTTATCAATTAGTTTTATCTTATCATATAGAAAAAGGATTGTATGGTATAAAAATATTTTTTCATAATCAATAGAATGAAGAAATATATATCTTTGAAATACAAACCCCTTAATAAAGAAAATTAATGATGGGGTATTTAAACTATATAAAATAAAAGGTATAAGTTTTAATCAATAATTTTCCTTATCAATTGATGGGTGGGTATATAGGTTAACAACCCTTAATGAGAAGAAACATACAATGGTGTCCATAAGTAAAATTCATTAGAAGAGAAGTTATTTATAGATGATGATAAAGAAAGGAAAAAAGCATTTATGGATCATAATATATAGAGATCATATTTTCACATTTACATAGGAACATAGTCATATAAGAGAATGGTAAATTCCATGAGAAAGTTGGAGAGTAATAGAGAACATTAACATTGGTTACAAAGTGGGTAGGAGTGAAACCATTTCAATGGATTAATGTGGCTATATTGGTGAATATCCAATAATCAAATTTAGAAACTACAATATGTTCACAATATAAATGATAATACCCCAATTGAAGCAATACTAACAAGAAATATTGAAAGGTAAATTCATTTCATAGGGATATTAATTGATTATAAATATAAATTCAAATATTCTAATCCTTTATTATGGATCAATAATGGATTTTAATTATTTAAGGAAAATCTTTTAGGAGTGTTAAACCAGGTGCGTAGTATGGTCCCATTCACTATTCACTAGGATGATGGCCAGAATAAACCCAAACAAATATTTTTGGGGTTATAGAAATAATATAAATATGATATAAAACTACATCCACTTTTAGTATCTAGACATGGATTTCATTTCTTGGGAAAACTATACACACTTTACTTACCAAAATTTAGGATAGTTTTATGGCTACATGAACGTTTGAGCATTATAACAAATTTATAAAAGGATATAATGGGAGGGAATAAGTAATATATAATTATAAATATATCAAATTTAAGATAATACATGTAAATAAAGTCAATTTAGTATTTTCAAAAGAATTTATAAGGATATTTAGAAAAAATTATTTTACTCGAAAAGAAAAGAGGATGATGAAGGAACCTTACCATGGGAGGAGAATTCTTAAAGATAAAGATAAATTAATTATAACCTTTGAAACACATTAGAGAGACTATTGAGAGGGATATGGAGAGAGGATTCATACCCATTGGTTTTGGTGTGAAGATTGAGGAGGGATTGGGTGCATATTTATACTTGAGGAAGTGTGGTTCTAAGAGATTAAATAATAACTATTTTGTTATTAAAGCTAACCACTATTGGGGGGGGGGGTATTAATTTCAATGAATTTGGTTGATAATTAATTTTGGAAAGTTTGTTTAATGAAGTGAAACACCTCAACCACCCATTTTAAATTTTTATTTTTATTTTTCTTATGTTTTTACCTTTTATTTTTACCCTTTTACATTAATTTACCCACACACCGGTAACTCTTTTTTTACCAAGATAGTTTTTTTTGTTTCTAAAAATAGAATCAAACTTATTACCTAATTTTTTAATTCTAATTAAAAATAATCAACACAATTTATTTCATTAAATTTATTAATGAAATAAAAATTTATTCTAATATGATACATGTATAACATAAAAAAGTGTTTTTTATAAAGGATAAATTTGTAGTTCCAAAATGCTAAGATTGTGTTTTTAAAAGTAACACGTCATGAAACATGTCATTACATAAATAAATTTTTGACTACGTATAATTATTAATAAATTTTATCTCATTATAATATCAATATTACATTATAAAAGTCACGATATTTACAAAAAAGGTATTTTCACTTTTTACCCTAAAAATCAATATTTTTAGAAAAATACTAAAAAATTCATCCTTAGATAATTTTAATGTTTCGACTCAAAAAATGAAATTTATTTTTGTCAAAATAATTTTATAAGTATGATAATTTAACTTTTAAATAAGAAAACATATTTTTTAATATTTTTATAGCATAATAAACATTTTGACCGTTATAAAAATTACTCAGGACTTCATTAAAATATATTATTATTTAAAAATTATTTTATAAAATTAATTCATGAAAAAAATTTATTTAAAACTTAAATATTTATCATATAACATATTTTTAATGGAACATATTTATAGTTTCTAAAAATAATATAATTTTTGTTATATCATAAAATAATCTTGATAGTCCCTAAATGGCATCTACATAACCAAAAATAATAATAACCATTTATCTTATTTATTAATAGTAATAATTATCATAGAACATATTATCCAGAAATAATAATCCCAAAATACTATATTTACCTATAAATACACTAACATTCTCACTTCATAACTCACTACTTCACTTACAAAGGTTCTTATATTTCCTTTGATAATATATATCGTTTTCCTAACTCTTCTCTTTATTTTCACATTTATTATGGAAGGAGCAATATTTATTGGATAATTCATGACAATGAAGTACCTTTTAGTGATTTATATATTATTTGGTGTTTATAACCTTTTAATATTCTCAATTTGAGTATAAAATATTAACACAAGATGTATAAAGAAATGTATCTATTGTAATAGTGGGTGTAATAGTCTTTCTATTATAATAGTGGGTATTTTATTTACTATGATCATTCACTAAATATATTTTTATCATTTATTGAAATAAATAATTATTGAGTTTTTTTAATGAAACATGTTACTTATCCTCTTAAAAGTAAAATTTTAAAGTAATAAAACATATACATAGAATAAGACAAAAACACTTTGAAATTAAATGAACCACAATGTAAATTAGAATTGCATAATAATTTATTATTTACATTTAATTGCATAAAAAATTTCATATGATAGTTAATCTAATGTTTTTATGTTATTATGAAAATTAAAACATTCCTCATTCTTTGTTAAACATAAAATTATAATGAATTAATTACTGTTGGTCGGAGTGGTTTACTCAAGAGGGGGGTGAATTGAGTACCAATTAAAAATTTCTGTTAAAAACAATTTCTATTAAAATCCCCCAATTTCAAAAACGAATTAAACTGTAGTGAATTTATATAGATTATAAAGGTTCAATTAGTTTCTCAAATATTGATTAGTTCTCAGTTAACTTAATCTTATGATTAAATTAACTTTTGAAACTAACTTACTGATTTATAATAAATATAAACACTTGCGAATTTAATTATCAAAGTAGCTTTGAAGATAGATTATATTTCAAAGTAATAGCAGCGGAATATGAAATAAATATGTAGTATGGATATAGAGTATAACTACAAACACAGAGAAGTAACCAAGTGGTTCAGTCTCAAGACGAGACTTAGTCCTCTCAAAAGTTTATATAAAAATGATCCACACCCTGGATCGGGGTTAACAACAGTGAACACACTGTCCAGGTCACAAGACCTCTACCACAGTTCTACGTGGGAAAACAAACAACAGCAGCCAGCTGTCCAGGTCACAAGACCTCTACCACTATCCACAGTGGGAAATGAAGTGTAAAAGGTTTGCTGAGGATTTACAGATCCTCCAGTGAAAGTACAAAAGTCAGTGTGTGTGTTTAATACAGCAGATAACACACACTGCTCAAAATGTAGAATAAATAAATCATAGAGCAGAGATGTAGAGTTTTGAAATGGCTCTAGTGATTTCAATGTAGCACTGGACTCGTTTTGGAATTAATCAGAAGTGATTTTGAGTCCTCTTCTCGATTTTGTTTGAGAAGCAGAGTGTCGTATGCTTCAGGTTCACAGGCAGTGAGATTTAGTCGATGAAGCTCTTCGATATTCTTTTGTATGCACAGAACTCTTCTTGAGTAGGCTTGATTGTATATATGATTCTGTCTTGCTTGGTTCTTCTTGTATGCACAGAGCTCTTCTTGAGTATGTCGTATGTCTTCCTTGTCTCTGTGTGTGTTGTGTCTGTGTGTTATCTCCTTTTTGTTCTCTTTTTCTTTCAGCAGAGTCTTCTTGTATTTATATCACGTGCTCTGTAGGACAGAAAAGGTTTCCTTTTTGCAGGTACGAGGTACGGTTTCCTGACATCCGACAACCTTTATTAATAATCTGACAGAGCATTAAAATATACCTAATATGACCATTGGTTAGATTAAATAAAGATAAAGATAAAGAAATTCAAACAGTTGTTTATGACTGTTCAAGTGATCAGTAGGTCATAAGCATTAGAGTAATGATCGGTGACTCAGATAGATCAGCATCGGTCTGTCATCTGATCGGTGAGTCATTTGCATCGGTGAGTCATTTGCATCGGTGAGTCCTTGAATCGGTGAGACCTTGGATCGGTGAGACCTTGGATCAGTGACTCATTTGCATCGGTGAGTCCTTGGATCGGTGAGACCTTGGATTGGTGAGACCTTGGATCGGTGACTCATTTGCATCGGTGAGTCCTTGGACCGGTGAGACCTTGGATCGGTGATTCATTTGCATCGGTGAGTCCTTGGATCGGTGAGTCTGATGGATCGGTGAGTCTGATGGATCGGTGAGTCTGATGGATCGGTGAGTCTGATGGATCAGTGAGTCTGATGGATCGGTGCGTCTGATGGATCGGTGAGTCTGATGGATCGGTGCGTCTGATTGATCGGTGAGTCTGATGGATCGGTGAGTCTGATGGATCGGTGAGTCAGTTTGCTCAGTGCGACCGTTGTCCTTTGATATTGGATCAGTGCTTCCGATGTCTGTTGAATCCAGAAGACTTCCAACATACTTTGTAAGTCAATAAGCATAGACAAGATCATGATAACAGATTCACTTACAGATTGTAATTAAGTTTATGAGAAAACAAACCAGATTAAGCATTAATGGTATGTGATGATTTTTGATTATTAAAACATCAAACATAGACATGAAATCAACAATCTTCCAGAGGGCTCAACAATTACTAATATGATGTTAAAATAATGCTATTAATAAAAGGAATATAGTTATCAAATAAAACTGTATATTTAAAAATAGTTATAAATATAATAAAATTGATATAATTATATATATATATATAAAATAAGAAATATGGAAGTAGGGTAGCATGTATTATGGATGTAGTAAATGTGGTCCTATCTCCCTTTATTCATGGGTTTGATCCCTATGGCCATGCTGAGCGCAACAGGTTATCACTCGACTCGCGAGCCACCCTTTTTATAAACCCATTTTAATAAATAATTTTAAATTTTACTTAGTAAATATTTAAAATAATAACTTAGATAATAAATATTTACTTTATTAAAAATAAATAAAATAATTTAGAATTTATAATTATTTTTATGAAAAAAATGTTCAGAAGAAATCCAGGTTGTTATATTCTACTCCCTTAAAGAAATTATGTCCTAAAAATTTCACTCATTGATAAACACTTACTAAACCCAAATATTATCTTAATTGTTATATATATAAAATAAATATTATAAATAACTCAGAGATGTTAATCTTACAGGTTCATACTTGTTACACTTAACCTAGTTCTCTTAAGATATCTACCTATGGCTCTATACCTAGATATTCTGAATCCTAATTCACAAAAATAACCATACTATACTTTGATACCAATACCAGTATCATTTAAATGATCAAGATGGAAATCCATATATTGATTTTGGGTTTTGACATAGTTGTTCCCTCCATTAACCTCTATTTATAGACAATGGTATATTCTTAATTAGTTCATAAAAAACACTATAATTTTCATTTCGTGAAATTTATAAATATATCTAGAAAATTATAAGGGTTTTTCCTAGGGTTTATGTTTTATAACTATATTATTATAAATCTAGTTCCTATGGTTTCGATTAAACTATCTTTGATACCAACTTTAATGAACTTGACTCTAATTTCTAAGAGTTGGTGGTTATTTTATTACAATGGAACATAACACATAGATCACTATGGATAGGATTGAGAAATTTATAGACTTAGGAGACTAGATATTAAAATAAACATTACATACATCATATAAATTCATGAATCAATATTATCCTCTTGGATAATCCATTTTTCTTATATAAAAAATATTCTTGGTTTCCTAGGAAAATTAAAAACAATATAAAGGGGTGATCTTAGATGCTCAATAAGGGGTTAGAATACACCAAAAAAAACTAGAAAACAATCATTATAGAATGAATAACTAAACTGATTTTTTTCATGATAAAATAAACTGAGAGAATAAATAAATTCATGGACAGCATAATAATGAATATATTTGAGGATAATAATAACTGAACACGCAGTGAAGGGATTTCGTAATTCCGGACATCTTACACACAACATCTAGGTCCTATGCCAAGAAATATTACATAAAATGTAAGTAAACTCCCATTACACTATTTTCATTGACTCATGAGACCTAAGAGTGAATTGAGGGGATATATAATTTTTGGACCCACCCATCACCTAGAAGTTAAATGCAATCCATCACAAACTAAATAATTTCATGGAAGAATATTCATTGAATGAAATACATAGAATAGTTTATAAATGAGGTTTATCTTAATTATAAAAAAATTAAGTATATGGTATGATAATAATTTTCCCTGATCAATTGAATTAATAATTATATTTTATGTGTAATCCAAATCCCTCAATCAAGATAATAAATTATGGTGTATTTACACCATATATAATGAAAAGTATACAGTTTAATCAATAATCTCCTTAGTAAATTGATGTATGGGTATATAGGTTAATAAAAATTAATTATAATACAAATGAAATGGTGTTTGGAAGGGAAATTCCTTAGAATAAAAGTTATGCATAGATGATGATAAGGCAAGGAAAATAAAGTGATGGATCATAATCCATAGATATTGTGTTTTCTCAATTACATAGAAACATGAACTTGGAGGATAAAAGTAATTTACATGAGAAATATTAAGAGTGATAGGGAATGTGAATACTGGTTACAAAGTTGTTGGGAAAAAACATTTCAATGGATTAATGCTTCTATATTGGGGAATATCAATAATCAACTTTAGAAACTATAGGATGTTCACAATGTAAATGATAATACCACAATTGAATGGATAATAACAAGAAGTGGTGCTGGGTACATTCATGTCATTGGGAAATAAATTTATTGTAAATATCAATCTATATATTCTAATCTTTATCATGTTTGATATAGTTCATTTGAAGTATCCAAAACAAATCCCCTAAGAATGTTAAACCATGTGCTAAATAAGGGCCCATTCACCGTGCACTAGAATGATGACTAGGATATATTCCAACAAATATTTGCAGGATTATAACCCCTAGATGAATCTGATCCAAAACCACACCCAATTTTATTATCTATAAATATATGTAGTTTTTAGGAAAACCATACACACTTTACTTATCAAAATTTTGGATGGTTTTATGTCTACGGGAATTTTTTGTATTATAAATACTTAAGAAAAAGATTTAATGGGAGGAAATAAATAATAAATCATTATAAATATATCAAATTAAAGATAATAATATGTAAATAAAGTCAAGTTAGTATTTCTAAAACAATTTAGAAGGAAATTATAACAAAATTATTGAACTTGAAAAGGAAAGAGGAGGATGGAGGAACCTTACCTTGGGAGGATGCTTCTTAAAGCTATAGAGAGATTCATTAAAAACTTAAAACACCTTGTAGAGACTCTTAAAAGGAATATTTGGATAGGATTAATTCTTAGTTTATTTAGTATGGTGATTTAGGAATCAATGAGTGGGTATTTATACTTGAGGATGAGTGGTTTTAAGTGATTGAATAACAATTATTTTGTTATTAGGATAACCAATTTTGAGTGGAATTAATTTCAATGGTTTTTTTGATAATTAATGTTAGAATTTTTTAAGGAATTAAAACACCTAAACCACTAATTTAATGTTGAAATTTTTAGTTTTCTTATGTCTTTACCTTTTTAATTTTAACATTTTACATTATTTTACCTATATCGTGGTAACTCTTTTTTCACCATGATAACTTTTTTGTGTTTAAAAATAAAATTAACCGTATTAAATAATTTAAAACATATAATTTAAAATATTAAATAAATTTTAATTCATAAAATTTATAAATTTGATAAAAATTAATTCTAATATGATACACTTATAACACATAAAAGTAGTTTTTAGAGAGGATAAAATTGTGGTTTCAAAATGTTAAGTACATGTTTATAAAAGTAATGTATTGTAAATTATATTATTTATTAAATAAAATCTTGAATAATAATAAGGATTAATAAATTTTATTTCATAATTATATCAAGATTACATTATAAAAGTTATGGTATTTTTACAAAAGGTATTTTCACTTTTTACACCAAAATTCAATATTTTCAGAAAATTATCAAAAATTAGTCCTAGGTTAATTTTGATGCGAAAAGAAAAAAATGAAATTTATTTTATCAAAATAATTCTATAAATATGATAATTTTAACTTTTAAATAAAAACCATATTTATTAACAATTTTTATAGCAGAATAATCATTCTGACCATTATAAAAATTACTTAGGACTTCTTAAAAATATATTATCATTTAAAAAGTTTTTTATTAGATTATTTAATGAAAATAAATTTTATTTAAAATTTATAAATTTATTATAAAACATATTTTTAATGTAATATATTTATATTATAAGAAAACAAAACAATTTTGGTTATATTAAAAAACAATCCCAATGATCACTTAATTGCATTTACATAACCAATAATAATAATGACTAACTATCTTGTTAAATAATGTTCATAATGCACATTGGATATATTAAATGATAGTAATAATAGAAAATGACAATATTTTCCTTTAAATAAACCATCATTCTCACTCCATCAGTCACTACTTCACTTAGAATGTTTCGTATACATCCTTTGATAATGTATATATTTTTCCCAATGCTTCTCTTTATTTTTAAATTTATTATGGAAAGAGCTATATTAGTGGGGTAATTAACACCTATAGAGTCCCTTATATTAATGGGGTAATTCACACCTATGGATTACCCTTAAGTGATTATATTATTATTAAATGTTTTTATCCCTTTACTATTCATTGTTTTAGTAGTAAATATCAACACAAGAATTGTAAAGAAACGTGTCTGTTGTAATAGTGGGTGTAATAGTCTTTCTGTTGTAATAGTAGGTATTTTATTTTTTATGATAATTAACTAAATGTATTTTTTATAATTTATTTACAAAAATAATTATTTTATTTTTATTATGAAACATTGGAATTTACTTTTTAAAAGGAAAATTTTAAATTAATAAAACATACACACATAATTAAATAAAAAACACATAGAAATTAAATGAACCATAATGTAAATTAGGAATGCATAATAATTTTTTATTTAAGTTTAATCACATGTAAAATGTTATTTGAAAGTTCCTATAATGATTTTATGTTATAATATTATGATAATTAAAACATTTATCATACTTTGTTAACTATTAAATTATAATGTCTTAATTACCAAGATTATGTGAAAATAAAACATTTAATAAAAGGAATATAGTTTTAAAATAAAACTGTATATTTAAAAAGATTTGTGGATATAATAAAAGTAATATAAGTATATATATATATATAAAGTATTGAATATGGAATTAGGAAAGCATGTAGGATGAAGGTAGGCGATGTGCCCTTTTTGTCCTTCAGTCATGAGTTCGCGACCCATGGCCATGCAGAATGCAATAGGTTGTCACTTGGCCTATAATAAAATATTTTTATAAACCCATTTCAATAAATAAATTTACATATATATTAAAAATATATAAATGAATAAATTAGGTGATAAATATTTGTATAAATATTTACTTTATTAAAGTAAAGAAAATCATTATCATTTATATTTATATTTCTGAAAAAAAAAATTCATCGGAAATATAGGATTCCACATTCACAGTTTCTTAGGGAAATGAGATACAATATAATGGGGTGAGATCATATGCTCAATAAGGGGAACTGTACAACAAAATCTATCATATATAAGAATGAAATTAATAATATGATAGGAATAAATAAATTCCACGATAAATAAAACTATGAGAATGATATATTCATAAACTATATAACAATAAATAAAAACATGGATTAGAATAAATTATCTCATAGTGAATTAATTCATAATATTGGAAATAAAAAACATACCATCAAGGCCACATTACAAGACATCATACATAAAAAATTATGTATTTTACCAAATATTCAACTAGTTTGTCTTATGAGGCCTACCAATGAATTAGGGGATATATAATTCTGAATGATACCTATCACATAAAAAGTTCAATGCATCCATCATATAAAGAGAATGTATAAAAAATAAATATCATAATGTTCCCTAAATAAATTTATACATAAATCATGACTAAGCAATTAATGGGTATCTTTATAAAAATAAATAATATACAAAATGTCAATGATTCCCCATTTAATGTAATAATATGGCCATATATGTGAATATACAACACTGAACATAGAAACTATATGATATTAAAAATTTAATGGAACATATATTTATTAATGTGATGATAATGAAATAATGGTTTAGGGTAATTTTATAGTTCAATTATATCAATAGAAATTAATCTAAAACAATATATTAAATCTTTTAACATGGTTCATAAATAGCTTGTGAATCATCCAAAGAATATCCCTTGATAATATCAAACTAGGTGTTTAGTTAGTTCTATTTTTTGTACTCGTAGTGATTATTGATTGAATAAACAACCAACCATTTTTATATTTATTACCCCTAGGTTAATCTAAGCTAGAACTCACATCAACTTATGGTATCTATATAGGGATTGTAACGACCCAAAGTTTCATTAATGGAAAATCCCTATTGATCCAGTTAATTGTATCTTTATAAATTTTTTTATAAGATGTCAACTCCTTTGGTTTTATGATAAGAGTTGTGACCGTTACTTTTATAGCCGTTGAACAGTGATCACATGATTAGTATAAATATAAGGCTTTAACGAACCCAATTTTTACTCAAACAAAGGAAGGAATGGCCTCATCCAGTTGAATTTCCCCATACGAAGCCCATTTATCGGAGCTCGGAAAAGAGGTGGCGTCTTTGGGCTTCGCCCTTGACCAAGCCCAAGATGAGCTTCATTATGTCAAGCTCGAATGTGACCGTCTATGGGAAAAGTGGAAGTTGATTGAAATTACCACTCGAGCGATGTTATCCGAGCCACCCCAAGAGTCTATCACCACCGCACACCTTACCCTTAGGTCTTATGCGGCTATTTTAAGGGGTTATGTAACAAATAAGTAGTACTATGTTCATGTCCATTATTATTTTTTGTATATAATAATGAATATAATTTCTAGTCATTTTTTGATACATTGTAAATAGTTTTTAAAGTAAAAACGGTGTTTTTAGTTATTATTTAATTAAGAATTCAATTTTATTAAATTAAGGTATTTTTGAATTAAATAATATTTTAATAAAATATTATTATTAATATTAAATTAATTTTTATTAAATATAAATGATCTTATAATTTTATTAATACAATTAAAATTTTTGTTAAGGTTTGAAGGCCATTTCTGTCAAAACCCGTGAATTTTTGATAAATATTGGTTTTTATTTTGAAAGTGAAAATTAACATATTTAGAAATTTTTTTAGATAAAATAAATGTCATTTCTGGAATCAGGATGTCGAAATTATCCAACGGTGAATTTTTCATAATTTTCTGAGACTGCCAAATTTTTGGGTAAAAATTTAATACCGTTTAAATATATAATGTGTTTTATGACATCATAATGACCTAATGGTGATTTAATAAAATACAATAATCCTTATGTTCGGTTAATATATGTTTTACCATTAAAATAAAGTGATTTTGGGTTTGTTTGACTTACTTTTCAAAGCATTAATGAACCCCTCAAGACTTATTCAACACTTTGCCTTTTTAAATTAATTTCCATGGGAGTGTGACTCACCTCCACATAATCAACCTTATTATTTTAATAAGTTCGGACCTTGTACTGGTAAAATATTGTTTTCCTCTTTCCTTTTACAGAAACCATGGGCAAAAACCATGGGATGGTTTGTGGTTTGGATTAATTTAATATAAGGGGTCCCAAACCTAAATAATAAAGTATTCTATCACCTTCCCTATATAAACCCACCCAATATCCCACTTCCTCCTCACTAAAATCCTTTGGAGTTCGTCCAACCTCTTCCCTACTCACTCTAGAATCCTCCCAAGGTTCCCCAAGCTCCCAAGAATCCTCTCACAAGCCTCTCTCTAGCCTTTAGAAGCACACTTCCAAGTAAGGGTTTTTTCTTCCTTTCTCATTTTTTTTGTCAATTTTATTTAAGTTGTATTACCCTTTTAATTTCAATTATGAATGTTGGGGTATGGTTTCAAACCTCCCCCATACTACCCTATTATTTTTTTAATGATGGGAGACCCCTTTCTCTCTCATTTAATGCCTCCCATGTACACCCGTTACTATGCCGAAATTCCGAAAGGAACTTCTCTCTCTTCTTTTACATTCAAGCAACACTTTTGTATCATGAATCAAAATTCCATTTAAATTGTTGGGACATGTATCTATATGACCTCCTTACTGTCCATTACATGTAAATATGATGAGGAACCCCTTTATCTCTCATCAACCTTTTTTATGAATTCTTAGGTCACGCCGTTACGCTGCCGAAATCACACCGATTTTCTAAGCCAATGTCATTGTGTAGTGAATACCATGCCCATTTCTCCATCATGGGTATTCACCTTTATGCACATTTAATTATTGATTATAAAGTTTCATGTATGAATTCCACATTCCTTTATCATGGAATAAATGATTATGTTCTATGAATCCATGTTTTATGATCCATGTGGCACACTTATGCATGAAATGAAATGTTTAAGAAGGGTGCGCCCTTATAGAGCTCCAATGCATTGGGTAAAGTATAGTATCATGATACGTCATGTGCAATGAGTGTTGAATCATGCTAATTCAAGTGCAACGAGGGTTTACTCATGCTTTATGTGCAATGAGGGTTTACTCATGCTCCATGTGCAATGAGCCTTGGCTCATGCTAATTCAATGTTAAGTGTTGTTGCCACATTTCCATGTTATGATTATCATGCTTTATCATGCCTTTATGTTCATGTTTCTTTTATTCTCTATTGATATTCCTATTGTCTAACATGTATTTTACTCCTCATGTTATTCCATGTGTACTCCCTTTCTGGGATTTATAGCTCACCCTTTTTTTATGCATATCCTCAGGTTATCCCATGCAATGCTAAGTACGAGGGAATGTAGTGGTCATGTAAAGGAAGTTTTCAATAAAAATGTTGTATTTTGTATTTTAAGTTTTTATGTAATGATCCTAAGCCCCAAAGACACTAAACCTCTCGATCTTCTTTGTTGTATCAAGTGAAGTTTTATGTAATGAATCATGTTTAAGTTGTAAAAAAAAGCAGGGTTTTCATAGTTGGTATCAGAGGATAGGTTTAGTTATTTTTGGGATTAGGAAACCCTAGTAAAGCCTTAGATACAAGACTATGTATAAGAAAAACATCCCTAAGTTTTTGTAAATACTAATTAAGTGGTTTATCAAACAAATATATCCATGTCTGGATACGAGTAGGTAGAGGCGGCTCTGGCACAGATGTATCCTAGGGGTAAAACCCGAAAACACCGCTTTGAGCTAGACTCGAACGGGAACTGGTGCACGACAATAGGCCTTTCTGCACTCTTGGTTACGACACTCCTGGGGGATATGTTTTGATAAATTCACAAGCTTAGTATGAACCCTTATTAAGGGAATTTAAAAAAATTCCCTACGAATATTTATTAGAAAGTAGATCATGAAAATCCAAGATTGAAGCCTATAGACTCATGAGTTAAGGAATGAAAGTTTATTTATAAGTCATCAAATCTTGTCTTTGGATTACCCTTTATGTGTTACCCCTAACTTTCCTTTTATTCCAGCCAATGGATGGTAATAGGAGGACTCGGGCTAACAACCGTTGTGAAGATCAGTGTGATGACTGTACTAATGAGATGCCCAATCCAATGGGAGCGGGAATCGCGAACTTTGTCACGCTTCTCTCTCAGCTAAATCAAGTTTTGAATAGAAACATGGGTCAATAGGAACATCCAAACCCCCCTAAGAAAAAACAAGTCGCTATCGAGAGCTTCATGAGGCAAAGGCCTCCTACTTTTAGCAGATCATCCGTTCCCACGATCGCTGAACAATGGATCAACTCCATTGAAAAGATCTTCTCCATCCTTAAATGTTCTGAACAAGAGAAGGTTCTCCTAGCTACTTATCGTATGTAGGGTGAAAATGATCAATGATTGACGTTGATCAAAAATACAAAGCCTGAGGAGGAGATCAAGGCTTTGGAATGGAAGGAATTTTGGAAGATGTTTTTTGATAAATATTTTCCGCGCACCCTTCGTCTTAATATGGAAAGGGACTTCCTTTCCCTCAAGCAAAAAGATGAAGAATTTTTGGGAGCGTACGAGGAAAAATTCACAAGGCTTGCACGATACGCTTCTGGCTTCATCGTGACCCCCAAATGGAAGGTTGACTGCTTCTTTTGTGGGCTGAAACCTAGCTTGCGGAAAGCATTAGTGATCCGTGACTTCGACAGATATGAAGAAATTGTCCGATGTGCCCTCAAGGTCGAAATGGAGATTAGATAATCACAGGGGTATCATGGGGACAAGAAGCCTAAGGTGGACTTCAATGATGGTGGTCCGATGGATAAATCCAACGGTGCTAAGAATTTGCAGCACCCCACTTGCCAAAAGTGCGGAAAGAAGCACCCTGAAAATTGCCTTAAGGGGACGAGAAAATGCTTTAGTTGTGGAAGAGAAGGGCACCTAGCTATTAACTGTCAGTAAGAAGGATCCACGGCTGCGACAGAGGAGAGGAACTCTCCATTCGAACCTCAACGCATTGTTCAATGCTACAAATGCAAAGAACCGGGTCATTTTGCAAATCAGTTCCCTAATCCAAGGGTTATCGGAGGCAACCAACAACCTCCAAGACAACAAGGAAGAGCTTTTCCATCACTTATGCCGAAGTGAACCCCGAAAACGAAGTGGTGATAGGTACACTAGTTATTCATTCAAGAATAGATAACGTACTTTTTGATTCAAGTTATACGCATTCTTTTATATCTCGAAAGTTTAGTAGAACAATCCCAGCACCACCACAAATCATGGAAATAAAGATGTCCGTGAGTACGGAAAATAGGTCAATCATTGCATCCCATGAATATAAGTCCTCCCCTGTTATAATATGTGGATTGAAATTTCTGGAGAACCTCGTCATACTCCCTCTGGTGGAATTTGATGCAATTCTTGGCATGGATTGGCTTTCCTTATATAGAGCCAACATAAATTTTCGGGAGAGGGAAATCACCCTCCATATGGAGAATCGACCCCCGATTCTTTACAAGTGTCAAGAGGAAGATGAATCTCCTTTAGATCCATCATCTCAAGCATGGATATTACTTCCCTATGAGCACGCGTATCTGGCTCAGAAGATTGAGTCCAAAGAAGAAACCATCCTTAAAGAAATGCCTATTGTGAGGGAATTCGTTGAAGTGTTTCCCAAGGAACTGCCTAGTCTTCCTCCAAGAAGAGATGTTGAGTTCTCAATTGAACTTATACCTGGGGTGCTAAGAATATCCAAGACTCCATATAGAATGGCTGTTGTTGAGCTTAAAGAGCTGAAGAAACAACTACAAGAGAATCTGGATAAAGGGTTTATATGCACAAGTGCTTCACCATGGGGTGCACCAGTCCTCTTCGTCAAGAAGAAGGATGGGTCAATGCGGCTTTGCATCGATTATCGTGAACTTAAAAAAATCATGATAAAGAACAAGTATCCACTCCCATGAATTGATGACTTGTTCGATCAGTTGTGTGGAGCATAATAATTCTCCAAGGTGGACTTGCGGTCGGGATATTATCAAGTAAGGGTGAAGAAGGAAGATATCCCCAAGATTGCTTTTTGTACAAGGTAATGGCACTATGAATTCATAGTAATGCCTTTCGGACTCACCAATGCTCCAGAAATATTCATGGAATTGATGAATAGAGTCTTTAGAGATTACCTTGACAAATTTGTGGTAGTCTTTATAGATGATATTCTAATATACTCCAAAACCAAGGAGGATCATGAGGAGCATTTAAGAACTGTAATAGAGACTTTGCGCAAGGATAAACTCTATGGAAAGTACATAAAGTGTGAGTTCTGGTTGAAGGAGGTCTCATTCTTGGGCCATATCATCACAAGCAATGGGATATCTGTGGATCCCTCCAAAACAGATGCAATTGAGGGATAGCCGAGGCCAACATCGGTAACCGATATCCGTAGCTTCTTGGGGTTAGCTGGATATTATCGAAGATTTGTGAGAAATTTCTCATGATTGTCCAACCCTCTTACCAAGATAACTTGAAAGGGAGTAAAGTTTGCTTGGAGTGATGAATGCAAATAAAGCTTCAAGGAGTTGAAAAGGAGGCTTATCACTGCGCCCGTGCTCACTTTACCCATAAGTGGGGAACTTTTTGTGGTATTCAGTGATGCCTCAAAGAAGGGATTAGGCTCTGTGATGATGTAGAATGATAAATTGATATCCTATGCCTCAAGGCAGTTGAAAATCCATGAGCAAAACTATCCAACACATGATCTAGAGTTGGCGGTTGTGATCTTTTCCGTGAAAATCTGGCGGCATTATCTCTATGGAGAGAAATGTGAGATATATACTGACCACAAGAGTCTTAAATATATATTCACACAGAAAGAGCTTAATATGTGCCAGAGAAGATGGATAGAGCTCATCAAGGATTATGACTGTTCAATACATTACCACCTTGGAAAAGCGAACAAGGTGGTGGATGCCCTAAGTAGAAAGGATCCAGCGATTCCATCAATGATGATAATTGAGAAGGATCCAATCTTCTTAGACTTGATGAAGATGGATGTGGGAATCATAAAGAAGGGAAAATAATCAATCCTTTCACAAATGATTGCTTAACCATTTCTTTTGGAAAGGTTAAAGGATTCTCAAAAGGATGATGTGGGAATTCAAGAAAAAGTGGAAGCTCTCAAAAACGGGAAATCCTTGGAGTTTAATGTTAATGAAGAAGGAATTGTGCCGTTTGGGAAAATACTATGCGTTCCATCAAGTCCGGAGCTGAAGAAGGAACTTTTGGATGATGCACATAAATCAAATTTCTCTATTCACCCAGGGAGAACAAATATGTATCGAGATATCCGAGAAAACTTTTGGTGGGATAATATGAAGAAGGAGATCGCTGAATATACATCAAAGTGCCTGGTGTGTCAGAAAGTGAAGGCAGAGAGGCAGAAGTCCAAGGGGATGATGCAACCATTTCCCATACCAGAATGGAAATGGGAGAACATCACTATGGACTTTTTCACTGGACTTACAAGGACATCCAAAGGCAACAATGCAATCTGGGTTGTTGTGGATCGTCTTACAAAGACTGCACACATCATTGCTATTCGAGAGGATTTCTCTTGGGATCAACTGGCACAAATATATATCAGGGAAGTGGTAAGGTTGCATGGAGTACCACTATCTATTGTGTCTGATCGAGATCCAAGATTCACCTCTATGTTTTGGAAGAGTCTTCAACATGCTCTGAATACTGAACTGAACTTCAGTACGACCTATCATCCTCAAAATGATGGCCAATCCGAGCGGACTATCCAAACACTTGAGGATATGTTGAGAGTGTGCTCAATGGAATTTAAAGGAGGATGGGATCAACATCTTACTCTGGTTGAGTTCTCTTATAATAACAGTTTCCACTCGAGCATCCAAATGGCACAATATGAAGCCCTGTATGGGAAAAGGTGCAGAACACCGGCATGTTGGGATGAGGTCGGTGAACGTAAGTTCCTTGGACCAGAAATGGTCGAAGAAATGGTGGAGAAGGTGAAAACCATTCAGCAACATATCAAGGAAACCCAGAGTCGACAAAAGTGTTATGTAGATAATCATCGACGAGACCTTGAATTTAAAGTTGGAGACATGGTGTTTTTACGCATATCTCTGTGAAAGAAGGTCATGAGGTTTGGAAAGAAAGGGAAGTTAAGTCCAAGGTACATCGGCCCCTTCGAGATTCTTGATCATGTTGGGGTTGTGGCCTATCGACTAGCACTTCCACCTACTATGGCCAAGGTGCATGATGTCTTTCATGTATCCTTCTTATAGAAGTACATAACAGACCCTTCACATGTACTCTCTTCCGAGATGGTACAATTGGAAGACGATCATTCTTATGAGGAGCAACCAGTGAAGATCTTAGATCATAGAGAAAAAGTTCTACGAAATAAGACAATGCCCCTCGTCAAGGTGTTATGGAGAAAACACAAGTTTGAAGAAGAAACTTGGGAGTCGGAGGATATGATGAAGCTGAGTTACCCATATTTGTTGTAGTGTGGGAAAAGGAAAATTTCGAGGGTGAAATTTCTTAAGGGGGGAATATTGTAATGACCCAAAGTTTCATTAATGGAAAATCCCTCTTGATCCAATTAATTGTCTCTTTATAAAAAAATGTTTTTATAAGATGTCAACTTCTTTGGTTTTATGATAAGAGTTGTGACCATTACTTTTATAGCCCTTGAACAGTTATCACATGATTAGTATAAATATAAGGCTTTAATGAACCCAATTTTTACTCAGACAAAGGAAGCGATGGCCTCATCCAGTAGAATTGCCCCATATAAATCCCATTTGTCGAAGCTCGGAAAAGAGGTGGTGTCTTTGGGCTTCTCCCTTGACCAAGCCCAAGCTGAGCTTCATTATGTCAAGCTCAAACGTGACCGTCTATGGGAAAAGTGGAAGTTGATTGAAATTACCACTCGAGCGATATTATCCGAGCCACCCCAAGAGTCTCTCACCACCGCAGACCTTACCCTTAGGTCTTATGTGGATGTTTTAAGGGGTTATGTAACAAATAAGTAGTACTATGTTCATGTAAATTATTATTTTTGTATATAATATTGAATATAATTTCTAGTCATTTTTGATACATTGTAAATAGTTTTTAATGTAAAAATGGTGTTTTTAGTTATTATTTAATTAAGAATTCAATTTTATTAAATTAAGGTATTTTTGAATTAAATAATATTTTAATAAAATAATAATATTATTATTAAATTAATTTTTATTAAATATAAATTATCTTATAATTTTATTAATGCAATTAAAATTTTTGTTAAGGTTTGATGGCCATTTCTGTCAAAACCCGTGAATTTTCGATAAATGCTGGTTTTTATTTTAAAAGTGAAAATTAACATATTTAGAAATTTTTTTAGATAAAATAAATGTCATTTCTGGAATCAGGGCGTCGAAATTATCCAAAGGTGGTTTTTTTATAATTTTCTGAGATAGTCAAATTTTTGGGTAAAAATTAAATACCGTTTAAATATATAATGTGTTTTATGACATCATAATTCCCCAATGGTGATGTAATAAAATACTATAATCCTTATGTTCGGCCAATATATGTTTTACCATTAAAATAAAGTGATTTTGGGTTTGTTTGAATTACTTTTCAAAGCATTAATGAACCCCTCAAGACTTATTCAACACTTTGCCTTTTTAAATTAATTTCCATGGGAGTGTGACTCGCCTCCACATAAGTAACCTTATTATTTTAATAAGTTCGGACCTTGGCCTGGTAAAATATTTTTTTCCTCTTTACTTTTCTAGAAACCATGGGAAAAAAACATGGGATGGTTTGTGGTTTGGATTAATTTAATATAAGGGGTCCCAAACCTAAATAATAAAGTATTATCTCACCTTTCCTATATAAACCCACCCAAGATCCCTCTTCATCCTCACTAAAATCCTTTTGATTTCGTCCAAACTCTACCCTAATATCTCTAGAATCCTCCCAAGGTTCCCCAAGCTCCCAATAAGCCTCTCACAAGCCTCTCTCTAGCCTTTGGAAGCACACTTCCAAGTAAGGGTTTTTTCTTCCTTTCTCATTTTTTGTCAATTTTCTTTAAGTTCTATTGCCCTTTTAATTTCAATTATGAATGTTGGGGTATGGTTTTGCACCTCCCCCATACTTCCCTATTATTGTTTGAATGATGGGATACCCCTTTCTCTCTCATTTAATTCCTCCCATGTACACCCGTTACTATGCCGAAATTCCGAAAGGAACTTCTCTCTCTTCTTTTACATTCAAGCAATACTTTTGTATCATGAATCAAAATTCCATTTCAATTGTTGGGACAAGTATCAATATGACCTACTTACTGTCAATTACATTTGAATATGATTAGGAACCCCTTTATCTCTCATCAACCTTTTTATGAATTCTTATGTCACGCCGTTACTCTGCTGAAATCGCACCGATTTTCTAAGCCAATGTCATTGTGTAGTGAATACCATGCCCATTTCTCCATCAAGGGTATTCAACTTTATGCACATTTACTTATTGATTATAAATTTTCATGTATGAATTCCACATTCCTTTATTGTGTAATAAATTATTATGTTTTATGAATCCATGTTTTATGATCCATGTTGCACACTTATGCATGAAATGAAATGTTTAAGAAGGGTGCGCCCTTATAGAGCTCCAATGCATTGGGTAAAGTATAGTATCATGATTTGTCATGTGCAATGAGTGTTGACTCATTCTAATTAAAGTGAAACGAGGGTTTACTCGTGATTCATGTGCAATGAGGGTTTACTCATGCTCCATGTGCAATGAGCCTTGGCTCATGCTAATTCAATGTTAAGTGTTGTTGCCACATTTCCATGTTATGATTATCATGCTTTATCATGCCTTTATGTTCATATTTCTTTTATGCTCTATTGATATTACTATTGTCTAACATGTATTGTACTCCTCATGTTATTCCATGTGTACTCCCTTACTGGACTTTATAGCTCACCCTTTTCTTATGCATGTCCTCAGGTTATCCCATGCAATGATAAGTACGAGGGAATGTAGTGGTCTTGTAAAGGAAGTTTTAAATAAAGATGTTGTATTTCATGTTTTAGGTTTTTATGTAATGATACTAAGCCCCAAAGACACTAAACCTCTCGATCTTATTTTTTGTATCAAGTGAAGTTTTATGTAATGAATCATGTTTAAGTTGTAATAAAAAGCAGGGTTGTCATAGGGATGTCATTGTTACAAAACCACACACTCTTTAATTTACCAAAATTTTACAATGTTTTATATTTGTACCTTAAGTTTCCACTAATGTTTAGTCATTATAAAAACTTATGAAGGTATTATAATGTGATTTAATGGTGATATCTCAATGATAATATGATAATAAATTCATAAAAGTGAATCATAACAACATTCCACATTTAAATGAAAATAAATTGGAGAGGATTATCAAATAAAGAATAAAAAGAGATTAAGTACCATTATATCAGTATAATAATGGATTAGAAAAATGATATGATGAGAAGGAATAAGGAATATTTAATTAATAATATTTTAAATGGATTATGATACAATGGAATTAAATTCATTTAAATATATTAAAAAATAATTTTAAATGATATTATAGTAAAAGCATTTCAATTAAAAAGGAAAAGGATTTAGATCCCTTAGCATGAATGGTATCTTATTAAAACCTGATAATTTCACCTTATAACTATATAAAATACTTTTAGTGACTATTTAGATATAAATTGATAGGAGAATAATGCTCACTAATTTTGGAGTGAAGAAAAATATAAGTATGGGTGGGTATTTATAGTAAATGAGGGGGATTTGTTTATTAATTTCAAATCATAGACCTTAGAATATAGGTTAATAAAAAAATAAATCCATGTTCCTTAATATATATTTAAAACATAATATTTGACATTTAGGGATTTTTTTGGGTTTCAATTATTTAAGAACTTAAATCCTATAAAACATATTATTTTGGAAGTGGTCAATATTCTTATTCCTAAAGAATTTTTTTAAAATCTTTAAAATATACAACATGTTTTGGAAAATTATTTGTAGGTTTGTAAAATTAATTTTATTACTTTAAAATTAATTATTTTATTTAATAGACCCATTTTAGTTGATAAATAATTTATTTTACTTATTACATACTTTTAAGTCATTATGATGTCATAATACTTACCGTATATTCATTTTTTATTTTACTTTTTATCAAAAAATTAAAATCTCAAAACATTATAAAAAATACACTGTTGGATAATTTCAACATGATAATTAAAAATTTAAAGTATTTTTTATGAAAATAATTTTATATTTATTTTAAATTTAATTATTAAATTAAAAAACCTATGCATTTAAACACTATGCATTTGGTTCCTAAATTTCAAAAAATCTTCTTCTTTTTATTCCAAGATGCAGTCGTGTAATTATATTATTATTCATAGATCCATATATATTAAAAAATGGTTTTATGGTAAATGTATTTTCCTAGTTTTATATTATATTATAATATGTTGTACTATTATGATTAAATGATTGAATTTTAACTTTTCCATAAATTTTGTGTTGAAATGTTTATTTACTATAGTTTAATATTAGGCATTACAAAATGGATAAATAATATTTACAATGTTCATGATTCATTTTTTATGTGTTTTACTATTTATTTCATTAAACTTTTCATCTGAACATTTTTTATTTTTTCATTAATTCAATAATTGATGGATTAATATTAATGATAAACATTTTATTCAGTGAGATATTAGTTCATTCATAAATAATTGATCAACAGATTGAATTTTTAACCACTAGAAGATAAGTAGTGTGGATCTTTATTTCTATTTAATCACTTTTCAGTCTTTCATGAGAATTTATTTTACACTATTTCATGTAAAAAAGGGTGATGAGTAGTGAATAATTAAACTATTGAGTGTTATCCAAAGAACATAAATCATAAAAGGTTGATACATCATATTCTCTTTGAAAGAATAAAACTTACAGTAATTGTGGTTGATAGATCACTATTTAGTGGAGGTTTTTTGAGTAAATGTTGGTTTTATGGGTGATAGTGAGGGGATAGTAACTAATTAGATTTTTTTACAAACACAATAGGCTTCACTGTAAGAACACTGTAATTTTATCGCTTAAGATAAATCTGGACTACTCTATTTCCTCTTTTTCTCATGGTTTCATTGTCTCTATTTTCTCTTATTTCTCAATATAATTCTTGAATTATTTTTTCCGATACTATAAATTACATAAATCACTACCTTTTACAAATTTTTTTACATGTTTTATTTTGTTATATTTTTGGAAATATAAAAACACACCTCCTTCATAATGATATCGACCTCACTTCTTTCATAATAGGTTAGAATAGATATATAAAATAAATTTTCAAGATTAAAACATATCAAAATTTTAGCACTATTTACAAGGAAGGAATCAATACATATAAATAAAATATTTCACAGATATATATATACAATATAAAAAACTAAAAATAACTATAAAAAACTGAAAATATAAAAAACTACAATTTTTTTTGTGTTGGAATCTCAAAGTCTGCTTGTTTTGTGATTTTTTAGCCTGAAAATTACTGGTCATTTTCTATATAAAATTTTAAAACAAATTATTATTGATTTTTTTATGCTTTAATTTTATTAATATTATCACTTCATAGCATATTTTATCTATTAGATTGGTATTTTTTAAGAATTTAACTATTTGTGTAATAAATATTAATTTTAATTTCACTAAAATTTTCATAAACACTATAAAGACATATTATCTTGAGTTTAAATCCATCAATACCATGATTAGGAATAATTAAAATTCACTTAGGAATGAAAATAATGAATGTAAATAATTTTAGGAACTAGAGTGTTGTAAACCCCAATGAACAACCCATTCAACCTCATCTTAGGAATGGAATCTTAGAGAGGTTAGGGAGTACTAAATTCTAATAATTTTAGGAAAAACATATTGTATTTGGAGAAGGAAGGTCAATAGAGGTGAAAAATATAATAATTTAGGGTTGAAAATTTATTCTTTATTTACTGAAATAAAATAACATCTTCAAACATTGATGAATCAAAGTACCAAATATGTTACTTGTAAAAAAAAGAGTGATAATTGAGTGTGCATTTCATGTTTTTTAGAATTTATAGATATTCTAAATCTTTTTTCACAACTTTTATAATCCCAAAAAACTTACTAATTCTACTCCTTGATCTGACTTTGGTGATATACAAAAAGATATATTTGAATCCCATACAAACAATTATAATATTGGATACAAAAACCACCAAAAATTTTCATGGAGAGAGTAAGGGGTGCTGAAACAAATTACTTCCATTGGATATTATAATTATCCTAATCCTAAAATTCAAAAATGAGGTTGTTATTTTTTATTCCCATGGGGAATCAAAGGAGATAATGAAAAAAATGATAAATAAAATATACTCACAAAAATAATAACTAGATTCAAAAAATGATGAAACAAACTATAAAATTCATAATATTTAAAATAAAATTAATAATTGTATTGAGACTTAATTTTTAGAGGAAAATTTAATCTTTAAAGTAATATTGAGATTAATTATATGGAAAATGTGATGGTTTTCACTATTATAAGTGGTTTGAAAATAAAAATAAATGATGGTCTATAATCTAATAAAATTGAACCTAATGTTTTGGATAAATATAAATATGAAAATCTAAAATACAAAGAATCTATAATAATTGATGAAAAGGTACAAGTAGAACTAGAAGTTAATATTCCACCCAAAAAACCTAATGAAATCTGGAAAATGAAATGATAATAAGTCAAATAGGGAAAAAATAAAGCTAATATTAAGGAAAATGAGATGAATACACCGGTTTTACATAACTATGAACCACCTGTTTCATATTCTCAAAGTGTTAAAAAAATAATTATGAGATTAATTATCTAATTTTTTTTTTCTATATTAAAAAATTTCAATATTAATATTCGTTTTATAGATATTGTGAATAAAATTACATCATATGTGAGATTTATTAATTTATTTTTGTATAGTAAGAGGAAAATAGAGGAGTTTTCAATAATAAACATAATTGAGGAATACAATGTTATTTTATAAAGAAAATTACCTCATAAATTGTAATAACATGAAAGATTTATCATACCATAAAGGATATGAAACACTTAGGAGAAAAATTGTTCATTTGACTTGGGTGATAATGTTTATCTCATTACTTGATATTTATTGTAATGCATAGGTCTTAGGGAGTTTAGATCCGCTTTAGTTTCTCTTGAATTGGATGTTAGGTCTATTACTTTACCCATTATAAAGGTGGATGACCTATTATTTAATATATAAAAATAATTTTCACCCACTAATTTCTTGGATCTTGAGATGGACTGTGATAATAAGGTGCCAATAATTTTGAGTAGACTTTTTCTTTTTATGAGTGGGGTTGTGAAATATATTGAAAAGGGTAAAATAAATTTTTAGGTTGGTGATAAACAATACGAGTTTAATATTTTTTGGAAATATATACTCAAGAGTATTGGTAATCTTATTGATATGGATGAATAAGTATTTTGAGTTGTGATTATTAAGGATACACATCATACTTATAAAATAATTCAAGGTTCACTTTATGAGTTTTTGAGGGTCAAATTTGTTGAATATGAATCCACTAAAGAACTTAATATGATATGGAGGATTGAGAAAATAATTAGAAAAATCATTTCTAAAAATAAAGAAGTTTCTCATCATGAACAAATTTAATTAGTTCAAAATATTTATCAAGATAATATTTAACATCAACAACCCCATATCACTGAGAAAGTCTCTTCTCTTGAACCAAACTTGGATTTTGAGTTACATATCCTTAAATTTGATTTTTTTTTCCTGTTAGAGTAGTTTTCTTAACTAAAACTAAGCACTTCAAATATTTAAAATCCATGGAAAATTTTGAAATAACTTTTTCTCCTTTGGAAGTTTCTAACAAGATATCCCAACCTTTAGAAAGTGCAAAGAGTGAAAATATGGGTAGATTTTAAAAGGTGTTGATAATGATAGTTTATATTATCAATATAAATTTATAAGAGTTATTTTCATTTATTGAGATGAAGGATTTTTTTGTTAGAGTTTTAGGGATTTTCTTATTTTACAATTAATGAAAAAATTAATGAGAAAGTTTCTTCTCAATCTTCTTTGGTTTTTTTAGAATTAGTGCATAGGTTAAAACTATTTTTTCCCCATTTTATTTGAATTTTGAAGTCTCTAAAAATGTAGAATGTTGTAAGGATTATTCTACTTCAATGAGATATTTTTCTTGGCTATTAGAACCTATTTTTAATACTATTGGTATTTATTTAGGTAAGGAAACATATGTGTGTAGTTGGTTAAGGCTTGCTATTATAGAGAATATCTTGAAGTTTTTTCTTTTTTGATGGAATTTGGAAACATTTTAAAACTTTTGGTGGTGTTTTATTACAAATTAATAATAGAAAAACCAATAATAAATCACTTATTCATAGTTATTATGGATAATATTTTAATAATAAAGTATGACTAGGGAATTTAATCCTTACGTTTCATGGGAGGCAACCCATGGTTTAATAAATCAGTGTTTGTTTGTTTTTATTTTAAATAAAATTCCTCAACCTTGATTTTTATATATCTATACATGTTTTATAAGGATAGAGTTTCACACCTGCTCACATTTCCTTATAGTTTAATTGGAATTCATCTGGTCCACAGAATAACAACAATAATTATTTTATAATTGGTTAAGAGTTTCACTATTATATTCTCATACTATTAACTTTATTTCATTTTATTTATTTTTAATTATTATATTAAATTATTAATTTTTTTCTCATGTAGGTGATTTAATAAGATAAACTAAGTGGATATTTAAATGATACAATGAAGGAATATTGTTTCACTGATGAAAGCTCATGGGCCAAAGTTTTATGGATAGATAGGGAGATCACCTCAATCATTTCCTTATTAATTTCATTATTATTTGAATCATTTTTAGCCTAAATATGTTTATATATATATATATTATATTCAATTTTTTAAAAATTGAGAAACCATGAAATGTAAACAAGTCAAGGAAAAGTGATCATTTGATTGAAAACTAAAGGATCAACACCATATGATAAGGGAGTAATAATTTTAATATGATCCTTTTTGTTTTGGAGTTTAAATTCTTTAATCTATTTCATGATACATTGTTTTATTATTATAAATATTATTGAAATATGTCTTTGAATTTTTTTTGAATCTATTTCATACTATAATAAGTGTCTTGTATAATAATTTTTCGATACAACTATATATTTTATTGAGTTATCACTATTAACTTTTATGCACACTCTATATTATATTTTTATATTTTTCTAGAATTATAGAACACATGCTATTTTTGAACTTTATTATGACCCTTTTATCTGATTTGAACTACTAAAAATTCAAATTCTTATAAACTTTAACTGTTTATTATTTATTCTACCATAGAGTTCAACATTGGGGAAAATTTTGAGTATTAATTGTTGGGGAAGGGTCTTTCAATGTGAAAAAATATTTCTATTGGAGACCACATTTAAATTTCCTTCAAATTTTTCAAAAAACTACAATTTTTGAGTATCAGTTTTCATATCCAATTAGTTTAGATTTTTCTAAAATATTGATGTTCATATTGATAAATTGAGTGGTTTAACATTTTTATTTATCCATATATTTAATATAGTAACAATTTTTATATTTATATCCTAAAAACATATGTCTGGGGATTTTTTGGGAGTATGTTTTTCTTTTTCAATTGGATTCACAGTACTTGATTGGATTTAAACTTTTAAAATATACATTCAAATGGTTTGAAAAATGAACTCATAATCCTTGGTTGAGCAACATGTGTTTAAATTTGATGGATGATTCGGTTATAATTATATTATACTATTATTTATTTATTTGAATCACTCATCTATCATGATTTTATGGTGTTATTTAATTAATTATTTATCAATTGATTATTGCTTTATTATTGTATTGTGTGTTTGACCATATTTATTTTTTTTTAAAATAAGACTTGAAAAAAAAATTAGTTTGGTTAAATTCCATTAAAAAAGTTCAAATTTGATCATCCTTTTTAAAATCAAAAACCATATTTTTTTTAAATATTTAATTTTAAGAGAGAAATAATAAATTATTTCTTGAGATATTCCATGGGGGAAAACACATTTGAAAATAACTTCATTATGTTAATTTTAACCCTTCATTTTTTAGATCAATTTTAACTTTATTGATTATGATGAATTAATTACTTGAGGATGAAAAATGAATTATGTGTGGAGGAATTTGATGTTACCTTATTGTACATATGTTTTACGCATCATTTTTTACAATTTATGTCATTTTTGTTCTTAAATTATGATTTTATGGGATAATTATTCATTCTTGATCATTATTTGACTAAAATTTTCAATATATTATTTATATTATTTATATATTTTTTTAATTTTATTTATAATATTTTAATTTAGATATTATTTTTAAGTATTTTGATTGTTTGTGGGGTTTGGAGTTAATTTTGTCAAATTTTCCATAGTTTTTATAATAAATATATTATATTGGTATGATTTTAATTTTATTTTTTCAAGATTAAAAATGAATTTTGAATTTGGTTAATTATTGAAAATATCATCTATTGAATTTTGAGATATAATTTTTTTTATTTAGTGTTATCAATTATTTTTCTCAAGTGTTTTATTTTTAATGGATTTATATAATATTTTTTTGAACCATTTATGATATGTAATATTTACCTTAGTTATAATTGAAGATTCAAAAGTTTTTTCTAGGAGATAATTCAAATACATAATATCCTCTGCTTGATATGTTAGATTTTGTGATTCTAAGTGGATACAAAATATTTTTTACTTTATGGAAATTGGAGAATTCAATATTGAATTTTGGATTCATAATATTTGGAGGTTTGTTTTATGAGATTGATTTTATTTTTGTGGAAGACTAAATAAATTTATAATGAATTTTTGATATTAATTTAATGCCTCATGTGAGATTAAAATCTTCTCACATAAATAAAAATTTGGAAATTGAATTCATCATATGAGATTAAATCCTAAATAGGTTAGATTAAATCATCTATAAGATGCATCACATAAGATTAAAAACATAGAAAACCAGTCAATATTAAATCAAGAAAGATTGAATCTTATTGAAAAAAAATATTATATAAATGTGGGTATCTTTCATATTGACTAATTTGACTGAATTAGAGATTCATTAGTACCACTAATTAAGTAACCGGTGTTTCTAGATGAAGTTTATTAAAGGTGGGAATTATTTTTTAAAGTATTAATGATCAACTAAATGCATTATAGTAGCTAAAGTTTATGTGAATATGATGAATATATATATTCTAGTTTGTTCATTAAAAGGTAAAAGAAACCCAAAATAGCTAAAGAGATCAAGACTAAGGCTTGGTTATGAGATGGATGACTGAGTAAAGATTATTGTAGAAGTCAATTGATCCAAATATGTATAAGGGAACTCAAATATAATTTGATTATATTTTATTGAACTCATGGAAAGTTTGGGTAACTAGAGTTAAATATCATGATTTCATTGTCCCTAGTTTATTCTTGTTTTCAGGTTTGTGCTTTGGGGCATCTATAATTTGGAGGGAGATTAAGACCAGGGTTTTATAGGATTGAATAACATATTCTCAATGAATAGTTAGAATGAAAAGGTTGAAGATGGTTGTGATGGATCCCAAAGATGATTCTTTAGTTCTTTCATTGAAACCAGATGGTGATAATTTTGGTGGTATTGTTCATAATAAGTTCATGGGGAATTCAATGCAAGTACATGGGTTGAATGATTAATGGACTGAATTGTGATTGGTCAGTGATAGATTGGTTAAAGCAGCGATACATATTGGGAACATAAGGAATATTTTAAATAAATAAATATTATTTAGAGGTGATATGTGTAATTTTTTAAAAAATATAATCTTAGACTGTATGAGATATTAAGTAATAATGATTGATGTGGAGCCACAACCTTGGAATTTTATGGAAATTGTTATCTTAGTTATAAAAAACTTGAGGTTGTGGAAATTTTAAGTTAGTGATTTTTGGTATTTTTAAAAAAGTAATAGATTATATGATATAGTGAGACTTGGGAGTTCCTCGAAGAATGATAAAGAGTTCAAGATGGAGATGATTGAGTGATAAGTACTCTCAGTAGAGACGACTTCTTATCTTCTTCTATTCTTATTATTTAATATTTCCATGGATTTATTTTGTGTTTTAACTATTATATTGAGAATGTGTAGCTATTTTTTTAGTATAAATAGATCCAAATGAATTTATAATATTTATATTTTTCTTTCTTAAATTTTTATGTTCTTTCCCATTTATTTCATTGGATTTTTATTGCTAAACATTTTTTATTTTAAAATTAATCGAAGAACTGCTCTGTGAAGTTTAATGATATAAATTTTATTTAGTGGAATATTAATTCATTAATCATAAATTTATCAATGGATTGAGTTAATGAACCACTAAGAGAGTAGTAGTGGGGATCTTTTTTTTATTTTTATCACATTTCATTCTTTCATAATCATTTATTTTAAACTGTGTCATGTACTAAAGGAGGGTGAGCAGTGAATAATTAAACTATTATGTATTAACTAATGTAATTAAATTGAAAAGGTTGACACATAACCTTATCTATGAAAAATAGTTTATACCATGTATTTTGACTCATAGATCACTATTTAGTGAATTCTAAATGATTAAATGTTTTTGAGCTGAGTGATGGAAATGTGATACTAATTGGTTAGCATTTGAATAGTCACAATTTATTTTTTTTGAAATAATTGAATAATTTCATCGATATAAATCAATATGGACTCCACTATTTCATCTTTTCTCACCTTTTTATGTCTTAATTTTCTATTTTTCCTCTAACTAATTCTTATGGTATCCATATATTACATAACTCACTACCTTCCATATAATTTTTTATGTGTTTTGTTTTGATAGTTTTTTGAAAATTCAAAAACACTCTTCCTTTATCATGGGATAAAGCCTAGTTATATTATAATAGGTTAGAGTAGATATATAAAATATTTTTTATCGATAATTTCCTATCAAAGTATATTTAATAAAATTACATATTAAATGTTTATAAATTAGGATAATCATATGATAAAAGATTTTATTGTAGATAAATAGAATCCTCATCTTATTACTTAAAACTGAGACCAATATTTAGAAAATATAATGATAATGTAAAAAAATTATTAGACAGGTACACAACTTAATAATCATTCTTAAGAAAGACGGAAAATCTACCTGTTAAAATAATAAATTTCTATGAAACATTATATTGAATTAATTCAACAAGTGGATTTGTATGCTTAGGCAAATAATTAAATGATTCCCTTGAGGTTTCAAAATAATTAGATGCATGATGACCTATAAAACTTTAGTCTCCACTCATATACTCAATATTATTGGGTATAACTTTGAGAGAATGATGGTTTCATTAAGTCATGTTCTAGTTGTGGAATTCATTATTTTGGAAATGTTTCTAAAATATTAAAGTGTTAAATAAACATTTACACAATTTTTCTCAAACTGTTGAGGATAAATGATATGGTAATGTGATGTATAGGTTTTAGTGTGATATATATATCACAAGTGGGTAAAAGTTCAAACTAGAAGAAGAAAAGTTAGTTGGAGAATTCAATAATTTTTTTTTTCAAAATATCCAGTCAAGGATATTGAATCCTAAATGTAATATTAAGAATAATATAGTAATTTTTTCATAATATGTAGTTTTTCAGAATATATGAAGATGTTTGAGTAAATATATAAAGATTAAATGTTATTTATTAATTTTATAGAAATAAATTCTTTTATTTTGAAAGGCATATGATACCAAATATATATTTTAGAAATGGTGTAAAAGTACAGGAGTTCAGAATAAAAAGAAGAATTAATGAAGATTGTAGTTTGTATTCAAGTAATGAATCAAAAGGTTTTCTAAATCATATAATTGGATTCAAAAGAATATATCAAGCTTAGATATATCTTAGTAATGGATGTGTATAATTATCTCATTTATCTTATATGATAAGAGAAGTTCTTTATTAAACAAGTTTTATTATGACCAATATAAGATGATTGATTCAATACATATGGTTTATGATTTGTTAGAATATATAAAATATTTGGAAAGGAGATAAGGATAATTTTTTATCAAGGATAAAAGAGTTTATCTAGATTTTTTGGGAAAATATAAGGGATTTTATTCTAGAGTTAGTGAAATATTTTAAAAAATAAAGTCTTTTTTTAAAATATTTATCCAAACACACAGAATAATATATATGGTATAGATAAAATTATTTACTTTTTAAATATTCACACTAAAAGAAATAAGTATTATTTAAAAAAAGATTTTGTGAATATTATAATGATATTATGAATACAATATATTATATAAGAAGATAGTGGGAGTCTGTTTGTACTTATTGATGTTCAAAATTATAAATAAAAAATATTATGATAGTGAAAGTGAATGTCACTTTATATACTAAAAGGTTTAGTGTATATTGGTAAATGATTAATATAAAAAGTTACATTAGTTACTAAAATAATTCAAGGAAAAGTATAATATAAGGGGTTCTATAAATAATGATGATAAAATTAGAAGAGTTATAAGTATACAACATAAGTTATTAACATTGTAACATTGGATGTTGTGAAGTAAATGAGTTTGGACACTTTGTTCAAGTATTTGAACTTTAAGAAAATTATTCCTAAGTCTCACCACTATTCAAATTTTATTTCTTCATAGATGTTACTAAAGAGTTTACTGGTAGAATTTTGTTATATGGTCACATAAATATGTGTTAGGATTTACATATATATGTAATGAGTTCAATAAAACCCTAAAATTTTAGTAAAATATGGAATATCTGATAGCCTATCATATACGATACAATAATACAATAAATTTTTTGTGGTTTTGTTATTTTTTTTAAAATATTTTAATAATAATAAAATGTATCATGTTATAAAAAATTCAATCCCCACCTTTTCATTTCTTTGTATATATATAATTATGCTGTGAAATGATAATTTACCCCTCAATATATGACTTTGAGTTATCCATAATCAATGTTTTTCATGGAGTATTACATATTATGATGAAATATTACGATTATAATGAGAATAATTATTGTATTGAGATATATAATATGATTATTAATCTCAAGATTGGTTTTTTTGATTGGATGAACCATGAAGTACACCATAAAGAGTGTAATAAACTATGTATTTGGTATACTAGGGGTGGATGGTTCATATTTGGATTTCCCTATACCTAAGGTTTGTGAGATACCTAGAATGATAATCCTCATACTTTGATACCTTTCTTATACAAGCCTTTAGTCTTAGCTAATCAGGGGGTGGTTTAGTATGTGGTTGATCATGTCAGCGATTAAAGCTACACCAATATAGGATTTATCCTCTTATAGGATGAGTCTGATATCTATGACCTTAATTGAGATAGACTATGGAAGTGTAAGATAATACCTATATAACTTATATGATGTTCTTATCTTTCATGTGAGGGAATTTGATGTGCTTATCTATAAGGGTGAATGACATATGCTGTATTCATCAAACTAGTTTGTCTATAAATATAAAACCAATAATGCATGAGGAGGCTCTATGGTATTGACATACTATGTGTATAATAGTCACTCGATGTATTGGGAATAAATATCATATGAAAATTCATGTTTTCATATGATGTATCCATTGGATATAGGTATAGAGATACATGTGTTTGATGGAGATAATTACAGATCCTTTTATAGCTTGAGTATCATTGATTCTTTGCTAGAGGTCCATATTTTATTACATTTATGGATTTAAGAATTCATTTTTATTTTTATTTATACAAAGGTCCATGGGGTCACACTTTGTTTTTGACTAAATAGAGATTTAGTATGAATTAAAGGGTTTCTCTAAAAGTATTTTAGAGTTTATCCAAAAGAAGTTTTTGATAGGTATTCACAAGTTATTGAATATGATGAGATATAAGGTATATTTGATGATAAATTTCCAAAAATGTTTTAGAATATATCCAAAATGAGTTTTGTATATGATTTTCCCAATTATTAAATATGATAGAATATAAGGTGAAATGGTACTAAGTTTATGAGGCTTTATTGGAAGTGGGAGATTTAAGGATATATTCCTTAAAGATCTCATATCATAGTGTATGATACATGGATGTCATATAATACGACATTTATGATTATAAATTATATCTTATACTTGGGTTTTTCTATTTCATTGGCTATGATATAATGATTTCTTAGCTACTTCCTTGGTAGGGATGTGTAACATTAAAGGTTAACGTTAAAAGTTTCCTTATATCTGCTATCATTACTATCTTGAATTTCATAATATGAAATGTATGGAAGAATAAAATTTCTCTAGGGTTTCAACTATTTTGTGAGCACATGTGTAACTTCTAATGTATGAGTTAATGAATAAAATTTGTAATATATTTTGAAAGGGTGGATAAGGCATGAAAATGAGTTCTATGCTTGTATTAGTTCTTCCTTCTATATTATCCCTTGTTGTTATCTATCTCCTTCTCCCTTATCCTTCAAGAGATACTAGAATATCTTGGGAGTAATGAGTATATTTTCCAAGTTATTGGGTTATTTGATGTAACCCATAGAAAAACTATAAAAGAGGGAGTATTTCGATTACCTATAATGGATTTTCATCAAACCACTTTAATGAATCATATTGTTGAATATTTTTAGTGCAAGATACACGTGAGTTATTCATTTTAGTTACACATGGTATTAAGTTTCATGCATGGTATATATTGGTAATTCATATTTATTTTTTCTTTTTATACACTCATTAAGTGTTAATAAGTATTTGAAACCCAAAAATATGTTTCCTATATGATCAAACCTTTACCTGTTCTACTCTGTAATCAGAGCCTACTTCTTGATCTCTGAGAAGGATGAAAATAAAATTATATTCACCTATGATTGTATATAATAAGTCCAACCATAAAAAAAATTCATGAACTTATAAATATCATCCCACACAATTTCAGGTGAAAATAAAAATCATTTAGTAAAGTGGGTGGGATAATCCATCATTAATATTCCCCTGTACTAGATGCATGAAATCCCAGGCTCTATTAGCTATAAGAGTCTCTAGAAATAATTTATTGAAAAAAATGATAGGAATTCCTTCTAGGGTATCCCTACATACTGTTATGGTAAGACCATAACATCCCACCAGTGTTTTACTAGTCTCTGAAGAATGTAGGTAACAAGATCCACCAACATCTCAGGGGGTGTCTCAAGTGATTAAATCCAGTCTCCATAGACTCTATCTAGGACTCAATAGCCTAGGATCCACCTTTACCTAAAAAGAGCGATAGATGTTTTAGATAGAAATCATGGTTTGTATCAAACATGGTCAGCCTGATTCTTAGTGATCCATGCCCCATTGGCTATAAGTCCTTTAAACTCTCCCTGAGTTACTGATTTATATTAGGAATAAACAGAATATGTAGATTTGGATCTACTACTAGTGTGTCATGCTTGTCACCACCCTATTGTATCTCAATGGGAGGTATTCATGGTTGAATATATCTATAATTCTAAGAAAATGACTTAGAATACAATTCTATCAAAATAAAATAACACAATTTAGGATGAGAAATAATAGGCACTACTACTATGCCCTAAACACACACTCTATGATACAATGATCCTACACACAATTCAATGTCTTTCATAACCTACACACTCTCAAGGTAGGTATAATTTAATGAAGAATAAAAAAAATCATATCATATCACAATAATAGTCATCATTCATGGTTCGTTCAGGTATAGTTCCACTAATAAGTTATATAGGAAAATTCTAAATAGGTTGTTATTTATAATTTAGATGACCCAAACCTTCATAATAAACAAAATATCAACCACATGAAAAATTAATAATTTCGTGTGATCCCTATGTACTGAAAATGATTCATGAACTCATTCAAAATTTTAAACTAAGTCTAGATTAAAACCAAAAATCCAAAAATCTATAATCTCAAAGCGTCATTCTTGGAATAATCAAAACAACTATAATAGAAAAAGTGAAAAAATACCACCATTGGTAAATTGTACTTCACACATACATGGGTTAATTAATCCTAAGAAAAATATCCATACCATTATTTGAATAAATTCTTATATCTTCTCTAGAATATCCCAAATAGTAATACAAAATAAAAACAAGGATCTGACATCACTTTAAAACATCCATGACCAGGTTCACCTCCATCATGATTGAACTGAGTCACTACACACCCCAAGTGAACCTTCCCATATGATATACGTCATCAACTAGTGGTGAGGATCAACATAAATATGTAGGGAGACTATACCCTCAAGTATAGATAACTATCAAAATATAAGAAAAACAATATCAAGGTAACAATCATCACACAACATAACAAAAATATAAAAAATATATTCCATAGATAAATTTTATCCAATAGTGAATATCAACATCATTCTATATAAAAAAACTACTTTTCATGTTATACGGTTCATACAATATAAACAGGATCTCTCATGGTAAGATCATATACAAATAGCTCCAAATTTAACCAAAAATAAAGCGACATACATCAACTTTTCCTGAGTTATAATACATTCCCAACCAAGATCCTAATAATCTCTACAAACTCAGCCATCTATAATAGAATGTACCTTTACCTTACTTTTATAATGAAACATGATGTCTACTTGGGTATCATGGTGTTCAAGAAGGGCGTGAGTATAACTTAGTAGGCCACGTAACCAATAATTCCAGTAAATATTGACGCACACTAAATATGAAATAATAATAAAACAAATAAATAAAAAACATGCTACTCCATGGAGTGTTACCCAAAAAACATGTGTGAACAGACCTTCTTTGGATATTTTTGGAATGAGAAGATATACCCATAGTTTGAACACACCTCAAGGATGAATTATATACCACTCTTTTATAATATTCACGGTGAATGGGTTATCACCATTAAGAATCACTAGGTGAATGATGTATCACCGAACCAATAATAAGGTTTAATGAGGCTTTACCAACTCTAGGTATATGATACACTAAAATCTCTCATCATAAGTTGATGTTATACCATTGACATGTACTTCGGGTGGATGATACACCACCAATAAAAATCACTATGAGTAGAAGATGCACCACTAAAATAAAATCTTTAGGTAGACGATGCTTCATTGAATAGAGTATCTAAGTGGATGATGCACCATTGAGACTACACCTACAAGTAGAATACATACCACTATTTTCACTTCCTAGGTGGTCATTTTACCACCAAGATTAATTCCTTGGGTAGACGATGCTCTATTGAATACACTCTCTAGGTGGATGGTGTACCCTTGAGACTACACCTCTAGGTGGATGATTCACCACCAATGTCACTTATTATGTGGTAAATTTTCCAGAAACATAAATTACAATGTGGATGAAACACCACTATTACAAGTGTCAAAATGTAAAAGAAACCACCAAGACCACTTACCTTGGTGGACGATGCACCAATATAAAAATCTGTAGGCAGACAGTCTACAACCAACCCAACCTCTCAAAGTAGATGAAGTTTCAGTACTATATTTTCCCTGTGGTGAATGATGAATCATATATTGACTTTGGGTGGATGAGGTACCGTAGACATAGAAAGTATGGTCAGTTAACAACCACTAATCGCCTCTAGGTGGATGAGGAACCACCATATATCAATAATCTATAAAAAAGAATGATTTTCCCATTTAAAACCAATATAAATCATTCATAATTAATTAACACATAAAGGGTTATGATATCAGTCCATGAAACCACTCAAAAATCATATGCCTAGGGACACTCACCCCTATCTTGTAGGTTTCAAAAATAGTGAAGGTTACTTAGTGGGTATTAAATTAAAATTTATTTTAATTTAGAGTTTCCATAAACCTCAATAAGGGATCTTACATGTTAAATTTATAATTAATTAATTTGTGATTGGAATAAATAATTACCTTGTCTTAGGATCCTTTCTTCTATGATGTTATTGATCTTATGAAAACCCTTTTAGAATACCTTTATTTTACTTTTAAGGAATCAAGTGTAGAATCCCTCTAGAAATGATCCACTCATGATTCTTTAATCTTTGATCAGCACTGATTGATTTTCGAGTGCTAGCATAACAAATTAATCATCTTGTGCTATCCATATTGATCACTCCAATATCCTTAAGTCTTGAGGGAGTTCTTCTTTTTCTTGAGAGGAAGAGAAGATAAATTTGAGAGAGGGATAGATAATTTCATTGTGAGTAGTGATTATTTATTCTCAATCTTTTACCAACCCAATAGAATAGAAATAACCATCTATTTATAGAGTTAAGGTTTACATTAAAAAATTATAATATAATTTCATGTCAGATATTAAATAATATAATAATATTTATTAAACCCCATTCCAAAATAATAATAATGTTATTATTATTTTATGGTGCACACACTAACTTTCATAATAACATATATTATTTAACTAGATTTTAAATTAATATTTATCACCAGATGTGGTATTGATCCATTTTAACTCCTCATAATTTATTGAATACTCAAATAAAAAATTTATTCATAAATACATATTTTATCCATAAACCAACAGAAAAATATTTACTAAATATTAAATAAAATAATTAAATAAATTTTATTCAAATTATAGTGAATATATATTTATTTAATTTATGAAATAGATAAAACATTAATAAAATTATTCATTGGTTATGAGATTAATATTTATTACATTAATTAAATTCAAATATAATTTAATCAAGATCAATAGAAATACTTAGTGTGTGACCCTCTAGGATCCTTTCTCATTGTAATTATACAGGATCACCTAATTTCCAATATTAATATCTAGAAATAAGTCAAGGAATCCAAGAGAAAAAATTTAATGTCACAATGATGAGAACCACATATGAATGATCATTGTGTAATATAATCCTTTTTCCATAATATCTCATCAAGTAGGTTGAACATCTGTTTCATCAACCTATATGCTTGATACCTCTTTCTTTGAATATGTGAAATAAATATCATAACACCATGGACATAGAATTTAATGTGATAGTTATATTTCAATCAAATGGTCGAGATATCAACTTCCATAAATATGGAGGGGAAAAATCATTCCTCATCTTATTAATCAACAACATGCCATTCACGAAGCACCAAACATATCTAACTTCACCATGAAATGTTATTTTCATGTTTTATGAAATACATATAAGTGTGAGAGTTATAACATGTATTAATTCTCATCATAAATTTTAAGGACTATTACACATGCCCACACATAGGAATATCCAATGACACCAAAACATGCACAATTCTTATCAGTGGGTCTGTTCTCATAATTTATTATCTTGAAGATTACCAAGTGATAAATTCATGAGAAGAAGCCTCATAAACTTATGATTACTCACACATGACTATTTATATACTATATTACCTATCATAGTACATTATCTGAAGGCATAACTATTTTTAAGATTATTATCATGATATATCAAGTTTATCATCATTATAGGGAACTGTTATGTCCTTATCAAGGTGGAAAATAATCTAGTACATTATACCATCAATTTTATGAAGAAGAAAAATCATTAAATGATAATATATTTATATTAATATTCGATCCTTTTAATATTTATGTATTCTAAAGTAAAAAGTAGTTAGTTCTAGGGAACTAACTCAAAAAACTCCCACTTTTACTAGATAAAACTACCAACAACCTATTAGTCCTCATATAAAAAACATTCTTATGATTATTATGGATAAATATTCCATACCTAGAACATTTTTGTGGATTGGGTTGGTAAATTCACGTGTCTTTGAAAAGAATCTGTTTACTATTACATTAATATCTTGAAAAAATCCCTCAAGTAGTGATATAACAGAGTATTAGCCTCTTATTACCATGCCAGAATCTAGACATCCTGACTAAATCCATAGTCAAATCTTATCATATAATGACAAATCTATTTCTTTTGTTATAACCCAAAATTGGAATTGGACATTGATAAAACTGAATCTTAAGCTACATAAAAATCCAAAATGTACTTATATTTTGTAGATATAGAAAACACTAGATGTAATAAGTTTTTATTAAATATTATTTTATATATTTCTTCAATACTATATCAAATTAAACAAAGTGAAGAAAATTGTTCAATTTCCTTGATTACTAGTATTAACACTTCTCTCGACACAAGGAAATCATCCATTTTTTACTTTTATAATTACTATCAGATAGCTATAACTACAAGTATATGTAATTATGTTGGATCTATTTAATATTCATCTACCATGATTTATGCATCAATAATATCAAATATTAGTATATATCAGCATACATGAGATGAATTCCTATAAATTAATCTTGTGAAATTATTTTAATCACCATAATTACTTCCTATGCCCTTTCATGTTAGAATTGAAGGATTATATGCTAAAAATAATTTGGTCTCTAATTATTACAACTTTTATTTTTCAATATTTTGTTAATATAAATACTATGAATAAATTGAGAAAACCCATGGATCTGTCTTTTACACCTTGTTCCCTAGAACATGGTTGAATATTTAAGTGATACTTAGAGTACTTTAATTACTTAGTATTTAAAAAGTGAAAATACACAATAATTATTTCCATATGTTAACAAAATATTTATCTTGAATAATTATAACGCTCTCACTAACCAATTAGAGACATATTTCACTCATTTGTTTCCAAATGAATATTCTATGGTCCATTTGCATGAATTTTTTATAAATTAATTTATAAAATATTCATATGTTATTAGAATTTATTTATTTCAAATACCATTTTAGTTATTACTTTTAAATTCATACCATAGGGTCTCTTTTGTTCGTGTCATGTAGACATATACTATGGAGATTACTTTAAATGAGTTGTCCTTAATAATTAATAACCCAATATGATGATCGTAGAAATATTCTTTAAAAAATTAAAATTAAAAATGATTTTATTCTTGATGATTGGAGTATAATTCTTATTAAAGATTAGACCTTTGAAAAATCAATCATGCTTTATTGGTACCATACTGTATCGTCTATGTCTAGTTTTATTTTAAAAGAAATTCAAAATAAAAAGTCTCTGAATCATGATAAATGGAGTCCATTACTTTATTGTATACATACTTTTCATCCTTATCATATTACCATTTATGGTTACATTGTTTGAGTATTTTTTCTAAAATAATAATACATGTATCACCCATCTTGGTGAACATAAACCACCTATTTGGATATATATTCCTATATAGTTTGTGTCTCTGGAACTACTCCTCCCACTAAACTTAATGGAGTAAATTATTCATATGACAAACCATATGAATCTGGATCCTTAACCCATTGAATTTAAGTCTTGTACCATAATCTTCAAAGATACAGGCTTCCCTTATAGAAATATAGTCAATCTTGACTAAAGTTTAATATTCGTAGTGACTATAGGATTATTAACTCAAATGCGCCTTAGTGTTTTAATATTCATTTGTAGATAATTCCATATTTTAAAAAATGGTTCTAAAAAATACTTGTGGTAGTGTCCAAATATATTCTTATCATATCACAATTAATATGATATCCATTAGAGAATATGGTTAGAATATGGTTAGTTATTTCACATCTATTTGAAAAAAATGTCTTGGAAGTAATGGTGGAAGATTTATATATATATATATATATATAAGACTCACCATTGATCTTCCTTTTAATACAATAATGAAATTAATTTATATAAGGAAATGTAATGGGATAACCTTTACTACACATGTATGATCAATGATTTCTTGTATAAGTTGTTTTTTGAAAATCCATCATGGAGATTCCTCAATATTTACCAAGTTCACTCTTTTACATCATTGAAAATTTCTATAATTTCTTAAATAAATATAATTAAGTATATAAATTTACCTTTATATTTATAATATTTCACATGGACATGTCAAATTAACTCTAAAAGTTTTTTGATATACCTTTATTTATAAAGGTTTCATTATCTGAAACATGATAAGTAGTTTGTTTGTATATCCAATATATTATCTTAATTGATACTAAAAAACTTTAATGGGTATAAACAGGTCAAACAAATTCATTTTTTTACAAATAATTATCTTTACATAATCAGGAAAGATTATTATATTTTTATATTCATCATAAATTACAACGAATATTTTTTTATTCAAAAGTTGCTGAACTATTAGTTTTTTATTTAAGTACCATAAAAAAATTTAATCCAAAAATGAAATAATGTCTCATTATTTCAAGCTGAAAAATGAGATAAATGTTTTTATCACACTTATTACAAACTTGAATCAATATGATCTAGTAATGATAAATAGTGATATCCCCTTGGATGACATATTAATAGACCTTTCTTAGATCCTTTTGTGTTCACTCTATAACCTTTCTATTATTTCTTGTTTGTTATATTTAAATACATGTATTTTGTAAGAATATTTTATTTAATAAACAAGTGGAAAATAGAAACTTGATTAATATACCTGAAGTGGATGAAACTTTTTTCTTCTTCAATTCATTGAAATTTATTTTCCAATGTCTATTCTTTTAACATAAGAAGAAAAGAAACTTCTGTTCATTATTCCACCTTTTATTTTTTTGTCACTTTGAAGGATTACATAAAGGATATTTTGGATTTAGATTATCCATGGGATCTTCATCCTTATCTTTTAAACCTTTCACCATAAAGTACAGAGAAACAAGTTTCAACTAATCTTTATTGGCATGGTGAAGTATGGAAAATATTTTCCCAAGTGATTTCTCCATTTATTTTATTTGGGATTGTATAAATATGGATAACCTTAATAGTAAGGATAATAAGATAATATTAATGGATAATTTATTATCCAAGTGAAAGCAAAAATTTTCTATCCGATCAATATACCCCATCATTTTGAAATCATGATCTATAATAAGATTTCATTCTTCTAGATTACACTGATATAGTTCATTGAAAATTTTATTTATCTATAACCTTTCATTCTATTTATCAAGAGAATAGAGATTTGATATTATGGTGTATTCATCCATATATTTTATATTGTATCATCAAATATCATGACATAGTTGATAATATAACTCAACGAACATTGGAAGAATCCATAACATATTTCTATTAGGTATTCTTTTCACCTTCTCTCACCTATTGGGGTGTAAGAATATGAATAGGTGATTCAAAAACATAACACAAACTTTATGATAATAATTCATCACATAAACTATTGTACCATATTCATAAATTTGTATTCATAAGGACATAACCTAATTTAAGTATTTATTGCACTATTTTCATGGTTTTTATTTCCATTTTTATATAATAATTAAAATATATGATTAATACTTTACTTGATTACAAATTATGTGAGAAATTATAATAATTAATTTTATTAATTCTCCAACTATTTTATCAAATATAAAAATCTCTCACTATTTAACTTGTAATGTCTAGTTTCTTTGAAATTATTGTGTAAATGATCCATATTTTCATTTAAATAATCCGTACAAAGGCCATGAAAATTACTAGAATGTATTTAGGTATAAATACTTTTGAACTACAGGCTTACATCTCCTTGATCTGTTGAGTGAACTCCCCAATCCAAAAACCCTAACTTGTATTTCGTCAACACTTTTCTCCAAATTTTTATTAGAAATACAAATTATATTAAACCTAAAATATATGCGGTTAATTCAACCCACGTTCTTAGTTAAATAATTCATGATAACTAAAATTTCCCTTGATGGATGTCAAAACGACACTTAAACTATGATTTAATATTAATTAAAATGATGGAAAGCTTGATAACTTAATATTAACTTGATGGTTTTTTATTCATTATTCATAAATTTTATATAGTTTTATCCTTCACATAACTTGTTAATATTATGTTTATTTTACTTAATTAATCAAAATTTTTGGATAAAAAATTAATGCATAATCAATTTATTTAGATTTTTTGTTTTCACATTAATTAATTTTATGCGATAATGATCATATATTCAAAAAATAAATAATTCATATGATAGAAATAAATAATATATTAATTAATTGATCATGATCTTTTCTAACTATTTATTTATTGAGTAGATAATAAATCAACCTCTAACCTAGGAGAAAATTTCTTATGCTAGTCTTAGAATGAGTTACAACGTTCCACCGATACATCTTTATATCACCTGATTTGGCATCATTATGGTTACATATTTAACTATCTCTATTCAAATTGGGAAACTCCATTATTTACAATTATTTATAAATCACATGCAGGTGAGTGGAATAAACAGACTGGTTAATGGGGATTACTTAAAATTTAATTTAATATTGAATAATTGAAAACCCAAGAAATAAATTAAATTAAATAATGACAAAACATATATAGGTCTTTATCAAGATCATTAATGGTCATAAAAATACAAAAAACATGTAAAAGTAAAACTAGTTAACAATAATTTATTATTCATTCTTTACTAATAAGATAGATTCTATTTCATTAATTAATTAATTAATCAATTAATTAATTCTATTTTATCTTAATGAACATCTGAATTCATTTGTATATATCCATCATTATGGAATTCATGGAAAATAAATAGAAGATCAAATAATCAAAAATTTATTATAATAAATTAATTGAGCATTTAAAATTCTTTAAAACCATTATTAAATTGTCAATTTTTTTTCTGATTAATAAAATAATATTTCAATTATTTAATTTTTAATTTGAGTTTTTTTAATTATTCTATTAATTGGGAGACAACACAATGTTTACTTACTAGTTACACATCGTGTACATTGGTTGTTGTGTACCCAGGTTACATGCCTAGGGATTTGGTCCCATGAATTAGTTGGACTAAAAAATGTATACAATATAGCTACACGTTGTGTATAAATTTTTCCATGTATCCATACAACCAACCAAATAAATAAACCTATTCATCGGTTGCAACTACACAACATGTACAAACTAGATATATGTTGTTTATCACTCATTCCATGTGTCTGCATAACTCCTAGAAAGTATTGACGTGAATTTTAGATGCAAGAAATGACACACCGTGTACACTGCATACATGTTGCGTATATCATTAATGCCCCAAGATGTAATTCTCAATCAATTTTACCTTGTATAATGACCACAAAGATTGTGTGAATTTCACCGCTAACCCATGTAGAATACACATTGTGTATGCCTGCTACATACCATGTAATCTGATGTGCCGTGTGCCAGGTTTTCTCAGTCTACACATGTTGTGAAATAAATTCATTATGTGTAATTAGTGCTCAGTACATCATGTATCCCATGACATGACCAAGTATAGTGCACTTGGTTATACGAAATGTGATTCAGCTACATGATTTGTAATCCCATGCTATTTAGACATTTTATTCAACACTTCCTAATGGAATCTCTAATAATTCTTTATTTGTTCTTGAACATAAGAAATTTTGAATCTTGAATGAAGAAATTAAAATATCAAAAACATGTTAATTCAAATCGAATTAAATAATGAATATTATGAAATCAAAAAATCAACCACTATTTCACATATTGATCAATACTCAAATAAATAATTATAAATTTAAAACATGATTGCTTTGATACCACTTATAGGTTTTGGTCACACCAGAAGCACCTTGGTGGGTGATAAATTAAAATTTATTTTAATTTAGAGTTTCCCTAAACCCTAATATAGGATCTTGAAAGTTAAATTTATAACTAATTTATTTATGATTGGAATAAATGATTACCTCATATTAGGATCCTTTCTTCAAAGGAATTTTTTATCTTTTAAACACCCTTTTAGATTAAATTCATTGTACTTTTAAGGATCCAAGTGTATAATCTCTCTATTGGTGATCCACACATTCCCCTTTTATCTTCGAGCAATGCCAATTTATTTCTAGGTTCTAGCATAGATAATCAATTTTATTTTATTATTCTTATTTATCACTCTATGATTCTTCAGACTTGAATGAGTTCTTATAATTCTTGAGGGGAAGAGAGGAGAAGTTATCAAGAGAGCGAGAGATGTTTTTTGTGCACAATGATTCTCTATTTTCAATTTTTGACCATTCCTATAGAACAGATATAACCATCTATTTATAGACCTAGGTGTTAAGTTAAAATATTATTTAATTTCATGTCAGAACTTAAATAATATAATAATATTTATTAAAACCCATTATAACATAAAAAAATAATATTATTATTTTATGGTGCACAAGATAACTTGTATAATAAAAAATATTATTTAATTGGGTTTTAAATTAATATTTTTCACCAGATGCATTCTTGGTTCATTCAAAATACTCATAATTTATTGATTACCTGGATAAACACTTTATTCATAAATAAATTTTTTATCCATAAACTAGTAGACATATTTTTATTAAATATTCAATAAAATAAATAAATAAATTTTATTCCAAATCTGGTGAATAAATATTTATTTAATTTATGTGATTAATAAAACTTGAAAAAAATTATTCCTGGGTCTTGAGAATAATATTTATTCCATTATTTAAATTCAAATATAATTTAATCAAGATTATGGGAAACACATAGAGTGTGAACCTCTAGGATTATTTCTTATTGGCATTGGGCAAGATTACCTAAAGTCCAAGATTAATATCTAGTAATGAGTAAAGGAACCCAAGAGAAAGAACATAATATTGCAATAATTAAAACAACATATGAAAAATAATTGTGTAATATAATCCCTTTGTTTCAATATCTTATCAAGAATGTTGCACATTTATGTCATCAACCTATTTGATTGGTACATCTTTCTTTGAGTATCTAAAATAAACATCATTACACTCGGGATATATAATTTAATTTAAAATTTATATTTCAATAAAAGGGTAAAGATATCAACTTCTATAAAGATAGAGAGAACAAATCCTTCCATGAATTATTAATTAACAAATTTTTATTTGCAATGTACCCAATGTATCAAACTTCTCCATGAACTATTATCTTCATGGTTTATGAAATACATCTAAGTGAATGAGTAAAAACATGAATTAATATTAATATTAAATTTTAAATACAATTAAACATACATGAAGTTAAGAATATCCAATGACATGAAAATTTTAAAAATTTCTACCGCCAGGTTTGTTCTCATTATCTCCCATCTTGGAGATTACCAAGTGAAAACTTTAAGAGAAGAAGACTCATCCTCTTATGAGTAATCACACACGATGATATATATACCATGTTCCCTATCATAGTACATTATCTGATGATGGAACTATTTTTAATAATATCATCACGACATCTTAAGGTTATCATCATAATGGGGAACTACTATAACCTTATCAATGCAATAGATACTCTAGGACATTATCACATAAATGTTGTGCAGAATAATAATCAATATGTGATAAGATATTTATATTAATATTCACTCCTTTTAATTTTCATGTAATATAAATTACAAAGTAGTTGGTTTTAGGGCAATAAATCCTACATATCCTAGCATATTATTTAAGAAAATCCCAACCAAGGTATATACTAGGACACCACACTAATCACATAAGGTTAGTTCTCAATAATAGGCACCCATATCAGGTTGAAATTCATGGTTTTAGGAATTAATTAATATGGAAAGTGGTTATCTATGAACAATAGTGTTAACACACCACTCTCACAGACCACTCATGGACTTATTGGGCTCCATTAATACCATAAGGTTTCAAGGAAACTAATTCAATTTTTGTTTTAAGTCATAAAAAAAGTTACATTTCTCAAATTTCCTATGAAATTCACCACACTTATAAAAAATCCTAGGAAATCAGGGATCCAAATATGTTGGACTAGTAAATTCCTACTCAGAAAATATATTTGACAGATTCAAGCTCCAACAAAAAAAACCAAGAAACCTAATGAAAATTCCAAATTAAGGAATAACCCCAATGCATGGTGAAATAGTAAGAAAACACATGAATGATGGTAATAGGAGAAGGAACCTCACCCATGGTGATCCAAAATGATTATAGGATTGAATATTTGAGACCAAACAATAAATAACAAATCTAGATGGATAATAATGATGATGAGGGAGAATAGAGGGGTGTGTTGCAACTGTTATGTGAAAATTGGGAATAAAAACCATTTTTAATATTTTAAATTAAATTAATTTAATTAAATTAAATTTAAAAATTTATATTTTGACCTACTAAGACTTTAATGGGTCTCCACTGGAACTCCAGTGGAAAACTAGGGTTTTGGTATAGCCCTGATGAACTCCCATTGGTAGTGTCAGTAGACAATGCCTCCCCTACTAGAACTCCCTTGGGCTCCCACTAAAATTTTAGTGGGAATATTTTACATGAGAAGATTCTCCATAATTATATTTTTTCCTTAAAATATGGTCTTGGGCCTCCTTTGACCCCTAAAACATCCAAAATATAACAAAATACATGAGGTTTAATTGAAAATAAATTGATTTCATACTTCAAAATGAGAATGGTGTTGCAACTTTGAACTATGAACATATCTTTAATGTGGTTTAAAAAACATGAACTCCATATTAAATTTGTGACCCTATTACATAAAATATGTCATGGTGTATTCATAATTTTTCTCACTCAAATCAGAAATATGATCAGTCACTATTTTATTTTGTCCTGAAATACAACTAAGGAATTTTCCTCTTTAATCCATGAGGTTCTCATAGTACAACCATGACAGACATCACTAGAACTTTATATCATTTGTTTACCCAAGGAGAACATGATCTTTTATACAAAATAATATCTATACAATTCAAATTTTACTGTGATTTTCACAAAAAGTTTTCTTAACCCTTGAACCATGACCTAATTTTCTAATAACCATAGTGTTTTTTTCCAAACATCACTCCAAACAACATATAGAGATATGAACTAAATACACTATATCATAATGTATAATATTTATATGTCGAATGGTATGAAATTTAGGATGTTTAGGTATATCATATGCCCTATTTTGGGTATACCATAAGGCATGATGTAAAATATAATTACACTGTCTTGACCAATAATATTGTTTGATTGGGGTATATTGTATATAAGTGTTGTGAGTGTAATCATATGGTATTATTCACACTACAAATTTATAATTAATTTGTAGTCAAATGATAAGAATTATCACTTAGTTATTCTTCCACACCTACTATCATAATTATGAAAATTTTATATAAGGAAATTCATGGGAGGATCAACGATTCATTCATTTGATTGAAGCGTGAAATGGATGAAGCATTACTCCCGTATTACATATTAGTTAATGAATAAACCCTTGTTAGTGTACCAAGGCCTATATAATAAATACAATTCCATTGATATAGTTGTTTATATCTTCTATAGATCTTCATGACTCCCTCTTATCCATCATATTCTTTTTTCCTTAGAATCTAAGAGATATTAAAATATCATACAAGTGAGAAGAATACTAGTTGATCATAGAGTGATTCGGTCGATACATGGATACACTATGGAGGAGGGAGCCTATTGAATACCTTTAAGTGATATTCATCAAGCATAATATTGAAGGAAGTATCTAAGGCACTCATTAGTGTTAAGTAAAAAAGTGTTCTTCATTTAATGTTTATACATGGTATCAGTTTCATGGATGGTTATATTGAGAATTATAGTTTATAATGTCCTCTACTATGTTAAAAAAGTATTCTTTGATCCTTAGAAACCCTTCAATGTCATGGGAGCTACACAATGATATATGATACATGAAATCATGTTTTAAAGATTAAGAAATAAAATATCATTTTTTATCATATTGAATATCATTAAAAAATATATAGATATTGAAATATGCCTTTTTATTTGATATTTGATATCACAATCTATTATATGGTCACTATATATGATATGGGATATCATAACTAGAGACTGAGTTGTAATCCTTCATTTTTAATATATTATAGCATATAATATATCCTATCATAAGGTATGATGGTTCAACTAGAAGCCTAAAAATGCAATGTCATATCATCTTTAAAATAAAATGACATATTGTAAGCATCAATTTTCTAGGTGTCGATGGGTTACTCTTACGTAGGTCACCCAACAACACTTTTTAATGCTGCGTAGGTCCTATCATAAGCTATGATTTGAATGATATAACCTATGATATAGAGATATCATTAAAAATAAATTTCAATGATGGATTATAAATCATAGGTCACGATATTCCTATCATAGGGTGCATTTTTAGTTTTGAACCAAATCGCATGTTACGATATTGATAAGTCATAAAATACAATACCCATGAAAACATTATTTTTCTAAATGTCAACTTTGAATTGAATTATATAATTTACAAATCATCTTTAAATCATAAAAAATTTATTTTAGGATATTTATTAAATTTATAAAACATTTATAAATTAATTAATTATTAAATGTTTATTATTAATTAATTAAATGTATATGAAATATTTATTAAATAAATACCCATAATATTAATTATTAATATTAAATATTTTTTGAAATTATATGGAAAGACTTATAATTTAGATATAAAATGTTTATATGGAAATTATAAAGGCAATTTATATTTTTTTTATAAATTACAAAATAAGGCTAAATATAAAAGATTTTATATTTAAAATTATATATTATTCATAATTATTAATTTAAAATGTTAAAATTAAATGACTTATTTTATGAAATTATTTAAAACTTATCAAAAGATAATTTGATAATTAATATGACTAAGGTTTAAATAATATTTAATATGCAATATTTAGAATATTTAAATTGTTTACATAATAGAATTGGAATATAACATGTTTATATTTCACTTAATTTCATATATATAAGATAAATGTCATATAGAGGATATTATGAAGTGATTATATTATAATTAAATATCAAGTTTTTATATTTATTTAGTTATCTAATTTCTAAAATACTCATCTAAATTATAGGTTTTTATAATTACATTACTAATAAATTGCTCATAAATAATTTAATCTCATATTTAAATATATAAACTATTCATTTATTTAGTTTACTATTGGTTTTATTCATTAATATATATTTTTATATAATAAATTATTTTATGTTTTAGTTTAAAGTATTAAACTGCATCTATTAATTTTCAAACATTCATACATGGAGTTACAACTAGGCATGATAATTGATTTAATTTTCTTCTACCTTGATTTTGTCTTGTATTAGGTTATGGTCTTGAATTAAAAGGTTAATTATAGATTATACAAATTAGTTTTTAGAATTGTAATGGAATTAAGGTGTCTCTTGAGTAAAGTAACCTTGGGTAGATGAACTTCGGGTCAGACTACTCACTGGACTAAAGGATTTTGTCTTGTTTAGAAAATTTGGGGTAGGCTATCTATTACTCCAAACTTATTCTTATGAGTGTTGTTGATTCCATTTGATTTTAATCATTTACATGAAATTATTTTATATACCTTGTACATGATATTTATTTAGATATATATGTATATAGTTGGATTTTAATTTGGGTTAATAACACATGCCATGAGTTGTGTAAGAGTTACACATCAATATGGTTTAGATATATTGGTAGTGGAAGGAATACGATCCCAAACTAAATTATTATAATAAATCATACATATTGAAAGTAATACATGAGATAATATGGTGATATTAAATCCCATGTAAAATTATAATTGTAATATTCATTCTAATGTAGACACTTCTCAAGACCTCGATCATTCAACATGGTAGTTTGATAATAAAGTTGAGTGCCCATGAATTGTCATATATAATAAAAAAAAGTAATGACATGACCCAAAGAATTATATGACTTGTTTTTTTTCATTTGATTTGGTTTTCACTTATTTGGGAAACCCATAATAAGGATAACATAGGAATAATGTCGAGTGAATTTTTATGATGGGTTAGGACAAAGAGTTATCCATTCAACTATCTAAGAGCCATATGTGATATGATCATCTTGATGGACTATCAAAATATATAAGAGGTGAGATTCATACTATAGTAAACTCATTACACACTGAAATATAAATCTTGTACCACTAATGGATTTTTTTATTTAAATGGGTGAATCTTTTTGTGGGACCACATTTAATAAAATTACTTATTAAATGAAGGTAAAACATGATACTTTTCCTATAAAATATTAGGTTATATATAAATTACACCATCATAACTAAACATTAATTTTATATCAATACTATATAAATAATAAGATTAATAAAATAAACTTCCTATACTGGTATAATACTTAAGAATCACTATTAAACAAGAATAAAATACTATGTGTTAGAGTAATACCTTCGTGAATAAAAAATGTTGAAGTTATTCAAGAAGTGAGTTTAAATGATTTAGAGAATCATATAATGATTCACTTAAGGTTTCAAAGGCATTAAATATAATATTAATATATGAACATTAATCTACCCTCACATAATCAATGTGATTGAGTGTTTCATTATTATGGTGAGACTAAAAATATTTTTCAAAACATGGTATGGATGTTAAATATATTCTAGAATCATTGGTGAATTTTTTTGACAACGTGAATGTGTTTAAGAATTGTTTACCCTATTTTCAAAAAGTGTTGAGGATATATCAACTAGGGAATTAAATTCCTAGGTTTTGGTGTTGTATTTTTTCTCACAAATGGGTAAAAATTCAAATAAGAAGAAGAATAGTTTGAAATCCCAACAATGTTTCTTCAAAATAGTTAGTTATTGTTTGTGAAACCTAACAATAATGTTTGGATGGAAGGAAATTGTTTCCATATCATAGAAGTATCTAGGATATCTGAAGGGGTTTTATAAACTCCATGGAGTGTCCATGTTATCAGTTTTATAAAAATAAATTATTTGATTTTAAAGGGTATATGTTGTTTGAGATTGTTGGAGATTGTTAGAGATCGTTAGTTCTATTGGATGTTGATCATATTTTGGAGTGTGTTTGTTTTGAAAATTACAAGATTTAATTTTTTAATTGATAATTATTTTTCAAAATTATATTTTCATTTTATTATTGATGACCATAATTTTATCATTAATTTTTAAATTAGAATAATTATTTGTATTTAAATTTTTTGTATCATGAACCTCCTTCTGTGAGTCATTTATTTTTACTTACATATAATTTCTCCACCTTTTAAATTTTTATTTTACCATGGTTTTAGAATTTATTATTGTATTCCATTTATTTTTCTACAACTGTGAGGGCTATATCCATGATTAAAACCTACTATAGGTAATATCCTAGATTTGACCATGATACTTCTGTGCACCTTATCATCACGATACCATTAATATTGTCATGTGTATGATATCTAACTCACTTTTAATTCAATGATTGATATGGAAGACTCAAGTATAGAGGGATATTCATGCATGTACACTGTTCACTGATTTTTCATGAGGAGTTCCACTTCATCCCTGACCTACATTCTTCCTTATGTGATAGAACTGATTTTTTTTACTACTTTTCGACATGAGTTTTTTCTTTATAAAACCACAAAATACTTAATATTTATCCATGAAAAATGCATCATCACGTAATTTTGGACTTTAATGAAGAATTTTAATGGACCCTCTTGAATTATAGTGAAGAAGTTATCTAATCTTGTGCATTGAAGCTGTTAGGTCCACAAGGCTGAATACCCTGAGAGGGGGGGGGGGGGTGAATCAGGGTATGACTAATTTAAAATTAAAGCCCGTTCTGATCTTGTTTCGCTGTTAAGCAAAACACTCTTCTCTCTTTTCCTGTTTCACAATATAAAGAGAAGGTAAAGAAAGCACAGGACACAAAAATTTTACTTGGTTCACCGCTAAGGGCTACGTCCAAGGAGCATACGCCGATAGGTTGCCGGTCATATCAAATTCCACTATACTTCACTAGCTGTGGATACAATGGTTCATGCTAGATCACTTCTATGCCCAGGATCACTACCCTTACAAGGTTTAGGGTCAGCTCACTGCTTTCCCAAGGGTCACTCCCTGTTTCTCTCTCTCTGGCTCACTGCCAGTGGAGAGGATCACCTTATTCCTCTTCCTAAGCTCACTGCTCTAGAAGGGAATCCAATCACAGTTTATAGACCTGTAGGTCTCTTCATTTGCATGATATAATGCATCTTCAACTGTTGATAAATGCTCTGTTGAAGTCCAACTTTCATCCATTGATGAATAGCACTTTGCCTTTGACCACTGGGCAACTACCTTTGGAAAGTACCTTCGCAAAGCACCCTACTTCGCGAAGCTCCCAATTTCGCGAAGCTCCAACAAGCCTTCGCGAAGCTCCTGCCTTTTCGCGAAGCTCTCTCGCGAAGCACTCTCGTGAAGAACTCTCGTGAAGCACTCTCGTTATGCTCAAGCCATCACAAAGCAACGGCCCTCGCGAAGCTTAGAAATCCAACACGGAGCTCGCAGGTTTTGCGGAGCTACAATAGCTGTCGCGAAGCACCTCTTTTGCGAAGCACACTGGCTCCGCGAACCACCTTCACAAATCGAGAGCGAATGATCTTCTATGAAAATTCTCTCTGCTTCTCTCGAGGGGGCCAACCCATATTTATAGGCGATTCCACCGACCCTCGTCCCTTCCGCGCGAAGTCAACGCCACGTCATCTCAAATCACGAAGCTCCAACGTTTCAGCCGGAATTCTGTCCAAATCGCGAAGCACCACGGCAAGTTTCCGTTCGTGGAGCTTGATGTAGTCGCGAAGCAGCATCATCAACATTCCTTCGCGCCTTCGCCACGAAGCTCCCTCGCAAAGCCCTTTACCGCCGTGATGCACTTCAGCCTCTGCCGTTCGCGAAGTTTGACGTAATCGTGAAAACTCACCGCCTCCATTCTTCTGGTCTTCGCAAAATCCAATCCATACATCCTATATTCGCAAAATTAATGCCTTTTCCATATTAAATTATGCTCTTCATGGAAATCCTATTTTCGCGATGCTCACCAAACTCCAATTTTTGGACCCCAAAAATTTGGCAAACACTGAGAAACAGCGCCACCTTATACGGCTCTTTTGTACCGCCTCCAGATCGTCCATTCCTTTGTCATCGTTCTTTGTCAACAAGGATTGTCAACAACTTCTTGGGAACTCGACAAATATCCATGAAAACCTGCTTTGTCAACAAACACAATCAACCCAAAATTACTGCAAAGTTACCTTGAGGGATTTTTTCCCAACAATCTCCCCTTTGGGTTTGTTGACAATTCTTCATAACTCTTCTCAGAATGATTTTCTGCACGTTGATACCTCACTGAGTCTTCTTCCAGTTGCTACCACCATTCACCTCTTGCGATTCTGATAGTGTTCAAGGATTCACTTAACACGTACTCTAAGCCCACATGAGCAATGCTCGACGTGAGAAACAAGAGTAGTATAAAAAGTTCATCAATGAATCACTTCATGTCAAACAACAATTGTTGATTCCAACATGATACCAATTATTAAATTGATACCAATTGTTGAACCACACTGTTCCCAATTGGTGATAGCTGGAAACCTTCTCTCACCATTCCAACACCACTGTTCTACTTTTATCACGATCCTCAGCTGTCGTGATATCTATGCTTTGATCGATCACTTCTAGCATCGTCAGATTTGAAATGCTCTCCCCCTTTCTCATTGCTCCCCCTTTCTGGTTGCTCCACCTGTCAGCTTATCCCTGTATCTATCATGATTTCTCAAATAGCTACACTGTCTCCCAATCACTATTTTCTCCCCCTTTAACAGACACTATTTTCTCCCCCTTTGTCAACGAACCCAAAGGTCACTCCTGTTCTCACCATTCCAACACCACTGTTCTGCTTTTATCACGATCCTCAGCTGTTGTGATATCTATGCTTTGATCGATCACTTCTAGCATCGTCAGATTTGAAACGCTCTCCCCCTTTCTCATTGCTCCCCCTTTCTGGTTGCTCCACATGTCAGCTTCTCCCCGTATCTGTCAGGATTTCTCAAATAGTTACACTGTCTCCCAATCACTATTTTCTCCCCCTTTAACAAACACTATTTTCTCCCCCTTTGTCAACGAACCCAAAGGTCACTCCTTTGTAGTCTGTAACAGAGTAGAGAACACAAATCAACACATTAGGGAAAAAGACATCATACCTCGGGGAGAGGGGGTGGAGGTCCCACATCCACACTATTTCAAGTGCGGGGAATCGACTGAACTCCCAGATTCAGTCGATGCCTCTCAAAAGCTTCCTTGGTTAAGGCCTTGGTCAGAATGTCTGCAACCTGTAGCTCTGTAGGCACATACTCCAACTTCACAATTCCTTGCTCAACCTTCTCCTTGATAAAATGATACTTAATCTCAATGTTCTTTGTACTTGAATGATGGACATGATTTTTGCTAAGATTTATAGCACTTGAGTTGTCGCACTTGATTCTGATCAGAGACTTCACTTCAACTCCCATATCTTCAATTTGCTGCTTCATCCACAATAACTGTGTGCATGCTTGAGTGGCCGCAATATACTCAGCTTCTGTGGTGCTCAATGAAATTCAATCTTGCTTCTTGCTTAGCCAAGAAATACACAATCCACCAAGATAGAATGCACCACCTGACGTTGATTTTCTATCATCTGCTGAACCGGCCTAGTCTGCATCAGTATATCCCAATAACTCTATCTGAGATTTGTCAGTATATGTCAAGCCGAAATCCACTGTGCCCTGGATATACCGATGTATTCTTTTCACTGCAAGCATGTGTCTTTCCTTGGGATTGCTATAATATCTCACTGCTTGGCATGTGGAAAAAACAATATCAGGCCTTGTTGCAGTCAAGTACAACAAAATTCCAATAATTTTCTTGTATTCTGTGATATTAACTGCCTTCCCATCTTCATCTTTCGATAGTTTCATCCGGTTGGAAACTGGAGTCTTCATCTCCTTGGAATTTTCCATTCCAAACCTTCTCAGGACCTCCTTGGCATATTTAGATTGAGAAATGAATGTTCCATTCCTTCCTTGTGTCACCTATAGACTAAGAAAAAACGTTAGCTCTCCAATCATTGACATTTCAAACTCATTTTTCATGAATTCAGAAAACTGTCTGCACTGAGCTTCATCTGATCCGCCAAATATTATGTCATTGAAATAAACCAATACCATCATCCTTTGATTACTGTCATTACTGAAATAGAGATTGTAATCAACTCCTCCACGCTGAAAACCAAACTTCTTCAAGTACTGATCAAGCCTTGAGTACCATGCCCTTGGTGCTTGTTTCAGCCCACACAATGCCTTCTTCAGCGTGCAAACTTTTTTCTCATCCTCATGATTGAGAAAACCATCTGGCTGCTCAATATACACCTCCTCTTCTAGAACCCCATTCAAGAATGCGGATTTGACATCCATCTGGAACACTTTGAACTTTCTTTGCACTGCTATGGCCAAAAATAATCTGATTGTCTCCATCCTTGCAACCAGTGCAAATGTCTCATCGACATCTATTCCCTCGATCTGGGAGTACCCCTTGCACACTATTCGTGCTTTGTTCCGAATCACTGTTCCATCTTCATTCATCTTGTTGCGATAGACCCATTTAGTCCCGATGACATTTTTGTCTGCAGGCCTCAAAGAAATCTCCCATGTCTGATTCTTCTCAATCTGATCAAGCTCTTCGTTCATATCCTAAACCCATTTTTCATCTTCAGCTACATCGGAAAAACATTTCGGCTCCACTTGAGATAAAAATGATGTTTGCTGTGATGATTTCATTCTTTGAGTCTGAACTAGAGCTGTTTGATCACCAATGATATTCTGCCTATCAATTTCAGCTTGACTCTTTGGCTTCCTCGCAGGCATAGACTTGACACTTTCTTCATCATCATCAGTATCTTCTTCTGAATCAGCTTCTGCCACTTCTTCTCCCCCTGGGTTTCTTACCTCATCATCACTTTCATCCAGGAACTGTTCACTGGATCATTGACTATTCTGTTCATTTTCAACTATAGTGACATCATTGCTCTCAACAATTTTTCCCAACCTCTTGTTGAAGCATTTACACGCTTTGATTTTCCCTGAGTAGCCAAGGAATATCCCCTCATCTCCTCGTGCCTCAAACTTCCTATGATTTTCTTTGTTGATAATGAAACACTTACTTCCAAAGATTCGAAAGTATTTCAATGTTGGCTTCTTTCCGTACCACAGTTCATACGGAGTCTTCCCTTGCTTCAGACACAAGAGAGACCTGTTTGAAACATAGACCGATGTCAACACTACTTCCTTCCAAAATTTCTCTGGTAGGTCTTTGTCAATAAGAATTATTCTATCCATGTTGTTGATGATCCGATTTCTCCTTTCAACCACTCCATTCTGTTGGGGAGTTCTTACTGATTAAACTTGATTCCTTATCCCATGTTTCTCGAGATAGTTTTCAACTTGACTGTTTGTGAATTCTGTATCGTTATCAGTACGAAACTTCAGAATTTTCTGCCCAAGCATCTTTTCGGATTCCCTCCTATACTGCTTTATGAAACTGAACACCTCTGTCTTATGGGTAATGATGAATACCCAGGACATTCTGCTATAGTCATCAATGAAAAGGACGTAGTACCTTTTCCCATTTATAGCTCGTGGTGAGATAGGTCCACATACATCAGCATGAACCAGTTTGAGCACTCTAGTTGATTTCTATTCCTTTGGCCTGTATGTCTTTCTGATGATATTCCCTTGATGGCAAGCATCACACGTATGAGTGCGATCACGTGATAGCTTGGGAAGGTCTCTAACAGCATCACACTTTATGAGATCCTCCATAGATGGTTGGCATAGATGACCAAGTCATTTATGCCACAGCTGGTTTTCTTCTTCTCTGGATAAAAGACATGTATCTTCTTCCCCACCTACAAGGTAGAGATTTCCCTTTGACCTTTTTCCCCACAGAACAGTTGCTCCATCTTTTCCTTTCACAACACACAACTTCTCAGTAAATCAGATAGAGTGCCCAGAGTCACATAGTTGACTGACACTGAGTAAGTTATGACTGAGACCCTCTACTACCAAGACATCAACACGTCTCATCTCTTTGCCCCAAACATGGCTTTCCTTGAGCCAACAATCTTCAGGCCTTCATCATTTCCAAATTTGACAACTCCTTCTTTGTCATATTTGATGCCTGTAACAAGATCCTTATTACCCATCGTGTGGGATGTGCAACCACTGTCAAGGATCCAAACACCAGATCGATCTGATGCCTTAAGGGAAATCTCTGCCACCAAGGCCTTCTCATTTTTCTTCTTTTTGGTCCATACTTTTTATTTCACACTCGGCATGGATTGAGACTTCTGTTCTTTCTCAGAGTATGATGTACCAGCCTCATCTTGCAAAGCCGCAAATCTATTCTGCGTTTTTAACTCACCTGTCGGTTTATTGACCTACTGCTTGCGAACATTTTGATTCTACTTTGGCACATTTCTCTGAATGATCAAAGTATAGTACCTAGCCATGTTCCCAAATCCTCCACACCAAAAATAGTTTCCTTCAAAATATGTTCTGGAAAACCGTTCCCTGTTTGGCTGCCATCTCTGTTCTTGTTCCCTTATATATCTCTTGGATATGGAACACACATACTGTGAATGTCCCATTTTACCACAACAATAACACCTGATATAGGATACATTCCTTCGTGATACCTCAGCACTATGATTTTCCCTTTGGGATCTATGAATATTCTGATTCTGTTTTGTGCCCAAATCAACCTTCAAATTTGGGACGGGTGCTTGCGGTCTGACATTAACTGCCACCGATTTTTGTTTCTTATCAAGCCCTGAATCAACCTTATCATTTGAGCTTTCTTGCTGCTTAACTCCTGCTGATCTACGAGCCTCCTCTTTCATCTTCTCTGTCTTCTGAATGGCCTGCTTTTCTGATATCACATTAAAGGTCAAGAGTTTTTCTTGATCCTTCATTTTTCGTCGCAAACTGACCACTTCTTCTTCAAGCTCTTTGATACGTCTGACCTGCTCTTTTCCTATGTTAGTCAAACATTCAATTTCCTTCTTTTGTTCCTCAATTCTAAGCTTATGCTCAACAATATTTTCTGAGCTCTCTGGTGTTGAGGATTTTAGTCTTTCAATTTCTTCTAACAGTTCTGAATTTTCTTCATCCTGTTGTTGCATATAGAGTTTGGAATCACAAACCACTTTATTGGCTTTCTTCGTTTTGGCTCTCCAAACATCTATCTCTTCAAGAGCTGCTTCCAATTCGGCTTCCATATCAACTCTTCCTTCAACTTCTTCTTCCTCTTCTCTAACGTCAGTTTCTTCCTTTTCCTGAGAACTACCGACGACCGCTACCATAGCATTTTGTCTATGATCTTTACAATTTTCAAACTCCTCAAACTCTTCATCCTAAGACTCATATGAACTATTTATTTCTTGTGAAAGAAGATTCTTCCTCTTGAAGAATTTTCTCTTGAACTGCTTCTTCCCTTTCACATAGCCTGAGGATTTCTTCTTGGGAATTTCAACTTCATCATCATCATCATCGTTATCTTGAAATTTCTTGGGGAATCTTGCCACAATATGACCAACCGTTCCATATCGAAAGCATTCTAATGGAAGTTTAACTTTAAACTTTCCTCTTCCTCTTTGCAGATTTGAAGAAAGGAATGACATCACCTCATCTGTCTCTTCTTCTTAATTAGAATCTTTAATGGTGAGTTTATTCATGGCCTTGAATGCCACCTCTTTAGATTTCCCCTTTTCCATAGTCTCGTTATCATCGTTTATCATTTCATATGCAACAAGAGTGCTGTACATGTTATCCAATGTCAGATCTTTTGGGTCTTTATCTTCCAAAACAGAAACTTTCGGATTGAACCGAGGTGGATGTTTTCTCAATATGCGCTTCACAATTTTTATATCTTCGATAATTTCTCCAAGGCCCCGCATGTCTTCAACCACAGCATTTACCCTGTAAAAGAATGCATCAACAGACTCATTCGGGTTCATTATCAGATCTTCATACTTGTTCCACAAAATTTGTAGCTTTGCCTCTCTGACTTTTGTATCCCCTTCATAAATATTCAAAAGCTTTTCCCACATGGCATGTGACGTTTTGCATGACATCACCTTTGTATATATGGGATTGGAAAGGGATCCCCCTAAGGCATTGATTGCTTTGGAATCAGCATCCAACTCTTTATGCTCTGCTTCTGATAATGTACCACTAGTAATATCAGCTGTGATTCCATGCATAGCTGCTAAAAACACATCCATTCCCAAAGATCGGAAATAGTGTTGCATTCGATTCTTCCATATCTGAAAATCACATCCGTCGAAGATCGGAATCCCTCTATGATTAGTAACTTTCATTTGAGAGAATAACAACTGTCAACCTCCCTCTGATACCAATTGTTAGGTCCACAAGGCTGAATACCCTGAGAGGGGGGGGGGGGGTAAATCAGGGTATGACTAATTTAAAATTAAAGCCCGTTCTGATCTTGTTTCACTGTTAACCAAAACACTCTTCTCTCTTTTCCTGTTGCACAATATAAACAGAAGGTAAAGCAAGAACATGACACATCAATTTTACTTTGTTCACCGCTAAGGGCTACGTCCAAGGATCATACGCCTACAGGTTGTCGGTCGTACCAAATTCCACTATACTTTACTAGATGTGGATACAATGGTTCAGGCTAGATCACTTATATGCCCAGGATCACTGCCCTTACAAGGTTTAGGGTCAGCTCACTGCTTTCCCAAGAGTCACTCCCTGTTTATCTCTCTCTGGCTCACTGCCGGTGGAGAGGATCACCTTCTTCCTCTTCCTAAGCTCACTGCTCTAGAAGGGAATCCAATCACAGTTTATAGACCTGTAGGTCTCTTTATTTGCATGAAATAATGCATCTTCAACTGTTGATAGATGCTCTATTTAAGTCCAACTTTCATCCACTGATGAATAGAACTTTGCCTCTGACCACTGGGTAACTACCTTTGGAAATTACCTTCACAAAGCACCCTACTTCGCGAAGCTCCCAATTTCGCGAAGCTCAAACAAGCCTTCGCGATGTTCCTGCCTTTTCGCGAAGCTCTCTCGCGAATCACTCTCGCGAAGCACTCTCGCGATGCTCAAGCCGTCACAAAGAAACAACCCTCGTGAAGCTTAGTAAGCCAACGAGGAGCTCGCAGGTTTCACGGAGCTACAATAGCCGCCACAAAGCACCTCTTTCGCGAAGCACACTGGCTCTGTGAACCACCTTCACAAATCGAGAGCAAATGATCTTCTCTGAAAATTCTCTCTACTTCTCTCGAGGCGGTATGCCTCTATTTACAGGAGATTCCACCGACCCTCGTCCCTTCTGTGTGAAGTCAACACCACGTCATCTCAAATCGCGAAGCTCCAAAGTTTCAGCCGGAATTCTGTCCAAATCGCGAAGCACCACGACAAGTTTCCGTTCGCGGATCTTGACGTATTCACGAAGAATCACCATCAATATTCCTTCGCGCCTTCGCCGCGAAGCTCCCTCGCAAAGCCCTTCACTGCCGCGATGCGCTTCAGCCTCTGCCATTCGTGAAGCTTGACGTAATCACGAAGACTCACCACCTCCATTATTCTAGTCTTCGCGAAATCCAATCCATACATCCTATCTTCGCGAAATTCATGCCTTTTCCATATTAAATTATGCTCTTCATGGAAATCCTATTTTCGCGATGCTCACCAAACTCCAATTTTTGGACCCCAAAAATTTGGCAAACACTGAGAAATGACGCCACCTTGTACTGCTCTTTTGTACCGCCTCTAGATCGTCCTTTCCTTTGTCATCGTTCTTTATCAACAAGGATTTTCAACAAATTCTTGGGAACTCGACAAATATCCATGAAAACCTGCTTTGTCAACAAACACAATCAACCCAAAAATACTGCAAAGTTACCTTGAGGGATTTTTTCCCAACAAAAGCAGTGTCTGATGTCACCAATATCAAAAAAAAAAGTCTATGTGAACCTAATCTTGATTAAGCATGAAGTCATCAAATTAATTCATACAGTTTATTCATGCTTAAAATATTGATTCATATAGTTTCAAATGAATCCATGAGTTAGTGGACAAACAGATACAATGTTCTTTAAGTTTTTATAGGGAGTTTAAATGTACTGAAATTGGTTTAGACCTTATGTCCAATGCATTTAATGAAGTTATAATGATGATTTAAACATTAATCCTACATGATATCCCTTGGATGATGATATAATCCTCTATGAATCCTCTATTCAGCTTGGGTTTCCCCTTCATTTCATTTGATCTTTACAAATCCAAGCTCACAGACTTAAAGATTTTGGTGGTATATCTTCAATCCTAAGTTTTTTATAATGAAATGATATATATATATATATATATATAATATACAATATATGATTTTCATCAATGAATAAATTTGTGACCATATTAAGAGAAACATGCATGAGTTTTGAGGTCTGCATGATTTTTTGCGATTGTGATGTGAAACTATGGACAACGATCATACAATACTAAAATTTCTAGGTTCTTTTATTCTTATATCATGTCTATTTTTTTAGAATTTTAAAATTTATTTATGATACTCAATTTTTAGTATTTTTTACATTTTTTCCTTTACTATAAGTTTTTTTCAAGTATTTCTAATATGTATTTATTTATTTCAAAATATATTCTAATTATGATATTTTTATGTTATGACTTTGTCTGATTGAATTGGGAATATTATGAATATAATATTTCAATTTTTTTTACTTATTTTTAAATATATTATTTTGAATTTATTCAAATTATTTTTAATAACTATCTTGATGGAAATTTTGGAACTCAATTTTCTCTCTCCTCAATAATTGTTATGATAATTTTGGAACTATTATTATTTTTCTTTGAATTGTTTTACCCTTGGATGATGTTTGTTATCTCTTTAGTTCTCTTTTTAAAGGGATTCCGAGCATGTTTGGAATATGTTCAATGAAAAACTTCAACACAATACCATTCCCTTGATAAAAAATTTTCTATTTTTTAAAGGACTATAAAATTATGCGAAGTCTCGTGCAATCCTTGTTTAATCATTTGGAAGATCTATAAAGTGATGAAAAACCTTATCATTGAATACTATTTTTTGACAAGATGAACCGATCTATTTCTCAAGAACATGTAATTGTGTTTATGTTATTCATCTTATATCAATTTTATCCTAGTATCTTGTTTCTGTAACACAACATCATACCTCTCAAACTAGTTTTCACACTTTCTGTTTATGGTTTTAGATTCAAAATAATTATTTATTTCTTCAGGATATTACTCCAAGATTATAAATACTAGACCGTTTGGGCTGTGATTCCCATATTCTAAAGGAATTGTTGTAATTGGGTTGTGACTATTCGTAAAAAATTTAGTGTGGTTATTCCTATAATTTTTAGAAAAAGGATTTTGTAATCGGATTATGATTACCCTTAAAATATAAGTATAGTAGACAACATATCTCTCATACATTAGATAGGTATAAGAGTTTATTAAGCCCAATTTGGACCAAACCACCACAAAAATTATATGTGTTCTCTTATTTATGTTTTAATGATAATTATCTCTATTAATTAACATCAATAATAAATCTATATAATTAAAATTTTAATATGTTATATTCACCTCCCCTATAGACCATCCACCATCACCTTATCTAAACTAAAAATTATTACCAAAGGGTGACATTTTATGAATTATCAGTCTAGATCTATTTTATTTTTACCAATAAAAATATTTTCTAGCAGAGTTTGAAATTTTGAAGGATAGATTAGCTCCACTATTTATTTTCTTGATATCAAACACCTAGTATTAAAAATATATTCCAATTAGGATATAATATCTGTTATTTTATATTTTTATACTAACCCTTTTCTAGACTTTATAGTCTAAGGTAAATAACTTTATGATGACAGGAATGAATGGAAATAATGAATGGATTTATTATAATCCACATTACATTAATGAGAATGACTATGGTTACTATAAATCCAAAATAGAGGAATACCTATAGGAATAAAGCATAAATCACTACTCAATCATGGTAAAACCATAAAAGTTAGCTGAATATGACAAGGATACTGTTATAGGAAACAATGCTGGTAAATATAATTTGAATTAAAAAGTAATAAATATTTTATATTTTTCACCTAGCATAAGTGTGTTTATTCTTATGTCTAAATGTATGATAAATCATGAGGTATGGAAGATTTTTTAAGTTACTTACTTTTCCTTATACAAGTTGATTTTAACTAAGCTGAGAATGCTTTTAGATGAGTACCAAGATTTTAATATAGGTGAAGACGAAACTGCGAACTAGATGTTCTGGAAATTTACTACCATTATGAATGTTATGAATTCACTTTTATAAAAACTATAAAACTCAATACTAGTTAAATGAGTTCTATAAGCACTCAAAAATAAATGGAATGAAAAAAATGTTATCATTGTGAAATTAAGAACTTTAATGAGTACACTCTTGATGAAATGACTAGATCAATGCTTCAGTATACACTATAATTGAAGAGTTTTGATAAAGAGGAGACAATTAAGATAAAAGGTGTATTATTTAAATCTATTGATGTTGTATATACTAAATATTTTTATTCTAAACTATAATATTTTGAAAAATAAGATAAGGCTTATATTATAGCTAGAGTTTAAAAAATAATTAAAAATAAAGGTTTCATGAACCAATTTAGAAGGAACTATAAAAAAGAAAAATTAAATGGAGATATTAAAGGTAATAATGATTATAATAATTTAGATTTTACTTGTTTTAAGTATAGAAAGAAAAGGAATATCAATCATGGCTACCAAAAACTAATAAATAAATAAAAATAAAAAAGAGAAAAAGGCATTGACCACTAGTTGGAGGTGTACCGAATAATCTGATTCTTATGAAGAATATAGAAATGAGAAACAATATGGTAATATTTTCTTTATGGATTATATGAATGAGGTTAGTGATTATATATTTTATTCTGGATGTTTTATTTTGAAGATTCAATTTTTTAGAGTTTAATAAACAAATTGAAAGACTGAGAAAAAATGTTTTTAAGCTATTGATTTATATAATAATCTAAAATAAAATAAATAGAAACTTGTTTATGAAAATAAAATTATTTTATAAGAGATTGGAAAACTAAGGAATAATGCTCCAACTTCTCCTGTTAAAATTTAAAATGATTTGAAATACCATCAGATTTGAATAAAAAATTGAGAAAGGAAGTTAAAATTCTTAAGAAAATATTTTATTATTTTATTCAAGGTCATTAAAAGAAATATAAAATGATTTATTTTAATAAAATAAAAATAAATAAATATGGTATTGGATATAATAAAATATTACCTCAGATGTATCAAAATTATTTTGTGAAAAGTTAATATTAATGTACTTATACTGTTACATGTTTTCAATGGGGAATGAAAATATAATATGAAAAATTATTATTATCTTCAATTTAAATAGTATTTTGGGTTTATGAAGACTCATATTTCAAAATAATTATTATCCAGAGTACCATAAAGTACTTATTTAAATTATGTGTGGGTAACTAAAAATTGTTTTACAAATCTAATTAGAACCAATGTAGCTTGGGTACCAAATTATGAAGTAATTGAATTTTATTATAAAAATTCCTTGGAAGTCTTAATAATTACATATGGTCTTTTAGATAATAAAAATAGAACTCTTATTAAAATGGATATAACTATGTTAAGTGAATATAATATTCCAAGATATTTTTGGGATGAAGTAATTTATATTGATTTTTATGTTTAAAATAGAATTCTTGTTATACATTTGTTGAATAAAAATACTTATAAATCATTTAAAGTTTAAAAACACTAAAGTTTTTTATTTTATATTTTTTAGATGTAAATATTTTATTTTAAATTCAAAGGATAATTTTGATAATTTTTATTGTAAGAGTTATGAGGTCATTTTTCTTGGACATTCTAACAATAATGAGTCTTATAGGGTATATAATGAAATAAATAATATTATTAAAGATCTTTCCATGCTGTGTTTTATGAAAACCATGTGAAATTTAATTCTGATTAAGGGTTTTTCGATAATGAATTTTGAGATTTAAAATTTGGTAAAGAAAAACCTCCAGATGAAAACGAATCAATTGAGTAGGAGAAAACTCTTTATCGACCTGATCTTAGATCTTGAAAGTTTTATATATATCATCTTTATTTTAATATTATTGGTAATATTGATTCTGATATTAAAACTATAATTTCTATTTGGAACTATTTTTAATTATTTTTTTAATTTAGATTATGTTTCTAATGATACTGATGATCAATTAAGTGATTCTAATTGGATTATTTATATTCATTACTAGATTAATGAATTTTATCATAATAATTTTTAGCTTTTAATTGAACCCCCTATAAATAAGCATGTTATTGGAAGAAAATGTAATTTTAGAAATATAATGGAGGAATATAAATAGTTTGTTAAGAATAAATCATGAATTGTTGTTCAAGGTTATTATCAAGAAGAAGGAATCAATTTTGATGAATATTTCTCACAAATACTATATTTTTATCTATTTTGTTAATATTTTTACACTTTTCAAGGTTTTATGTTATTTCAAATGGATGTGAAAAGTGCATTTCTAAAAGGTTTTATTTTTGAATAAGTTTATGTATCTAAACACCCTTGTTTTAAAAATGAGAAATTTCTTAATCATGTTTTTAATTTATCATAATCATTTTTGGGTCTTAAGAAATCACCTTATTCTTGGTTTGAAAGAATTTTTTATAGAAAAATGATTTTAATAAAATAAAATTTGATCATACTTTGTTTATTAAAAGGATTTAAAAATGATATTTTAATTTTTCAAATTTATTTTGATGATATTGTTTTTGAATATTCAAATGATTTTATTTTTAAAGAGTTTTAAATATTAATTACTTATGAGTTTTCTATTATTCCTATGGGAGAATTTAAATTCTTTTTGTAAATTCAAAATTTTCAATGAAATAATTTTATACTTTTGCATTAATCCAAATATACTAAATATTTGGTTAAGATTTTTGGTCTTGGTTTTTATAAATCTTTTAAAACCCCTATGATTATTAACTGTAAGTTAGATTCTAATACTTCTAAAAACTATATTAATTATAAATTATTTAGATTCATGATTTACATTTTATTTTAATTAACTACTTATTTACCTGATATAATGTTTAGTTTTTGTTTATATGATGGATTCTAATTAGATCCTAAGGAATCTCAATTAAAGATTGTAAAACCTATTATTAAATATGATAAATTAACTCTTAATATTGGTTTGTTTTATTATAGAAAAAAATTTCTTGATTTAATTATTTACTTTGACTTTGAATTTGGAGGATGCAAACTTTATAGAAAAATCACCTCATGAATGTGTCAATTTTTGGGTAATAATTTAGTTTCTTAGATTTCAAAGAAACAAAAATATGTTACTTTATCTACTATTAAAAGTGACTATATATTTTCTTCTTCTTATTACTCTCAATATTTATGGATTAATTAGACTTTATATAACTATGGTTTTAATTTTTTTAAGATACATATTTATTCGAATAATTCATATACTTTTTTAATCTCAAAAGAACCCTTTAATGCATTCTAGAACTAATCATATTGACATGCATTATCATTTTATTATGTATTATGTTAATAAAGGTGATATCATTTTATAAATATTTCCAACATAAAACCAAATTGATTATATTTTTACAAAACCTCTGGTTTCTTCTAGATTTGAGAAAAATAAATTTAAACTTGGTAAGTTAGATTCTTTATAATTTATTAATTTGTTTACTATTTGGATAATTTTTTTTAAATAAATAATTATTATATAATTGTTTATATAAATTGTGTGTATATGAATTTATGTATGGGTAGTTTGGAACAATTTTTTCATTAAACTTATTTGATCCCATGTTTTGAATCGATTGATAAATTTTAAAGGATTTTGAATTTTCATTTTTTAGATGGTCCAAATATTGAAATGAGATTCAGATTAAAATTTTGAGAGTAAAAACTCTTTAATATTTTATATTTGGATAGGTTTTAAGGCCTTAGATATGTATCAGGTGTCCATATGAGTTTTCGGATCATCATGATTTTAAAACTCATTCTCAAGAGTGATAAAAATAGGTGCACAATTGGTGTATGGTTATCACTAACTATGAAAAATATATATGAAAATTTTTTTATATATGCACATGGTTTGTTTAATCTTGTGGGGTGAACCATACATTCATGAAACTTGGTACATATTCATTGAGGAAACCAGGAAGTTGGTACATAGTCTGTTTAACCATGTGTTGCAACCATTCGGGGTAAGGGGTGCCTGGGAGGTGAAGCCCACATAGTTGGTAATCTGTTATAAGAAACTTTATGGCATGTGGGTGATTGGTTAGTGGCACCACATGGTTTGTTCATGGGTTTCCTAACATTTAATCCTAACCATGCACATTTTCAAAAGGAAAAAATTATCATTTTCTTCCTCTAACCTTAAAAGGGGGTTTACCCCTTTTCTACCACATTTTACTAAGGAGGACCCCTTTTTATGCCCTCCTACTTCCGATATTCCTTAAATTTATCCCCCATTGTTCATGGTCTTATTTGAACATTGTTATATGTATTGTAATCCTATAGGTAAGTCTACAAATCCTCTTACCTCTTTTCTTTATTTTTAATTCCTGTATAAATGTTATCATTGTGACAAATAATATGGCCTATTTTTATAGTGTTCATTTGTTTCTTAATTTTCTCTCATTTTGGCTCGAAGAAAATCCCTATAATGGATGAGTAAATATTCCTAAACATGAGGTAGGTGGTCTATTTATTTTCCCTAAATGTATATCATGTTTATAAAGTGTTTTTGTTCTGTCACATCCCATACTTTCTGTGCATTGATCCTAAATTGTGTAACACCTTAAATTAATTATGTATACCCTGACCTAGGCCCCTCATTAACACATTGAAATTTTTGTAAGGTTGAGACCTCTACTTAGATCATTTATTTGGGAGATTATTATTATGCACCTATATTTTCCATTAAATATAATTGACTAAAAAATCACTCTCGAGTGTTTGGATTGACTCCTAAAATAAGAAAGTGATTAATAATTGTAAATTAATTGAGAGAATCACATTAGGGAACATATAATTAACTATCCCATTTTGAGTTATGAAGTATTCAGTTGGATAAAAAGGAAATCAATTTAAACATGATATTCTTATAGATAGATTTCTTGGACAATGAATATGAGTCCCTTGATGTCATTGAAGGTTGATGACCTCAGTTGGAACCACCCCTAAAGGTGTGTGTTATTAAATGTTTTATATAATCATGTTTTACCTATGTAACCAAACACCCTCCTAAGTTGTGTTGGATTATCTATAATTATTGAATGACTAAATGGGATTAAATGAAGTGTGAATGGTAAGACCACATCACCTTACCCTTATTGACACTTATAAATGAATGATTTAAGGTATGTTTGAATTGTAAATTTAGCATGGACACTGCTCATGGACAATGTTTTATTATTTAATATAAAAAACTTTCTTATTAATTATACATTGATTGATACTTGGATTTCGATATCTAATTCCAGGTAAGGGATCATAAGGAATATTGAAATGTGTGAATTATGAATGATTAAGTGATATTGGATATGATGCTCCTAATAATTTATTGAAAATAATTGGACATGGTTTTCCTAATTATTATTTAATTAATTATACATGGAATTCACCATTATTATTTAATACATTATACATGACATTCCTCATCATTATTAAATTCATTGGACATGAAATTACTCATTATTATTAAATTTATAGGACTTGGTGTTCCAAATTATTATTGAATTCATTGGACATGTAGTTCCTCATTATTCATTGAAATCAACATGGAATCCCACATTATAATAATTAAAATTTTTAGGCATGGTTCACTTTATCTTTATCTATTAAAATGTGGGACACAATGCCCCACACCCCTATAGTTAGATGCTCGGGATTATTACCTTATTTAAATATGAAACCATGTATGGTTATCATTGTACATGGATTCCTTGGTTATATACCTTTAGTCCCAAGTTAATTTATATAAAACATGAAGTTCTTAGACATCTTGACTTAGGCTGAAGTAGGTATGTTCTGCTAACCTGAGCTCAACATGGTTATTTATACATCATTTATCTAATCCTTTATTTATTATACCTACACAATATTAAATTTTATATCAATAGACTAGAATTTCATTAGACACCATTAGTGGCAGACTATTGGTTTTTACTCACACCCTATTTGGGACACTGTTTGGTTCCCAAATAGATCTCTTGGTTATAGTAAGGATCCTGGATTTTCCACTTTTTTTTACTCTTTATGGAATGTGACTTGACATGGAACTGGAGGCCAAGAATGCACTTGATACGACTATAAGAGTTGGGTATTTTTTTATTTATATGTTTGTCTTTATAGTCCTATTGTAAGTATTACCTGATATATGCTTAGTTTTCTTGTATTTATGTTATAACTTGTGTATCATTATTGGATTATTTGAAATTGGTTGGGTTATCTGTTATTATTATCTTTCTGGGATTTTTTTATCTTTATATATTTATTTCATTTATTTATTTCACCCACTGTATTTATTACTGATCCAAAGGGTATAGTTTCCACACTATACCATCTTTAGACCCTCACTAATAGTCAGAAACCTCTGACATATAGCGAGGTGTGATTGAGTCCTTGTTACCAAATGGTCAAGTTACTATTTATAGAGTGAATTGGGTTGGGACATGACAAAGTGGTATTAAACGATTTCTTTTTACCTTATCTTACTCTTTGGGGATCGAAGACAAGAGACCAGGGTTGTGTCAGAACTTAGTAAATAGTTTGTGTTTAGGAATAGCCAAATCACACATAAGGAAATACCAAGTTTCCGAGGATGGTACTATTGCTCAGGTTCTTAGTTATTATAGTTGATTATTATTTCACATTTAGTGATTGATATATTTTCACTAGCTACTAATATATGGGATTTATCTCTTAGCAGACTATAGAAATAGATGAGGTGTCTCAAATAATCATTTCAAGCACATAAGATTCACATGACATTAGAATGCTTATCTATATACCATGTTAGGGTGATTATGTGTCATGTTTATCAATACACCATGCCTGGGTGATTATTCAAAATAATTATTTCTATACCAATATTGTGTAATTATTTCCATGTTCACTTATAAACTCTACTAATGCGATAACTTTCTTTTTTATGATTATAGTATAGGATGAGTTAAATAAAATGTATGAATCAACCTAAATAATGTTTCCTATATATCTTTATGGTAGAATTCTATCTAATTAGCCTGAAATTTATTAAGGAAATAAATGGTTTTGAAATGTCACTGAATTAACTTGGAGGGAAACCCTAAATTTCAAAGAAATTGGTTTGTTTTAAATAAATTAAAGTTATTACTTATGGATGTTGGCTAATTTTTTTATCAATTGAAACTTACAATGGTTTTTACCTCTACAACTTGGGAATAAATAACCATATAACTGAGTCCCCATGATTGAATTGACCTAAGTAGTTCGGTCTTAGCATGTTATGATTATGAAATCAACTTGACTTGACATGAGTAAGTTAGTATTTGTGTAGTTTCTGGGTTAAGATAAACCAAATAAGTGTGTTTTGAAATTGTAATGAATTTAATTATTATGGTATGCACTAAAATGGGATGCCAACTATAGTTTATAGAGAACTAACTCCATAATTTGGGAATTGATTAACATATAACCGAACCCAAATTAGTATAATGAGACCCATATATGTATCCTTTACTCTTTTTCCATAATTAGTACTAAACCCCATTGAGCTATATTTATGTTATATGGTATGGTTATTTAAAGTATCAGAAGCCACTCATATGGTGTTTCATATAAATGTATAGTTTCATCTTACTTTAACAATTCCTATAAACTGATAAAAGGCCTCTTGTTTGCTTATTTATATTTATTGATATGAGGCGTTTCTTCATTAAAATTCCAGTTAGAACCTAAAGAGTATTTTTCTCTATAGATTGGAATTGAAATTTTCTTTAACTAAGTCCATTTGTGGGAATTTATAGATAAATAATGGTTAAAATAAAATTATGACATAATTTTCCTAGAATTATATGAGGTTCTGGCTAAATAAGTGACTAGTATAGATTGAATTTTATAACTGGTACTTGGATTTTCATATATCTGAGCCTCTTTAATATGTCAAATAAATGTAAAGTTGTGTAACTTCTTAAATAAAACCCATTAGTGGTGTTGATAATGAATAAACCTTGTGTATGAATTAACTTTAAATTTTACTTGAGAGTCTACCTTGAATGGTATTGTGGAAATTGCCCATAGGTTTTAGTTTGCTTCTTCTGTGGAGTTGGACCTAAAGGTTAGGTGGTATATCCTAGTGACCTTTTAGGCATGAACATAGATTAAAATTAATTATTTATGTAATTAAGGAGTTAAAACACTGTGGTAGTTCCCTTAGAGATAAGAAAATGGTAAAATTTTAAGCTGAGTTCATAGGTAAGTTAAGTGCCTTTCTTTGACCATTTGAGTCAGATATGACTCTTAGTTGATGAAATGACACCCTTGGGCAGGCAGGTGGTTAACTAGTGAGTTGAACCTCAAGAGGTTATTACCATATAAAAATACCGTGTGATTTTAATCTATCTATCCCTTTCACATTGATGTTGTAACCCTCTATATAGGACTCCGTTATGTGGATATTTTGGGAGAATCAGAGCCTGGTAGGACAATACTTGGTAGGTGATTCCCTTGCGCCATTGTTAATTAATTTTTACCCTTGTAGGTCGATTATATTTTTACTAAATTTAGTTCTTTCCTTTTATAGATAATTTTTAAGTGGTTTGGATGTCATTTAGTAGAGCACCCTAAGTGGAATTTGTTTCTCCCATGAGATACCTTAAGGTGATGTGGATAGACCTAGTGACCCTATTTTAAGTTTTTAAAGGCAAAGGATAGATGGGAGAACTAAAATCCCTTAGTTTTAACTTGGACCCTAATGAGTCAGATGTGTTTGGTTTGATCTATGTAAACCTATGAGAGTGGTTATCCCAAGTTTATAGATTCCTTTAGAGGCAATGAGCTAGTTACATGCTCATTTTGTGGTTGATGAACATACAATTCTTTGGTTTTGTGATATAGATACGGTGATGCCTTTTGTTTTCTATAAATCACCTAGGGTGATTGGGTGTTAAGTATAGATTAATGGAAAAGATTATTTAGGTTCCTAGCCCCATTGACCAGTGGTTGTGCAGTTGATATTTTAGTTTCTAAAACTAGGACGTGTCGTTCGATAAATAATAGAACAGATAGGTGCTCGATTTTGAAGAGGAGTTCCAAGGGAGCTCCAGGTGTGTTTGAAACCAATATTATATGTATGATGATAATTTTATACTTTTTGATTGATGGATAAATGTAGTTTGAATTAGGTATTGAATTGGGTGGTATGGGATGTACACCCACTGCATATAGAAAGATTAGTTCATGCAGTTTTATGTGGTAACTGATTCATGTGGAACATTGATGATCATCTAGATATAAGATAATGTTTGATGATTTTTAATCTTAATCTTGTGGGTGTGGTGAACTATATATTTTTGTAAATTAAATAAAGTGCGTTGTGATAGGGGATAATTTGAAAATAAACTTGGTGCCATGAGATGGTTGACCCGTAGGTAAACCTGGACACACTTTTTCAAGATAAATGGGGCCAAGAGTTAGTTAAAATCAGGTATATCCTGTTTTAATATGATCATGACATAAGGATAATGATACAAACCCATTCATGGAATATTGGTGTACTTATAGTTTAGAGATGATCATGCCCAATATTTTGACATCGTCTTGAGTGCGCTGAGAAAACATCTATTATATGATGATCTATCTAAATATATTTTCTAATTAGATGGAGAGACTCATTTAAATTAACACTCAAGGATGGTTTTAAGGTAATCCTGACAGTAGGGAGTACACCAATATACATTTTAGGGAGGTGGCCCTCATTTTAATTTTTGAACATGACAAAAATCATGGGAACCATTCTAGATAAGTGGTAAAAGGTGATGGGTGATGTTTGCGTTAGTTATCAAAAATTAGGTGGGTTATTATAAATTCTAGTTATTATATATAAGGATGGATGAATTATGGAATGTGGTAATCTGAATTTTTTTCGTTGTTACGATGACATGAATGATCTTAATGTGGGGTGCAGATGTCAGTCACTATTTAAAGACCCTCATGTAATTAGGTCAATGGGATATTGAGTTTGGTCGTTGGACGATCATTTAATATCTCATATTCCATTGGGATAATGAGAATAATGTATTACCAAGTTTCATGGTAAATTCTATGTATATGTTCAAATGTGGAATTGGGTAGAGTCTGAGTGTGGGTGTCTTTCTCAGGTTAGTTGTGATAATACAGTGGTCTTGGATTGAGAATGAACCAATGTTCAAGATGTGGTATGATGAAAAAAATGATGGTTTAGTTAGGAGACATCATTGGAAGTCATGTACGAGATTCATTGAGAATTTTTGGAACAATCTTAGTACGCCTTGGGATGAAGGCTTTTGAGATCAGGTTTTGGTAATGTTTCACCTATTAAAGTTGAGTGTTTTTGGAAATAGTTGTCTAGAGGTGATTCTATAAGAGTTCTCTAATTTTTTTATATACTGGTGAATAATTTCATCATGCACTCCATGGTTTGATATGGGTATATTCTAAAGGTTGGTGGAATATTCTTAAGGAAAAAATGATGTGATTGGGATAACTTAGTCGATTGGAGTTCAACAGTTTCAATAAAATTGAGGATTGGAGGCAGTGTAATATTTTACGACTGGGTGAAATAAGTTGTGAAATGTAATGGGTGTTTCACTAGTATGTTGGTGATGTTCTTAAATAGGAAATTGTGACGGTAGACATACTGTGGCTCAAAGTTTTCCATGAAGACTAGAACCCAAGTTAAAGATCAACATAGTCCAGTTGATGAAAGATATGATGATGTAATCATTTCTCAAGATAGGTTGGATTGGGTAAGTGCTATATTTATGTTTTAGTTGTTGTTACAAGAATTAGATCATGTTTTAGTGGTTTATTAACTATACGCTTAAAGTAAGTTTTGGAGGCGTGTTGGGAATTTGAAAAAAAACATGGTCATTTGAGTGGGAATTCATGACTCAAGTAGGATGGTTGATGTTATTGGTATACTCTAAGAATTCTCATGGATGAGAAGTTATAAGGGGTGGAGGTTGTTAGATACCGTTTTTTTGAATCAGTTGAGAAATTCTAAAGTAATTTAAATTTTTATTTAGTAGATGGGATAAATATTGAAATTAGCTTTAGATTGAAATTATGGGAGTTGGAACTCTTCAAAATGATATTTTTAGATGGGGTTTAAGGACCAATACATGTATCAGGAGTCAAAAAGAGTTTTGGGAGATTCAGAATTCAAAAAATTATTATCAAGAGAGATAGTAATAAGCTCATGGTTGGTGCATGATTAGTACTAACCATGCCACATAATCATGAAACCTATTTTATGTTGGGAATCAATTTATATAACTATGTGAGCTGACCCAGACAATTTTTAAACTTTAGATTCATAGGGAAAACCACATGGTTGGAACAATATTTTTTTAAACATGTGATATAACCATGAGAGGTAAGGAGTTCTTGGGAAGTAAAGCCCACATGGTTGGAACATGATTAGAAAACCATGTGAGTAAACTCTGCAGAATATGGGTATTTGGATAGTGGAACTTCATTCTTGTCACATGGTTTTCCTAACCATGAATCCTAACCAAGTACCTCTTAAAAGGGAGAAAATTACTATTTTTCCCTTCTAGATTTAAAAGGGGTTTTACCCCTTTGGTCCCTAATTTCATCCAGGAGGTCCCTTGTGCACACCCTCCTCCTCCTCTTACTTAGAGAGATTCTCCCTTATTATTGGTCTGATTTTATCACTGTTAGATGCATTGGAAGCCTAGTGGTAAGTCTAAACCTCCTCTTACCTATTTTATTTGTTTTCTTCACCTGTAGAAATGCAATTATTGTGTGAGATAATATACCCTATTTTTATGGCATTCATTTGGTTTTTCATTTTATCTCATTTCGATTCAAATAAAAGCCTAATAATATGTGATTAAAGCTTCCTAATAATGAGGTGGGTGGTCTATTTATTTTCCCTAAAATTTTCATATGTCTATAAAGTGTTGTTGTTGTACCACATGATAGACTTTCCATGTGTTTCTCCTGAATTGTGTTACTCCTTAAATTAATTGTCTAGACTTTTACCTAGACCCCTCAATAAAACATTGACATTGTTGGAAGGTTGTGACCTCCAATTATATTACTTTTTTGGTGAGTCTAATTATGTACCCTAATTTTAAACTATGTGTAATTGTGTAAAACACCACTTAGATATATTTTTTTTGACTCCTAAAACAGAAAAGTGATTAATGATAGAAGATTAATTGAGTGAATCACATTAGGTTATTTATATTTACTTGTACCACGTTGAGTTCTGAAGTACACCCTTGGATAAAAGGGAATAGAATTAAACATTAGATTTATATAATTAAATTACTTATACCATGAAAATGATTCCCTTGATGTCATTGAATGTTGATGACCTTGGTTGGAACCACCCATTAGGGTGTGTGATATTAAATGTTTTATATGGTCATGTTTTTCCTATATAACCAAATACCCTACTAAGGTGTTTTGGATGATATATAATGATTGGATGAATAAATGGGATTAAATGAAGTTTTAATGGAATGACTATGTCACATTCCCCTTCTTGACACTTATAAATGAATTATTAAAGGTATGTTTAAATTGTAAATTTGTCTTAGAAACTTCTCATGGACTATATTTAATTATTAAATTAAACATTCCTGCTTATTAGTTGTGTCTTGAGTGATACTTGAATTTTGATATTGAATTCCATGTATAGACTCATAATACATATTTAAATTTGTGAATTACAAATTATTAAGATATTTTAGACATGACATACTTAATATTTTATTTAAAAATCATTGGATGTGGCATTCTTCATTATTATTTAATTAATTAGACACGGAGTTCTTCATTATTATTTAATTCGTTAGACATAGTGTTCCTCATTATTATTGAATTCATTAGACATGGAATTACTCATTATTATTGAATTAATGGGGAATGGTGTTCCTCAATATTATTTAATTAATTGGAAACTATGTTCCTCATTATTTATTGAAATTATTAGACATTTAATTATCTATCAGATTATTTAAATTTACTATACATGATGCTCTTTATCTTTATTTGTTGAATTGCGGGACATGACGCTCCATGAACCCTTTGTTATATGCTCAGGATTATTCCCTTATTTAAATATTAAACCTTATATGGTTATAATTATGCATGGATTCCTTGGTTATATAACTTAGGTCCTGGGTTGATTTATATAAAATATAAATGGATTTGACATCTTGGATTAGGCTGAAGTAGCTATGGTCAGTCAGGTATCCCATAGGGAACCTAAGATCAACATGCTTATCTATACATCATCACTTTGATCCTTTATTTATTATACCTAAACACTATTTAATTTTATATTCATATAATAGAATTGTATTATACACCATTGGTGGTGGCCTACTGAGTTTTAATCACACCATGTTCAGGCTTCAATTTGGTAGAAGACTACAGGATAATACCCTAGATTTTTCCTCTTTGTTGTTACTCTTTATAGACTAGGAATTGACATGGAGCTAGGGTCTGAGATTTTACTCAGGCTACCTACAAGATTTGGGTCTTTTATTTATTTATTTCTTTGTTGGTCTAGTCCTGTTATCTGTACAACTTTCTAGAGTTTTGGATGTCTTGTATTTATGGAATAGCATGTTCATGCATGGTTGAATTATTTGGCACTGGCCGAGTTATCTATTATTATTATATGTCTAGGATTTATTATTCTTACACTATTTATTTCATTTATTTATTTCATATACTATATTTATTACTAATCTAGAGGGTATAATCTCCCCACTATACCACCTTTAGGCCCTCACTGCTTGTTTGTATCCTCTGGTGTATGAGGAGGCATACTTGAGACCCTTTTTCCAATCAGTCCAATTAATACTTATAGACTGAACCTGGTCAGGTCACGACAAAATAAATTTTTATTTACATTTTGATAAATTTTAAATTGGGGGATAATTTTTGAAAATATATTTTTTCAATATTGTTTGATTTTTTAATTTCTAAAAAGAATGAGATTGTTTTAGATTGTATGATATTTTTTTTACTTTTTTCAATCTAATTTTAGTGTGTGTTTGTTTTAAAAATTAAAAATTAAAATATTTTAATTGAAAATTATTTTTTGAAATTATATTTTCATTGAATTATTGTTGACCTTAATTTTTTTCATTAATTTTTAAATTAAAATAATTATTTAGATTTAGATTTTTTTTTATCGTGAACCACCTTACATGAGTTATTTATTTTATATTCCTTCAAATTTATCAACCTTTTAAATTTTTATGCTACCATGATTTTAATTTTTTTTTCTTCTATGCATTTTATTTATCTATAACCATGAGGACTACATCCATCCTTGAAACCTAATACAGTGAATATCTTTACTTTGATCCTGATACTTCCATACACCTTATCATATTTCTACCATGAATGTTTTCATGCACAAGAGATATACTTCCCTTTACATATAGTGATTGATATGGTAGACTCAATCATAATGAGATCATCATGTATTTACACTTTTCACCAACCATGGATGAGTAGTTCTACTTCGTCCATGCCCAACCTTATCAGCCTATATTTTTTCTTACTTTCATGTTTGGATTTGTTCTTTGAAAAATTGCATCATAATTCATCCATATCCATACAACCATGAATTTTCATACAGTTATGAAATTTTGAGGAGTTTAATACATATTCTAGAATTATAGTGAATAAGTTCTCTGATCTTGTGAATTTTAGCAGTGTATATGTTTAAATTATTAACAATACACCTTGGTGAACCTAATCTGTGATGAGAATAAAATTATCACATTTATTCATACAATTAATTCATGCTTATAGTTGTGATTCAAATAGTTCCAAATGAATACACGATATGGTGAAAAATTAGAAGTCTCATTCTATAAGGGTTAATGTGTAGTTTGAATGTAACAAACTTGGATTTCACCTTTCTTCCAATTCATTTCATGAATATAACATAAAGGGTTCAACATTTGTCCCACATGAGCTCTCTTGGATGATGTGTTTCATGAGATCTCATGTATGGCATCTATTATCCTTTTTAGTTATCTATTTAAAGGAAGTTTGAGAAGGTATGTAATATATTCAATGAACAACTTTGACACACTAACATTCTCTTAAGAAAAAATATATGATTTTTCAAAGTATTTTACAATTCCATGAAGTCTTGTGTAGTCATCATTTAATCATCAAGATTATATCTCAAGTTCTAAAATTTTCTTTGACAACTATTTCCTTGATGCGATAAACTGATATATTTCCCAAGAACAAGTACCTACGCTTATCTTGTTCATATTATATCTATTTTTTTCTGGGTTTCTTGTATTTTCCACACTATTTACTATCTCTCACACTTGTGATCACACTTTATATTTATTATTTTACAATTAAAAGAATTATTTCTTTCATTAGGTTGTGAATCCCAGATTCTAAGGTAAGGAATATTAGAGTTATGACTCTCGAACTCTAAATTCTATGTTGTAATAAGGTTGTGACTCCCCATAAAAAAGTTAGCGTGTTAGTGTCTTTATTACTCTAATTTTTAGAGAATAATTTTTTAATCAAGATTTGATTATACTTAAAAAAATATTATAGTTTAAAACATATCTATAAAAGGGTATAGAGGTATAGGAGTGGACTAGGTCCAATTTGGAATAATCCACTATAAAAATTCTTCATGTTCATTAATTTATGTTATACTACTAATTATCTATAACAATTAACTTTTATAATTAATATATCTCATTAAAATTTTAATTTTTTCTATTCACCCCCTCTAGACCATCTAACATCATCTTATCTATACCACCCTATGATTTTATGGCATGAATCTATTAAAATTTAATATCTTTGATAGTTTATGTTTCACACAGCACCGAGTTTAAAATCATAATATACTATTAAATATGATAGTTTGAATAGTAATGTGACCATTAGGAATAGTAATATGACCAATAAAACAGTAACTTCACCTATAAAATTATAAATAAAATTTAGGTATCTTATAAATGAAAATATGATACATTTATATCATGAAATAAATTAAATTTTTTTTTAAAAAAGATAAATTAAGTGTTGATATTTTTGTGAAACATAAATATTTATTTATAATTTTATAATTAATATAATGATTTAAAATAAAATTTATTTTTATAAAATATATTCATAAATTAATATTTTTTTATCTTATAATTATAATATACTTTTTTGAGATCATAATTAATTTTTTAAAGTATCATAAAATCGATTATAATATTAAAATCAACATTTTTTGAGTAAATGATGACTTTATTTAAAAATTAAAATTATTATATTTAGAAAATTATTTTCCTAAAATGGAGTTTATTTTTCAATTATACACATAAAAAAAACTAGGGTTGATTCTTGGTTTTTTTTCTAAAATAGTTGATTTTTTTGTGAATTAATGAAATACGATAATTTATGGTATTTAACAAATGCATGAATTATTGATTCATAGATGATGTATGGATGATGTAAGACCATAATATCAAAATTTACTTCATTATTTTAATATATTTAGTGATAAGGTCTAAAATATTGATAGTCTTGAGCGAAAATAATAAACTAATGAATAAAAAGATAAAAAAAACCCCTCTCCTCCAATATAAATAACATACCTCACCACCTTTTATACTCACACCTTAAAATACTTTAATTTTGTCCAATTTACAACCCATATATCTCCCAAACCTGTACATCATGTTCTGGTATTTTTGGTATCACCCAAAAGACCATTTCAAAGTTCTTAGTAAGGAGAAGAATTCAAGAGGTAAAATCCCCTTTCATTATTTTAATTTTAATTTTATTTACTTGTTTTCTTATACTTTACTCAAATAGCTATAATAAAGTGAAATTATAACTTCAATATATTTTATATACTTTAATTTTATTATGATAATGTTATATCAACCATAAATTCTCTTCTCTTCCCCTTTTATTCTAAAAATGAAAACATCATTCGTGAGGTGCCGATTTACCACCTTCATGGACGATGAGTTTAATTTTTCAATTCCACCTTCAGGTATGGTAATAAAAAAATTATCATTGTTAAATAATATTTTATGATACATATTATATGTTATATAATGTTCTGGAACCTCTATTTAAACATAATATTATTTAATAAAACAAAACTAGTGTGTGATGATAAAAAACCCAGAATAATATAAACGATTATCATTAATGTTTTTTATAACGAATCATCATCATGTCTGAAAAATGATATATAATACCATTTAATATTTTTTAATTTAATTAATAACATATAATTTCAGTTATGTACAACTATTCCCATTTTACATGATATTTCATACACGTATACAGGTGAACCAATTATGAAAACCAAGGAAACGAACACTCCCATACAATGAGATTGAATATTATAACTCATCAAAAAGGTAATAAATGAACTAAATAAAGTTATAATTAATAAATTAAATGATTAATTGGTTAAAAATTAAATTATTATCAAATATAATTTCATTATCTAGGACATTAAGTTCAAGTACAGAACAGTTTCGTATATAAGGTAAGGGATTTTCCCCGAACATCTATTTTTCATTCGGGTTATGATATCTCTCTCTTTACCCCAATGTAATTATTAATTATTATTTTTTACTCATCATATATTCTATTTTCATGTTCCAAATAATTTTATCAAGATCAATTCTTCATTATTTTATGGATAATTACATGTTTTATAAGGTTCCTTTCTCAATTACTCATGATAAGCAAGCTCGATTAAAGGGAACTTCTCAATTTCTAACTCATTTTAAAGTACACTCCATAATCTGTTTTTAGAACTCAATATTTTTCTAAAATAACTATTTTAATCATGAAAATATTTCGTAGTTCATTTATGGTTTTATGAAAATAATTAAACCTTTTTACACTTTAAAAAATCTTTTACATTTTCCATTAAATCATAATAAATTGGATCATTTATAAAGTGTAAAGACCCGTAAATTTCAAGGAAATGTTTTTCTTAAATTCTTTGGGATTTTATGAGTACGCCGTTTCTGATAGCATCGGATTCCGAGGCTCGGTGTTCCCGGAATCAATTTCCGAATTTTATCTCTGGTATGTTCAGTAAACGAACGTGCGAGTTTTTATATCTTTTGAATCGGTGCTTAGAATTGAAATATGAGGGCACCAATAAAACCACAGTGCCAATAATTTTTTAAGGGGACCTTTACCGCGGTTGCATTTTCACGGGAGGAGAAGTTAAAAATTATGGGTTAATAAAGAATTGAATAAAAATTGTGGAACAATTTTTATTCTTATCCAAGTGGTTATATCCTACATGGGGTAGTTGGGGTGGGACCCACAAGCCCCTAACTACCCATGTGAGGATATTTTTGAGGTGGGGCCCACACGAGCCCCACCCCTTCACATTTCTTAAAACTCCTCTAACCCCATCTTAAATTTTGTAACTCATCTTAAATTGTGAAACCTATCCTATTCCTCTCCTCACTCTCTCCATTATTAAACTTGCCAACATATCACTTAATTAATTAGACAACACATGGTTTAATTAATTAAGTGATTTTGATTTTTGAATTTTGTAATTTGAAATGCATGGCATGGATTAATAAAATTAGGAGAAGACTTATTTTATTTTGTTTGGTGGGATTGTTGTGTTGATAGAAAGGGAAGAGAGCTCTTGAATAACTTCATCTCCTTTGTTGAAGAACGCCAAGTCTCCGACGAAGAAAATCAACTCGGTGACCCCGGATTCTTCTTCCTTTTCATCCTCCGCGGGAAGGAAGGAAAAAACGATGCAAGAATTCGCCAACGATGTCACGCTTTGTTTTCTTCTCTCCATGATAAAAAGAGGAGACGCCGCTTCCTCCTCGGACGCTCTCCATCGACGTCTAAGAAACCTCAGCACGTGACGCTGTCAACTGCGACGCCGACGTTCATCATCATTTGTTGAGGTAGGGGTTAAGTTCAATTTTAATGGATTAAAATTGTGCTATGATTTGTCGTTGAGCATCTGGTTTACTTTGGCCGATTGCTATCGTTTTACGCAGAGTGTGCAAGCCGAATGAACACGGACCGACAACCATTCGTTGTTCTCATTAATCATTTCTAGAATTGATAATTGATCGTGGTGGAAGCACAATGGCATCGCGCCGTGCTGGGAACGAGGAAAAGGGAACCAGCACCGTTGTGCCGGTTGTGCGAAAAGAACCGCGACCCGCTACACGGGCCGCTTTGGCGGATAAACCGGCCGGCCCGTCGGCCGACCGAGCGAAGAGGAGATGCGACACAAGGATTGCGTTACGCTAGAAGACCGGACGACCGGGCGGAACTGGACCGCGACGCCAGGAGGGCGTCGCGCCAAAGAAGCCGGTAGCCCACCCATATGGGCCGCATGTGCCAAAGGAATGGCCGGCCGAGCCAGCCGGTTTGGGGAAGGGCGGCGCTGCCGGTGCAGAAGACCAGGGGGGAGCCCCCCCCCCTTGGAGCCCGCTCGGCTCGGCCAAGCCGCTCGGCCAGCCAGCCAGGCCGCGCGCCCAGCCGGGCCGAGCCGAGCCGGGCCGCGCCGGGCCGCACCGGGCCGGGCCGAGAAGGGCCACGCAGGGTTGATCCGGGCCGCACCACGCCAGGCCGAGCCGGGCCGCATCGGGCCAGTCCAGGCCACGCCCCACCGGGCCAATCCGCGCCCCACCGGGCCGGGCTGCGCCCCACCGGGCCGGACATCGTCCCTCGGGCCGGGCCGCACCACTTCAGACCGGGCCACGTCCCTTCAAGCCGACTTGAGTTTTTTCTTCTGACCGGTCCAACACCCATGCTGGGTCGGACCCGTCAAACTAGGTCAACCCGACCCGTCGGCCCACTGGGCTAAACGGGTCGGGCCCTGTTATTCACTTAAATGTGAATAACTAAAGGACCACGCGTCAGATCGACGCGCCGTCTGCAGTACTGGGACTCTTTCGATAAGACGGTCCTTTTTCAATACTCTAAGTGAGTTTCGGATGATTTTGGATAATAGCCAGGTTAGAAACGAGCGTATTTCTAACCGGGCCCCTGGGACGGAAAAATCAATATCTCTCAGACCGGGCATCCGATTGACGCGCCGTCTGTTGCGTTGAGTTCCTATTATCGAGGAAGAACTTTGGGATACATCAACGCTAGACTTTGTGATAGTTGATGTATCGAACCCCTTGGCTCATGGAGCGGACCCTCCTAGAATCGAGCGTGCTGTGTGCGGGAACCCTAGAGCTGGCTGCAACTGTGACGACGATGACGACTGTACTTGGATCCTACGTGGGTTCGGCAGCGAGGACGACTGTAATTGGATCCTCCGTGGGTTCGACACCGATGACAACTGTACTTGGATCCTCCATGGGTTCGACAGCGATGATGACTGTACTTGGATCCTATGTGGGTTCGACAACGATGGTTACTGTACTAGGATTCTACATGGGTTCGGTAGCGACGACTTCTGTACTTGGATCCTACGTGGGTTCGGTAGGGAAGATGATTCAGAGGCTACACATATCATCTCCACCCCTCTTCGTGAGTAGTATACCCATGTGAGCTGAGTTTTGACTTTTAGTCATTATCATTTATGTGATTGACTTGATATCCTGTGTGGACTGAGTTGTGCTTTCCTATGTGGACTGGGTTGTACTTGGGCTCATGAGTTAGAGCCAAACTGGAATTGATGACTTAGGTATATGTATGGGCATATACCTAAGTAGAGTTGGTTGATACTTCTTGGTATTTATCTTTCCTTTGTGGTACATTCTTTGTGGATTCTGGGAGACCTTAGGGAGTCTCGGGGTCCCTACTGAGTATTGTTTATTCACCCCTTTATGGGCTATACCCGCACTACGTTGTGTTGGATGCAGACGACAGACACCGCTGATCGTGTTTGAGTCTTGTGGAGCGGGATGATACCTGGAGGTGGACGTACACGGAGCGGACGACTGGACCTGAAGAGCTGAGGAGACTATCTGTACCCACCCTTTAGGTGGGATAGCCGGAGGACGACTCGGTGGTTGCTGATTTACTTTACTGCTACTATAATTTCTTTTCAGTTGTACTGTACTTTCAGTTGGGTTTGTATACTGGCATATTTACTTTCTAGAACTTACTTTTGTACTCAGTTTGCTTAGTGTTTACTTCATCTTGCGTACTCTGTTGTGTTTCTTTACATATATAAAGGCAATGCCTTCCCTTTTATCAGGATTTACGCCTTTGATGCTAGTCACCAGCCCCTGGCCTATGGAATACGGGCTTGGGGTAGTCAAGGCATGAGCCCCAAGGATAAGTCGTGACAAATTGGTATCAAAGGAGTCGGTTCTACCGCAGAACTTAGGACTCTGATAATTTCCTTCTGTGAAGCAATAATGTTAAGCATATTGAGTGTGGTTATCAGTCCAGGGAGTCCAGTGTTGGTGCGGTGGCCGACATATCTATTCACCAGGACCCCGACTTCTGATTTCCGACTCAGTGCTCAAAAACAATGATTGCATGTGTGTTTCAAAAGTTTTCTTTGTGAATACTTTGTGTCATCTCACCAGGTATACTGTATTAACCATGGCGCACCTGTTTCTTTTCAATATGGCCCCACGATGGCAGCCATCTAGGGTTTCAAACTTTGTACGATATGGCATCCCACTGAGCGATGAGGCCTCGGTGCAGGGCCCCCTTACAGCAGAGGAACTAGCGGTACCTCTACCCGCTGGGCCACCGATACCACCAGCCCCAGCAGTGGAGAGTGCACGTCGCCTGAGTGTACTGCATGAGTTTCAGCATCAGAGGCTGCCCAGGTTCTGTGGAGAGACAGACCCTCAGGCAGTCGAGGATTTGATGGAGGCTGTTGTTCGAGTCTTCATATTGGTAGGGACACCAGCAGATCTTATGGTGATCCTTATGGAGAGTCTCCAGCACATGGTAGCAGGTAGATGGTTTATCTTGATGCTCCAGTTGTACGACAAGGAATCTCTACTTTGGACAGATTTCGAGAGCCTCTTCTTCTCAGAGTTCATTCCAGCCACCCTCCATGCAGTGCGCATCCAGGAGTTACTACAGTTACGACAGGGCAGCATGACAGTAGCCCAGTACTCGGTGAGATTTACCGACCTCTCGCGCTACTCCACAAACATGTTATGGGACCCATTCTTCTAGGCATGGACCTTTGATCAGGGACTGAGGCATGAGACCAGGGCTTCGATGATCTCCCTCAACATTACAACACAGGCAGGAGTACTGGAGAGAGCCCTTCTTGTGAAGAGCTTTCTTGTTGAGCCTATACTAGCAGCGAGGCCTACCACAGGGCGACACGTAGTGAATTCTTCTGTAGCCAGTAGTATACATGTGACACAAAGTTTCAAGCAGACCAGGCCATAAGGTGGGTGACCTCAGGATATTTTTTCGGATGTGCGGGGCACACGCAGTAGAGCCAGTCATACGAGAGGCAGACAATGCTATGCATGCGGTGGGCAGGGCCACATGGCTCATGACTGCCTGACCCTCCATGCAGAGGAGTAGCAGATGGTTGAGGGACCACCCAGGCAGAGTCATAGATTTGATCGTGGCAGTCCACAGGGAGCAGGCATACAAGGCATAGGAGCTGGTTGAGCAGCAGGCAGTGGGAAATGCTTTGAGGCTCTACCACCACCACCACCACCACCAGGAGGTCCACCCCGACCACAGGGAGCTGGCGGACAGAGGCAGGATCAGCTTCAGGCAGTGGAGGCTTCTGACCACAACACACCTGAGATGATTCAAGGTACTATATGTGTCTATTAAACCCTTGCTGTAGTTCTTATAGACATAGGAGCGAGTCATTATTTTATTGCCGCTGCCCTTGTTCAGAGCTCGGAGATTCCGATGGAGCCGTTGGCTCGATACTTACGACTAGAGACTCCTACCAGAGAAGACTCGACGATTACACACTGGTGTCGGCAGTGTGAGCTTACTCTAGGAGGCGAGATACTTGGATGAGATCTTCTTGTAACGGCGTCAAGGCCTTATGACGTCATCTTGGGCATTGATTTGTTATCTACAATCCATGCTCAGATTGACTGTATTAGGCGCAAGGTGCGGTGTGTCCGCACAGATGGGAGTAGGTTCACCTTCACCAGTGAGAAGGGAGCCTTTTCAATGCATGAAAGACTTACGCAGTAGAGAGGGTAGCCGATCACACATCATTTGGCCAGTCTCATCCTTGGAGTGTTTGATGTGTGGAGTCCGAGTTTTCCTGTTGTGGTGGATCAGTATGCGAACGTTTTTCCTAACGACATTCCAGGACTACCTCCTCGCAGAGAGGTAGATTTCTACATTGACCTGTACCCTGGGACAACCCCGATATCTACTCCATCATATCGGATGGCTCACGCTGAGCTTCGTGAGCTACGATTACAGTTGGAGGACTTGCAGGGCAAGGGATTCATCTGACCCAGTGTTTCACCCTGGGCTTCTCTGATTTTGTTCGCCAAGAAGGCGGACAGGAGCCTACAACTATGTGTCAACTACCGTCACCTGAACCAGGTGACCGTGAAGAACAAGTATCCACTCCCGAGGATTGACGACCTCTTTGATCATCTCAATAGAGCATGATGGTTCTCGAAGATATACCTCATGTACGGCTATCATCATCTCAGAGTTCAAGACGAGGATGTGCAAAAGATGACCTTCAGGTGTCGATATAGCCACTATGAGTTCTTGGTTATGCCTTTCGGTGTAACCAACGCTCCATTAGTGTTCATGAGTCTCATGAATAGGATCTTCCAGCCTTACCTCAATCAATTTATTGTAGTCTTTGTCGACGACATACTGATTTACTCGACTACTGAGGAGGAGCACGCCTACCACTTGAGGGTTGTACTAGACACACTCCGAGAGCACCAGCTTTATGGTAAGCTCTCGAAGTATTAGTTCTGGTTTCGAGAGGTCCACTTCTTGGGGCATGTAATCTCTGAGGCGGGAGTTGTAGTGGATCCTGTGAAGATCAAGGCAGTACATGCTTGGGAGCCACCCAGGAGTGTGACGGAGGTGCGAAGTTTCCTAGGTTTGGATGGGTACTATCAGAGATTTGTTCCAGACTTCTCCAGAGTTACAACACCACTTTCAGCTTTGAAAAATAAGGGGAAACCCTTCATGTGGTCAGATAGATATTAGCAGAGCTTCTAGGAGCTGAGATAGAGATTGACCAGTGCACCCATCTTGAGGCTACCAGAGGAGGGCGTAGGGTGCGTAATTTACTGCGATGCATCAGGGACTAGACTCGGGTGTGTCCTGATGCAGGAGTTGGAAGTGATCGCTTATGGTTCACAATAGTTGAGGCATCACGAGTAGAACTATGCTACCCATGACCTAGAGTTAGAAGCAGTGGTCTTTGCCTTGAAGATGTGGCTGTACTATCTGATGGCAAAAAACTTTACAGTCTACTCTGACCACCAAAGTCTCAGGTATATCTTCTCGCAGAAGGACTTGAACCTGAGATAGTGGTGGTGGCTCAAGTTCCTCCAGGACTATGACTTCGATATAGTATATACTCCTAGGAAGGAGAACGTAGTAGATGATGCTCTCAGCAGGAGATCAGGTATTCAGCTACTTGGAGAGGCGACAGAGCAGCTAGCCATGTTGAAAATATCCTTTGTGGATAGAGATGGAGATGCCTTTCTACAGTCACTCACAGAAACTCCTCCACTACTTCAGTGGGTCTGAGAGGCACAACATGGGGATGTTTACTGTGAGACACGATATGCACAAATATCCACAGGACATGCACCTGATGGATTTTCTGTAGGAGGAGAGCACGTCATCCTCTTCAGGGGACATACTGTGGTACCCGTTGCATTAAAGGAGGTGGTGCTGAGGGAGTTTCACACTTCCCCTTTGGCGGTACATCCTGGAGTAGTGAAGATGTACCAGGATCTCAGACGACAGCACTGGTGGCCGGGTATGAAGAAGGCTGTGGTAGAGTTCGTTTCCCAATGCCTCACCTACCAGCAGGTGAAGGTAGAGCACCAGGTACCACCAGGCTTGGTACAACCCTTAGAGGTCTCAGAGTGGAAGTGGGATGGGATATCCATGGATTTCTTGATGGGGCTCCCACGTACTTCTAGAGGACACGACTCCATATGGGTGATCTTCGACCGACTAACCAATTCGGCCCACTTCCTACCTATCAGAGAGCAGGGATCAGTGGAGAGCTTGGGACGCCTCTACATTCAGGAGATCGTACGGATTCATGGTGTGCCATCATCTATCATCTCCGATCGAGATGATCACTTTACTTCTCGGATTTGGAAGGGGTTTCAGGAGGCTTTTGGGATGCAGCTACGCCTAAGCACCACCTTTCACCCTCAGACGAATGGCTAGAAGAAGAGGACCATTCAGACTCTCGAGGACATGCTCCATTCATTTTTCCTCGACTTTGGTCACAGCTGGGAGGATCACCTACCCTTGGTGGTGCCTACAACAACAGCTACCACTCCACCATCGAGATGGAACCATACGATGCATTGTACGACCGACCATGCAGATCACCTTTGTGCTGGACTGACTGGGAGTCAGCACTCCTAGGACCAAAGAGATAGTTCAGGCTATGAAAAAGAAGGTGCAGATCATCTAGGAGTGAATGAGGACTACACAGAGCAGATATAAGTCCTATGCTGATAGGAGGAAGAGAACACTAGAGTTCAAGGATGGCGACCATTTTTTCTTACGGGTCTCACCTCGACGTGGATTACGGATATTTGGCCGGGGCGGCAAGTTATCTCCGTGATTTATCGGACCATTCCAGGTTCTCAGCAGGGTAGGGGAGGTGGCATATCGCTTGGCTCTTCCACCTCAGTTGCACTGGGTGCACGATGTCTTCCACGTATCTCAGCTGAGGAGATACGTGCACGACCCGATGCATATCATTGATCACAGGGAGCTGGACATCGAAGACGAGGAGACTTTAGTGGAGGTCCTAGTGGAGATCGAGGATCGATAGGAGGGTGTCCTATGTGGATAGTTAATTCCTCTGGTGTGCATTCGTTGGCAGCACAGGAACCTACAGGAAAGCACATGGGAGCAGGAGGCTCAGATGCGTGCACAGTAACCTCATTTGTTTCACTAGTTTATGATGTAGCTTTATAGGGATGTAAAGCCCTGAGGTGGGAGTAATATAAAGACCCTTAAATTTCAAGGAAATTTCTTTCTTAAATTCTTTGCGATTTTATGAGTACGCAATTTCTAATGGCACCTGATTCCGAGGCCCGGTGTGCCGGGAATAAATTTCTAAAGTTTAGCTCGAGTACGTTCAGTAAACGAACGAGCGAGTTTTTCTATCTTTTGAACCAGTGATCAAAATTGAAATCCGAGGGCACTGATGAAACCATAGTGTCAGTAATTTCTTAAGGGGACCTTTACCACAGTTGTGTTTTAACGGGAGGAGAAGTTATAAATTTCAGGTTAATAAAGAATTGAATAAAAATTGAGGAACAATTTTTATTTTTATCCAAGTGGTTATATCCTAAATGGGGTAGTTGGGGTGGGACCCCCAAGCCACTAAATTCCCATGTGAGGATATTTGTGAGATGGGGCCCACAAGATCCCCACCCCTTCACATTCCTTAAAACTCCTCTAACCCCCTCTTAAATATTTTAAATCATCTTAACTTGTGAAACCTATCCTCTTCCTCTCCTCTCTTTCTCCCTCATTAAACTTGCCAACATATCACTTAATTAATTATACAACTCATGGTTTATTTAATTAAGTGATTTGGATTTTTGAATTTTTTAATTTGAAATGCATGGAATGGATTAATAAAATAAGGACAAGCCTTATTTCATTTTGTTTGGTGGGGTTGTTGTGTTGAGAGAAAGGGAAGATAGCTCTTGAAGAACTTCATCTCCTTTGTTGAAGAATGCCAAGACTTCGACGAAGAACATCGACTCGGCGACCATGGATTCTTCTTCCTTTTCCTCCTCCACAGTAAGGAAGGAAACAACGACGCGAGAATTCACCAACGATGTCACGCTTTGTTTTCTTCTCTCCGTGATAAAAAGAGGAGACGCCACTTCCTCCTCGGACACTCTCCGTCGACGTCTACAAAACCTCACCACGTGACACCGTCAACAGCGACGCCGAAGTTCGTCATCGTTTGTTGAGGTATGGGTTATGTTCAATTTTAATGGATTAAAATTTTGCTATGATTTGTCATTGAGCATCTTGTTTACTTTGTCCAATTTCTATCGTTTTACTCAGAGGGTGCGGGCCGAATGAACACGACCCAAAAACCATCCGTTGTTCTCGTTAATCATTTTTAGAATTGATAATTAATGGAAGTGGAAGCACAACGCCGTCGCACCATGCCGGGAATGAGGCAAAGGGAACTAGCGCCGTCGCGCCGGTTGTGCGGAAAGAACCGTGGCCCGCTACACAGGCCGCTTCGGTGGAAGAACCGGCTGTCCTGTTGGCCGGCCGGGTGAAGAGGAGCCGCGACGCTAGGAGGGCGCCACGCTTGAAGACCGGTCAGCCTATCGACTAGCTGGGCAGAACTGGACCACAGTGCCAAGAGGGCACCACGCCAAAGACGCCGGCAACCCTCCCATGTGGGCCGCGTGCGCCAGAAGACCGGCCGGCTGAGCCGGACGGTTTGGGGAAGGGCGGCGCCACCTGGCGCCGCTGGTGCAGAAGACCGGGGGGGGGGGGGGGGGGTGTCCCCCCCTTGGAGGTCGTTCGGCCAGCCGGCCGGGCCGGCCCGGGTCGGGCCAAGCCGGGCCACATCGCGCTGGGCCGCACCGGGCCCCGCCCCGCCAAGCTGGACCGTACCCCTCGGGCCGGGCCACGCCACTTCGGACCGGGCCGCATCCCTTCGGGCCGAATTGAGTTTTTTCTTCAGACCGGTCCGACACCCCTGCTAGGTCGGACCCATCAAACTGGATCAACCCGACCCATCAGCCCACTGGGCTAAACGGGTCGGGCCCTATTATTGACTTAAACATGATTAACTTAAGGACCACTCATCCGATCGATTCACCGTTTGCGGAACTGGTACTCTTTTGATAAGACATTACTTTTGCGATACTCTAAGTGATTTTTAGATGATTTTGGATAACAATCTGGTTAGAAACAAGCATATTTCTAACCGGGCCCCTAGGACGGAAAAGCCAATATCTCTCAGACCGGGCGTCCGATTGACGTACCGTCTGTTGCGTTGAGTTCCTATTATTGAGACGAAACATTGTGATACATCAATGCTAGAATTTTTGACAGTTGATGTATCGACCCCCCTTGGCTCGTGGAGTGGACCCTCCGGGAATCGAGCGTGCTGTGTGCGGGAACCCTAGAGCTGGCTACGACTGCGACGCCGATGACGACTGTACTTGGATCCTCCATGGGTTCGGAAGCGAGGATGAATGTACTTGGATCCTCCATGGGTTCGGCAGTGATGCCGACTGTACTTGGATCCTCTGTGGGTTCGGCAGCGATGACGACTGTACTTGGATCCTACGTGGGTTCGGCAGTGATGGTTACTATACTAGGATCCTACATGGGTTCAGCAGCAATGACTTCTGTACTTTTATCCAATGTGGGTTCGATAGGGAAGATGATTCAGAGGCTAAATTTATCATCTCCACCCCTCTTCGTGAGTAGTATACCTGTGTGAGTTGAGTCTTGACTTTCAGTCATTATCATTGATGTGATTGACTTGCTATCCTGTGTGGACTGAGTTGTGCTTTCCTGTGTGGATTGGGTTGTACTTGGGATCATGAGTTGGATGCGAACTGGAATTGACGACTTAGATATATGTATGAGCATATACCTAAGTAGAGTTGGTTGATACTTTGTGTTATTTATCTTTTCTTTGTAGTACATTATTTTTGGATTCTGGGAGACCTTCGGGAGTCTCGGGGTCTCTACTGAGTATCGTATACTCACCCCTGCACGGGCTATGCCCGCACTAAGTTGTGTTGGATACAGATGACAGACAACGCTAATCGCGGTTGAGTCTTGTGGAGCAGGACAGTACCTGGAGGTGGACCACTTGGGGGGACGTACACGGAGCGAATGGCTGGACCCGAGGAGCTGAGGAGACCATCTGTACCCACCCTTCAGGTGGGATAGCCGGAGGAAGACTCGGTGGTTGCTGATTTACTTTACTACTACCATAATTTCTTTTCAGTTGTACTGTACTTTCAGTTGGGTTTGTGTACTGGCCCATTTACTTTCCAGTACTTACTTTTGTACTCAGTTTACTTAGTGTTTACTTCAGCTTGCGTACTCTGTTGTGTTTCTTTACTTATATAAAGGCAATGCCTTCCATTTTATCGGGATTTATGCCTTTGGTGCTAGTCACTAGCCCCTGGCCTATGGAAGGCGGGCTTGGGGTAGTCACGGCACGGGCCCCGAGGACGGGTTGTGACATAAAGTTTCTTAAACACTCTTTTTACACTATTTCACTTAGGTTTCAAAATTTTAGTATGAATTTTAATTTCATATTCCTAAATTATAATTTTAATCCCTTTTATTTTCTAGGATGTACCTGCTTACAATATTATTTTTTATAAAAAATACAAATGATTTTCCAAAATAACTCTTCTTTACAAAGTATAAGGGTATTTCTCTCAAGAAAGTATCAATGATTTTATTATATTAATTCCATCTATTTAAATACACTATGTTTTATCTTATATTATAATTGATATTGATCTCTTATGTTACAATATACCATATTTTATTGAATGAATTATGTTTATTTTGACCGAGGATATAATGTCTTGATACTATTATCTATACTACTCTATATAGTTTCTGATTATGTTTACTGATTGGGGAAATTATTTATATTTATTATGCTAGTTTCAATATTAATGTATATGTTGATTATGTTTCACCACTTTCATATTAGGAATTCATTGGAATTAGTAAGTAATGGATGAGGCCCACTATAGGCCCTCGATGCATCGATGGGTCTCATGTGACAAACTAGATTGAGTTTTTACCCATTTATGTATGGTGTCTTGGAAAAATACTTGATAATATATTTATGATTTCTAGCATTATGAATTTACTAATTATGATATTAGTAATTGATAATCCGTTTAATTATTTTACTAGTTGAATATCGGTGGTTGCATTTTATTCTCATGTGATTATTTATATGGAATTATTTCGATCAGCTTTTATTCCCACCATATTATGTTTAAGTTTATGTTTTAATGAGATGTGTTGTTAGACATTAACCTTTCCTTATTGTTTATGTTTGTAGTTTCTGATTTATTGTTTACCCTTTTTGAGAATCTTATCTCACCCCTTTCTTATGTTTTATTTTCTCCTAGGATGTGAAGAGGTATATTTTGAATGAATTGTAGGGATAATCTAGGAGTTTGTGGATGTTTCCAATGGAGTTGATATATTTTTTTTCTTTGAAGTTGTAATGTAAAACTTATTTTTTTATCTTGTTTTCCAAATATAATAAAATTTTCAGTCCTTTAGGAAGTGACTTCTTTGTTTATTATGCCAATATAATAAAGTATGGAATCAACTCCAGGCTACTGGGGGTGGTGTATTTACAGTTGGTATCAGTTGAATTTTAGTAGAAACATTGGAAACTAGTTTTAGAAAACATATATTAGGAAATATACCCCTAAGATATACTTTGAGGATAATCATAGAAGAACATCCTAGAATTTTTATAAGGTAGAGATTATGTGGGTCTTCCTAGAAATACATCCCTATCTGGATACTATATGTGGATGTGGTTCTAGAACATATGTACCTAGGGGTAACAACTCCAATAAGGTGCATCAAGCTTGACTTGATGTAACATGGTACATGGAAACAAACCTTATTACACACTTGGTTCGACACTCCTGATGGATTTTCTTAGGATAATTCTTATTCTCTTTACAAACCATTATGAAGGATTTAAAATTTAATATGTTCCCAAACAAACCTTGTTTACGATTGTTTCTATGCATCAATTTTTCAAATTATGTTACCAATTTTACAAGTTTTGGGATTATACATTATTTTTCATAATTATATGATATAATCTAGTCTATGTTGTAATTTGGAAATTGTACCTCACAGAATGAATAAGAACCTCACCAATTCACATGAACCAAAGATTAAGAAGGATAAAATTTTTTATGGTATTATGCCAATATTTCAAAGGGAACAAGTCTCTCAAATATTCTCATTATATCAGGAAATAGTATCATGTTCTACCAAGATATAGAAACAATTCCCTAAGTCTTACGAATTTGAAAGTATACAAGATAAGAATAGGATGAAAGAGAAAAATATAGATAAAGTGAAGAAGGGAAAGAAAGATTTTCCCACATGTGATAATTGTGGATGGAAACACCTTGGTACTTTCTTGAAGGGAATGAGAGTTTGCTACAATTATGAAGAGAAGGGTCACTAGGCTCGTGATTATAAATTAAAAAAGGAATATGTCCAATGATTCAATGTTAAAGAGATGGGGTACTACACAAATCAATGTCTCAAGTGTTAAAATAATATACCCCAAAAGAGGATAATGGATCATGGTCAAGCTTATGAAACTGCCACATATAAAGATGAATGATTATTATGCCTATGTTTGGATTACAAAATTATGTTATTTTAGTATTTTATCAATAATTTTCTTGTTATAAGAATGATGAGATATATAATGATCGTACTTCAGTACTTCTTCTTTAAAAAATTGGAATCATGTGATGATTAGCTTTAGTATTCAAGAGAACATATTCCATTATAAGATAATATTCTTGAAAGAAAATGACTTGGGAAAGATAATACTTAATATTTACTTGATTTTGATAGTAAATAAATGTTTATAGGATATTATTTGTGACCATGAAGGTGGTTAGTGATATGATGTTATATTGGAATTATTAGATGTTTGGATTCAAGGACTTTATTCAATAACCTGAGATTATACTCATGGAATCATGCATGTTTCATAAAGGTTTAAAGGAGAATAAGGTATTCATATTTTTAGTATGTGAAAATAAGACCCAAATTATTTGGGAAATCTTATAAAAAGTTTATTTTTGAAATTTAGTGACATTCATTTTAAATTTTTGGCCTTTGAATTTGTAAAGACATATTTTTTTATGAGTCTTAAGTTAAACTATTTATGGAATGGATTTAGAATATTATTGATTAAGGTTAAAGTGTCATTTATAATATTGGATAACCTATGCTAACTATATTGGTTTCAGTAAACATTTGAAGGCGGAAGGAATGAATTTTGGATATTATGATTCATAAAATTGCTTCAGGAATAATTTTTTTTCTTGAATATCCATCTACAGAATTAAAAAATGAAGTGAAGATAGATCGAAGCACAACCAGAAGATGAGATTATGACATGGAAAGGAATCAAGTAAGTTTATTTTCTTAAGTATTTTTTTTGGATAGTAAAAGAAACAATCAACTCCAGGAAAATGATTTTATAGAAACAAAATTTATCCCTTTACTTTTCCTTTTGAGAAATCTATGGACTTTTAACTGATAAAAAATTTATGATTTTGTGATTGTATACTTTCTAATGATCATGATTTATATCCCTATCCATTAGAACTTTATAGTTATATTTCTCTTTCATGTTTATATTTTCCTGAATTTCTTCCAATTTCAGAATCTTAGTTTTTTGGTTACCTTTGAATTTCTCTTTACCTATTTTTAAGAGGAAGTTTTATAAACCCTTTTTACGATGTGGGATTTCCACAAAGGAATTTTTATGTATCAACCTTTAATTTTTTATGTGAAATTTCAAATTGCAAGTATGAAATTTATTGAAGGAGGGAAGAATGTAAGACCCCACGATTTTATGGTATACCTATTTTAAAATTTAATATCTTTGATATTTTATGCTTCATGCAACACCAAGTTTAAAACTGTAATATACTATTAAATATGACCATTAGAATAGTAATGTGGCCATTAAAAATAGTAATATAACCAATAAAATAGTAACTTCACCTATGAAATTATAAACAAAATTTAGGTATCTTATCAATGAAAATATGGTTTATTTATATCATGAAATAAGTAAATAGATGTTTTAAAAATGATAAATTAAGTGTTTGTATTTTTAAGAAACATAAATGTTTATTTACAATTTTATAATTAATATAATGATTTAAAAGAAAATTTATTTTTATAAAATAGATTCATAAATTAATATTTTGTTGTCTTATAATTATAAGATAATTTTATTATTCCTTAATTAAATTTTAAAATTATCATAAAATCAATTATAATATTAAAATTAGTATTTTTGGAGTAAATGAATAATTTATTTAAAAATTAAAAACATCATATTTATTAAATTATTATCATAAAATGTATTTAATTTTTGAATTATGAACATCAAAAAATGGTTAGAATTAATTTTTGGGATTTTTTTAAAATTATTGAATTTTTGTTGAATAGTGATATATAATAATTTATGGTATTTAAAAAATACATGAATTATTGAGTCATAGATGATGTATGAATATTTTAAGTACATAATATCAAACTATAATTCATTATTTTAATATATTTACTGATAAGATTCTAGCTATTGATAGTCTTGATCCAAAATAATAAACTAATGAATAAAATAATCAGAAAACACCACTCTCCTCCACTATAAATACCACCCTCACCACCTATTCTTATCACACATCAAAATCCTTAAATATTTTTCAATTTTTGACCAATACATATCCAAAACTTCTCTACAATGTTCTGGTCTTTCGGGTCTCACCCAAAATACCATTTCAAAGTTCCTTAAGGAGGTTCTCAAGGAGGTGAATTCAAGAGGTAATATCCCCTTTCGTTCTTTTAATTTTATTTTAATTTATTTATTTTATTATCCTCTACTCACATACCTATAAAAAAGTGGTATTATTAATATAATATCTTTTATATACTGAAATTTTATTCTAATAATGATATATCAACCATCAATTCTCTTCTCTTCCCTTTTTTTCTAAAAATGAAATCATTGTTTGTGAGGTGCTGATTTACCACCTTCATGGACGACATGTTTTCATTTTCAATTAAACCTTCAAGGATTGTCATAAAACAATTATTATGATTAAATATTATTTTATTATATATTTTATAAGTTATATAATCTTCTGGAACCAGTACATATACATAATATTAATCAATAAAACAAAACTAGTGCGTAGTGATCGAAAAAATGAAAAAATAATCTAAATGATTATCATTAATGTTTTATCTAGTGAATCATCTTCATATCTTAAAAAATGATATATAAGGCCATTTAATATTATATAATTTTATTAATAAATTATAATTTCAATTCTGGATAACTATTCCCTTTTTACATCATCTTTCATACATGTATACAAGTGAACCAATCATGAAAACCAAAGAAAAAAACACTATGAACAGTGAAATTGAATCTTATAAATAATAAAAAAGGCTATAAAATTAATCAATAAAATTATAATAAATAAAATAAATATTTAATAGGTTCTTAATTAAATTATTAATACATATAATTTCATTATCTTGGACATTAAGTGAAATTGCAGAACACTTTCAGACATAAGGTAATGGATTCTCCCCAAACCTCCATTTTTTTATTCGGATTATGCTATCTCTCTATTTACCCTAGTTTAATTGTAAATTATTATTATTTAATCCTCCTACATTCTATATGTATGCTCCAAATATATGTATTTATCTAAATTCTTCTTTCTTTGATGGGGAATTACATGTTTTATATGGTTCCTTATTCAATTCCTCTCGATAAGGAAGCCCGATTAAAGGAAACTTCCCAATTTCTTACCCATTTTCAAGTACACTCCATAATATGTTTTAATATCCTGGTATCTTTATAAAATCACACTTTTTATCATGAAAAGATTTCTTAATTAATTTCTAGTTTTATGCAAACAATTACAACTTTTTATGTTTTAAAGATTCTTTTATATTTTCCCTTAAACCGCACCAAAGTGGATCATTTCTAAAGTTTCTTAAACACTATTTTTACATGATTTCAATTAAGTATACAAATTTTAGTATTAATGTTCTTTTAATACTACTCAAATATAATTTTACACCCTTTTATTTTATGGGATATACCTATTTACGATCTTATTTTTATGAAAAATACAAATGATTTTCCAAAAGAACACTTCTTTTCATAGTAAAAGGGTATTTATCTCAATATTTTATCAATAATTTTATTAGAGTATTTCCATATATTTAAATAACTTATTTTTAATCTTAAACATAATTTAGATTGATATCTTATGTTTCCATCTACCATATTATATTAAATGGTTTATGATTATTTTGATTGGGGATGTACTTTCTTGATATTATTCTCCAAACTACTCTAGATAATTTATGATTATATTGACTGATTAGGGATATTTTTAAATTTCATGATCTAGTTTCAATACGAATATATATGTTGATCATGTTTCAACTCTTTCTTATGATAAATGAATTGTACTTAGTAAGTGACGGGCGGGGCCTGCTATATCCCATTGATGCATCAGTAGATCTCATGAGACAAACTAGACTAGGTTTTTACCCATTTAAATATAATGTCTTGGATGAAGCCTTTAAGGTATGTTTATGATATCTGACATTATGAATTCTCTCATTAAGATATTATTAATTGATAATCCATATTATTATTCAAATAGTAGAATATCCATGGTTATGTTTTATTCTAATGTGATTATTTATATGGATTTTTTTTTCATTTTTTATTCCAAACATATTATATTCAAGTTTATGTTTTAATGACATGTCTTGTTAGATATTCACCTTCCCATATTGTTTTTGTTTATATATTCCACTATATTTTTTACCCTTACTAAGCATCTGATATCACCCCTTTATTATGTTTTATTTTTCCCCAGGATGTGAAGATGTATATTATAAATGACTTATATGGGTAATATAGGAGTTTATGACAGTTTTAAAAGGAGTTGATATATTGTTTTTTCCTTTCATGTTTTTATGTAAAACTTATGTTTGTATTTGGTTTTCTAAAACTACTAAACTATTCATTTCTTCAGGACATGTATTACTTTATTGTTATACCAATCTATTAAAGTAAGGCAGCAGCTCTAAGCTATTAGGGTCGGGGTATTTACATTATCTGACCCCACAATTGGTATCAAAGGGTGGACCTTTGAGGAATTATTAGTTTAGTTATATTTTATTTTTTCTTGATACCAAAATTTAGTATCAATAGCTGACCATTTAAAGGATAGATTTTCTATATTATTTATTTTCCTTATATAGACCACCCAGTAACAATATCCTATTCCTCTTAGGATATAGAGTCTGATATTTTATATTTTTATGCTATAACTTTCATAGACTTCACAATCTATGTGAAATATCTTTAAAATGGAAGTAATGAATGTAAATGATGCATGGATTCATTATATGACACCTCACATTGTTATCAATGACCATGAATACTAGAAATATATAATAGATACATACATCAAGAATTTAATTATAGAACACTAGTTGATCAAGGTAAAAAAATATAAGTTAACAACCTCTAACTTAGATACTCATACAAGAAATGATGGTGCTAAATATTTTTTGAGTTACAAAGTAATAGATATTTTATATTGTGATATTAATAGAAGTGTGTTTAGTAATGTATCTGCATGTATTATAGATTATTAGATATGTAATATTCTATAAGTTACTCACTTTGGCTCTAACAAGTTGATTCTAACTAAACTCAGAATGCTTCAAGCTAAGGAGAAAACAAGGGGGAAAAGGGTAGCATTTAAATCTGTTAATTTTATATGTCTTGACACTTATGATTTATAACTATGTGATAGTGAAAAAGAAGATATAGATCAAATTATGACTAGATTTTACAAAATAATGAAAAATAAATGGTTTGAGAACAGATTTAGAAATGAATCCCAAAAGGAAAAATGGAATATAAATATGATGGATAATACTAACTATAATACCTCAAATGTTACTTATTTTAGGTATACAAAGAAAAAAAATATAAATAACGACTTCATAAAAATAAAGAATAAATAAAAATAAAAAAATAATTAGAAAAGGAATTAACTTATAATTGGAGGTGTATGTAAGAATTTAATTATAGTGAAGAATCTAGAAATAATAAAGAATTAGAAAACATATGATTTTTAGATTCTTTAAATGAGATTAGTGATTCTATATTTTATTATGAATGTTCTAATTATGATTATAAAAATCTAAATATTTATATTTTAAATAAAAAAATTGAAAGACTGAGAAAAGATGTTGTTTAAGCTATAGGTTTATATAGTAAGCATAAAAATAATAATGAGAAACTTGTTTTTGAAAATAAAATGATTTTATAAGGGAATGAAAATATAATGAATACCACTTCTTCTTCTCATGTTAAATTTTATAATGAATTTAAATATACTCAATATTAGAATGAAAAATTGAAAAAGGTAGTTGAAACTATTAAGAATATTTTAATACTTTTATTCAAGGACATGAAAAGTTTCAAAAAATGATGTCTTTGAACAAAATAAATAGAAATAATGATGGTATTTTAAATGATAAGATATTAACTCAGATGTATTGAAATAATTTTTTTAAAATTAAATTTTTTTTACTTAAACTATTACATATTTTCAATATGGTATGAATGGGTACTACAAAAATTATTGTTATCTTATATTAAAATGGTATTTGGGGTTTATAAAGACACATATTTTTAAATATTTTTTTTCTGTATTACCTTAGATACTTTTTTAAATTCCATTCTAGTACCTAAAATCTATTTTACTAATTTAACTGAACCCAAAGTAGTTTAGGTAAAAAATTATCAAGTAATTGATTTTTATAGGAAAAATTCCTTGGAAGTGTAAAGAATGACATATGGTGAATATAAATTAGATGTTATAGGCCTATGATGAGAGACCCATTAATTCTCATCACTTAAAACATATGTGATGGAGGTATTTCTACATTTAGAGATGATTCGAATGGAAAAGTAAAAGGTTTTGTTAATATTGGTATTTCTATTTCTAATTTTGTTACTAAAGTTTAAATATTGAAGGTTTAAAAAACAATTTAATAAGTATATATCATTCATGTGATGATGGTATTAATGATAAATTTCAAAATGATAAATGTTAAGTTTTTAGTAATGATTATTAATTATTTATTACTAATCATAATGAAAATATTTATAGTATATACTTTTTTGAACTAACAGTTCAACATGTTAAGTGTTTGAATTTTGTGAAGAGTGATAAAATTATTTAGTATCAATTATTAGGTCATGTTAATTTTATAATTTTACAAAATATCTTTAAACATGATAACATACTATAGTTAACTACAATAAATAAATAACCAATTTATTTTTATGATACATTAATGAAGGGGAAACAACAAAAAGTATCTTTCAGACATATTAATCAGATAATTACTAATAAACCTTTATAATTAGTACATATTGATTTATTTGGTACTAATAACATTTCTATACTTGGAGGAAATAATTACACTTTAGTTATTATTAATGATTATAGTAGATTTACATGGGTTTATTCTCTTCTCATAAAAATGACACTTTATCAATATTCAATGCTCTTCATATTTTTATTCATAATAAAAAAGGTTATATGATTTTTAAAATTCATTGTGATCATGGAGGTGAATTTCTTAATTTATATTTTAAAAAAAATTCTGAAAATATAGTTTATTTTCTTAAATTTTATTCTCCTAGTCTACCAAAAATAATGGTGTTGTACAATAGAAAATTTAAATGATTATTGAAATGGTCAGAACTATGTTATGTTAATATAATTTGACTACATATTTTTGGGTTGAAGCCATTTATACTTATCATTATATTTAAAAAGAATTATTTTTATAACTTTAATGAAGAAATCTCTTTATGAATTGTTTAAAGGTAAATAATATAGAGTTGGTTATTTTAGAGTTGTTGGATGTAAAGTTTTTATTTTAAATTTGAAGGATAATTTAGAAAATTTTGATGGTAAGATTGATGAGGGTATTTTTATTGGTTATTATAATAATTGAAAGGATTATATAGTTTATAATAAAATAAATATGGATATTGAATAATTTTTTCATGTTATATTTGTTGAAAATATTTTTAAACTGAATTCTAATTCTGATATTGTCTATTATGAGTTTAGAGATTTTAATTTTGGTGAAGAAAAACCTCAAGATGAAAATAAATCAATTGAGGGGGGTAATAATACTTCTCAACCTAATTATAGATCTTGGAAGATTCATATATATCCTTATTTTGTCAATGTTATTGGTAATATTGCTTATGGTATTAAAACTAGAAACTCTGTTTTTAATTTTTGTGCTAATTCTGATTTTATTTTAGATTTTGTTTCTAAGTATGTTGATAATGATTTGAATGATTATTATTAGATTATTTATATGTATTATGAACTTAATAAATTTTATCATAGAAATATTTAATCTTTAGTTAAACCACATACTGATAAGAATGTTATTGGAACTAAATGGATTTTTAGAAACAAGATGGATGAATATGAACATGTTGTTAAGAATAAAGATAGGCTTGGTTCTTAAGGTTATTTTCAACAAGAAAGTTTTGATTTTGATGAAGATTTTGTGGCTATTTCTATAATTGAATCTATTATAATTTCTTTATATTTATATGATTTTCAATGATTAATTTATTTTTTCAAATGGATTTGAAAGGTGTGTTTTAAAATAGTTTTATTTTTAAAGAAGTTTATGTTCCTCAACCCCATGTTTTTGAAAATGGGAATTTTTTTAATAATGGTTTTAAGTTAAAAAACAATTATATTACCTTAAAAAATCAACTAATTCTCAGTATGATTTACATAATTTGTTTTTATTGAAAAATGATTTTACTAAAAGAAAAGTTGATCCTAATTTGTTTCTTAAAAGGATTCAATAATAATATTTTAATTGTTAAAATTTATATTAATGATATTGATTTTAGATCTTTAAATGATTTTTTGTGACAGGTTTTAAAATTTGATAACTAATAAGTTCAATATGATTTTTATAGGAGAATTAAAAATATTTTCGGGGATTTAAAAATTTCAAGGAAATAATGGTTTATTTTTTGAATCAGTCCAAATATGATAAAGATTTTGTTAAGAATTTTAGTCTTGATTTTTGAATCTTTAAAAACCCCAATGGTTGTTAGTTATAAGTTAGATTCTGATACTTTTGTAAAATATATTGATTCAAAAAATTTTAGAGGAATTATTAATAGTTTTTTGTATTTAATTGGTTATATACTAGATATAATTTATAATGTTTGTTTATGTGATTGATTCTAATTAGATTCTAAGGAATTTATCTTAAATCCTATAAAATTTATTATTTGGTATGTTAAAGGAAATCTTAATAATGTTATGTTTTATTCTAGTATTTCTTTTGATTTAATTAGTTATGATGAGTATGATTATAGAGGATGGAGGCTGGATATAAAAGGTAACTTAGGTATGTGTCACATTCTTGGTAAGAATTTAGTTTCCTGGAGTTCAAGGAAACAAAACTTTATTACTTCATCTACTAATGAAATCGTGTATATCTCTACTACTTATTATGGTCCTCAATCTTTGTGGATTAAAGAAACTTTATCTTACTATGGTTTTAATTAGGAGGTGATACCTATTTATTGAGATAATTCATCTACTATTTCTATATTAGAGAACCCTTTAATTCATTCTAGAACTAAACAAATTTTAATGAAGTTTCATTTTATTAGAGGTTATGTTAATAAAGGTGATATTATTTTAGAATATATACTAATATAAAATCATATTATTGATAATTTTACAAAACCTTTGGATTCTGATAGATTTGAGAAAATTATATTTAAACTTGGTATATTAGATTATGTATAATTAAATAGTTTTCTTAAAACCAAGATTATTTTTTAAATAAAAATTGTGTATCTACTTGTTTCTATAAACTGTGTGCATATTCATTTATGTAGGGGGAGTTTTTTAAAAAATTGTTTGATTAAACTAAATTTTATTTACTTTTTAATAAATTTATGAAAGGGAGATATTTTTTAAAAATATATATTTTTAAATTTTTTTTTCAATTTTTTAATTTCCAAAATATGAATGATTATTTAAAATTGTTGGATATTATTGGATATTGTTAGTTCTATTGTTTTTCAACATGATTTTTGAGTGTTTTTGTTCTGTAAATTACCACTATAATATTCTAACTGATAATTATTTTTCAAAATGACATTTTCATTATATTATCGACGAACTTAAGGAGTTCTGTTTGATCCATACCCTAATTTCTTCTTTCTGTGCTCGTCCTACTTCCATGCCTAATTTTGTGCATCTATTTTTTATTCAGCCAAACACTTTCTACTTTATCATTATCTTTGAAACCACACCTCATCATACAGTTCTAGACTTTCACGAATGTGTTTAGTAGAGCCTCTCTAATTATCGAGAAGTAGTTCTATGATCTCATGCATTGTAGTAGTGTATAACATTTCCACTATAATCACTACAACTCAGTGAACCTGATATCGCATGAGCATGAAATTATCATGTTTCTTTATACAATAGTTTCATGCTTCTATTCGTGATTCATATAGTTCCAAATGAATCCATGGGATGGTGGAAAAATATAAGCCACATTACACAGGGTTTCATGTGGAGTTTAAATGTAACATACTTGACTTGAACCATCTGTCCAATGGGATTTATGTAACTCTCATGAAGAGTTCAAGGTTCATCCCACATGAGATCTCTTGGGTAATTACAGTGTCTGTTTTGAAGCCTCCCTAAAACTTTCATTACACCATTTGTTTGTTTGATATTTATGAAGCCAAGATCATTATGTTGAAGATTCTAGTTATTGATATGTTATCTTAAAGTCTTACAATGGCACGATATATATATATATATATATATATAATATAGAGTATATGAGTTTCATTAGTGAAGAATGATGTGACTGTCTGAAGCGATGCGACCATGAGTTTTGATATCTGCATGATTTTATCAAACTGTGATGTATGTATGTGGATTGTGACTGTGGAATGAGATCATGCATTATTAAAATTTCTAGGCTCTTTTATTCTTATATGATGTCTAAAAATAAATTATTTGTATAATTTTAAAATTTATTTATGATACTCTATATTTAGTATATTTGGCATTTTTTACTGCAAGTTTGTTTTTAATATTTTTATAATGAATTTATTTATTTTAAAATATATTCTAATTATTTTTAATCCATAAAAATTTATTTTTAACTATTTTAAATTATTTTTGTTAAAATATTTTTTTTAATTTTTATTAATGTACTACATGTATACATGTGTAAATTTAAAACTAGTTAATTTTTTTATTTTATATACTGATTTATTTTTAGATTAGTATTTTTTTTTATAAAATCTATTTTTTATATATTTCATTTTTTAACTATGTTTAATAAAGTTGAATTAATTTGAATTTTATTTTCTAATTTTAGATACACTTATCATATGAAATTTTTATGTTATGTATTTAACCAATTAAGTTTGAATTATTTTTAATGTATTATTTAAAATCATTATTGAACTATTTTTAAGGAGATTGTTTTGAATTTACTCAAAAGTTTTAAAATAACTATCCCAAAGATATTATGGAAACAAATTTTTTTCTCTACTTGATAATTGATGTGATGATTTTAGAACTATTATTATTTGATGTGAATTGAATTACCCATGAAAGGAGTTTGTTAGCATTTGTAATTATATATTTAAAGGGAGGTAGAGCAGGCCTGAAATATGTTTAAATCACAACTTTAACACTCTACCATTACCTCAAGAACAAAGCTTTAATTTTTCAAAGTACTATACAATCATGTGAAATCCTTTGAAATCATTATTTCATCATCTGGACAACCTATCAAGTTCTAAACTACCTTATGTTTAATGATTATTTCCTTGATGATAAGAATTTATATATTACCCTAGAACCAATACATGATTTAATCTTTCTTATTTTATATCTATTTCATCCTAGTTTCTTGTGTTAATAATACTACTTCCTATCTCTAAAAATTTTGATCACACTTATTGTTTATGATTTTACATTCAAAAGCATTATTTCTTTATTTAAGTTGTGACACTTGGATTCTAAAGTGAGCACTATTTAGGTTGTGACTCTCATAGTCTAATGTTAGTGTTTTAATTGGGTTGTGACTCTCCATAAAAAAGTTAGTGTGTCAGTGTGGTTATCCATCCACTTTGTAGAAAATGATTTTGTGATTGGGTTATGATACCCTTTAAAAAATAATTATAGTGCAAAAATTATCTCTCACGGAGTAGAGAGGAATAAGTGCAGACTAGGTCATATTTGGACCAAACCACTATAAAAATTACCTATGTCCTTTCATTTATGTTCTACTGATAATTAAGTCTATTAATAAAGTTTGATAATTAATCCTTCTAATTAAAATTTTAACCTGGTATTTTCTCCCACTCTAGACCATCTTCCACCATCTTATCGAAACCAATATAAGGTAACAAATATATATTGTACAAATATTTTAAATACATAAGATTTCAACACCAAGGAAATAATCAATAGAGATTTTATTTTACATTAAATTGATGTACGGAAGGGTTTCAAAATAATGGAGTTGAATGTAAATGAAAATATCAAGTCCAGATAGATATAAATAAACAATATGTGTTTTTATCTTTTATATATTATATTATAAGATTGGTTTTTTGTTAAATAAATGTTATTATAAAAAATATGAGACGATGTAATTAGTAGACATGGTTTTTTATTCATTAGATTCTATAACTTGTTTGAAAAAAATAGAAGGATAAAAGTGGTTTTATCTGGGATAAAGAGTTTATACCACCACCAATAAGTGGAATATTTTAAAGAATATAGTCCTTTTTTCAGAATAATGATCCAAACATATATGATAGAATATAATATATGGATATAACAATATATTTGTAAATATTCCCACTATATTAAATATGAGTTATTTCTAAAATGACAAGATTTTTTGTATCTTAATATGATATTATGAAAATGACATAGTTTCTAAGAGGCTGGTGGGAGTATGGTTGAACTTAAAGGAGTTTAAAGGTTAATAAATAAATTATTATACTATCAAAATACAAAGTGAAGAGAATTATATATCCTGAAGGGGGTTAGGATGTGTTGGTAATGAATAATGTAAATGTTATATTACTTACTGGAATATTTCAAAGGAAAATTTTGATAAAAAGGTTCCAAGGATGATTATGATGAAAAACCTAGAAAGTTTTTAAGTATAAAAATTTTTATTTACATTGTAACAATAGACCTTGTGAAGTAAAATATTTTTAATGCTATATTCAAAGAATTTATCATTTGAAATATGATTCTTAAGTATCACCATTATTCAATCTAGACTTATTTATACATCTTAATCATTAAAGGAGTTTAATAGGTTGGTTTTATTATATAGTCACATAGATACATAGAAGGAATTACATAGAGAATTAATGAGTTTAACAAAACCCTAAAAGTGAAGCAAAAATATAGTCGATCTAGAATTCTACCATATGTGATATGATTGTACAAGCGCTTATGTATGGGTTTTTAGCATTCTTACAAGAGTGTATATAATTTATCACACTTTAATCAAAACATGATTATGATTTTAATAATAATGATTAAATTTTATTATGTTCCCATGTTGTTTTAGGTTCATAGTTTTAGATAATTAGTAAACAAATTTATATTTAGACCCTTACAATAAAAAGTGAACAATTCCATTCAATGTCTATTTTTATCATAAAAAAGGATTCTTAAATTTAAAATCACGTTTAATTCAATACATGCTTTCTTATTTTAAGTTTAATCCCCATATTTTAAATACAAACCTTTTTATAGTTTCTATTCACCCTTATATCCTTTGAAAAACATTTGAAAATATGGGATGATAAAAAAATATCAGTAAGGGATATAACAAAATGGAAACCCATTATTTTACGTAATAACATGAAAACCCATGAAAATGATTTCATTTTTTACAATAAAACATTGAACATATAAATATGAAAATCCACATGATAAAATCGAACATTTGTTAAATAAAACCTTTTAAACCCATTATAAGTCACTGGAAAACCAGGAAAGCATCCTGGAAACATTTCATTGAAAAAACCCTTTTAAATATAAATATTTTCATACTTTCCATACTTTATTAATACTTCTGTAAAAACACCTTTTAAAGAATAAAATATTTATCTTAGAGTATCATATTCATAACCCACGTTCACTTGTGTCTAACCTGTGTCAGAATAATTGAAGACTAATTAATTCCATAAGATAAACTAACCTAGTTATCTCCCTCATTTTATCTTTTGAAGACTAAATCATAAATCAATGCATTGGATAACTATATTAAGTCCCTAATTTTTATGAGACATATCATAATCACTTGGAATTTTTTATAATTTCCAAGTACCATATGACGAGGAACTGTTTTATAATATTTCACCTTTTTATTATAAAACCCTTGAAAAAATCATTTAAACACATAAGAAAAAGAACTTTCTATTATCATATAAAAATAAGAATAAAACTTATTTTATTTTTCTAAAAAATCATTGAATAAATGGAATAAAATATTTTTTTTGAAAACCCATGAAAACTTGAAAATGAATCTTGATAATTAATAACTTCTATGATGATAGTAAAAGGCTTTCATGTGGTAATCGTTAAAAATAAATTTATTCTCACTTCATAAAAAGTTTAAAATTATTATTATATTATATGTTAAAAATATTCATTTTTAGTACTTTTTACAGGAAGTCAAAATTAGTTTAAAATGACCTTTAACAATCTTTGAATCATAAACAATAACATTCTTGAATCACTTAAAAGAACATGTACATGGAGGAAAATGAGTATAAATTTTGTAAACCATTTTAATTTTAGTAAATTAATGCTAAAATAGATCCATATATAATTATATCTTCTACAAAAAATAAAAAAAAATGGTGATCATGGAATGAGTCTCAATAAAATTAAATTGAGATGAGAAATCCCTTACCTCAAGTTCAACCCTTCATATACATTATTTAACTATTGTATAATAAACTTATATTAATAATTTACATTCTTAAAAACATTTTTAGGGTTATAAAATTATCATAATACCTTTTTTTTCAATTATAACCATATCTTACATAGTTACTAAATTGATTAAATTCATGTTATAAATTTTGAGGATGTTCAGATATTAAGTCCAAAATAAAGTATGTAGGTTGACTATGGTCAAATGGTCCATGGTTACATCTTATAAAAAATATTAATCAGGATAAAATTATTATTTTTATACCTTAAAAACATTTTTATAACCATCCATGGAAGGTGTACATGAAAATTGAATCTAATCGCTCTATTGCGGTGAAAATCCACATATATGCATGTACAATGATATCATATTTGAAAGTATTGAAGGGTAAAAAGGTAAGTAATATACCATGTTTATAAAATCAAAATTATGTAATAAAAGTTATATATATTCATTTTATCCATCATTTTAACCATATATATGAGCAGGTGATGAAAAATAAACACATCACTTTGTGGAGGTGGTAGTCCAGACGTATGTACGAGAGATGTTTTCATTTTTTATAGGATAGAAAAGGAGATTAAAAATGGGTTTTTCATCCACATAATAACATTTTATTATATTAAATATATAGAAGTTATTATATCAACATGGTTATATAATATTTGTATAATTTATAAGGATAAATAGATATAAAAACACTCAGTTAAGAGTTATACCTCTTTTTTGGAAAACCTCTTTTAGCCTACACCTTAAGACTTTTAGGTTGGTATTTTGGTGAGAAAAGAACCTCTAGGACATGTGATTAAGGTTTAAAATTGATTTTTATAGATATTTTTTATGATAAATAGCTCAATAGGTGTGATTAAGATAGTAAAGGAGGTGTCTTTTTATAAGTGAGATGGGTGGAAATATTGTAAATACATTAAATATTAGTATATAATATGTGTATAACTCATGTAAAATGGTTAAAAGATGAAATATATTATATTATAAGGAGAATAAGGTATAAAGAAATTCAAAAAATAAAATTTATACAAGTCTAAGTCTCATTTTAAATCTTATCCTTCAGTTTAATCCCCCCCATTAACCCGGTTCAACCTTAATCGCTGTAATAAAATTTTCAATATTTAAGGGTCATGCAATTAGCTTTAAAAATAAAAAGTGGTAAAAAATGAATGATTCATGAAATAATCTAGAATTTTCAATCTATTTTAGTTAATATAATATTTTTATATTTTTATAATGACAAAAACATAATTTTTAAACATTAAATACCATTTAAAGTCTCTTTTGAGAATATTTATAAAATTTTGCTTTAATGAGATAAATAAAAAAATGAAATTATAATATAAACTCCTTAAAAAAAATTATACATTATAAATATCCAATAAATTCATGGAACACAAAAATTCATCCAAAAAAATATTATTTTTAATTTTTTAAAAATAATTTACTTGCTTTTTCTACTGTTTGCATAAGCGCTACATCAATGTTGCATAAATGTTCAACGTAATTATATAATCACTAAAAATTAAAAATAAATTAATACCATAAATATAGTTTATTATTAATTAATTTTTTCAACTATATTCATTAAAATATTATTTTTATATATATCCATATCATTAAAACGTAATAAGTGAGATAGAGTGACAATTTTTAAATACTGTTAACTTAAAATTATATAAAAGTTATAATCCAAATAAAGTGGAACCAAAAAGAAATATTTTAAAATATAGGATTATAATGTTTAAAATAATATAATATAATAATAATTATTATGACATTTTGTGACATTATCACAATGTTTTAACCTTAATTAACATGTTTTACACATTACCGTGGTGACAAATGTTTATCATGACTACTATCTATTGTGACCAAAAATAAAATTAACCTCATTTATAAATTTTCACCTACTAATTAAAAATATTAAATAAATTTTTCAATATTCAATTTCCATAAGTGTTATAAATTACTTTTATTATAAGTTTTCAAAACATAATAGAAAACTATTTTTAGAAAAATACTTGTTTTAAGCATAAAAATGATTTCATACCAAAATCATGTATAATGTTGATTCCAAAATAATTATTTGAATTAAATTTATTATAAATTAAAAAAAATACTAAAGTAAATAGAACATTGAAATTACATTTATTAAATATAATGAAATGTCAGTTTTTGAAAAATCAGTATTTTTCACTATACACCAAAAAATCACTCTTTTTAAAAAAATACCAAAAATTCATATTAAGATTATTTTGAAATTATGTTTTCAAAAATTATTTCAATTTAAACCAAGACAATTTATTAATTTTTCATAAATTAATCATAATACATGCACACAAAATGAAATAAAAACCATTTTTGATGTATAAAATAATTTTATACTCATTATTATTTAAGTAACACTACTATATGGATGTTAAATTATTTTATTAAATATATTATCTATAAATTTTATTAAAATAATTCATATATAGAGATTAACTTAATTTATGTTGATAAAAATGAGTTAAAAATATAAAATATTTTTTTCTGAAAAATATGTCCTTTAATCTTATATGATTTTTTTTTCGAAATTGAGTTCTTATTTACTGAGAATTAATTATTAAATTTTTATTAATTAAAACATCCTTACATATATTTCATAATTTAGTTACTCTTGTTTGTACCCACTAAACCAACAACCAGGTTATAATAGCCATATTTAAATAATAATATTTTAATAGTATATTGTTGTTCATTTTAAGCTCAATATTTAATGATATACACACAATTGATCATAGTATTCTTTTTTTAAAAAAAATATTATGGTGTTTCATTCTCCCCCTAGTTAAAGAAATTCCATCCTCACAATATTAATTTGATTTTCTCTAAATGAATTTATTACAACTTAGTAATAAAATAGGATATAGATTTTACATTGATATTTAATTTATATGTCAATACCAATAAAATTATTATTTTATAAAAGAATATATATCTATAAGAATCATAATTTAAAACTAGTTTCTAAAATCCCACCTTGATAGTTGAGATTTATTTTTCACATTGTACTTGTAACATTGGAGAAATTATTTTACCATAGAGATAAAGATTTTAAGAAAATATATATACTTGATTCCTTTTTACTTTATAATTGAAATTTCATCATTCTTTTGTGATTCAATCAATTTAAACTTCTATCACATCTCTTATTCCAAGCGATGAATATTTGAGATGAATTTTTCATTCCTGAAGCACTAAAATTAACTTCCAATGGAACAAAAGATCCATAAAATGATAGAAAAGTATTTTTTATAATTCTATCCATTAACAAAATGAAAAATTATTAGCACAAGTTAATATAATATCATACATAAAGAAATAATATTTTAATATTCAAATCCTAAACAATAAAACCCAAAGTTTCGCTTAAATTATTCCATTTATAACTTACCTTAAAACTCTTCAAAATATGTCATACCAAAATTGAATCCCAAAGTTTAGAATTATTTTACCCCATAATCTTCCTAGATAAATGTAAATTTTATATTTAAATAACATCAATAAATTATAAAGTCTCATACCAAAAATGTATATACCTAATCATACAATCAAGAAACATTCTTATATTTTCCATAAATAATATGAATCACCATAAATCCATAATAAAATCATATATGCTTCCAAAAGATAAACCAAACTTTATTTATCAAATAAAATCCTATCTCATCCAATAACATTTTCTTTTAATTTAATCATATAGTTTTTCCAATATAGGGAACTTCTTCAAAAGACACTTTAATCACTTATTCAAAAAATCAATTTTCAATCCAATGGTTATCTATATAATAAATCCTATGTTCCCAAAATGCAATAAACCTTTTATATCAATTAAATATAATTACCTCAACATAAAATATCATCCTAAGTTTTATCAATAACTTTCAACTTATGTCTACAAAATATAAAATTATTCTTCCTCAAATAACCTTTCTACTACAACACATGTTAAACTTAAGGGTAACATATACCTCAAAAATTTATTAACACTCAATAAATATCTACCAAAGTATTACCATCACATAAAACCTAAAAAGGTACATATATGAGTTTAAAATTATAACCAAACTTAGAATTATTAACCCATGATAATATCATAAAAAACTTAAATTATCCTCACTTGATAACTTACAAACCACTAAAATTATCTAAATCCTTCCTCTGATACCAACTATAACGTCTCATGCTTTAATCAAACCATAATTATGAATTTAATAAAAAGGATTTAATTTTATTACATCACCATGATAATTTAGGTTTATAGTTTTATATAATTAGGATAAAATCTTTCACATAAAACCCTTATAATAAATACTAAACACTTCCACTCAATGGATTTTTTTATTAAACAATATTCTTAAATTTAAACTCATGTTTCATTCAAAACGCATTTAATACTGTTATGAATAATCAATATAGAAGAATGATATACTTTTATATAGTTACTAATAAACCTTAAATCCTATGAAAAACCTTTTAAAACAAAGTATGAGTAAAAAAAATCTCATCAAGGGATATAAAAATAATTAAAAGTTGTTAGTCTTATGAAAAACATGAAACCCCACGAAAATTCCTACATTTTTAAAAATAAATCATTAAGCATATAAATAAGCATATACATATTATAAAATCAATATTTGATCATATGAAATAATTTAATAAAATTATTAACCATAGTAAAACCATTAATTCATCATGAAACCATTTCTTTGAGAAGCAAACATTTCAAATTTAAACGTTCACAAACTTTACTTACCTTGTCAAATCAAAATATTTCAATAAAAACCCTTTGTCAGAAAAAATAGATATCGTAAAGCATCATATTTATAACATGTGTTCATTCATGTTTAACATCTTTCAAAATAATTTATGTTCGGTTAATTCTATAAGAGAAACCAACCCGATTAACACCTTTAATTTTTACCTTCAAAGACTAAATCATTACCCAATACATTGGATATTTATATTTGACTTACTCATTTTTATAAGCTATATCAATCTCAAACTTCATAAAATATAATCTAAAATCACTATATAATTAACAACAACCATATAATATTTCACTTATTATTTATAAACCCTTTGAAAAATCATTTTATCTCATAAGAAAAAGAAGATTTTGTTATTTTATAAAAAATATAAGAAAAACCCTTTTATATTGAAAACTTATTCTAAAAATTATAAGAACAAAGGGAATATTATATTTTTTTGAAAAAACATGAGCAAATTTAGGGTAATATTTATAATGAATTACATCTATAATGCAGGTAAAAGGTTTTCATGTAGTAAAAATTAAAAAAAATTCTTTTCTGACTTAGTAAAAAAGTAAAAATAACCCGTACATTTTATGTTAAAAATATAAATTTTTAATTTTTTTTATTGAGAGTAAAAATTAATAGAAAATTATGTTTAAAAATATTTCAAATTTAAATAATATCATTCCTAAAACATTTAAAATAACATTGAAATGGAGGAAAATGTGTTTAAAACATTTAAAATAATTTTATAAAGAAACATTCCTGACTACTTCGGTAAATTTTAAATCAAAATATTATTGAAGGATAGAACTTGAAAATGATTTGTAAACTACTTAAATTTTAGTAAATTAATGATAAAATAAACATATATAGAATTATATAAACCATAGAAAATAAAACATGTGGTGAACATGGCGTGAGTCTCAATGAAAGGAAATTGATACGAGATATCCCTTACCTCAAGTTTGACTCACCACATGTATTATTTAACACCTATATAATAAAACTATATAAATTATTTACTTTGTTAAAAATATTTTTTTAGGTTTATTGCCTTATCATAATACCCTTTATCTCATTTATTACCATGTATTCTATAGATACTAAATTGATTAAGTTCATGTGAGATGTTTTCATGATGTTCGGTTCTTAAGTCCATAATTTCATCTACAGGTTAACTATGGTAAAAGATATTTTCATTACATCACCCACATAATCTTATTCATCACATAATTATTATTTTTGTAAATTATTTTTTTAGAACCATTTATGAAAGGCGGACATAAAAAACTAATCACATCACTTTATAGAGGTGGTAGTCCATACATACACATGAACAACATTACCATATTTCAACAAATGAAAGTGTAAGAAGTTAAGTAATATATTATATTTGTAGAATAATAATTATATAATAAATATTATATATATTTATTTTATCCATTATTTTAACCATCCATATGACCTGATGATGAAAAACAACACACATCACTTCGTGGAGGTTATATTCTACAAGTAAACATGGGATATGTTTTCATATTCTTTAATATGGAAACAGATATGAAAACCTCATTGGTTAAGGGTTATACCACTTATTTGGAAAAAAATTATTTGGTTTACACATTAATTATTTTAGGCTACTCATTCGGTGGGACCAGAACCTCTATGATATGTGGAGTAAGGTTGGTTAGGGATTTTTGTAGATCTTGTTTGAGGGAAATGTCTCAACATGTGTGTGAAAGATAGGATAATATGCACATTTTTATGTGTGAGGTGGGTGAAAATCTTATAAATATATGAAATATTAATATATAATATGTTTCTAACTCATATAAAATGGAAATAATGTTCTATAGATTACAATATAATGAGGATATGGTCAAAATAATTCTAACTTATAAAATTTAGACAAGTTTATATGTCATTTTAAGCCTTGTATTTTGGTTTAACATCTCATTAACCATGTTTAACCTTAATCATTACAAAAATATTTCAATATTTAAGTGTAAAAAAAGTAGGTTTAAAAATTTAAAATGGAACATAAATGAACCACTCATAATATTATATACACTTTCCTATCCATTTGGGTTAACAAAATTTTTTTATGATTTTATAATGAATTTTTTTTAAATATTAAATACCATTTAAATTCATTTTTGGGGTTATTCAAAATATTTTCCTTTAAAGACATAGACACAAAAATATAATTAAAATATAATCTATTTAAACATAAATTATAAATTATAAATATACAATAAGTTCCCAAAAAAAGTAATCCAAAATATATATATTTTTTAGTTTTTCTAAAATTATTTACTTTCTTTTTATATTACTTAAACAGGTGAAATGTCAGCATTGCGTAATCATTCAAGGTAATTATACCACCACAAAAAATAAAAAATAAATCACTATAATAAATATAGTTTTCCATTCATAAATTTTATCATCTATATTCATTAATATATATTTTTTATCTATATCCATATCATGAAAACACATTAAGTGAGAGTGAGTGACATTTTTTAATTACTCTTAACATAAAAGAATATAGAGGTTTTAATAAAAGTAGATTTGAACCAAAATTCCATATTTTAAAATATATGATGATAAGGTTCTAAATAATATAATAAAATAATAATTAAGATGAGATTTTGTGACCTTATGATAATTTTTTACCCTTTATCGTGGTGACAACTTTTTAACATAGTTACTATTCATTACGACAAAAATAAAATTAACCCCATTTATAAATTTGAACCTATTTATTCTAAATATTAAATACATTTTTAAATATTTTATTTCTAAAATTTACATAAATTTATTTTGTTATAAGATTGAAAAATTAAATGAAAAACCGTTTTTTGAAAAATTCATGTTTTAAGAATAAAAATGAATTTATACCAAAACCATGTATAATATTAATAAAAAAATAATTATTTGAAATATTTTTAATAAAATTAAAATTATTTGACATTAAAAAAAAATCCAAAACCAAATGTAACATTTAAATTACTTTTATTAAAAGTTAAGAAATGACAGTTTTTGAAAAATCGGTATTTTTCACTATTCACCCAAAAGTCAACCTTTCTAAAAAATCCCAAACAATTTATCTTAATATTTTATCTAAATGATTATTTAAAAATTATGTCCATTTAATCAAATAAAATTTCTAAAGTTTTAAGATATTCATCATAATATTTTTGCATAAAATATAATAAAGACCATTTTTGAAGTATAAAATGAATTTATAGTCATTCCTTGTCTAGTAACCACCATCATGTGAATGTTAATTTATTTTATTATATATATAATTAATAAATTCTATTAAAAAAAATTCATCTATAGGTATTAAATTAATTTAATTTTAAAAAAATTCTTTACATACATAAATTATTTTTTCAAAAAATACATCATTTAATCTTGTATGATTATTTTTTTAAATTGAGTTCTTATTTAACAGGAATTAATCAGAAAATTTTATTAAATTAAATATACCTATATATATTTTATAACATGGTTACACTTATTAATACCCATCAAACCAAAGGCTAGGTTACAAGATTCAAATTAAAATAATAATATTTTGTGGTATATCACATTTAATTTTAAACTCGATATTGCATGTGGAATACATAATTGAACATACTATTGTTTTTAAACTAAAATATTAGGGTGTTACATCCCACACCCAAAATAAATTACATCATAAAAACTTTATTTTTATTATATCAAAATGAATTTATCATACCATAGCAATAAATTTAGATATAGATTTTATCATAAACATTAATTTTTAGGTTAAGAGAATAAACTTATTATTTTATAAAAGAGTATATATCTTTAAAACTCATACTTACAAATGAGTTTCTAGACGTGTACCCTGATAGTATAGTGTGAATTTCCTTATAATTCTAAATATATTTGAGAAATTATTTTTCCATTAAGATAGTTATTTTAAGAAAATAAACATACTTGATTCATTTCCACTTCATAAGTGAAATTTCATCATTTGTTTATACTTTGATCAGTTCCCAATTCTATCATAACGCTTATTCCATGTAAGAACCTAGTTCTTCCTGTGATATGTGGATCTTTCCTTTTGGGTTTATTATTAAGAAAAATGAGGAAAAACAGGTTGAGTGCTTGTTATAGGACCATTAAACAACGTGACTGAGGGTTACATGCCAAGTAATACCAATACACGCTGTGTATGGATATCGACAAGCCTTTTTATAACTTGTAAGGAATGTCATCAGAAGAAGGGAGAAACTACCATATACACAACATGTATTTTTAAGTAAAATATGTGTACTTTTCTTCTTCTTTTTTTGGATAAAATGGCCAGTAGCCTCATCTTCTTCACTTTGACAGAACCCTCACCTGGGTTTTCTCGAATAGCAGCGCTGGACAAAGATTTGCCTCCCAATTTGTTGTATGAACTCTGATTTGAATGACGTATGATGTGTTGACACTACATTAATGATTTCTTGATTTCTATTGATCCATTATTTGTGATTTCTTCTCTCGACCTAGTTATCAAGGGTTGGAAATTTATGAAATTTTTGTAGATATACTCTGTTTGAGGTCAAATTAGAGGACAACACTAGATGAGGAGATTCGTACGAGTACGAGGTAGGTGTTCTTGTGCCTTTTTCTAATTTTCAAGTTGATTATGTGTGTTAGAGTGTTGCATGCCCATTTTTTGGGTGTCTCCTTGAATGAATTTTTCCTATTTTCATTTACTATTATTGTTTAGGATTTTTATTATGTGTTTGGAACCATGTTTTGGGTTTTTTACCTTGATTAAGGGCCACCCCATGGGTGTGTTTCCCTTAGATAACCATTTATGAATGTTTATCCTAATATTCCTATTAGGAATTCCTTGGTTTCACTTCTTAGGTTTTTTAAAATGAAATTGGCTAAATAAATGATTTTCCCACATGAGTTTTTTAATGTTGAACCATGTAATAATTTAATTTACATGTGTTTATTGATATATGATAAGTTCCCGTGTGAGTTTATAAATATTAAATCCATTAAATAGTTTAATTTAAATGTGTTACTTTTTATGAAAATTGTGTCAATGTGAGTAATTGAAATCCCAAGCCTTATGAGTTTGGTCATTACTTGAGCTTATATTTGATAATTTTTGGTTTCTACCTTTGCATGCCTAATGAAATGTTTAATTGAATCTTAATAATAAAAGGGTAAATAGAAATGGGTGAATCATGGATTCAGATTAGAATTCCATGAACGGGTTCATGTGACTCTTGTACCATATGATTTGGGTGATTCATGGATACATTGAGGGATTACAAAGATGTAATCAAAGGGGGTATTGCATGTTAAGTCATGGGCGAGCCATGAATGTAGTGGTCAGGATCATGGAGACTATAATTAATTTCCAGACGAGTCATGGAATGAGGAATACCATGGATGAGATCTATTGGAAATTTTTATATGTCATACTTGGGTATTATTTATAGGATCCAAGTACAACCCAATTGAAATACACGCACACCATACATAGAGTGAGACTGGGTTTCTGAGAGGATCATATGGATGAAAGTGTAGGATGTTGGTGGTTTTACATAAGGATTAATACTTTCATTACAAATTATGAATTTCAAGAAAAAAGATAGATTTAATTTGAATAATTAAATGGAATGAATTATGACTTGTCTTCCAAGTCAAAGCACAAGCATTGATTCAGTCTTCACCTATACTTTTTTAGATAGCCTTCTAAGGTATCAGTTGTACTTACTTTTACACGAGGGTATTCAGGCTTATAATGGATCCCGAGACTTATATAATTCAATGTGATAGAATTTTTAATGAACATTAAATGATTATAAATGGAAACAAGTTCTTGTAAGACTGTTTACTTTAGAGTAATTCCCAGATTACTGCTTTCACTATTGCACACTGCCTATTATATATATTCACTAACAGATTGGCACAGATCATGGGTGGTTTCCTACTAGGATTTAGTCTCACACCTTTTATGGTCCAAGTTTTTAGGCCCAAACAGAATATATTGTTGTAGGTGTTGATAAGGGAATGTTCTCTTCTCCAGGTACTTGAAATGTTGTTTAGGAGCAGGAGATCATGGGACCAAGATGAGGCTTACGGTGCTTCTGAGATTATTTTTTCCTTTTTGTACTATTGGTACTTATATCATGTATTTATGCAGTGTAACTTGTTTTGGACAGTTTCCTAGAACATGTGACATGTTGTATCATCCTTTGTATGCTATGACATATGGAGATTTATATTATCTGTCTTATGCTATTTACATCTGTTGTGTGGTATTATTGCTTCCTCTATTGTTTTATTATTATATTACACTATGTTATAATATAACAATGAGGGAATAGTTTCCACACTATCTCACCTAGGCCATCAATTCTAATCAAAAGCCTCTTTCATTTGGTGAAATGCACTTGAGGCCATGTGACCAACCAGGTATGGGGCACCTTTGAGAGGCATCCAGATTTGGGACGTTAAAAAGTGATATCAAATGAGGTTTTTTATGGTTTGTCTTACTATTTGGAGACATTATATAGGGATTGGAAGGAAATGGGATTTGTTAATTAGTTTTTCCTGGGAGTAGCTACCACATATATAGAAAAAAATCCAAATTTACTCGAATTGAATTGTGATTTTGGTTTTTGACCTATTATAGTTGATTAGATTTCACCATTGGGTGACACACCTATATTTTTCTGTTATTGTTTATAATATTGTTTTTCTATTTTGGTTTAAACCTAATGATATGGGGGTATTCTATCTCATTCATCATATATAAACTTTTTATAAATCACATGCCATGCATTCTTACCATGCCATTTAGAGAGCATTACTGATTTCAAGCTATTGTGATAAATTTATTCCAAGATATGCATGATATTTTGATAAGTGTCATGATAGAAATGTCTACTATTGTGATAGGTGTATTGGTACATGTTATGGTCCAAATAGGATGGATTCCAAGCTTTGGTCCCTGAGGTGTATGGTCCCTCTTGGATTAGAATTTTGTAGATCATGTTTCAGCCTTAAATTGTATATGTTGTGTTTTTTTGGATGCCAAACTTTGATTCGTGGTGAGTATAGACCCTAACAGATTAGAATTTGGAATACCTCAATTTACTTTTAAATAATGGGGGTTCTGGGGAATTTTTAAGGTCTTTTCTATACGGAAACCCAGAAAACACTACATGCAGTGCTATGAAAACATGCCATGTTTTATTCTATTCCAGAAGAAATATTTTGTTAAGTACACACCATGTACTCTGAGTATATGCCGTGTGGTACTTGACCATGTATCTAAATGTGTGAGAAGTAATAAAGAATAAAAATGGGTTTGGACAGTATATGCCATGTAATTTAGGTACACACTACGTAGTTTTACATAGACATACCCCATGTGGATCTGGCCATGTAAAAGTACATTGTCAGGAGGGGAGACTTGAGTACACACCATGTACCTCTCATATACTCTATGTACCTGGGGTGTTTACACACCCAAGCTGGTGGGAGTACACTACCACGTGATAGCTTTATGGCACATGCCATGTATGGATTATACATGCCGTTTACTTCTCTTTTGGTACCATCTGAGGGTCGTTCATATTTTATCCCCCTTTGTTAGTTTTGGATCCATGAGTAGTAATTTCTGAGTATTTTTCCATGTATATTGTGATGGTGAAACCCATGGATAATGTTGAGGAATCTTAATGGGTGTTTTGGGAATTTTATCTAAATGGAGAGGTTCATCCTCCAGTTACAGTTTCCAGTTGTATTCTGAGGAAGAGACTTAGCGTGAATAATTGGTTAGGTGTTCAGACCAACATAGTTGAGAATTTTTGATCTGAGATGAGATGTGAGATATATCTCGTAATTGATGCTTCACGGATGTTCCCCTTACAAGATGTTCCCTTCTGGCCTATGAGGTCGTAAGGCCAGATGTTATCGATTATTCCCAACAGAATTCCACTTCTTATGTTTAGACCAACATGACCCCTATTGAGGATTCCTCTGTTGTTTATCATTCGAGGATCCCACGTAGTATTCATCCTTTTACTTTCAGCTAAGGATCCCAAGTTGGATTCCTTCACTCGTGTTTACCTAGAGGATCCCAAGTAGGATGCCTCTAAGTGTTTGACTTGACTAGACCTGACCTTAGTAGTGGGATTTTGGAAGTATTACTTGTTGTCTGAAAACTAGAACTGACCCATGGGGTAGAAAGAGGGGTGATTGCTTAGAGTAAGGTGTTGAACTGTCCTATTTTGATATCTACGGTTTTTAGCAGAGATCTTTTCTTGTATCTAGAGACCCTCATATGGAACCTTGTTTGTTAAAAAAGAAACATGCATGATTTTTATTGTTTTTGTCCCTGGTAGGAAGTTTTTTATAGGACAACCTTGTTAAAATGGGTGATCATTGTATCTTGACCCTTGATATGGGAATGAGCATTGAGGAATGCTCTGTTCAACAGGTTAGACATGCCTCAATCATGGCCAGCTACTTAGAAGGTCGTGTGAACCTCTATTTACTTAAGTAATGGGTGACTTGGTTCATTTTCATATGTGTAAATGGTTGTGTAGATGGTGTGTTTTGGAGCAAGCTCCTGCATGATCCATATGGTACTAAAATGCATAGGGGTGAAAACCTATGAATAATACCTGTAATGTGGAATTTTATCTTATAAAATTGGGGTAGTTTATGTTGATATACACAATAACCATCAATTGTTAAATTTTAGAACATGACATTAAGTTTGATTAAATCATTGAGATTTGAGCTATTGTGTATATTCTCAGGTTATATTAGGAGTAGAGTGACTTGAGCATTATGAATCTACGTTTGTCCCACTACCCAGGAGGACTATCAGAGACAAAGTTGTTTTGAAACACAGAATTGTTTAATTTTATCTTTCATTCTAAGTTATATGACATGGTGATTGTGGTTTGTGGAGCGTTACATCGATTCTGTTTAAATATGTCCTTCCAGGTAGAAGGATTACAATCAAGGACTATTCGGAAATGGTTGATTCTATCTGAATGACTTTGAGGATTGAATGTCTTATTTCATGTTGATTCTTTCTTGGTAGCATGGTTGTGTGTGAAACCCTTGTGAGACACTGATGATCATAGAAGGACCTCGGTGGTTAAACATGAGCTATCATAGAATGCCTTAGGATAAGGGCATTGTGGTTGGTTAAATGGTGATGTGTTAGGAAGTGAAGCTGATTTTCTTTCAGGAGGTAGTCCAATAGTTGTTTGGCTGTCATTTTCTCGTAATCCTTGAGATCCTTTTAGTGTTCTCATCCTGAAAATACAAGCATGTCCCCAATCTTGACATTATGCCAGATACATTAAGAGAACTTCAATTATACACTGCGCAACAATTTGAATGCTGTTGGGTTAATTCGTGATATCTTTTTGTTTTTTTTGTGATGGATTCATGGTTTTAGATGAGTCTTAGTTAATCCTAAGTGATACTTGGGTTTTCATATAGGAATGCCTTGGACAGACTCATGGATGACTGCCGCTTTCTTTGATATAACCGCCAGGCAGATGTCGATCTGGGTTCAATTAGTGTTCTTATGTGGACTTCTGGCCTTGTACCAAAGTCTCACTTATAATGGGGAGTATGGACTACCTTAGTGAGTTCCTTGGACTCTAGGAGGATGAATATAAGGTTATCTCGGACTTTTAGCCAAGCTTGGATGTGATGATTAAAAAGAGGCAATGATTCTAGTGGGATGGATTCAGAATTATGCTTTTATTCATGTTGTAGCATGACCTTTTTAAATGATCAGTGGAAGATTTGATAAAGGATCATCACTGATAGATAGGTATGTACTTTGGTTAATGGGATCCTTGTGGGTGCATGGTGCCTTGGGAGAAGGCTTTGTGTTTCTGTTGTAACATGTCGACCTCCAAAGTTGGGCGTTGCGGAGATTAGTCATCCAGTGATAGTTTGAATCGTTATTCTTATTTTTCCTTGTGTATAATTCAAGTGAACCTGTAACACCCCAAGCTTCCATGGTATGCTTCCTTTTAAATAATTCAATAGTGTGCGCTGTACACAACACTGAGTTCGATCACATCACGACATATCAAACTAGCCATTTAAAAAGTGATTATGAATAGTATTAACCACATTTTAAAATTTTATAAATTTTATTTTTCAAAATAGACTTCATTTTTGAATTCATAATATCAAAATTATCTTAGGGGGATTTTTTTGGTATTTTTCTAAAAACATTAAATTTTTGATGAATAGTGAAAAAACACTACATTGTGGTTAAAAACTGACTTTTTCATTTAAATAAATATTTTAATTTTAAATTTATTTTAAACTATAAATATATACATAATACATATATTTTTTCAATTTAAGTCATTGAAATGATTTTTACAGTAGAATTAGATATAAAAATTCATTGAACATTTTAACATCTTTTAACCCCGCCTTCTAGCCACATTAAAAGAATAGCATTAAAGGTAATTTCACCATTTCTGTGAATTTAATTTCAAAAATACAATATACATGGTTGTATTAATTATGAAAAATGTGGTCTAATAGGATGAAAATAATTTTTGGTGAATAATAACTTTTGAATTTTATTTACTACGGTTAAAGGTAAATAAAGTAATTAAAGGTAAAAATAATATTATAATAATATAAAATTACCCTAACACGTTTAATAATTCTATTGGATAATAATATTTCAACCAAAATCACCCTTAGGCCAAAAATTTTATCTTTTTAAGACACTTGTGTTAGATTGTGTTAGATTTGGACATTTATTATATTTTATTTAAATAAGAGTTAAAAATGTCATATTCAAATTTCAAAAAATAAAACATTTTTAATATTGGTTTATACAAAAGATAAATTAGACTATAAATATTCATTATAAAGATTAGAAATTTATCTACATAATCCTATTTGTTTTATAATTTTTATATGTTAAATAATTAAATTTAATTGTGACACCATGATGATGCAATAATTGATTTATTAAAGGAAGAATAAAACAAATGATATTAATAATATTAAAATAAATATAATTTGAATTAATTAATGACATAAAATAATTTTATTTAAAACTTCGACATGTTAGTGACTCATTGGATGTATTTTTCGAAGTTATCATGTTGGTTTGATATTTTTAAAAATGTAAATATTGAATAGTAACAAAATTGACATAAATGATATTTTAAAATAAATACTATTTTATTAAATTATATAAAAGTCATAAAAATATAGAGTTCAGACAAATAACTTTTATAGTGATAAAAATTTCATAAATTATCCACTTTAAGTTCGTTTAGAAATTTATAGTAACTATATTAACCATATAGTATAAAAAAACAAGAAGACATGGAAAGAGTTAAACTATTTCACTAAGGGTAAAATTTAAAAGATAAGGTTAATTTTATGACCTAAACATGTATAAAACTTATTGTATGAGAGTATTTCAACCCATAATTATCTTATACTCTAAATGAATCAATTTTTAGATATTAGAAATCGAATATAATTTTATAATAAATTAAAATTTCCTGATTTTTCCTAAAGTGCCCCTCACATCTCTTATAAAAGGGCACCTCCATTTATCTTTAACTCCCACCTATAAAGCCTTTGGGTTTAGCCAAACCCAGCCAATTTCTCCTAAAAAACTCCCTAAATTAATTATAGAGGAATAACTTTGATCAAATAGTAATCCTAAGGAGCCATTTTGTTCAAATCAAAAGCAAACACCCAAAGAAGAGGAAATTGTTTTATCACATCTTTCAAAGTTTTTTTCTTCTTCTACTTACTATTTATATATTATTTACATAATAAAATAATAACTCCAGTACCTTAAAAATGATTATATGTTATTATAATTATGGTATTACCATATTCATCCTTTTACTCAGCCTACAAAAAACAATATCACCATGCCTGTGTACGTACGACTTACCGTCTCCACGCTGTGGTGTAAATTGTTTTTCAAGTACACATTATTTATATGGGTATAATGATGAATATAATGGATTTAAATAATAAATATAACATGATATTGTTTATTTAAAATTTATATTCCATGAAATTCTATACCATTTAACCGTTAAGGAAATGATATCGCCACTCATTCGTACGTATGACTTACCATCTCCACGACGCGATGAGACTCATCTTCCACATCCACCATCCAAGAATGATTATAAAAAATTTATATTATGAATAATTATTAAATATATTAAATAATAAGGCTACTAGAATAATATATATATATACATATATTTCATTCACTAACTTCTATTCAATATGACAGGAAAACAAAAACAGTGTGCATGCGTACGTACGACCTACCGTCTCCATGAACGGTGTATTCCATTTCACACACACACATATATATTATATATATATTATTAATAAATATTATATATAAATCATATTATACATTCTTTAAGTAATTTAATCATGATCTAAGTGATATGATCAAGAATAAAAACTCAAAACACGTACGATAAACAAAGCGATTATTACCTGAAATGTTTCATTAACTTGGAATTGCTAATAAACGAGTAATATAAAGTCATAAAAGAATCATATATGATATAATAAATATGATTTTTATTCTGATACAAGTTAATACTATGTTTAAAAACATTATACTTATGTTTTGGACATGTACAGACAACATCGGACCTAAGGAAAGTGTTAATTTCACAATCTCATTATTATTTGAGATTTTTTATATGTAAGTATTTACTAGGACATATTTATCATCCATGTACATGTTTATTAAAAATTATTTCAAAAGGAATATTTTTAAGGTTTTATTTAAGGTAATCGAAAAATAATACATCATTTTAAATATTTTAAAGATTTATTCTTCTAAACCATTCTTATTATTGTTCGTATCTTCAAAATGGTTTTAACAATTTATTTATATGGACATGAATGTTTTAAAATGAAAATTCCTTTAAAAAGTTTCAAAGTGGTATGAGAAAATTTTATTCAAAAATATCTTTTAAATTTATTCTTTTATAAACCGTGTGACTTTTAATGTTTTTAAAGAAAAAAATGGATATTTGTCTCAAAGAGTTTTAATGATTTTATTAGATTACTTTCTTCTATGTCAATATACTTCATTGTATTTTATGCTTAATTTAGGTTGATTTATTATGATACAATCTCCCATATTGTATTGAAGATCTTATGATATGTTGACAGTGAATGTGCTATTTTTTATACCATTAATGGTTTACGGTTAAAGTATTAACATTTTTATGCTATTTTTAATAGGAATCTTTATGTTATGTTTCACCCATTTCATATGAGGAATGTATTGGACTTAGTAAGTGATGGGAGGGGCCTTCTATATCCCATCAATGCACTGTTAGGTCTCATGAGATAAACTAGTGTCTTGGCACAAGGCCTTGATAGAATATTTGTTCATGGTCTTGGCACGAGGCCTTGATGTAGTGATTATGATGTCCAACATTATGAATTCTATCATTGTGAAATTAGTTATTGACATTACATGTGATTATTCAACTAGTATAATATCCATATGAATGTTTAAATGAAAATATTTGATTTATTCTTACCATATCATGCTGAAGATAATGTTTGAAAAGGATTTTGTTTTAGTTTTTTTTACCTTGCCTTAAAAGTTTATGTTTATCTGTGATAGATTATGTATTATTATTTATCCTTAATGAGCATCTGAGCTCACCCCTTATGTTTTATTTTTCATGGATGCTAAGAAGTGATTTACAATTGATATATAGGTTTAATCTAGGGGAATAATGACATTATAAAAAAATTATATATTCCGTGTTTAAAGTTAGAAATTGTAATGTAATGTTCATGTATGTAATCTATTTTCTAAGACTGCTAAACTGATCGGTACTTTGGGACTTGATTCCTTGTAATCATGACACTGTATTAAAATAATGCTCCATCTCCAGGCTCCTGGGTTCGGGGTGTTACATAACTAGTTTGAAAACTTCTCTAGTTTAAGGTGGGTGTGGTGTGAAAGTCCTCGATGTATTTCCAAGGAAGATTTCATGACCGTTTTGATGAGGTCGACTAGGGTTCGACCGTTCTTTGATGTGAGGCCATAGTTATAACCTCTGTTGTGTTTGGGTTTACCCTGTTAAAGTAAATCACACTGGTGGCATCATTGTAATTCTCAGGGGCATTCTTTGTGGGGTTTTTCGATAGTGGATGTGTCATGGTAATGATGCTATGTGGATTTTTTTTGATAGGATCATGAAGGTTTCACTTTTCCTTTCGATAAAGAAAACCTTCAGTGTTGATGATATCTAGAGGTTTTACATCTGTGTGATCATATTCTTTCATGGGGTCCTGCATTTTATCATTTTATATAGGGATTCCCATTTTACGTCTCATTTTTGGAAAGGGATATAGAGAGAGTTGGGTACATAGGTGATTTTGAGCACAAATTACCACCCCCAGATAGATTTCCAGTTAGAGTACACAATTTAGGTGCTGGAGGACATGATACGAGCATGCACCAAATATTTAGGTGGTTCTTAGGAGAGACACATACCCCTGGTTGAGTTTTCCTATAACAATAGCTTTTATGATACTATTCAGATGGCTTCATATGAGGCTTTGTATGGTAGGCCATGTTGATCACCCCTATGTTGGATGGAGGTGGGACAGATAACTATGTTGGGACCTCATCTTGTATAGGAGATCACTGATCATGTTCGATTGATTCGGAATAGGATGTCTACTACGCTATCTCATTAGAAATCTTATGCCAATCGCCATAGACGACCTATGGAGTTCGAGGTTGGGGATCAGGTTTTCTTACGTGTTGTACCAAGGTTGGGATACAAGAGGATTATGAAATAAGGTAATATTTCACCTAAATACATTGACCAGTTTGAGATTTTGGAGAGAGTCGGGCCAGTTGCCTATCGGTTGCAGTTACCCCAGAGGTAAAAAACTATGCATAATGTCTTTCATGTTTCTTAGTTGTGACATTACTTTTCAAACTCGTCTCAGGTTTTTCAGCCCGAGGAGGTTTAGTTAGAGGTAGATGCGTCCATTGAAAAACATCCTATATGAATTATGGATCGTAGCATGAAGGTTATCCATGGCTAGTCTATTCTTATAGTATATGTTCTACTGAAAAAAACTGAGTGTAGTACGAGACCAAGGAGATGGTGGCTGATGTATGATTGCAGTGGCTAGATTTGTTCTTAGATATTTCTTCACCACCCTTGGAAGGGAATTTATGGATGTATTACTTTAAGGGGGAAGTTTGTAAGAATCTAGTTCTTACTTTGAGGTAAAAATATTTCCTTCTCAGTTTTTACTTAAGAAAAGGAGGAATAACATGATGAGTTCTAGTTATAGGACTATTACACAATGTGACTAGGGATTACACATCATGTAATCCCAATACATGCCGTTTATGGATGTCGGAAAGCCTTTTTATGATTTGTATGGCATGTCGGCAGAAGAATGAAAAAACTATCATATACACAGTGTGTATTCTCAATTACATGTCGTGTACTTTTATTTTTTTTAGCTAAAATGGGTGGTAGCCTCATCTTCTTCATTTGGACAGAACCCACACATGGGTTTTCCCGAACAGCAGTGCCGAACAGAAATTTGCCTCCCGATTTGTCATCCAAAATATAACTCAAACACTGTCTGATGCATTGGAACTACATCGGAAAGTTCTCAATTCCTATTGAGCCATTATCCATGATTTATTCTCTTGAGCCATTATTCATGATTTAATTGAATAAATACTACGTTAGTGTTACGTAAGGATTTAAGGTAATTATTTAATAAAAAATGATAAATAAATTACATGATGAAAGAAATTAATTATTATTTTAAATAAGCATTTATAACATAAAATATTATTTTTTATTATGAAATATTTTAGAGACATTAAAATCATGCGAGTGACATTTTTTAATTTTCTTAACTTAAAAATAATATAAATTTCATTTTCAAATGAAAATAGAACCAAAATGGTATATATTTGAATTTTGGATATATATTGTAACGTCCTAGAAATTTATAATTTATTAATAAGTGAATTATAATTTAAACAATTTAAGTTATAAAATATATTTTATAAAATTATGTGATTTTATTTAATTAAAATATATTTTTTATTTTGATTTGTATTATTTTTTAAAAATATCACCATTTTTATACTTGATGAAATCTTAAACTATTTAATTATTATTTTATAAAAATAAAATTATTTTCAAATATTATATTATAATATGATTTTAATTTAACATAATAACTAATTTTATAAATGAGGAATCATTTTATTTATTTTATTATTTGTAAAACAAATATAATGTTTTGAGTGAACAAAATTTGTATTTAAGAGGGAATTTTTTTAAATGAAATATATTACTACATATATGATTTTCAATAAAGATAATAATTACCGTGATTCAAATAATGATAATAATTTTTAAGATTTAAATATAATTTAATATATATTTGAATATGTGTATTTTTTTGAATTATAAAATCTATATTGAAAATTATAAATTTATTATGATAATTATATTATTAGTAATATTTATAAATCTTATATATATGCTATCATAATTATTTTAATACAATATATTAATTTGTAAAATATAATAATTTATTTATAATTTAAGTATTGATATGAATTAATAAAAAAATGAAGACAAAATTACAAAAAGTGGGGAAATAACTTTTTATGGAGAGGGAGTTGAGTGGATCCACCTCACGGGAGGTGCTGTGTGGGTTCTCACGAGGAAGGGCCGGGGGTTCCATAGGAGTCTGATACTGAGCGTATGTTGAAGGTGAAGGCTTCGTGAGTCGAGTAGGAAGATTAATTACTGGTATTCCAATGGATATATCGACCATGATTGAGGATAGAGAGTGGCCATGTAATAGTGTGAATTGAGCATTTTAAAAGGGGATCCTAACACGAATAAGGGTTTGAACCTGGTCGAGGGAGTCCGAGCACTTTTTGACCTACGAAGGGTTTCAAACTATTCATAATCTTCTGATTCGAGGTAACTTTTTGTTAGTTTTGTTTTTAGGTGTTCAAATCTCTTTTAGTTATCTTTTATGTTCATCATTTTATTTTTTAATTTCTTCTTCGATCATTGCCACTATTCGATTATCTTCTTTTTGAGGTTTTTTATGTATTTTTGGGCACCAATTGATGTTTATTCCTGATTTGATAATGGATTTGGTTTAATAGAATTTTTTTTCTCATTGGTTGACTTTTTTAATATACTTATTTTCTCTTCATTGATATTAAATACTTCACAAAGTATATTGATTTAGTTTATTATGATTCTAACATTAAATTTAATTAATTACAGTGCATTTGTTTTTAAATTTCTAAATCATTATTTATTTGTTTAGTTTTGGTAACTTTTATTTATTTCTCAATCTGAACTTACACATGTTTGAAAAATAAAATCATTCGAACCACAAAAGGAGATACCTACCTCACTTTCTTATGTTGTATACAATTATTATTTTTAGTGGAGTGGACAATATACATCTTGATTACCGAAGGCTTCCAATGAAATGAGTGCACTGGGCACTTCCTTCATTCTGTGAAAAAAACAGAACTATGATTTCCTTTTTGGTTATTCTGGGGTGTCCAAGCCTCCGATAGAAGTGTTGCAGGTTCAATTTCTTAAAAGGTATTTTATTTATTTTTATCAAAATTATTGATAAATATAAATTTATTCTGGTGTATGGTTTTATTTTCATAGTTTATAATTTTTAATTCCTCTGAATTTCAATTATGTTATTTTGTTTTTTTAGAAAACCTATTCTGTAGGGGATTTATTTTATTTTCATCTTTCAATTTATAATTTATGGTTTAGTAAAGGGTTTTATTTATTTTATCCAAATTATGTTTTGATATTATGATATATGGGATTTTATCTTTCAAAATTATTTATTGTTTAATGTAAATCATTTTATTTTTGTGATTTTATTCAAAATTATAATTATGTATTATTTGATGAAATACTTTATACATGCAAAATAGTCATCCTTATATATTCCAAAATGATATTCTTATTTTATTTATGTATTTACAAAGTTAAGATATTTATTTTATTTTTATTTTAAATATTTCAATTTATAATTTATGGTTATGGAATGAAAATTATATTTTTCTCATATGAAAAAACTATTATATATATATATATATATATCATGTTTCATGTTTTTATTCAAGAATGTACATATATGTTTGTAACATTCTAAAAATATCTTGTTAATATTCTTAGGATTTAGATTTATGATTTGTGTGTATATATATAAATACAATTATTTTCAAGAATTTAAAAATATAAATTCCTTAAGTATATATATAGACATATTTAACTATTAATTCATGATTTCGATGCCCAGAAAATCCATGTATGAAATAACCTTAATTTAAAATACATATCTTAATCAATATGATATTTAGAATTTATTCCAGGATTCAATGTTTTTCTTAAATATGTTGTTTATATCATTTATGTATTTTCTATAAATCATTAACTTATTATAGGAAATAAAAATGATATATCTATTAATTTATAAGAATATAAATTTACGATAACAATTATTTTTTGTGAAGCGTTCATGCATTTATATTATTATTTTATGTATAAAATGATATTTTTAAATAACAAAATTTTGAAATTAAGTTAAAGAGTACTTGATATCATTATTTAAGGACAAATATTTCAATGATAATGTTTAACATTTCCAAAATGGTATTTTATGAGGTAATGAATGAAAGTGTGAATACATGGATGGTAATTATTTTTATTAACAGTCCATTCAAAGGCTAATTGACATGAGTTTTGGTTGTATCAAAACTCTCAAGTGATTTCCAATGAAATTTAATAATTATATACATACTTATATATATATATATATAAAAGTGTGTATGTATATTTAATACATGATTATGTTTTTAAAGAAAAAACTCTAGTTGTAAATTTATATATATGTAAGGAAAAATCAAAATGTTTTTATAAAAAATAATCACTTTGTTCATTACAAACATGATATAGAGAGGAGAGTGAACCCATCTCTCAAAAAGGTTGGTGGACCTAGATAAACTTCAATGTTTCAAGTGGACATATGGTTTTGTTTTTAAAAGCTTTCTTAATGTTTTTTAAAAAGGATCACTCGATCATTTTTAAACAATTTTCAAAGTATAATTATTTTCTAAGTATTATAATATTTTATAAAGGTATTTTATAAAGGAATTTATCACAAGACTTTTAGAAAACTCCTTACTATGAAATTTAATGCTCATACCTTGTTTTAAATCTATTTTTCAAAGGTTCAATAGATTTACCTGAAGGCATTTGCTTCCCTTACACAGTTAGTGCACATGAAGCAATCTAGTTATTTTATTTGATTTTTATAAAGTTTTGTTAAATTTTAATGTGCTTGTATAATTATCCAAAACCTAGATCAAAAAAGGTCTTTGTATGTAAAATGCTCTTTGAATTTTTTATTTATATTCTATAACAAAAAAATACATGGAATTTGTATGTGCTGAACAACTAACCACAGGTTCAGGGAGTTATAATTGGTATTAGAAGGAAGGTCTAGATAACTTTGGTGATTAGATGTTGTCAGAAGAGTATATAACTTTAGCAGTCCTAGATTTTCTTAATTCTGAAGATGAAAATTCATAATTCTTTTAAGTTCGATGAATGAATTGCGAGTGTAGAATTATTTTAAGTGGGAAGAATGTAACATCCCAAAAATTTCTAATTTATTAATAAATTAATTATAATTTAAATAAATCATGTTACAACATATATTTTATAAAACTTAGTTATTTTATTTAATCAAAATAAAATTTATTTATTTTAATTTGTATTATTTTTCAAAAATATCACCATTTTTATACATGATGTATTATTAAAATATTTAATTATGATTTTATAAAAAAACATTGTTTTAAAATATTATGTTTTAATAAGGTTAGAATTTAACATATTAACAGATTTTATAAATGTTGTATCATTTTATTAATTTTATTATTTGTAAAAACATATATAAAATTTTGAATGAAAAAAATTCATATTTGAAATGGAAAACAATTTAAATGAAATATATTACTTTATATATGATATTAAATAAAGATAATAATTGTTATGATTTAAATAAAATAACAATTAGTAAGATTTAAATATAATTTAATATATATTTGAATATGATATTATTATATTTTTGAATTATAAAATTTATATTTAAAATTATAAATATATTATGATAATTATATTATTAATAATATTTATAAATGTTATATATATACAATCATAAATAGTTCTAAAAAACATATTATTTTATGAAATATAATAATTTATTTATGAATCGATGTATTGGTATGAATTAATAAAAAAGTTAAAAAAAAATTAAAAGGGAGGGGGAATCATGTTTTAGGGAGAGGGAGTTGAGTTGAGCTACATCATGGGGGGAGCTGCAACAGTTATCAATGGGAGGAGCCCTAGGTTCTGTAGGAGGCTGAGACCTGATAGATGTCTAAGTCAAAGGCTTTATGAGTTGAGTGAGAAGATCGACTGTTGTTAGAGTCTAATGGATGTATCGACCGAGGGCGTGGATGGAGAGCAGTCACCGGCTAGTGTGCACTAAGCATTTCCAAAAGGGATTCGAACACAGTTTAGTGTTCAAACCTAGCCGGGGGAGTCCGAGCGCTTTTTGACCTTCAAAGGGGTTTCTATCTATTCCTCAAATTCATATCAGAGGTAGGTGTTTTTCTGTTTTATGTTTTAGGTGTCCGAATCTCTTTTAGTTAACTTTTATGTTCGTTATTATATTTTTGATTCCTTCTTCGATCATTTTTTCTATCTAGTTATATTTTGTTTAAGAGTTTTCTATGTTTTTTTGTAGAATACTTAATTTTTTACCTGATATAATTATTTATTTGGGTTAATAGCAATTTTTTTCTTGTTGATTGACTATACAGTTATACTGATTTTTTTTTGTTTGAGATCCAAATGATCATTATGAAGCTTGATTTAATTTATTAGTATTTAACACTAAATTTAATTAATTGTAGCTTGTTTTTTTTAAATTTAAAAATATTTGATTTTTTTCCAGTTGCAACAATGTTTATTTATTTCTCAATCCGAACTTACGCTTACTCAGAAAGAAAATCATATGAACCACAGTAATAGAGAAAAATCTCATTTTCTTATGCTGTATAAAATTATTTTTTAGTGGATTTAGCTATATAAATACTGACTCTTTAAGGATTCCAATTGAAAGAGAGTACTGGGCACTGACTTTATTCTATAAAAAAATATGCACTTTGATTTTCTTTTTGGTTCTTCTGGTGTGTAAAATCCACGATCAAAACTGTTTTAGGTTCGATTTCTTAAGGTAAGAGAATATATTTATTTTTAACAAAATTATGTACAAATGTAAAATTTTTTATAAGGTTTTTATTTTCATAGTTTATAAATTTTAATTCTTCATAATTTCAATTATGTTATTCAGTTTTTTAGAAAATCCCATTTGCAATAGATTTATTTTATTATCATCATTAAATTTATAATTTATAGTTTCATAAGGGGTTGTATTCATTTTATCCAAATTATGTTTTGATATTCTGCTACAAGTTATTTTATCTTTCAAAATTAATTATGGCTATAAATAATTTTATTTTTATGATTTTATTAAGAATTATAATTATGAATTATTACTTAAAATATGTTCTACATGAAAAATAGTCATGAATCTATATTTAAAAATGATATTTTGATTTTATTTATGTATTTATAAAGGCAAGAGATTGATTTTGTTTTTATTTTAAATATTTTAAATTATAATTTATGGTTATGGAAATGGAATTATATTTTTTTCATATAAAAATACAATTACATATATATTTATATATCAAATTTCATGTTTTTATTCAAGCATGTACATATATGTATGTAAAATTTCAAAAAAATAAAGTTAATATTCATAGTATTTAGATTTATGATTAGTATATATATATTAAATTATTTTAATGAATTTACAAATCAATATTCTCTAGGTATATATATATATATAAACCTATTTATCTAGTAATGCATGATTTGGATGTGAAAACAATTCATGTATTAAATTGGATTAATTTCAAATCAAGATCTTGATCATGATGATGTTTGGAATTTATTCAAGGATGAAATGTTTTAATTAAATAAGTTATTTATATAAATTATGTTTTTTATATAATTTTTTTCTTATTCTAAGAAAGAAAAATTATATGTCTATTAATTTATGAGAATAAAAATTTACTATTTCTATCATTTTATGCAAAGAGTTCATGATTTTACAATATTGTTTTGTGTATAAAATGATATTTTCAAATACAAAATTGTTGAAATCAAGTAAATGAGTACTTGATATATTTATTTAAGGATGAATATTTAAATGATAAAGTTGAACAATTTATAAAATGTATTTTATGAGGTAATGAATGAAAGTATGAATACATGGATGTTAATTATTTTTATTAAAAGTCCATGAAAAGGATAATTGACCTGAGTCCTGGATTTATTAATAATTATAAGTGATTTCAAATTAAAGTTCATAATTATAAATATATTTATTTAAAAATTAAATTTTTTATGTGTATTTAATTCATGATCATGTTTCTAAAGAAAAATATACAGTTAAAAATGTATATATATGTAAGGAAAGATAAAAACGTTTTTATAAAAAACCAACACTTGGAAATTTTAAACATGATAGGGATACGGGATAGAAACTGTCCCTTAAGAAAGTGGGTAGACCCAGACAACCTTCAATGTTTCAAGTGGCCCTATGTTTTTGTTTTCAAAAGCTTGCATAATGTTTTTCAAAAAAATATCACTGGATTATTTTTCAATCATTTTCAAAGTATAATTTTTTTGAAGTATTATAATATTTTATATAGAATATTTATAAAGTTATTTATCACTATCCTTTTCTTAAAATCCTTTTTGGGAAATTTAATTCTCATCCCTTTTTTTAAATTTATTTTCTAGAGGGTTATAATATTTTTCTGAAGGTGTTCACTTTGCTTATGGAGTTAGCGCCCATGAATAAATCTAGTTATTTTATTTTATTTTTGTATAATTTTGTTAAATTGTAATTTGTCGTTACAATTCTCTAAACTTAGATAAAAAAAGTTCATGGTATGAAAAATTATCTGCGTATGTTTCTTTTTTATTTTATAAATAAAAACAATAAATGACATTTTTATGCACTAAACCCAAAAGCATGAGTTCAGGTGTTATATATATATGGTTGAATTTAATACCTCCAGTTAAATAATAGAAATTTTTGGGTTGATTTTATGATGTTATCTCATGGTTTTAACCATGTTTTACCATTTTACCCTTACTAGATTGATAAATTTTTATCACTATTACTATTCACAATCAAAAAAATAAAAGGGAACTATTTACCAAATTTGAACATCCTTATTTCAAAAATGGTATCCATTTTTAAATATTAAATCTCTAGAAGTAGTAGAAATCAATTTTAATATAAATACATAAAATATAATGAAAAATAGTTTTTAGAAAAATACGTTTTAAGCTTAAAAATTAACTTATATCAAAATCATGAATATTGTTGATTCAAATTGAATTAAATATATTATTCTAAATCAAATGGATTATGTCACTTTAAGATAAATTATAAAATATAAATACACTTTTAAATTATTATATTTAATTTAAATAAATGGTAATAATTAAAAAAATCAGTATTTTTCACTATTCACTGAAAAAGCAATCATTTCAAAAAAATGAAAATTTTCCCCTATGTGAATTATAATATTACGGTTTAACAATTTTTTTTAATTTTATAAAATAATATTTATAAAATTATTAGAAGTTAATTATAATTTACATGCACAAAATTCTATAAAAATAATTTTTGAAAAAATGCCTTTTTGAAGCATAAAACTACTTTACTAAAAATTGAGCGATTATTTTCTAAGATTAGTCAATAATATTTTTGTTTAGAAGTGAAATTATATATATATATATATATATTTAATAATATGGTTATTAATATTAATACCCTTTAATTCAAAGACAATTCCTTAATAATCACATTTAAATAATATTATTTTAATAATATATCTCAATTCTCTTAAAGATCAGTACTGTATGTTAATAAATAAATCATTATTATTATTATTTTAAAATAAATTTCTTTGGTTTTTCTAAATCACATAGTTATCCAATAAGAAAAACTCATTTACTTTGAAAAAACTTATACAAACACCTTCAAGTTTAACAACGCTTTTAGAATTAAAAATACTATTTCCAATAATAAATATTCACACAAAAAACCTCATTTTAAGCACTTAAACCAATTTCTCAATCAATATATAAGTAAGTAGTTATTTTAAATTTCATTTACACTTTATATCATCAAAAATTTAATTTCTATCATGTATACATCACTTTATACTTAAATATTCCCATAATAAAAATCATTAAAAATCATAATTAATACTTATGATTCATTTAAGTGTGTTTAAATCACTTATAAATGTATTTTAATTTTTAGGAAATTCATTAAAATATATAACCCAATCAAAAATACTTACATAATCAATCAATTAATCCCTAAAAATCCACTATAAATTATCCACTCAAAATATAAAATTATATTTCAATGTTCTGCCCCTTAAAGCTTCAATTAAATATCTAAACATGAATTCTAGTACTTAGTCCCACTTCATTAATTATACTATTAATTATTACACATAGTTATTAAATTAGTTTATTAATTTCTTAATCATTTCAATATTTAACTCATAAAATTTTATAATTTCATCATTGAAACACATTTATAAAACACAAATATCATGTAAAGATTATTGAAAAGATATTCGACATCTTTTGAAATTTTTTCTAAGATAATTAACTCCCATAAATTATTAAATAATAAAAATAAGTGCATAAATAATATACAATCATATGATTAAACACTAATGTAATGCCCCAAACCCAGTTACCCAGAGTCGGTGCATTATTACATAACATTGGCATAATAAAAAAAGATCAAGTCTCAAAAGACCGATTAGTTTAGTAGCCTTGGAATCACTAGATACATTCATAAAGTTTACAATACATCATAAATTGAAAATCTACAATAACATAGTCTCCATAGTCCTCACTCATATCCCCTCAGATTATCCTTGTAGTTCAGTCATAAAATACTTCTTCACATCCAGGGAAAAATAAAACATAGAAAGGGGTGATCTCAGATGCTCAGTAAGGATAATAATATAGTGGAAACTTTCATAAATAAGCACAAACATTTAAGGCAATGTATAACTAAAACAAAAGCCTTTTAAAAATTAAATTCAGCATAATATGTCAGAAATAAAATGAAATAATTTCATTTACTTATTCACATGGATATTCTACTAGTCGAATAATCACATCCCATATCAATAACCACTTTTATATTGATGGAATGCATAATGCCAGACTATCATAACCACATAGTCAAGGACTTGTGCCAATACTAAAAATAAGATTTTGTCAAGGCCTTTTTCTGAGACACTAGTTTGTCTCATGAGACCGACCGATGCATCGAGGAGCTATAGCAGGCTCCACCAGTCACTTATTAAGTCCAATGCATTCCTTATATGAACAGATTAAACAAAACACAAACATTTATATTAAAACTAGCATAAGAAAATTCAGTACTTTATCCATAAACCATTAATGATATAAAAATAACACATCCACAGTCAAACATATCACAAAACCTTCAATACAATATAGAAGTTTTGTATCATAATAAATCAACTTCAAATAATCTTAAAATCTATCAAAGGATGATGACATAGATGAAATCAAAACTATTTGAGAGAAATATCCCTTTTTTTTAAATCATTTTAAATCCAAATAATTAAAACATTTACTTTGAAAATATTCTTATAATATTTTAAGGGAAGCTTAGACAATTTTATAATGGCGGAAATTAGCCGCACCCACTGTATAAGTTAAAAAAGACATTCTTACTTTAATTCTGTCGAAATGGTTAAAAAGGACCTTGTTTGGAAAACGAAAAAAAGATTCCTTTATAAACATATTATAAAAATTCAATAAAAGGTATAAATTAATTTAACCCATAGTATGTAAAATAGTAAGAATGATTTGAAATACATTTTTAATAAATATGGATGTGGATGATAAAGAAGTCCCAGTAGATAATTATGTATAAACAACCTCGGATAATGAAGAGATTGTGAAATAAACCCTTACCTTGTAATTTTCCTTGGATGAGGGTAGGTTAAACTCATGAATAATGGTGAAATAATTTTTATTAAATTATACAAGAATCATATACATTAACATGATATCATATATGATCTTTTAACATTGCTTTGTTAATAATATCTTAGTATTATCGTCATTTTGGGTGTTAACTTACTCATTTTCTTTTATATGTTTTGTTACATAAGTCATGTTTGTTATGGATAGGTTGTATATTATTAATATAAATAATGATATCAATTCCTTAAACATTATTTTTAATCATCAAATGAGAATTATACTTGAATGGATATGATGGGGAATGAATCTCACTGCGTTCGTGGAGACGGTAGTCCGTACGTATGCATGAGAAACAATATCACTTTTTTGATATTAAAATAACATATGATTGGATATTATATCATATATACAGAATCATTATCATGTTATATTTATTATTTACATTAATTACACATCATTATTATACCCATCCAACTAATAATGTATTGAATAACAATTACACCATGACGTGGATACGGTAGGCCGTACGTACGCATGTATGGTGACATGTCATTAAAAGGATTGATAGAATACTTAATATGGTTGTACCATATTTATAATAAAATCAAATTATATAGAAGATACTGGAGTTATTATTCTAGAATAGAAATAACAAATAATGAAGAAGTGGAAGAAGAAAAGAACTTGAAAAAGGGTGGTGAAAACATTACCTCTTCTTCGGGTTCTTTCTTTTGATTTGATCAAAAATGCTCCTTAGGTTAGCTTTATGATCAAACTAAGGCCTCTAGGGTGAATTGAGGTAAGTTTAGAAAATATTTGGGTAGGGGTTGGCTGAGACAAAAGGCTTTGAAGGTGTTAATTAGAGAGAAGGGGGAGTGCCCTTTTATAAGTGGGGTGAGGGACACCTTCAGAAAAGCTAGAAATATTATTTTATAATAAATTCATATTCGGTTTCTAATGGCTCAAAAGTGAATTATTTAAAGGTTAAGTTGGGGATGGGTCTAAATCCTTCCAATCAATATATTTTAGATAGGTTTGGGTAACTATATTAACCTTATCATTTATATTTAACTCTTAGTTAAAAAGTTTGACATTTACCATGTCTCTTTGTATTTTTATATTATATAGTTAATAAACATACTATATACCTCCAAGAGACCCCCAAGTGGTTCATTAAGGATACAAATATCATTATATAAGTCCTTTGTATTAAAAATAGATTTTTAGGAATAGAGTATCAATTAATAATATAATATTTGTTTTAAAAACTCTTTTATGTCAATTTTGACACTATTGGGTATTTTGTTTTTGATAATTTTATAACAACATTATTACTTCTAAAAAAGTGTATATAACCAATCATAATATGTCATATTAACCTATAAAATTAGTGTAATACATAAAAAGTCTAAAATTACATTTATTTTTATATTTATAATATCAATTATTTTAATATTTGACTAATTAGGTAATTACTGCATCACCATTGTGTCAAAAATAAATTAAATTATTTAATGTCTAAAATTTTTAAATAAAATACGATTATGTAGAAAATCTTTTTATATTTATAATGAATATTTATAATAGAATTTATCTTATGTATAACTCTATATTAAAAATGTTTTAGTTATTAAACTTTGATTTTAACTCTTTTAACTCTTCTTTGAATTAAATAATAATAAATGTCCTAATCTAATACAAGTTGACCTAAATGATAATAATTTATTCCTAAGGTTATTATTGGTCGAGAAACACTTGTCCAATAGAATTAGGACATGTGTTAGGGTAATATTAATATCATTTTTACCCTTAATTACCCTATTTACTTTTAACCGTGGTAAATAAAAGTAAAAGTTACTATTCACAAAAAATTATTTTTATCTTATTGAACCAAATTTTACTCCTTGATATTAACCGTTTCTCTCGGATTTTTTAATTTCCACTCACAGAAGTGGTAAAATTATGTTTTTTTTTGTGAATTTCCAAATTTTCTTAGGAGATGGGTAAAAGACGATGAAAATTTCAATAAACTTTTTATATGTCTAAAATTATTATAAACTGACTCCAATGAATTACATTGAACTTATATAGGTATTATGTATCTATTTTGACCTAAATTAAATTTAAATAAAATAAATAATGTTTTAAATAAAAAGTCGGTTTTAACCAACAACTCAGTGTTTTTCACTATTCATCAAAAATTGAAAGTTTTCAGAAAAATACTAAAAATTCACCTTAAGCTAATTTCGATATTCCGAATCCAAAAATGAAGTCCATTTTGAAAGATAAAACTTATAAAATTTCAAAAATTGGGTATTACTATTCATAACGGCCAGTTTGATTGGTTGTGGTGTGTGTTACAACTCGAAGTTGCATACAACACACACTACTGTATTATTCAAAGAGAAGCGTACCGTGGAAGATTGGGGTGTTACACTAAAGTGTTTAAAAAGTCAGTTACCTTACACACAATGGAAAATATAGACTAATAAATAATAATCAATTCCTTCTATAATCCAATAAATATATAAAAGTATCAAATAAAAAATAAGTAGAGAGAATTGGAGATTAACAATAAGAGAACCTTGTTTCCTTCACATAAAATGTTAGTGTTTTTGTAGCTCTTATTGAGATGGATCCAATATCTTTAATGGATCACAATTCCAAGTAAAAATAATGTTTTTTTTCATTTGATGGTAGAGGGTGATAGTGAGAGATTAGAGAGAGTAAATTTCATCAAATGGATACCCTAAAAAAGGAAATTTTATTATTTAACTCAAATTCCACAATAACCTAATGATGGGAATACCCATATTTAAAAAAAAATATGGAACTCAGGTACTCGATAGATTGAATTTTCTAAATAGTAGCTTACCACCCACCCAGTGGGTTTTCTAGAATACCCATACCTTTCCATCCTCTATTAGATACATGGTACCTTACCACCGGGTCCCTAGTGGCCCTTGCTGGATGATTCTTGAAAAACACACCTTAAACCCCCTACCTTATTACTTCATCTAAACCCACTAAAATTAATTCCAAATTGACTGCTGGTATCATAAATCTCCTAAGGGGCTTGCTAGGATTCAAACCATGGTTTTTTGGATGAAGGATTATGGGGATTATTTCTCAAGCACCACCCCAAATTCTTAATTAAAAATAAACCAAAATAAATATAAATACATAAAAAAATTAAATTAAAAAATACGTAAAAATATTGGGTCATTACATGTGTCTTGAATGAGATATTTCACCTAGAGTTGGGAGTTTCTCACAACCTATATATACCCTAGGGGGATGGTATCTATTGGATACTTCTTAGAGATATCTATCAAGCTTATATGGAGGAACATGGATGGAACAGGTCAATATTAAAAAAGTACATGTTCTTAATTTATTTTATTTAGTTAACATGAATGGAAAATTTATGTGGAGTAATTTATTTTGGTTTGTCACGACCTGTCCCCCGGGGCCCGTGCTGTGACTACCCCAAGCCCACCTTCCATAGGCCAGGGGTTGGTGACTAGCACATGAAAGGTGTATCCCTCAAATGGGAAGGAATTTCCTTTAAACATGTACACACACAGACTAGGTACACAACAAAAGTAAACCACATAGTAAAAAAACTGAAGTAAAAGTGTGTACTGAATGTAATGGGGGTCGGAATACAATCCAAAATGAAAGATACAATACAATAGAAAATAGAAAAAAGATACTGAGATCGTCCTACAAGGATCCTACCTGAAGGGGGTAGGTACCACCCATCTCTGTAGCTCTCCACATCAACCATCAGCATTATCCACCATCAGGTCCTAGCTCCCTAATTCTCAGTAAAGGATGCCCATCATCTGCACAAGACACAAAAAGGTGTGGGTGAAGCCCATGTAGGGCTGAGTATAAAAATACCCTGTAGGGACCCTTAGAACCTTGAAGGTATCTTAGAATTCAACAAAGGAAAACGAAAAAGCATGATCTCAATCACAAAGCACAAAGAAAAAGTCTCATCTCAAACCAGATATAAATTAAATACAGAAGTGAAGATGATTAGTTATAAATCTAGTTCATCTTATTCAATCAAATGTTCTACTACTGATCCACATAGTATTTCTCGATACTGATCCACACATGATTTCTAAGTGCTGATCCACACATGATCGCTAGGTGCTGATCCACACAGGATCACTAGGTGTTTATCCACACAAAATCGCTAGGTGCTGGTATACAAAGGATCACTTGGTACTGATCCACACATGATCTTTAGGTGCTACTCCACACAGGATCTCTAGGTACTGATCCACATAGTATCTCCAGGTGATGATCCATACATGATCACTATTCATTCTTCATGTCTTAGCAAGCCACTGGATTCCCATACATAATATGATTGGTCCTGGGAGGATCCAATCCTCAATCCACTGGTCGTAATTAAACCATAACGAAGTCCCACAAATAAGTAACCCATAGATCTATCATGTCAAAAGGGTTCCAACCCAATAGACGACACATCAACCAGACTCCCAGTCTGAGAGTTATTGGCAATTTAGTGCTGAGGGCTAGGTTGGATTAGGGTACGATCCAACACGGACGTACTCTAAATTTCCCAAAAACATAGTTGAAGTATGTAAAAAGGACTATCTCATTCCAAGTATTCCAACACTATAAAAATCTAGTCAAATAGACGTCTGGTTTGTAAGATATAACCTTTTAAGCGTATCTGGGCCGAAGAGGATCGGGTCCGGTCAGGCCGACCCAACCCGCTTGTCCTGGGCCGACCTGACCCGGTTCTGACTCGGACCGACCTGAACCAGCTGGGCCACAGACTGGCGAGGCCCGAACTAGCTAGGATGGGCCGCGACGGCTCGGTCTGCTGGGCAGTGGACTGGCCTAGCCCGCTGGCTTGGCACGGCCCGCGCGAGGGGTAGCGCAACCCCTTCTTTCCGAACGACTCAAAGTGCCATTCATCTCTTCAACTGGAGGCGCCATGTGGTGATGCCTCGCTGTCTTCCAGACCCGTAGGGTGTGGGTCCCCCTCCACCGTAGCTTCAAAGTTGCAACATCTACCTACAGTGCACGACGGCGCGCCGCCCATCCGCCAACGCGGTCTACCGAGAGACGGCCGCTGCCTTCGCCTACCAGTGTCGGTCGCCGGTGTTACGCCAACGGGTCTTTCGCATGCCACCAGGCGATTTCCGATTGTCTATTTCCCCTTCTAAAAGTGCCTATTGGCCTCTCAGGATTCCATCTTTGCTGCATGACTTCCAGTTTCAAGGTTTTTTCAAGTTAATAAAATCCACCCCTGAAGAACGCAACAAAATATCAAGCGGTGGAGGATCCGAGCCTTGTTCGTTTGGCCCACCCCTCCGCATTAGCATTATATCAAACATGGGTAATTAATTCAACATTGATAAACTATATTACTTCCATGATTCATAATTCTTTTCAAGAATGAGGGAAATAAAAATTTTACATGAATTTAATACCAAAACCCCTACATTTTTCTAAAAAAAACAAAACCCCTACCTTGAGATCCGTTGGGTGATGCTCTGATTGTGGTGGGAGAAGAGTCCTTGTTGGATGAAGTTTCTTGAATTCATCAATCCTAGATCATTTCCACCCAAGATTCAGTCCTTTGTTAGTGGAAGATATCATGGTACTTTGCCAGAGGTTCCTTAGAGCCACGTCGAAAACCCCAACCCAAGCCTTAATTAAATAGAGGGGGAAAAGAGGTTAATGCAATGAGATATTAATGAGGTTGATTAATGATTGAATCTCTTAATATCTCAATGGTGCAGTTAAAAACTGAAGAGTCAAGACATTAAATGGATTGACAACCCATCGGTCCCACCACCGCCGCGCAACAGAAGATAGGATAATAAAATATAAATTTTTATGTTATTTTATTATTTCTTTAAAAGTCACAGAAAACTAACTTTTTCACCTGAACAACTACGGTCAAAATTTAAGCCTCCCTTAAGAGAATCCTGACATTATGGATTCAATGGCGCCCTCATATTTTTAATTTGAGCACTGAATCAAAATATAGAAAACACTACTCGCACGTTTATTGAACGTACCTTTACAAAAATTTAAAATTCTATTCCGAGCACACCGGGTCTCAGAATCAAGCACCGTAAATTTTCACAGACTCATAATAATCCCAAATAATTTTTAAAAAATTTATATGGAATTTCCGAGTCTTTACATGAGTAATCATTTGTGTTGTGTCTGTATAATATTTATCCCATACAAATCCCAACAATGTCATCATAACCACTTCTATATTGTTTGTATTGTGATTTTGAATGTATGAAAAAATTGGAAAAATGGGGTTTTCCAAAATAATGATTTTTTTAATAATGATCATAGTTTAGAAAGTTATTCAAACCATGACATGTTTTAATGGGAAAACAGGTATAGTTTTATAAATTTTATAAAAACACATCATGGTTTTTTAAAAATTAGAATGAAAAACTTTCATAAAATATAAAGTATTATAAATATGATAACACTATATTGTGATTTTCAAGAAAAGAGATTATGGTTAGTATTGAAATACGATTTCCATAATATAAAAATTTCAAAGTGGAAATAAACGAATATCATGGTTTTAAAATTATAATTCTTTAAAGTTCTACTGAAAAACAATTAGGAAGAAGAAAATACTATTTTCCATTGATAATAATTTCCATGCGGGAGGAACCTTATTACTATATTAATAATGAAATGGTCATTGTTTTGTGTTTTTATGAAAAATTAGGCCCATTCAAAATCGAAGGGGGAGTGGGGTTTAAACCATAACCAAATAATTTTTTTATTGGTCTTGGTTTAAAGTTGGTTTATATGTTTAAATAATTTATAAAGTGTTTATAAATTGTGATATATGGTTTGATATAAGGTAGTTTGCATTAATTTATTAAATGTTCATAAATTATGATACTAAATATTCATATTTAAATTTCATATTTGGAAATTTATTTAAACCATGAAAATAGAGTTTGGTTGATTTGATCAAATGTTAAAATAAAGTAAAATATATGATATTTATTTTATGTAAATTTTTTTGGGATCACAAATATATTTTAATAAAACTAGAAAATGATGCCCACCAACACTTACAGAAGTTGGAAACAAATAACCAATGAGATTCAGTGCTATGGATATTGAAACATGGGAGAAAAAAAACAAATCACCACATTATAATGCAAAAAATAGTTTAAATGAACACAAAAAAGAATAATCTGAAGAAAATTAATGAAATAAAACAAAGTAAAAAAGAACATCATAAGTTACGTGGACTGGTCATGAAACCTACTCCATAGGGTAATGTTTCTTTTCTTTTGATTAAGGAAATAAGAATGATTATAATGGTAAGGCCAGGTCTCTCATACTAATCACAATTGATCCAACCAACTAAATATAGTAGAGTTTATCCAGTGAAATAGGTAACCCAAACTTTCGATCAATATAGGGGTTTTTTTCATGTAGCTCTTATATTCATAGATATATCTCTATTTAGTCAAAGGTTCCATCAACCTCAACTCACCCAATTGATATACTGTTCACCTCCTATAAATATCATGAATTTTACCTTTTCAATTTCTTTCCATTAACTAAGTCAATGTGGTAATATTTGATGCATCTATCACCTACCAATTTTGGATCAACAAACTTGTAATGAATGGTGATATTGTCATGATTTTATGGTTTTTAAATTCTGATATACCATCATATGAACACTTGGTCCATGGTAACTTCCTCTTTATCATCACCATTTAAAACCTTTAGAATTAGGTAATCAGAATTTATCCTTTCAATGAAACAAATAGCTTGACCAAAAATGGTTTTCATAGCTAATACTAACAATCATCCACTTGAGAATTGTTTTATAGTATTTATCACTAAATCATTCATTAGCTCCAATATAACTCATTTGGTTCCTTAATCTCCCTTTTTATCTTGCATGGTTCCCCCACTATAGTTCAGATCAACCCATCCTAACCAAGGAAAAACACTACCTTAGTAGATCCATGACTATAAACTTTGTCAACATATATTTTGTATTCCAAGATCCTGTTATCTTTCTTATATCCAACACTATGTCCTCCAATAACATTTTGATGAAGTGTTACTTCATCTAAATGATATTTTCCCGTGAATGAAACATAATTTTGTAGATAAGTGAATCAAAATTTATGAATAATAAGATAACATCCCAAAAAGTTGCCTTCTTATTAGATCTTCTATCACCCCTTATCAGCTTTCATCAAATTGACATACTCACCTTGACTGAAAATTCATTTTTTTGATTTTTGAAAAACACTTTTTGGTTAAGTGAGAACCCGTCATTACAAATCACTTTGAGGCTTTGTGAGAACCATCATGACATCACAAGAAAACATTGAGGGGTTGAGCAGAGAACCCTGTCTAGGACTAGACCCACCCAAAAAGAACACCCCAAAAAACACCCCAAAAAACACGCATGACCATCACTTTGTGGCTAAGTGAGTACCAAAACAATCCACCCATGAAAACAACAGCCAAAAAATGGAAACCAAAACCACCAGCACGTATCATGTCAATAATTGAATCCAGAGAGAACTGGCGGGGACCTCCTCAAGCCCGGGCATTCCTGAAGTCGCCCTCTGCAACCTCGTAATGACCCAGGTAGGAGATGATGACCCTGTTATGATCTAGCACCAGCGACCCGTGTAGACCAACCATCACACAGAACCAGCAATGAACCAAGATCAGACCATCATTGCCGGAACCACAAACACCATCCAAAATTGCCATGAATCCTTCGAGCCTAACCAGTATGGGGTCGTGCGCAGAGTAACACTGCAATAAGGGTAGAGGTGGGCCAACTCAAAAGATACCCGAGCCAGGACAAAGAAAACTAGGGAGCCGCGGATCAAACCAGATCCGCAAAAACACAACAGAAACCAGATCCAAACTAGAAAACCACTGCACAAGAACGCGAGATTCCTGCAAACTAAACGAGATAGAAGAATACACCATCGGGGAAGGCAGAGGAAATCCAAAGGGGGGAAGGGACGTCCGGAAGGGCTCTCCAACACGGAAGAGAGGCCATTGGAATGTCGCATGCCACCACATGAGGGAGGCAGATCAGCTGTTGATGCCAGCGGCTTCGCGGCGGCTAGATACTGAGGAAGTTCTACTTCACGTGAACCAGATCCTGATGGGGAACACCACTGCCACTCAGCCACCACCGCGCTGTAACCTAAGGCGCCGACAATCCCAACGAGCTGCTGCGAACCCAAAAGAGAAGGAGATGCCATCGGCACTGAGTTCTCCTGAGGACGCCACCTGCGACCTCGTACTGACCCGAGAGAAGACGATGGACCTAAAAAAAATCGGAGGAGGTTGAACGATGATCTTCGTAGAAAGAGCTCCATAAACCATGCCAGTTCGCAAGACCAAGAGCGATCGACACTCCACGCCACACACAACCTAAGCCCCTACCGCACCGACCACGAAGACCAGGAGGAGGAGAAGGGAGGAGCGTCGCAAGAGGAACCCTAGTCGCCGAGGAAGCTCCCACTATGCTCCACCCCTTACGGGCCCATACATACTCACCTTCAATTATTAAGAGTATTACTACATATTCAAAAATTTATAGCTAGTTGATTTTTTCCCATAAAATGTGAACACATACATGGTGGTGCTTTTCTAAGTGTCCATCTATCCACCAATTTTATAGTTAGTAAAATTTTTCAATGATTCATCTATTCTAAAGAAAAGTTAGAAGTTTCTAGAACCCTTAATGTACTAAATAATCCACTTCACACCCTCCCAATATTCTCTTCTGGGACTTTACATGTATATGATGATAACTCCAATTAATTTTGAAATGTCCAATCAATTTCGAACCATGAAATAAATTATGATTCCAATTGTGGGTGCATATAGTACCTTTTCCATACACTCAACCTCATCTTCTATTCATAGTTAACTATTCTTGATTAATTTTAAGTGTCCAACCAGAAGTGTGGTTACATGTTTCTCCTCACCCATTCTAGATCCCTCCACCACCTTCGGGGTGTGATCTAAATAGCTCAAGTACAGAGTAATATAACCTAATCCTCTCATGATCCTCATCCATAACATCTATTAATCTAAGTCTAGATCCTTCATTGTAAATCTTCTATAAAAATAATTTATCATCTCAATAACCATTTTATTCTATGGGACAACAATAATCCTATAATTAATTTATAATAGTGGGATGATGAAACCCCAATCATCAAAAAACCTCTAGTAACAATAATGGTTATCATTGAATAAGATAAAATTTCACTACGCTATGAATACATTATAATCTTTTATTCCATTTACTTGGCACTTGATTCAAACCATAAAGGATCCATTTTATCCTATAGACAAGGACCCAGTTTTAATGATCCACGAAATTGGTCGACTACTCCATATAGATCTATTCATCTATGTCCACATGAGGAAAATCTATATTCACATGAAACTTTTCTAGATTAAAATTCTATTATAAAATCATAAAAATTATTGTTCGAATATTCATGTGTTTAACTAATATAGAAAAGATCTTCAAGAAATAAAAACATTCCATTTATTAAAACACTTTATGACTAGTCATGCCTTTTAACTTAGTATACCATCTGATTCATCCTTAAAATTATAAACCTATTTATCTTGAAGAAATTTCTTTATAGTAGGATTCTTTGGTTGCTCCCATGTTTTTAAAACATGAAGGGAATCAATTTGATACCTCATAGATAACTCCAACTAATTTGAGTCTTTAAAACTTTTAGCCTCTTCCAAGATCTTGGTCTCTCCATCACCCATGAGTTACTTGTAGTGTATATCACTCCCATACCTCTACACTTAGAACATTTTTATGGTAGATCTTTGTAACTCCCTTTGAAGATCAACTCCTTTCAGTATTTTAACCTATGAAGATGTATCTTATAGAGTAATTTTATCTAAAAATATAACCTTAGATTCTGTAGTGATAGAGATTTTCTGTACATTAGGACTTAGATGCACCATAAAAAACGGACTCTCATCCAATGTATATTTTAGAGAGTATGGTGTTTTTGGTACCAACATACTTCTTAAACTCTCTAAAACATCCATAATTTCTATATATACATTCTATAGAAATTTATTTTCTGATTATACTTTTATCTCATCATAATTATAATCTAAGTTTTGATCCTTTTATAGGATCTCTTCAATAAAGATCACATTTATACTTCTAACAATCTTCCAAAGTTTGTTGTCTCAAATTCAAAAACTAACTATTTATCACCATATTATATAAAGTAACATACTCTATACCTAGGGTCTATATTTTACCTATCCTTATCATTAATGTGGATGTAGGTAATTTTATCAAAGACATTTATATGGGTGAAATTAACCTTCCTTATAGACCAACATGGTTCCATAAGTTCCTAACAAAACAGAGAAGAAAGACTCATATTGATCAAGTATGTACCGTAATTCACTACTTCCACAAATAAAACTTGACGAATCTAATGTGAATTATTATACACATTTATTTTTCAACTAATGTCTGGATTAACCTCTCTAAATCGCTATTATATTATAGAGTACCTAGTATGGTATTCTAAAACCTTATACCCTTCCACCATAAAAATATATAGAAACATCTACTTCCATACTACCTACCATTATTAGACCTCAAGGACTTAAGCATAAAATCGGTCTCCTTTTCTACCATTGATCTATATCATACAAATGTTTTAAAGTTCATAGTCTTGTTATTGAGAAATAAATCCACAATTTATATTTTGTATAATAAATGAATGTCACATGGACCAATAAACCTTCATGAGAATAAACTAGAGATGACCCTCATAAATCAGTACACACCTACTCTAATTTTTTCTTCTTCATTGACTTACCTTTAGTTAATAAGGAAAACTTATATTGATTTCCAAATAAAAATTCATCTTATGTCACACACTATATGCTAATGATTTTTATCATACCTTTAGTAGTAAGGACTTTAATCCCTTTATCACTTAAGTGACTTAGATATCCATTCCATAACTTTTCAAAAGTTACTTCTTCAATATGAATCATACCTTTAGGTACACCCTTTAAGTATAATGTCCCTTCATTCACACACTTTTCTATAACCATAGAGACACATGAAATTATCCAAGAAAAATTTATTAATGTTGTACAAAAACCTTCATCATCTAACTATTCAATGGAAATTAATTTTTTTCCTTAACCCCGAGATGTTCCACATTCCCTCAAACTCCACCATAATCTCATTATTTGTTTGATTTTTTTTAACATTTTCCTATGATTGAGATAAATTGACCATCCAAAATATGAAACTTGTCATTTCTTCTAGTAGTATAGTTGTTCATACATCCTCACGTTGATATTGTGTAAAATGAATCTTTATATTCTATAATTCAAGACTCAAATGAGGTAGAATTAATAAAGATCAAACCAATTTTATCATTTGATATATGGCTTATAGATCCACTTCTAGAAGAGTACCTTAAAAAATTCACTATCTTCCAATTTTAATTATTCCTCAAGTGTCCTTTCCTCACACTATGCTAACACATGGGACCACCTTCTACAAATCTACCCCTGATTCAATTTATCATTCATTTCCTTTTAACACGTCCTTCCTATGTAGTGGAATTCCAACTTTCTTCGTCCCTATAAGAATTACCAGAATATTTAACTATCTCTTTTGAATGATGTTAATCATTCATGATTAGGTATCTGATTCCCATAAACATAAGTTCATTATTTCTTATTGAATTAAAAATTGTGGTAAACATATAATCCCCTAAACTAATATGGGAAGAAAAAAAAACCAAAAAATATACTTTGGATCTTTAAATTTCACCTTTAATTACTCAAACTGGAACCTTATCATGTTGAAGACATTAAGGTGATCATACATTGGTTTAACTTAATAAATACCAATGTCAAACAACTTTTGAACAATGAAAATATTATTCATTGTTTTGGATTCTCAAACATATATGTGAGGTTATTTATATGTTCTGATGTGGTTTTCACTTCCCAGAAATTATAAGCCATGTTCTAGGATAATGAAATCCATATCAACTCAAAATATTTCTGTTACAAGTCCACCCATTCTTCCTCATTCATTGTTTCTGACTTCGTACCTATCAAAGGTAGATCAAGGTCCCTATATAGTATAAAATACTCTATTTGAATTCTAAACAACCTAAAATCCATGTCATAAAAATTCTCCACCCATATATTACCCTCATTAAACATCATTTGATCAGAAATTAATAAAATCCCAATATGTTCTGGAACACATAAGAGGGATTAGGGAATATTTTATTATATTCTCCTATAAAGAATATGGAATAATTATTCTATTTAAATAGATTAAAAAAACTTCACTAAGGTCTAACCATTTGAAAATCCATAAAATCTATGACACCAATTGTTGGGATCATGGATATATTATATAAAAACCATTGGAATATTTATATCATAACTTATAGAAGGTTAAAACCAATAACTGATGTGATGTTGTGTGATAGAGAATTGAACTTGTAACATAAATGCACCCAAGTCACCGTTCAAATATTTCTATCATAAATTATAAAGTATTTATAATTTCTTTATTTATGAAATTTTTATAATTTTTAATCTCATTATAAATAATAAAATATTTATTAACTTAGTTTATTCACTCATTATTATTCATGAAAATAAATATTATATTATTAATAATTGTATGTTTGTGTTCATAGTGATAAAATGTATCTTATAAATTTCATACCATATATATAAGGATTCATATTCTAAGAATGATATAATATTTAGTTATATTGAACCATGAATATGATTTTTTTGTTCGTTATGATCTTAAAAGTAAAGGTTTGTTATGATATATATATATATATATTAAATAATGGGAATGTATTAGAATTGAGGTATATCTTAAATAATTATTCATGGATATTGGGACTTTGGTTCATATAGATCAATGTCTTGGGATATTATTCTTTACATAGAAAAGCAGGGTTGGATACTAATGAGATGAATTTTATCACCAAGTCCTTTTCAGTATTTTCCCCTATTTTCCAAAGGGATTCACTATAGTGCCACAACCATGAGATTAATCTCTCAAGGAGGCCCACTTTAACTTACTAATTCTTCATGTCACTTTTTATTTGGTAAATATAAAATTAGAAATAATTATTTTTATTGTATATATTTTAAAAGGATTGAATCAGTGATTTAATAAATTTTGAATAAATTGAAATATGAACAAAAATTCTCTATAATGAGATGAATAAAAATAAAATGTATTTAGAGATAGTTAATTCAATCCTTAAATGAAATTATATGAATTCCTTTAGTAAAAAATTTAAATATTATTTATAACCACTAAATGAAACTCTCAATACTACGCAAGTGACCATTTTTCACTATTTTTTTTATTGTATGATCAATAAATTCTCTTAAAACCCTCAATAATTCATTGACTGACATACTCTTAAAGATTAATGAGTTATGACAATCCTTAACCAAGAAAACTTTATTACTCACTTACCCAAAATCATCAAGATAAAAATTATTCATTAAATTAACTAGTTCCACCATGTGAAAGGATTGAAGGAATGTAAAATTAACTAATAGTGAAAGAAGTTGGACAAATATTAATAAAAATAAAGATTATTATCACTTATATTCACTATAATATAACATCTTAGAGAATTTTAATGGAAAATAAAATGATTAAGAATCAGTGGATAGGGATTATGAGAAAAAATGGCTTAACCATAGATTGAACCCTGTAGTTAGTTATCCATCACCATGAATAATGAATGTCACTATTTGGTATATTTGTGAAAATAATTTACTGACCAATGTATTTGCTTCAATGTAAGGAGAAATTACAGTGACCAAATTTATGAATAATGGATTAAAAAAAGTTTTAGAATAGGTGATGATGAATGGATCATCAATAATTATGGGTAGTTGGATTACATAATGGTGTTTGTGGGATGATATATCAATAATTACCACCCTAACTCAGTTGGTGGAGGCAAAATTAAAAGGGATAACTTTTGAGTGTTCCAGGAGGTGAACAATGTACTTCTTGAGGGAGTTGAGGTGGTAGGATACTTTAACCAAATAGAGACATATATAAAATGATAGAAGATATGTGGAAGCATTACTGATGTTTATTAGAAGATAGAGTGACTAGTTTCACTAGTTTTACACTATCATATTTAGTGGGGTGGATCATTTGTGATAGATATGATCAATCCATTGTATTCATACTTGTTTTTTAGTCAAAATTAAAGTAATATCCCCATAAAGAGTAGGTATCACGTATGAACAATCTAATATCTTTATTTTTCCTTCATTTTTTCAATTTTTTACATTCTGATCATTCTTTTACATGTGTGTTTAAAATGGATTTTTCATTGTGGTGTAGTTATTTGGGTTCCTTTTTCTTCAAAGTTTTGGTCTATATAATATGGGATTTCATTTGTTCTTGGTTTCTTACTTATATAAGTTTCAATAGAAATATTATATTTGTTTACTAAAAGGTATTTTTCATGAAAATAAATGGTATCATAGATTTAGTTGAGTTTCAAATGTCCAAACCCTAGTTAGTTTTTTTTAAAGATCGATCTTGTAGTATAATTCAACCATTTACTTATAGGTGAATATTTATAAGGAGTTATTGAAACCTATTGTGTGTGAAATAAAATAAAGGGAGTGAATTAATTTTTTATGAAATGGAATAAGATGAGGGTAAATTATTTATAGAGAAATTTAATGAAATAGATTTTGGCTTTTGGTTAATAAATATAAATGATTTTCTACTACATAAGTACCTTGATCCACCATTGATGGGTACCATGTCATAAGTGATGAAAAAGTATGTATGGATAAGTATAGTCAAGAAATAATTGGGGTTGATATAAATTTCATTATCCTAGAATTTGGATTACAATATCCTGGAAGTGAAAACCACATCAAAATTTTTGAACACCCTCACTGGAATATATTAGAATCCAACTACAATGAATAGGGTTTTCTATTTGTAGAAGTTTTTTGACATGATAAAATCGGAAGGTAAAATAGTGTAAAATAACATCAATAACTTCAACTAAATTAGGAGTCTGTTTAAGTCATTAAAGATTAAATTTGGAGATCTTGTGAGGGTGTTTTTTTATAATCATACCTGTTTTATTCATGGGGTATGATGGTTATCATTGAGAGTAATTCAAGCGGTAATACTGGTCTTATATTTTTGGAAAATAGAAACAAAATATTAATTGAATAAATTCATTGGAAAAATATTTTAGAATCTTCTTGTAATTCCTATAGTGTATAAGTAAGGAAAGTTACATAACATAGAAAGTTCATAGAAAAGGGAAGAGAAGGTGAAGTCATGTTAGGATATTCTCGACAGAAAGAGGTCCCATATGTTGGCATTGTAAGAAGAAATTACACATGAGGAAGGATTGAAATGAGCGAAGAGTGAAGTCTAGAATATACACATTCGTAAGTGGATATTTAAATACTCAGTTGAAAGATAAGAATATTCTATTATCAAGTGTCACTATCTCATTTGAGTCTTATGTTATAGATTTTGGAGCATAATTTCACTCAATATTTGAGAGAGAGAGCATAAATAATTATAATACCATAAAATACATCAAGGTTTTTCTTATCAATTATCATGATCTTGAGATTATATGAAAGGGTAAAAAATCTATTAAATAAGTAATGGGAGTATTCTATAGTAGAAGGGTGTAAAAAACCCATAGGGTTTATGGAAAAAACATAATTTTCATTAGAAGGTTATATGATGTAGGTTTTTATACAATATTATTGGATAGTGCATGTAAAATTATATATGGTTACATGGACATGACAAAAGGAGTGAAGGACGTAGAATTATACCTCATGGGTGTACGAAAAGGTATGATACATGCTAGATAAGTAACTTTCATAAATCTATGTCACAACCATCTAGATCACTTAAGTGTGAAAGGGAAGAAAATATTTACCACTAAGGGTATGATGAAGATTAGTAGAATGAAGTATTAAACATTAGAGGATTTTATCCTTTGAAATTGGAAGAATGTGTCCTTCTAAATATAAGTTAAGTCACTAAATAACTAGAAATTATTGCCAGTTCATACTGATATATGGGGTTCAACTTTGGTTTGTTATCACATAGTGCCATTATACTATTTGATTGACAATGTGACATAGAAATTGTTGGTTTATTTATCAAGAATAAGTTCAATGACTTCATAGTAGTCATTTAATAAATATCCATTGTTAAAATCTAGGAAGTGGTAAGTTAAATAATTTTAATATATTATTTTAATTCATTAATTAGATTTCATAGAGTTATATTCATTATAATAATAATAGGTAATATTACAGTCAAAAGGAAAATGATTTATTTCTAAGAAAATTTAGTTTTCATGCATTATATGGTTTTTTTAGAATATTAATTTCTAAATTATAGAATTTGAATTTGATAAAATGTGCTTAATTTTTAGAGATTAGTGTGTTTTCTTGGGAGGTTAGCTTAAGAGTTATGGACACCATCATGAGTTTATAAGTTTAAGTTTGATAATAAGTTCAAAGGAATCAAAAACCCTCTTAATGATTTATGTGATGAGGTTTTAAAGTGATTAATGATATATTTGGAAAATTATTATCAGGTTGAGGAATATGTAACCCTGAGGTTTATCATAAAGCGTTATTTTGGGATAATTTGATTAAACTTTTAGTGATGTATGTTGAACGACATGAGACAACTTTTGAGGTTAAGAAATTATCTAATGTTATGGTTATTGAGGTTTATTAGGATAGAGGTATAATTATTTTTTGAATGATTATTTTTAAATTTTATGTTATTATTGAATTTTTTTAATTAATATATTATTTATTCATATGAAGGATTATACATTTTGGATTTTATCTTACCTCGTGATACCCATTTTAGTATTGGTTAATATCTAAATAAAAGAGTAATATCTTGTTTTTAATTTTTTTATAATATTTTATCCATTATAAGTTGATTTTAGTACTTAAAGAATGAAGAATTCATTATTATTACTCATTATTTAGAGGAAAATACAAGACTATTGTGGAAATTGATAAAAAGATGAAATTATAATTTTCAGGAAAGTATATTTCATTATATTCATATTCTATATGTTAAATCCTTTTAATGTTAAATTAATATTAGACAATTATATTTTATAAACTTATATTCATTATAATAATATTTGGTAATTTTTTATTCAAAAAGATAATGCTTTATTTTTAACCAAATTGAGATTTCATGCATTATTGGGTTTTATTTAAAAGACTCATTCCTAAATTATAGAATTTAATTTTGAAAAAATGAAGTTAATTTTTTTAATTAATCATTTCATAAATTTTTTAGGATGAATTTTTGATAATTTTCTAAAATTTTTTATATTTCAACGAATTGTGAAAATGCTACTTTTTAATGAAAACAATTTTACTTTTAACATATTTAAAAAGTAAAATTATATTTTGGATTAGTTTTAAAATTTAATTATTCAATTTTTATTAATATTGATACAATAAATTTTATTATGATAGACATTATACTTTAATTTTTTATAAAATCATTTTTATACTTAAAAGGCATTTTTCTGAAAAATGGGTTTTCATTGCATTTTGCAATTATAATTTTAAATTAAAATATTCCACTTATGTGAATTGAGTTTGATAAAATATATTCCATATTTGGAATCATAATAATTAATATTGTGTTATAAGTTCAACATAATGTTTTTCCAAATGAATAGTAAAAATAGTAAAAATCTGTTACCATGATTAAGGTTAAAACCGATTTATCGGGGGGTTAAACTAAAGTGATAAGGGTTAGAATGGAAACAAAAAATTGTTTAAAACATATTTTATGACCATATTTAGACACTATCACATATAATAATCTGAAATAGTCCATTATGAAGCCATTTTTCTTGATTAATACATTAATATATTTTAATTTTTAAAAAATTTCAAGTGCATCTTCTATCTCACTTATAAAAGGACACCCCTATTATCTCCACTCCAAACATAAATAGATTTTTTTTGGAAAATAAATACCCATGTAAATTAATAAAATCCATCTAAAAATTTTAGAGGTCTTATTTTTGGAATAATACCAACCTTATAGGCATTAAGGTGTAAAACAAAGGAGGTTGTCTGAAGTAGAGGTATGTATATTAATTGAATGTTTAGTTTTATTTATTCTTTTTTACCTTAAATTATTATTTAACCATGATAAAATAATAACATATATATATTAATTATAATAATTTATTAATATGTTAATGTAATAACCTATATCCACATTTTCTTCCATCAAATTTGAAATAAAACCATCATTTGTATGTACGACATACTCCCGCCTCACAAATCGATGTAATTCATTTTCCATCACAACCTATTATGACTGGTTATAAAGATATATTTAATATAAATATATATTATATTAATTATATAATCATATTTCTATAAATAAAATATATTATTTATTTTATTACCTTTCCATACATTTAAAATGATAACCATGTTCGTGCATACATGTGGATTACCACTATCAGAGAGTGATGTGATTTTTTTTCATACCCACATCACATTATTGATATATATAAAGTATTTAAATAGATATATTATCTTTATGATTTAATAATATATATATAATGATAAAATAATACTTATTTTATTTCATATTTGTTGAAAAATGGAAATGCAACTCATGTATACGTACAACCTACCGCCTCTGTGATTGTAACATGATTCAATTTTATTAATATTAATTCATGGTTGGTTTTAAAATTATAATTAAAGTTTATAAGTGAAACATATTTAATTATTATTATTTCTTATATTTTTTAATAATTAATTATTGGACCCTGGTCAACATACCGAAGTCGTATTGTAACTATGAACCGAACATCTTCCAAACACCAAAAGTGGACTTAATTTATTAAGTCATTAAATATGTACTTAAAATAAATGAAATAAATGGTTTAATTATAGTGAATTAAAGCTATAAAATCTTATTAAAAAAGAAAATAATTTATATATGTTTATTATTTATGGTTTAAAGGATATACATAGAAAGTCTAGGCTTGAGGTAAGGGTTCTCGTCTCAATTTACCATCATTAAGGTATATTTTAATGTTATACACATAATTTATTTTATATGTTGTATATATTTTCCATTTTACATGTTATATATTGAATCCTTCATATCTAATTTTATTTTAAGTTAAAATTTAAATTATTTCATCAAAGGGTATTTTATTTTAAAGTTACCTTATGGTAAGGGGTTTCTTTACTCAATTACCTTCATTGGGTTATATCACTTATTCCTTGATTATATTATGACAAGATTTTGTTTGAAATGAACTTTATTTATTTATTTTGTATTTAAAAATTTTTTGTGCTGATTTAAATTTGTTACACATAATGTCTACATCGATTAATTCTAAATTCAATGATATGATCTTTATAAGGGTTATTCGTCTCAAATTCTCTTCTTTGGTACATAAATTTATGTTATGAGCCTATCTTATTTAATGAGGTTTATATACTACCCCTTTTCATTTTAAATCATGGATATACTTATATTAATTTTATTTAATGTTTTTTTGAATCTATTTATTTCATGGTCTTAATATTCAAACATTAACATACTGGTATGGATTTTTATGTTACAATATCATATTATTTTAGGATTGTCTATGTTCAAAGTTACTTTAAGAGGGATAATTTGCTATTATCTTCTTAGAGAAAATATATATTATTATACATCAGTTAAGAATTTGGTTTAACAATTTAGTTTCAATTTCTACTTTTATTTTTTAAAGAAACATCAAGAAAGTTTTTTGTAAGTGATACAGATCTTGTATCTTATTTTTGATTGATAATATTTCTCTTTAATATCTATATTTTATAAAATGTTTTCAAAATTTTATTTTCTAAACATAAATTATTCTTTGAAGTTGTTTTACATTATCTTTTACCTTTCTTTAAATTTTAGTTAAAATTAAATTTCTTAATGTTTTATAAATGGTCCACTTTTAACTATCTTTACAAAATTTTGAAAAGAATGTTTATTTTTAACATTTATGACTTGAAAATATCTTCACACCACAATGAAAATTATTTTATTTGAGGATTAATTTTTAATTTTATATGGATATTTTTAAGGAAAAATATTTTCATAATATTGTAGAATTTTTTAGTTTTTAAAAGTGATTTTCAAAGTGGAAAGAGTATTTTTCTCAAGAGTGTTTTAATGATCCTTTTATGGTAATTCCATTCACCACCAACAAAAACTATTGATTTTAATTATGCACGAGTAGGGATATATTTTAATAATAACATCCTTATCCTTTATCTATATGTATTATGATTTTTTAAAGGAATTTTCAGGGAACTTGTTTTTTTTAATGGGTAAATCAAGCTCTAAAAGAATAATGGTTATTGTTATGTTGAAAAATAAAAAATTTCATTGGTTATTTTTATGTTATGGTTGTTAGACATTATTTATGATTATGAGTGATGCCTATATAGATAATGATGATGGTTGAGATGGATAAGGATCTCGAATGAATTTGATTAAAGGGATATAGTTAACCAAATATAGGTTTCTCATAAGAGATTATTGGAATTCATCAGGTAGGTTATTCTATTTGTAAAAGTGATTTAAGAGTGATAGGAAAAAAATGTTTCAAGTTAACAAGATGATTTCTTTATAAGTACATAAAGTTATATTGGATCCTTTTATTAAGTATTACTTTCACCTGGCCCATTATTGATGATATATATGACTATTCCCTTATGTTAATGCTTATTTACATGTATCTTGTTTTATGATCCATGTTTTGATGAATATGAATTCTCTTATGAAATTCTCATGAACTTTGATTATATGAACATACCCTTATGATAATCTTATGATCAATTTGACCTTAAATTATTAATGATTATTTTTACTCTTAATATGAATTTGAGATCAATCTTCTTATGTTTCTTTTTTACCAGGTTGTGTAGAAAGGTTTTAAGTATGTTATTCCTAAGAAGGTTAATATATGCGAAGAACTTAATTGTAGATGATGCACATGTTTATGAATCAGTTTTTTATTTTTAAAAGTTTTTACGTAATAGTTTATCATAATTATCTAAAACTCTAATCCAAAAAATGTTCTTGGGTATGTAAGTGATCCAATATCTCAGTTGGATTTTATATGTTTTGAAAGGTTAAAATTAGGTCAAATTTATCAATATCAAATCCAGAAATTTAAATATTTTGTTTTAAAAATGAATCCTAAAGTTAGAGTTTAGGGATGTTATATCCATGGAGGAAAATGATACAAATAGAAATATTAAGTTATTTATGTATGATAATGGCAGGGTGTATAGAAGTAGAAAGTTATATATATTATTTGGGAAGAAGGGAATATAATTTAAGAAGAGAATACTTGGTAGTCTATAACATAACAACGTCATATAGCGGATGAACTAGACATTAGTTAAAAAATCAAGGAGTATGAGAATTAATTACATATTTCTCAATGAATTTTTAGTGAAATTATTAAATTATTTTTCATACTTGATATATAGGTGTCTCTATTATCCATTAGGTTATGAACTACAATAACTCTATTTTTCTAGAAGGAGGGTTTACTTCACCAATAACAAAGTTTATTGTGAAATATCATATATCAATGTTGATTCCAGGAAGAGGGACTAGATGAATTATATATCCTAAACTTGTTACTTTGTGGGATATGATGATGAATATTTTTGTTTTAAGATTTGGGAAAATAACTATCATAAGGCAGTCAGAATTCAATATTTTATTTTCTATAAAGAGATCATCTGGAAGGATCATAACATATTGAATAATTATGATGAGATAAAAATATCATGAGAAGTTTAAGTTCAACTAAATAGACATCAAGAAATTATTTATATTATAGAGAATTCAAGAAGTACATCGATATTAGGAATATCAAAATATCTAGAAGTTATAGATAATGATATTCAATTTTTGATGGTCTTTCTAATACCAAAAGTACTAGATAAATCTAAGACTATAGAGTATTGGGGAATATTATTAGAAGAAATAGAACCGGAAGATACATCTCTAAATGTTTAAATATAAAAGGATATGATCTAAATAGGGAATTATAAAGATCTATTTGGGTTTGGAACCATGTATAAATGTATGAGTGTGAGTTTCACTACATGCTTCTAACAAACGATGGAGAGACTGAGAGCTCGAGAGAGGATAACAATATTGAATAATCAAATCAAAGGGAATTATTTATGAGGGATGAACTTTATTCCCTCCATTTTCTCAAAAAATAGGTTATGATAAAATGGAACACTTGTAAGAAATTCCTTCATAAGAAATGGGTTTTTTGGATGAAGGAGGATTTAGATGGTAAACTGATGTATAAGAAATAACAAATCCTAAAGGGGTTTAAAAAAATAAAAGGTTTGTATTTCTCAGATATCTTTTCATTAATAGACAAACATATGAATATTCAGATGGTACTTAGTATGGTTTCCATAAAAAATTTACATTTAGAAAAATTGGAAGTGAAGACATCATTTCTTCATGGGTACTTAGTTTAAGAGATCTATATGGAGTATCTATATGGTTTCATGAAGAATCATAACTAAGGCCTTGTGTGCTGGATAAAGAGGATAACTTATGATTTTAATCAGGTTCCAAGGTAGTGAAATTAAAATTTCAATTAATTCATAGTTCCATGAATGTTTATCCAGAGTAATGCTGATCTTTTTTTACTAGAAGGTGTGTGATGATAATATTTTCATCATATTACTTCTCTACATTGATGAAATTATTATTGTCAGTCCAGTAAGGGAAATTATTAGTGAGATGAAATTTGATTTATCTATAATATTCAAGATAAATTATCTTAGACCCCCTAAATGATTGTTAGGGATGGGGATTTTGAGAGAGTTAAGTTTTGGTACTCTATACTTGAGCCTATTATATGATTTCTAAAAGGTGGTAGAATTCATTATCATGAGTGATGAAAAACCTGTGGCCACACCCTTTACTAGTAACTTTAAATTGAGAAAGGATAAGCCACTATGGATGGAATATAAGGTAGAGTACATGGAAAATTGTCACTATGCATCAATAGTTAGAAGCCTAATGTATTCCATTGCTTATACTCAACCAAAAATTACATAAGTAGTGATAGTTATTAGTAGGTACATGTTAAATACTGAAAGGGAAAATTGGGAGGCTTTTAAGTGGATTATATGTAACTTTAAGGGTTATAGAATCTTGGAAATTTTCTATTGAATTAATGATTCAATGCAAGTGTTTGCTGACTTTGATTTTGGTGAAGATGAGAACACTTAGAAAAGAACTATAGAGTATGTGTTCAATTTTTACATAACAATAGTGATATGGCTGTCAAATATTTAATTATAAGTATATTTCTCAATAATGGAAGCTAAATATATCACTTTGATGAATTTTCTTATATAATATCTCAAAAAGGGGAAAGATGAGGGGATTTTATTTTTTGATTAATAAAGTGGGATTAACCTAGCCAAACATGTAACATTTTATTCATAGAAGATGAACAATCATATATAGTATCAATTAATCTAAAAGTTTTTAGTGGATAGATTGATGGATATATGTGATATAGAAGGATATTAAAAGCTAATAGATATGTTGAAAAATGGTATATCTTAGGATGTGCTGATATAGTGTCGCACCTCAGTTGGGATAGGTTGACTGAAAGCATGGAGTGGGAAACATGGCTGTTTTAAATAGAGGATAAGGAATGAAAGGAGGTTTATGGGGGGTGATGAAGTAATTGGTAGTAAATCCTATAAAATTATTCTTAAATGGGATATTGTTAGGTTAAGATTTGAAAACCATTTTGACCAACTTATTATTTTTAGTGGAAGGAAAATTTTTGGAAACCTACTTTTTAATGATTTTGGATAGTGATGGTTGAGCGGTAGTGACCATGGTTTAGGTATTCGGATGATGGCACATCAAAATTTACATAGTAGATTATGATGACCAGATAACTAGGAGTTACATGAAAATTGATTGGATAATTGTGTCTATCGATAGATGCATCGATAATTACCAGCTTGACTAAGTCAATAGAACAAATGTGTAAGGGGAAAACTCATGAGAGTTTCAATAGGTTCAAAGTGTATCAGATAAGATAGTTGATACAACGAGATCCTTTAAATGATTAAAGATATAGTTGTGGAGATGAGATATTTCTGGAATCACTCCCTATATTGATTAGAAGTTAGGGAGTCCAGTTTCAATATCCAGACAACACTAAATTGTTGGGGTAGGTAATTTTTGATTAATATGTTGAATCCATTATAATAATCATTGTTTCCTTAATAAAATTAAAGTGTTTCCTCCATGGAGTAGTAATCATGTGAAAAGCCTAAAAATTATATTGTTCTTTTTTTTGTTTTTATTTTATTTATTATATTTTGATTATTATTTTTTGTGTGTGTTCAAATTGGTTTTAATATTGTCATGTAGTGATTTAGGTGTGCTTTTATTCCATGTTTTGGTCTTTATAGTGTGATATTTCATTAGATAATTATTTTTTCATCTATAAGTTTACATGGGAATCTTCTAGTAGCCCACTAGAAGATATACATTATCCCAGTAGCCACAAGAACATAACAATTATGGATAATTGAATAGTGAAAAGAAAAAAACAAAATAGAAAAAGTGAATCCTAAAATTTAACTTCACCTTGAAATAGAATGAAGACAGAATAATATAAAGAAAATACAATAAATTTAATCACAATAAATCCTACATAGATATAATAAACACCTATTAGAGGCTATAACATAATTTTAGGGAATGTTAAATTACTATATTTCACCTTTCTTATCTACATGTAAACCACTAGGTATATTCATTTGATCTTTTGAAATAAATTATAGTAGACATTTTTTTACAACTTATCAGGGTCTCATATGAATTACACTTTTCATGAATCTAATTTTCCAATCAATAGATATATTTTAATAAGAAATTCATAAATCCCAATCCAAGTTTTAGTTTCACTTGAGCTGTGTAGAAAGAAACAAGAAAAATAAAAATTATTGACACTAAAACCGGTGAATGACATAAACCGATCATATATAGATTGGTTTCAATAGTGTTCCATGAATTAAAAATATTTACAATACCAAAAGTTTTAATAGTACCAATTAGGCTCAAAGCTCGAGTCTCTCCATCAAGATTCAAAATCTAATTTTTTTTCTAGATTTGAGTTAGTGTGATCCCCTTAAAACAACATGTACTTATCTTGGTATTTCTTGAAATAAAATTTGAGAAATATCTACTTATACTTGTATATAATGAACCATCTACATGAAACCACAAAAAAATATATAATATATCCAAGATGGATGTAAAAAATGAGTTCACAACTTCTTATTTTCAACAACCATATAATGAATCATAAAACACTATCTACTTGAGTAAGAAAAAATAGGAAGCAACTGACTGAGGAATCATTGAACCTCTTAATTACAGTATTAGTATACTATTAAAAGTGAACATTTATGATATTTTATTATTTTCCTTACTTCCATATCCCACTAGATATGCATTTAAGTAGAAAAAATATTAGGTTTTTATCCTATACAACAAAATATCTAAGATATTTTCACTTTAACATTTTTAATTTGTTCAATATCTTGTCATACACACAACACTGAGTTTAAATGAACCACAATATACTATAGAAATATTATTATTTAATTATGTCATTTATAACCTAGCTGTTGTATTTGTGGGTATGAATTTGAATAACCTCATTATGAAATATATATAGAAATATTTTCCGGATAAAAATTTATCAACAATTACATTATAAATATTTATTAATATTAAATGATAAGAATGAAATCATGTAAGGTTAAGAACAATTAAATATAAAAGTTTTCATTTTTCTATAAAAACCATTCTATCGTATATATTGTATTTTCATTTAAAAGATAAATTTATAAAATTTAGAAATTAGAATTTATAAAAACCATTTCATTTTTTCCAAGAATATGAAAATAATATTAGAGATAATCTTTGAGATTTTTCTGAAAATATTTATTTCAATGTAAATAGTGAAAAATGCCATTTTTTTACAAAAAATTCATTTCTTTTCCTTAAATAAATTAATTTAAAAGAACCATTTTATTTTGGGTTTTCTTATAAGGTAAAATAATATCCCCTTTATTAAAAATAATTAATCTTACTCTATGGGAATCAATATCATAATTTTTTTTGTAATATAATTGTTTTTATTCTTAAAATTGATATTTTTCAAAAAAATTATTTTTCGTTGTGTTTTGTGAAATTTTATTGACATTTATTTCTTACACTTATGGGAATTGAATCTTAGAAAATGGATTAAATCTTTAATAAAAACATGTTCAAATTTGGTAATGTAGTCAATTTCATTTTTAGTCATAACGAATTGTAACTGTGGTAAAAATTTATCACCACAGTAAATGGTAAAATGGGTTAAAAATGATTAAAATATATGGGATAAGGCATAAAAATCAATCCAAAAATAGCCTTTATTTCATTATATGATTATATTTTGACCAAAATTTACCTATATTCTAAAATATGAAAATTTTGTGCCACTTTCCTTTGATTATGACCTTTAGATTATTTTATGTAAAGGATAATTACAAAATCTTACTCTCTTTCTTTTAAAATAGATAATATGTTTTAATTGGTATAAAAATAAGTTATGAATTATTATAAATTGTTATTGTTAAGAAGGTTAAATTGCCTTTATGAATTTAATTTATTTTTAATTTTAAGTGATGGTATAATTATCTTAACCACTTATGAAACACCAACGTAACACTTGTCAAAGTAGTATAAAAATAATGTAAATTATTATAAAAACATTAAAAGTAACCTTTTTTGGATTAATTATGGTGTTCCATGAACTTAATGTATAATTTTTAAGTATTAGTGCAGGTGAAATTTTTTGTACTCTATTTCTTTTATTTTCTTGATGCATTTAAAGTCAAATTATCAGAATTATCATGAAAATGATTTTGAATAATATTTAATGTTTAAAAAATATTTCAAAAATATTTTAAAATCATAAAAATATTATATTTTGTAAAATTAATGGAAAATGTTCTAGAATATCGACCATTTTCAACTTATTATTGAATTTACATTTTATAATTCCATTATTGATCCCTAAAGACTAAGTACTTGTCACCATGGTAATAGTACAATGTGTTAAAAGAGGGGTTGACCAAAGAAATATGGTTTAAAATGACACAAAACACATTATTAAATATAATTGGTTGTTTTTATTTTGATATTAAACTTATAATATTTTAAAATATGAGAATGTGAAGCATCTTAACTTAAGTAATTCATATATTATATAATAAATTTTCATGTATTTACAATTTTTCCACCCACCTCACTTATAAAAGGCCACCTCCATTTCTCACTTATCCACACCAATTGAGAATTTTGGATCAAAAAAGGTCTACCCAAATACCTTACCAACCTTCCTAATCATGACCTAGAGGTATTTTTATCCCAAAAATACTAGCTAAAAAATTATTAAGGTGTAATCCAAAGGAAGATACCCAAAGAAGAGGTAATTTTATTCACCAATCTATTTCAAGTTTCTTTCTTCCATAAAAAATAACAAATACTCAATAATCTTATTAAAAATATAAAATAATTCTATTTAATATACATAAAGGTTTTAATTTTATTAGTAAAAAAATTTTCTATATCCTTTATATCTAATGGAAAATAAAAACATCTCTTGTGCGTATGTATGAATTACTGTCTCTATGAAGTGATGCATTATATTCTTCATCAGTACATATCATTAATGGTTATATAGATATATTTAATGGATATATATTATTTTTATATTATTTTTATTATTATTTAAATATAAAATATTATCATTTTTTTTTACACTCTCACCCGCTTGAAAATGATAACGTCGCTTGTGCGTATAAGTGGAATTCCACCTCCATGAAGTGATGTGATTGGCTGTTCATTTATTCTTTACATGGATGATAATAAGAAGATATTTAATAAATATATATGATTGTTATATTATTATTACAATTTTATAAAGTTTAATTATTATTTAATTTTCTTTTATTCTAATCATTGAAAAATATAAGCATTACACGTTTGTATATATGGACTACAGTCTCTAGAAAGTGATGCAATTTATTTTTCATCACCACTCTATATAGATGGTTAAAAACTTTATATAATGAATAAATAATATATTTATACCATTTATAATATTATATATATGTTTAAAATATTATCATGGTAAAAATATTATAACCACCCAACCAAAACATACAAGAAAAATGAAACAGTTATAAACCAAAAAAATAATTTTAACGTAGAATTATTAATAAATGAGTGATTAGATGTTATAAATTAATAATATTTTATATTATAGGTATTAATGTGTATCTATTATAGATTTATATTAAATTTAAATTTATTATACAAGAGTTTAACAACTCGTATGAATCAAGTCAGGTCCTAAGGTAAGGGTTTCTTATCTCATTTTTATTTACGTGATACATATGCTATATTCACTACTTTTTATTTTATTTTATGTGGTGTATATAATTACCAACAATGTATTTTATGGTTATTTTATTAAATATTACAATATTTAAAAAAATATATAATTTACTATATTTCATGGTGTTTCAATTTAGTGATTACTATAGTCTTATAAGTTTAGGTTATAATCTCATTTATTTTTGGGATTGACCATGTTAAATTTATATTGATGGAAATTATATGATACTTATATTTTAAACCACACATATTTTATTCTTCTGTATGTATTTCATGTTTTTTAGTTTTTTGTACATTTTTTTATCTTTGGTAATAAAAACGATCGAGAAAATGTTTCTAAGAAAATCAAACAACATTTCTCCTTTTAGTTGGGAATATTTTTTCTCAAAGTCCATGAATTTTAAAAAGTTTTCATATAAAGTTATTTTATATAATCCAATGATTGTTTAAATTCTTCTTCAACCATATTTGAATTTATTTTCAATGGTTAAAAAGTGAATTTTTATACTGTCTTCAAAATAGGCTATTTATGATGTTTTACAAAAATCATAAAAGGAATATTCATTTTAATATTTTCTGAATGAATGACCTTTTCCACCATCATGAAAATTATTTTCATCGAAGAATACTGTATAAGTATCCATGGGCATTTTCATAGAAAATATATTTCTAAATATTCTATAAATTTTTTGTTTTTAAATATACTGAAGTAAAATAATATTTTCCAATATTTTCAATAAAATGTTCAAATTCTCTATTAAATATATTTTTAATCTATGTCAACATATTTTTATTTTTCTTATGATATACTAAGGATATTTTCTTTTGATACCATCCACTTCCTTTATCTGGATGGATTATGATAATAACGGTTTAAGAATTTTTTATGAAACCTATTTTTTTTTCACGAGTCGATTAAGCTCTGATGAAATACTGATTGTTTTTAAGATAACATAAACTTCATTTATATAGATGTATTGTGATTATGTGATGATAAAATATTGAGGAAACTGATTTATTTTTTATAGGTTTCTCTATGATGAAATGATGAATGAAATGATGAATGTTTTTATGAATTTATGAAACACGTATGTATGGTTTTAATTATCTGACGGGTAGTCTCAAAATTATATTATCCTATGAAGCATTGGGTAAATATTGATATCCCATGAGATAATATAAAATATAATTGGGATTAAACCCATTTTAGTAAAGGACACTATCCACTTTGTTAGTTATGACATTGATCCTTGACTAAGGAAATGATGGGAATGGGGAGAGAACCCAATACTCTATGAGACTCTATCTACCATGATATATTAACATTGAACCATGACTAAGGAAATAATGGGAATGATAATAAATCCTGATACACTATAGGAATATGTTCAATATTATTATATTGGTATTTATATATGGATAAGGAAATTATTTTCTATGCTTATGTGTATGTAACACCTTGAGATTTTGAATTTTTTTCTCTTAGTTAATACTATATCTAACATCAAGTTTCAACACACCACCTAACTAAAATTATATTTTACATATTAGAAACATATTATAAATAAATTTTAATAATGATAAAATTTTTACTAAGTAAAAATATTTTAATCAATTAAACATCCATATAAAAAAGAATTAATAACACTTAATGTTTTAAAAAATATTTTTTAAAAAATCATTTTTTCATTATATATTTTGTTTTAATTTAAAAGATAAATTTATAGTTTTTAAAATTTGAATTTGGTAAAATGAAGTTAATTGTTGATTTCATCACATCAAAATTATCTTAGCATGAATTTTTGGGATTTTTTAGGAATTTTTAATTTTTAAGTGAATGGTGAAAAATATAGTTTTTTATAAAACCTTTTAATTGATTAAAAATTTATGTATGGATTAAAAAAGTAAATTTTAATGTATTATTTTCAATATAAAAAATATATTTTCAACATAAAAAATATATTTTTAACATAAAAAATATATTTTTTATTTTTATAACTTAAGTGATATTTTATTCCAATTTAAAAATAGTTTTATGTCCCTTATTTTAATTAAATTTTTTTTGGTAGATTTTGTTTTGGATTGATTTTTGAAGTACCCAGATCTGTGTGGAATCAATGAGTGGAGGAGGGGTGAATCAATGATCCCTTTAAAATTTTTACAAATTTATTCTATTCAATTAAACCTCTATAACTAGTTAAAACCTTGATCTATTCTTCTTGTGTCTCTCAATCGTACATAGAATGATGCTGTAAATATAAAGGCACTGAACAAAAGGATATACAAGGTTTTGTTCAAAGTCCTACTCCTTTAAATGTTGGTTATTCTCCCCAACATAGATTCTTCACTCTAATCAGATGAACATTAAAATGGTTGATATAGAGTCACATTGTATCTCTCTTGAGTTCCACAGGAGGTTCTTTATACTACATCTCACAGTGTTACTAGAGTCTCACTGACCTGATCCAAAGTCTCACTAAAGTATTCTTCTCCTGAGTCTCACAGGATACTCCTTGCTCTCAAATCACACGATCAACTTCCTCCTTTGAATGATTTTGATTCACTATAGATTTATATTATTATATTCCCCTATGAGCTTACTCAATCATACATTCCCATATACCTATTCAATAATTTTCAATAGTATTTTGGTTAGGTCAGTTGGCCTTGAGAAATAATTCTTGATAACTTGTATTGATCAGTTTCCTCAGGGCAACAATTCTTAGGAAATTCTTTATTCTTCTGATGAAGACCTAAGCTCACTTAGATGTGTGAAAGTGGTGCACACAACTTCTTAAAGATTATAATATGAAAGAATTATATTCACAATATCAACACTATCTATCTTCTTGGATTCTCAAACACTTTCAACTCAGATAAGATCTTCTTTAATTCTACTCGGCTTCATTCTCAATGAAAATTCACTTCATGCATGAATTTAATAGAATCCAAAACTTTTAATCTTGAATATCTCAATGAATTTTCACACGTTAATGTGATTATACATGATTTAATGCATGTATAATATGTTACTTGTAAACCCGAACACACATTGTTCACTTCAATTTATGGTTTAGGTTCAATGTGTTTGTCTCATGCACTGTCCCCTTAGTTTCTTCACTCAATACACACACACACACAAAATTTATTCTCTAATTTTATGTGTCATTTATGTGTTTAGGGATGTATTCTCTTTAAACTTGAATGGGTGTAGTCCACTATTTGGCTTTTTCTTTCACACTTAGGTGTCTAAAATCATGCACATGATTTTCATGTGCATCATGCATGAATTCTATTATATTCTTTGGACACACGAACTGCCTCTTGTTCTATTATTTATGTGTTTTCATGCATTCAAACTTTCCACATTTTGTTTTCTATTCTTTATGCACACACAACCTTGGGATTATTTAAATCATTCATATAAATTCATAAAACCATGTATTACCCTTCAACATATAATATCCTTCTTCACTAAACACAAACCCCTATAAAAACATATATGTATATCATATAGATAATAGAGTGTTCTCACTCTCTTCATGAAATTGAGGGGGATCATGGGTCATTCTTTTTTGTGAAAACCAAGGTGTTTCATGGTTCATATGCCTTCACAAAGAAGAGAAAAGGTGAGCGTGCACTAATTATGTTTCTACAGGGTAACCTCCATGAAGCACAATGACGGTTGTTAAACCAGTCACATATACTCGATTTCCTTCACAGAGAGGGTGAGATTTATCTTCTTCATGAGGCACATCAAGAGTGAATAGAACTTGTTGAAGTCTTGAGAGACCTCTACACATTCTTTGCAAACTAGGAATGGAGATTCTCTGTTTTATGAGAAACGAGATCTCTCAGGTTTGTAAATGGAAGTAGCGTTCCTCAGCTCAGAGCTTCTCTATTTATAGGAGAAAATAATATCTTTTATGCGTTAACAACAATCATGATATTCTCTTGAAATCCTTTTAACAACCAATATCTTTGGCTTCAAATACTTTAAAAACCACGTAATATATATGATGAGATATATGGTTGTTTACTTTTTGAATGCATGGATTTCCGAGTCACATGCATGCATTTGAAGATTGCATAAAATATCCATTCAAAACGATGCTCGAATCATCCATGAAGATCAGATGAATGGAGAGGCCTCAACAACTTCATTTTCTCTTGGATAATGTGGGTTATTCGTGTTTTTTTGCATGCATACAAATGAAATTGTAGGAATGGTATCATTATGTCCATAAGGACCTCATGAATTATGTGAGATCATCAAGAGAGGCCAAAAAACATGTCACAGAGGTTCGAATTCATCTTCGGCGTACAACGACACCGGGTTGTTTAGAGGTTGAAGACAATGGCTTGGATTCTCATAGGCCATTGGATCAGTTCAAATCGAATAGAGATTGCATGGATTAGATCATGTGATGTGGGATGAGATGTGCTGTCAAGATTTCACACAACATTAGATAGATGACCCTGATTGCATCTATGTTTTTAAAAATACACCCCGCATCGAAACTGATCGCAAATTCTCCATGATTTATAATACTCCTTAATCAATACTCAACTCTGAATTCTCTTCCCCACTTCTCGGTACTACCCCGTACTAGTGTTCTCCTACGGGAATACTCTGTGCCCATTCGCAGCCCTTGGCCCACACTATGCACTGGGTTACCCACATGCGCTCTTGCAAGCTTACACAAGGCCCACTCATGCCTCTTCTAGGTTGACTCTGATGGACTCTCTTGGGTGCAGTCGACCCTATGTACCTCATGTTCCTTGAGTTAAGTCCTCTAGTTATCTTTTATGGTTGACACATATTTTTAATTACCCCCACAAAAATTCTTCTAAGCATACAATTCATGGCAACTTTTTAATTCAAACATCCATGGACACCTCACTAATTCATGAATTGACACCTCTTTAAATTCCAATCCCATGCACCTTTCCTTCTCTTTTCCTCCTATTAAATTTTCTTTTGAAACATGAATCCCAAAGAACTTTCATGAAATTACCCAATGTGAAAACTCTTTTGAAACACATATTAATCATTTAAGATGAATAGAATTTTCTTAAACACTTAATCCAATTTGAAACCAGTGGATGGATCTTCCAAACTCATCATGAAATAAAGTATTGAATGTACTTATTCAAAATTTCTAACAAAGTGTCATTAATTGACATATGTATTAGAACTTTGGACCAGTTCAACAATCATTCGAATTAACAACATGGAGAATTTCCCAAGCATAGAATATAATGCTATAAATCTATAACAATTATCCAAGCATAATTATCTTTGTAAAAACTTCATCAAATTTATAGTAATGAGATATTCTCATCTCATTGATCACCATTTCCAACCAAAAATTATTTACAGTACTTTTCAACTAATACAATTCATAATCAAAGTGGTATCTTTACTGAGTCAATAATATTACTTTAAGAATTACCACTTCAATCATCATCACTACTTTAATCATTACCATTTCATACACATATTGACACATTATTAAAAAAAAATCAACACTATTCCCAACAATCTCCCCTTTTATATTTTTTTGTCAATATATCATAAGCACACTATATAGGATTCAATATGCATGCCTATATTTTCTCCCCTTTATTGGAAATCAAATGAAAAGGGTAAGTGGGGACTATTCAAAAACATGCTCTTCTCCCTTTAAAGAATATCTTCTTGAATATTTCTGAGAGAGGGATGATGTCACATGGTTCAATTATAAAATTTTATTTAGTTAATCAAATATAATGCTACTTGGGCTGAAATGGTGTAGAGAAAAAGAGAGATATTACTAAGGTTTTCAATGTTGTCCATAAAAAACTGTGTATTTGAAATCATGATCAGAATGTGTCAACTCTTATCAAAGGGGTTGAAATTATTAGATTTTTCAATGAATTTATAAATATTGCACATAATTTAATAAAATATTAAAGAGTTCAAATGTAAAGATGAATCTCCCCCTACCATCCCGTCTTTTCATAAATCAAGTACCCCCCCTTAATTGTCATGACAAATACAATTAAGAATAAAGGATGAAAGTGTGATTATAATACCTCAAGTTTCAACTTATAGAGATGATATGAATTTCAATATTTATCTTAAAATAATCCTTGATATCATCTCCTTCATATTTTTTATTCCTCAAGGGCTAAAATCTTTTTGATTTACCCCGGTGGAAAATATCATCAGATAATATTCAAGATATTCACATTGATATTCTTCCACAGTGGAACATCCCATGTATTTATCGAATCATGAATAATTAGTCCAACATGTTGTTCTCCACATTTTTCATTCAATTATCATATTGATAATGACCTTCACCTTTAATTCATTGCAATGTAAGCACTCATATACAAAAAATATAAGGGAATAAGATGAAACACATGTGAACTTCTTAATAAGAGCAACATGTCTGAGACTTTCCTCTCAACCCAAGAAATCATTTCTTGGTAGCTCTAATGTGTCCGGTACTCTTCATGCTGGTGTCTCCTATCCATTTAAAATTTTGATCTTTCATTGTCAGCATATACCCTTTACTTCCATTCACCTTCAACTTGTGTGGATTGTTTGTCCTTACTTCTTCTAATAGTGATGTAGCTTCCATTGGTGCATGTTTTATTAATTTTCAACATCACTATTTGAGCTGGTAAGATAGTTATATATATTTTTGCATTATTTCTAGCCTTCTAGAAACTTACACATAGTACTTTTTAGGCACTTGAGTTTTCATGTGTTGACAAACTATCATGAAATTCAAATTATTCTATATGTGGAATGATTTGTTGTCCCTTTTCTTTTATTTTAGCCAGTACTTCATCTTCATCTTTTTGTAGTTCTCTAGAAACATGCAATTGATTAGGCCAGATAACTAAGAACTCCTTAACATATTATAATTTTGAGCTTCCACATGTATTATGCAAAGCTTCCAAGTTACCTTTATTAGGAAACTTATCAAAATCATCTTCATGAACGTCCTTAATCAATCCATCTTCTCCTAGATTGATTCTACTTATAATTTTAGCTTGATTCCATTCATTGCCATGTATTTTTTACACTAATCCATGGTATTACCTTTCATTCCACAGTAGAAGCATATTTTATTGGTTGATATGACATTCCTGGAATCCATCTTAATCTTCTTCTCGGGAATAGTTTCTTTTATAGTTTTCGTGACCTCATTGTTTTTCATATTCCCAATGGAAGTATTTTAAACTATTGTCCCTTTATTTTTCATTTGTTGTGTACTTTTCTTCTTATTAAAATATGTATGATTCATGGTTGGAATAAACCAACATTCATCATAACTATTACCACTTCTGTTGAAATTATCACAAAAGTCTTCAAGATATTCAAATATGTTCTTGATAGACATATTATTCTTTATCTACATATTATTCTTTATCTTTATATGATGCTTCATTTCTTTACATATACCTTCCCTGAATGTAGGCCTTCCATAATTTTTATATGCTGAAACATTATTCTAAAAAATATTTTCCTGACGCCTAAACTTCCAACAACACCAACATTATCCAATAAATCTCCTTTTTTCATATAGTATTAGTATAACTAGATTCAGTGTATTGTTGTCTCTAGAATTTTCTTTATTTATTTGGGGTATCTATTTGAGAGTTATTATTTTTAATCATTCTAGTATCTACCTTTTAAGTTTTGATGGATGTATCAACATTTTTATCAATCCATATCTTCCCATATTTTATTTTTGAACCTGTAATTTCAGATGAAACTGCATTAGTAAAAAAAAATAACTGGTTTATGGGATACCTTCGTCTTTGAGGATGATTTTGTTTGATTAGAGGATGATCTAATACTCCTTTTGGATCATAGTTCTCAATGAAAGCTTGAGTGATAGTATCTCTTCTTCCAGCTATTTGGGAAGTTCCAGCTTGGGGTGGTTGCTGATTCTTCAATCTCACATCCAACTCTAAACACTTGATGTTGAGGGAGTTATTTTCATCATCAACTGATCTCATCCGACTTTCCCAATTCTTTTTGATCTTTATCATTTTTTCTTAATGAAAATTTTTTAATTCTTGCAATGAAATGTAAATCTCCTTTACCTTGTAAGCTTTTTCTTACAACTGAGCACCTTTGAAAAAAATAGAAACATTTTTCAATTTTTCAAGTTCATGGAAGGATTCTAAAAATAAAATCTCAAATAATTATTTACCACAAATACTTCCTTGAAATTAGTCAGAAACTTCAGTATATATTTCTCTACAAATATAAATTGTTTCTTCTTTTTCTTTCACAAGTTTTGTGAGTGTGTTGGACATACCAAGACTTTTATCTAATGACTCTTCCATGGAATTAGCTTCTTCTTCCAACTGTAATTTTTCTTCTTAAAGAACTTTGAGGCTTGTATAAATATGTCTTCCAAATTCTCTAGGGATATTCTACAGAGGTTCTTTGAGTGTAGACTGAAGATCACTAATTGATTTATCATTATCACAACTTGAACATGCTTCATCAAAAGAGTCATAATAAAGATAATTATTACATGTTGTACCATCCAGATTACCTTTAGTAGAAGGTGTCTCCCCATTACCAGTATTCTTCTTCTTCTTCTTCCTTGAATATTTTTTCTTCCCATACTTTTGAGTCTTGGAAGAAATATCCATTTGAGTTTGCTCACTCATTTCCAGAAATATACTCTTCATACAGACCCCCTTGGATCTTTTTGAGTCAAACTTCGCTTGGATACCAATTTAAGTGCCCATATTAGTTTGGAATCACTTATAGGGGGAGGGGGTTAATTAGCGGTTCCTTTAAACTTATTACAATTTTTTTTATTTTTAATTATACCTCTATGATTGGTTAAATCCCAAATCCAATCTTCTTGTGTCTTTGAACCTTACCTCGAATGATTCTGTAAATATAAAGGCACTAAACACAAGGATTTACAAGGTTCGATTCAAAGACCTACTCCTTGATGTGTTGGTTATTCTCCCTATCACGGATTCTCTATTATAATTGGATGAAAATTTACAACGTTCGATAAAAAGTCACAATGTATCTCTACTTATTCCCATAGGAGGTTATTTATATTGTATCTCGCTGTGTTACTAGAGTCTCACTGGTCTAATCTAGAGTCCTACTAAAGTATTCTTCTCCCAATTTTCATAGGATACTTATTTCTCTCAAATCACACAAGAAACTTCCTACTTGGAATGATTTTGATTCACTGTAGATTGATCTTATGCTCTTCCCCTATAAGCTTGCTGAATCATACATTCCCATGAAACTGTTCAATAATCTTTAACATCCTTTTGGTAAGGTTTGTTAGACTTTATCAAAAATTATAATCACTTGTGTTGATCAGTTGCCTCAGTGAAACAATTCTCGGGTAATTATTTCTTCTTCTGATAAAGACCTAACCTCACTTAGATGTGTAAAAGTGGTTCACACAACTTATTAAATAATATAATATACAAGAATGATCTTTCACAATATCTGTACTATCAATATTTATGGATTCTCAAACACTATCAACTCAGATAAGATCTTCTTTAATTCTACCCAGCATTAGTCTCAATGAAAATTAACATCATGCATGATTTTCATGGCATAAAAAACTTCTTATCTTGGAAAATTTCAATGTCTTTTCACATGTGAATGTGATTATGCATGATTTCATGCATGTATAATATGCTTCTTATAAACCTGAACACACATTGTTCACTTGAGTCAACAGTTTCGGTTCAATGTGTTTGCCTCATGCACTTTCCACTTAGTTTCTTCACTCAATATTCACACACACAATTTATTCTTCAATTTTATGTGTCATGTATGTGTTTATGCATGTATTATATTCAAACTATAGTGGGTTTAGTCCACTATTTGTATTGTTCTTTCAAACTTGGGTTTCTCAAATCATGTTTCATGTGAATCTTGCATGAATTTTATTCTATTATTTGCACACATGCACTTACTATTGTTCTCTTATTCAAGTGTTTTTAGGAATGCACATTGTCCACATCTTTTTTTTCTCTTTTACATTCACACAATTCCTTGGGATTTTGTAAATCGTGAATATGAATGCATGTACCCAAGTTCTTTCCTTCAACATAAATTATCCTTTTTTACTAAACACGAACCCCTAAAAAATAGTATATGTATATCATGTAGATAAGAGTGTGTTATAACTCTCTTCGTGGAACTGAAAAATAGTATATGTATATCATTTAGGTAGGAGGGTGTTATCACAGGTCTTTCTTCTTCTTGTAAACTTAGGAAATTCACAGTTCAGATGTCTTCGTAAAGAACAATAGAGGTTAGCATGCACTAGTTGTGTTCCTATGGAATAACCTCCATGAAGAACAATTAGGGTTGTTAAAGCAGTCATGTGTATGTGATTTTCTGTCATACAAATGGTGTAGTTTCTCTTCTTCGTGCGACACTTCAAGAGTATATAGCAGTTGTTCAAGTACTGCGGGACCTCTACTCGTTCTTTGAAAACATGGAACATAGATTCTTTTTTTAGAAACAATAGATCTCAGGTATATAAATGGATGCAACATTCCTCAGCATAAAGCATCTCTATTTATAGGAGAGGATAATATCTTTTTGCGTATTAACATCCATTGTGATATGCTCTTTAATTCCTTTGAACAACCAAGATATTCAGCTTTAAATATTTTCAAAACCACATAAAATATATTCCAAGATATATGGTTGTTTCCTTTTCAAACACACGAACTTATGAGTCATGTTCATGCATTTGAATATCGTATTCAATCTCTATTAAAAATGAAGCTTGAATCATCCATGAAATTCAGACAAATGGGGAGTCCTCAACAACTTCATTTTCTCTCATCTGATGGGGGTTCTTCATGTTTTTTTGAATGCATGGAAATTCAATTGCATGCATGGTATCATTAAGTCCATATGACCCTCATGCATTAGGTGATATCATCAACGGTGGTCGGAAACATTATCATGAAGGTTCGACTTCATCTCCGGCGTACAACAATGTCAGGTGGTTAGGAGGTCGATGATGATGTCTTGGACTCTCATCAACAATTGGATCATCTCAAATCGGATATATATGGAATGTATTACATTATGTGACACGATATGAGATGTGAAATTAAGATTTCATGTGGGATTAGATGGACGACCATGATTGCGTCCATGTTTTTAAAAAGTTGTCCCACCTTGAAACCGCTCGGGGATTCTCCGCACTTTATAATACTTGGCGCTCGTTACTCGGATCAAAATTATCTTCCCCCCTTCTTAGTACAACCCCATATCGATGTTCTCCTAAAGGAATGCTCTCCACCCATTTGTGGCCCTTGTCCCGCACTATGAACTAGCTCACCCCCGTGTGCTCTAGTGGGCTTACACAAGGCCCACTCATGCCTCTTGTGGGCTAACTCAGCTGGCCGCCCTTGGGCGCAGTTAACCCTGTGTCCCACATGTACCTTGGGTTGTGTCCTCTAGTCAACTTGCATGGTTGGAACATATTTTTATGTAACCCCCATAAAAATGATTCTAAGAATAAAATTCATGGCCACTTTGTAATTCAAACATGCATGGCCTGTCACGACTCGTCCCTTGGGACCTGTTCCATGACTACGCCAAGCCCGCCTTCCATAGGCCAGGGGCTGAAGACTAGCACAAGAAAGGCATATCCTTAAAATAGGAAGGCATTGAATTTTTAACCTATATAGTCACATAGTCCAATAACACAACAAGGAGAAACCATGAAGTAAACTGATATAGTAAAAGTGTGTTGAACGTAAACGGGCCCAAATACAAGACCAACTAAAAAGTAGAAGTACAAATAGAAAGTACAAATACAACCGTAAAGTGAAAATAACTCTTGGATCATCCACCGAGGATCTTACTTGAAGAGTAGGTACAGATCATGATCAGTAGTCCCTGCGTCATGTCACGCCAAATAATCCACCTCTGAGCACCGTTCAGTCCTAGCTCCCTCAGCCTTGATCAATGTTGTCCGTCGTCTACACAAGACACCACAAGGTGAGGGTGTATCCCATGAAGGGGTGAGTATAATGATACTCATTATATACCCCAAGACCCCCATAGCTCTCCCAGAGTTCCACAAATGAAATACCACAAAACAAGACTTCAATCTCAAAGAAAGAAGAAATAAACATCAACACTACTTAGGTATATTCCCATACATATACCAAAGTTATCAATATATACTCATCTCACACATGAGGTAAGAATACCACAAAGTTAACACCATGAAGGTAGAAGTACCACATAGGTAACACCACGAAGATAGAAGTGCCACACAAGTAACACCACGAAGACAACACCACAAATGTAGAAGTACCACACAGGTAACACCATAAAGATAGAAGTACCACATAGGTAACACCACGAATATTGATGTACCACATAGGTAACACCATAAAGATTAATGTACCACACAAGTAACACAGCAAAGACAACACCATGAAGGTAAATTACTCAGCTCACAATCAGGTATAACTTAAGTACAAAAGTACAGATGATTAGTCATAATCTAGATCATCTTATTCACTTAATAAGAATTTCTAATGACTCACATATGATCGATAGGTACTAACCCCCACTGACCCACATAGGATCGGTATGCACTGACCGACACAGGATCGCTGAGTGCTGACCCACACAGGATCTAACAGAAGCTAACCCACATAGGATTGATATATGCTGACCCACATAGGATCAATGTTCTTTATTGATGTTACAACCTGCCATAGGATTCCTCACACCTGGAGCGCTCGAGTTCTGTAGAATCTTCCCCTAAATATATCAGTCATACCTCTACTGGAAATAAGTTCCAAAAATGAGTAACCCAAAGCACCTTCATGTCGTGAGGGTTCCAACGCAACAGATAGTGCGTCAATCAGATGCCTGGTCTGTGGGTTATAAGAATTTTAGTTATGTGGGATTGATTGGATTCAGGTTCGATCCAACCCGGTCGTACTCCAACTATCTTTAAAACTCAAGTGGAGTATACTAAAAAAACCATCTCTCTCCTAAAGTATCAGTTCCATAGATGGTTCATCAAACAGATGTCTGGTTCCCAAGTTATGACCCTTTAAGTGCTTCTGGGTTTGGTTGTGCCCGGGTCCGGTTTGACCCGGTCGGACCAACCTAGCATGATCCAATATGGGCTGACCTGAATCAGTTTGAGTCTATCCCAGCTGGGTGGGGCCATGGCGGTCTCAGTCCGCTAGGTCACGGTCCAGCTAGGCCTGCAAGGGGGGCGCGATGCGGCCAACAAGGGGGCAGCCCGGCCGGCTGGGCGCGCGACCTGGCCATAGGGGGCGCAACCCCTGGGAGACGCGACCCGCTGTCCACCCAAGCTGGAAAAGGGAGGGGGGGGGGGTTCCCCATTCGATAGGCAAAGCTGCAACACCTTTAGAGCTTCCAAGTCACTTGTAGGATTCACTGCGGGTCCCACCATCATGACATTGAAGCCGCGACTCCACCGGCGGCATGTTGGTCACGCCGCCCTCCACTTCCATAGTCGTCTGGTATTTCAGCCACCTCTTTTTACCACCACGGATGATGATCCACAGTCAGTTCCTCCGGTGGCATGGGTGTGCTTCCTTCTTTTTCGCGGCCGACCAGTGTGTCGGCTCTGCCTTCGTTCACCATGGCTTTGGCCATGGCCCCTTTCTCACTGGTGGCATGTGATGGCGTGCCACACCTCCTCCACGACCGTCCTGTGCTGGAGACTCTACTGACTGCCTTGGATTAGTGACATGGCCTCCTATTACAGCGTGCAACGGTGCGCTGCCTCCAGCGTATCCGGACGGTGTCGTTGTGACGATGGTCTTCCACAGAGAAAGCAAGGGTAGAAAGGTAGAAGAGGGTTCATGCTGGGTTCGTTAGGCCCATGCCCTCTGTGTTATCTTGTAATCAACACAAGGGAGGAAAAAGGATTTTACAACTATTGAGATTAAAACCAAAAGTAAACCCTACCTCAAGAATGATGGAGAAACGCCTGCGGTTGAAGAAGTGGGTCGGTGTTTTCCGTCCCCCACAACTAGCCTCTAATGACGTCACTCGATCATCGAACTTCGGTTTGGGGTTTCGGTGTCGCTCGTCATCGGTATCCGAGACCGGCTCCGTCTCCCAAGGGTTTGACATCTTGGAACTTTGTCAGCACTTCTTTGCTTTGTGAAGCAGTGCCGATACCTCTCCCCAAGCTCTATATAAATAGGATAGGGGGAGGGTGAGCAACGTTCGTGGAATTAATGGGGGGATCATTAACTAGGAACCTTCCTAATTCCCCAACATTGCTGTTAGTTAGGATTGAAAGGTCAATCCATTTATTGTCTTGACACGTCACTGGTCCCATGTTTTTACCTGTCTGTTGGAGGAAAAAGAAAGTAAGTAAAATAAAAAAGTTATTTTATTTATTCTTTTAAAAAGTCCAAAATCTAACTTTTTCTCTAGACCTACTATAGTCGAAGTGAAGCCTCCCTTAAGTGTATATTGACTTTGCGGATTCAACAGTTCCCTTGAATTTTTAATCCGAGCACTAGTTCAAAAGTTAGAAAATGCCGCTTGCGTGTTTACTAAATGTACCATAAAAGAAGTTCAGAAATTCATTCCGGGCACACCGGGCCTTGGAATCACGCTACGCCAATTTTCCCAGATTTTTAATAATTATATATAATTAAAAAAATTACATGGAAGAATTTGGGTCTTTACATTCTCCCCACCTTAGGGCTTTTAATCCCCAAAATCCACAACATATACTAAGAAAACAAATGGGGGTATTGAGCATGAATCCGAGCCTCCCACTACCAAGTGCTCTCCGGGTGGTTCCCGTGTTTCTAGAAAACACGCACCAGAGGTATCGACTTCCCATAAAGGACTCACTCATGTAGATCCTCAATCTCTGCTAAAACCTCAGTAAATGTCACCCTATCATCGAAGTCCAGCTCGTCATGGTTGATGATGTGATATGGTTCGTTCATGTATCTACTCAGCTGGGATATGTGGAAGACGTCGTGCACCCTCTTCAACAGTGGTGGATGTGACAAGCAGTATTCCACCTCTCCAATCCTCCGAAGTATCAGAAATTGTCCAATAAATCTCAGTTATAACTTGCCGCCTCGCACAAATCTCTGTAAACCACATCGAGGTGAGACCCGTAAGAAGACATGGTCTCGCTCCACGAACTCCAATGGACTCCACCTCCTGTCCACCTAAGACTTCTATCTACTATGTGAAGTCTTCATCTATTCCTAGATGACTTTAACCTTCTTAGTGGTATCCTATAACAACTCTAGACCCCTAAGTGCCGACTCCCCTGGGTCTGTCTAGCATAAAGGTGATCTGCATGGTCGACCATGCAAGGACTCATACGGTACCATACCAATGGTGGAGTGATAACTATTATTTTATGAGAACACCATCAAGGGAAAGTGATCCTCCCAAATACGACCAAAATCAAGGACGCATGCACGAAGTATTTCCTCCAGTGTTTGAATGGTCCTCTTCGTCTGACCATCCATATGAGGATAAAAGGCGGTGCTTAAACGTAGCTGAGTCCCAAATTCATCCTGTAACCCCTTCCACAACCTAGATATAAAACATGTGTCACGGTTAGAGATGATCGTCGATTTCACCCCATGAATTCGCACAATCTTCTTTATGTAGAGGTCTTTTAATCCCTCTACTGATCCCTACTCTCAGATAGGTAGGATGTGAGATGACTTTGTGAGTCGGTCAATGATCACCCAGATGGAATCATGTCCCATGGAAATACGTGGAATCCCTATCACAAATTACTTGTAAATACCATCCCACTTCCACTTTGGAACCTATAGTGGCTGTGCTAAGGCTGCTGGAACCTGATGCTTGACCTTCACTTGCTGACAAGTGAGGCATCGTGAAACAAAATCTGCTACTACTTTCTTTATCCCTGGGCACTAGTGCTGACACCAAAGGTCCTGGTACATCTTCGCCACATCAGGATTCACTACCATAGTAGACGTATGGAACTCCCTCAACACCTCCTCTCATAGCACCACTGATATCATGGTATATCCTATGAAGAGGATGAAGTGCTCCCCACCTTTAGAAAATCCTTTAGGTTCCTATCATGAGGATATCTGAGCATGTCGAGCCTCACAGTCAATGTACCCAAGCTGCGCCTCCCTGAATCACTGAAGGGGTGGGGTAGTGACTGTCATAGACTGAAGGCAATCTTTTCCATCTCTATCCACAAAGGATATTTGCAATGCGGCTAGCTGCTCTGTTGCCTCACTCAGAAACTGCAGACCGGAACTCTTGCTGAGTGCATCTGCTACCACATTCCCCTTCCCCGGAGTGTAGGCTGTCTTAAAGTCATAGTCTTGGAGGAACTCCATCCATCACCATTGTACCAGGTTCACGTCCTTCTGTGATAAGATATACCTGAGACTCTTGTGACAAGATCATACTGTAAAATGTTCGCCCATCAAGTAATGTCCCCTCATTTTCAGGGAAAATACCACTGCTTATAACTCCAGGTCATGGGTAGCGTAGTTATTCTCATCTTGTCTCAGCTGTCACGAACCATAAGAGATCACCGATTTCTCCTACATCAGGACACATCCAAGTCTGATCCCTGATGCATCACAGTAGACTACATACCCAATGCCCTCTTCTGGTATCATTAAGATGGAGGTTCTCGTCAGTCTCTGCTTAAGCTTCTGAAAACTCTACTGGAATCTCTCCATCCATACAAAGGGTTTTCCCTTCTTCATCAATTCTAATAAGGGTGCTGCAACTCTGGAAAAGACAGGCATGAATATCTGGTACTATCCATATGACCCCATGAAACTCCACACATCGGTCACTCTTTTGGGTGGCTCCCAAGAAAATATAACCTCTATCTACACCGGATCCACTGAAACTCTAGTCTCTGAGATAACATGTCTCAAAAAGTGGACATCTCATATACAGAACTGGCACTTTGCGAGCTTACCATAAATCTGGTACTGTTGGAGTGTATCTTGAACTAACTACAGATGATAGGCATGCTCCTCCTCTGTCACTGAGTATATCAAGATGTCATCAATGAAGACCACCAAAAAAAGATCAAGGTATGGCTGGAAGATCCTGTTCACGAGTCTGATGAACACTGCTAGGGCATTGGTCATGCCAAATGACATAACCAAGAATTCATTGTGGCCATACCGACATTTAAAGGTAGTCTTCTGCACATCCTCATCTCGTAACCTGAGCTGATGATAGCTTGATCTGAGGTCTATCTTCTAAAACCAATGATCTTGCTTCAACTGATCGAAAAGATCATTAATCCTTAGAAGTGGATACTTTTTCTTTACGGTCACCTACTTCAGGCACTGGTATTTTACAAAGAGTCTCAAACCCCCCATATTCATTCTTGGCGAAAAAAATCGGGGTTTCCCATGGAGAAACACTGGGCCTTATGAACCCCTTCTTCTACAAGTCCTCCAACTATACCTGTAACTCCTAAAGCTCCATGGGAGACATCTGATATGCTGGTGTAGATATCGGTGTCGTCCTGGGGTAGAGGTCGATGTAAAAGTCTACCTATCTATGTGGAGGTAGTCCCAGAACATCATCTGGAAAGACATCGACATACTGGTCCACCACTATAGGGTAGCTCAGAATTTCAACATCAATTTCCCCAAGGGTAAGGCGAGCCAACTGATGTGTAATTGGATGCGCCCACCTCTTGGTAAGTCCATCTTGTGCTGAAAATGTTCCCCTCTCACTGGTGAAGGAAAACCTAGTCCCATCCTCACAGAGACACCGCACTTGGAGCCTAAAACAGTCAATCTGAGCATGGACTATGGATAACCAATCTATACCCAAGATGACATCGTAAGGCCTCATCACCACTACTAGAAGATCCCAGCCGAAGCTCTCACCTCCTAGAGTAAGCTCACACTACTGGAACCTGTTTGTAATCATCAAATCATCTTCTATAGAAGTATCTAGCCGTAAGGATCGATCTAATGACTCCACTGGAATCTCAGAGCTCTGAACAAGGGATGTGGTAATAAAAGAGTGACTGGAATCGGTGTCTATAAGTACTGCAGCTAAGGTGGAGTAGACACAGATCGTACCTCTAATCATCTTTGGAGAACTATGGTCATATTCCTTAGCTGCCTGGAGTTGAGATCGTCCCTTTCCACTTACTCCCTGTGGTCAGGGTGGACCACCTGGAGGTGGTGGTGGTAGAACCCCGAAACGCCGCCCACCGCTTGCTGCACGACCAGCTCCTCTGCCACGTCCACCTGCTGCCTACGGACCTCCTCGATCAAACCTCTTCCTCTGCCTTGGCGGTCCCTCGACCGTTTACTATTCCTCCGTATGTCATTCCGGGCAGTCATGAGCCATGTGACCCTACCCACCACACGAGTAACACCGCCTGCTCCCCAAATATCCTCCTCTATCCCGTGAGCCCCTCACCACCAAACCTGTATCTTGAGGTCATCCAACATAAGGTCTGGCCTGCTTGGGCCCCTACATCATCTGTCTAATTCTTGATGCATATGACTTTGCTACCTGACGCCTGATGGTGGCTCTCATCGTCGGTACCTGCTCAACTAGGAAGATACCCACCAAAAGTGCTCACTCTATCACCCCAGACTGCGTCAGAATGCTGAACGATATCATCGATGCTCTGATCTCTCCTCAGAGATGCTGCTCAAAAGTCTGGGCCCTAAAGAAAGGGTCTCATTCCATGTCAGTGGAATAGTGAGAGAGATCAGTGAACCTCGTTGAGTACTAGGCCACAATCATGCTGCCCTATTGTATGTGCAACAGCTCCTGTATACGCACTAAGCGTAGAGTCGCTGGGACGAAACCTTCCATAAAAAGTCCATTGAAGTCCTCCCAAATGAGGGTAACCTCATCATGTATCTGGAGTGTCAGACTCCATCATATCCTAGCTAATGCCTAAAAATATTGACTTCTAGGATCACCATAAGGTCAGCTGGTGTCCCAACCAGGTGAAAACATTGACTATAGCCTCTATCCAGTCCTCAGCTGCCTGTAGGTCCGTCTCACCTCAGAAACATAGAGGCCTCTTCCGCTGAAACTCATGAAACACACTCAGTTGGCATGCACCCTCTACTGGTGGGGCTAGTGGCAATGAATTCCCAATGGGAAGTGTTGCTGTTGGTACACCACTCGAAGGTGCTAACGCCATAACATGGCCCTCCACTGAGGCCTCATCGCTCGGTGGTTCATCATCGCGTACTCTCTCGAGAATACTATATGGCTATATACGTGGTGGAATAATAAAAGAAAACTGGTGCGCCACGATCAATAAGTTATACCTGGTCAACTGACTCAAATAAATCATAAAGAAAACTTTTTGAAAACATGCATAATCAGTGTTTTCATACACTGAGTCAGAAATCAGAATTCTGGGTCCTGGTGTATGGATATTTCGACCGCCGTACCAACCCTGGATTCCTGAAACTAAAAACCACACTTATAACACTTAACACTATTACCACTTTGAAAAGATCAGAGTCCAATTTATTCGGTACAACTGACTCCTCTAATACCATTTTGTCATGACCCATCCCTCAGGGCCTGTTCCGTGACTACCCCAAGCCTACCTTCCATAGGCCAGGGGCTGGAGACTAGTACTGGAAAGGCATATCCCTAAAATGGGAAGACATTTCTTTTTTAATCTGTACATACTCACAGTCCAAGAACACAACAAGGAGCAACCACAAAGTAAACTGCTGTAGTAAAAGTGTGCTGAAAGTAAAGGGGCCAGAATACAAGCCCAATTAAAAAGTACAAGTACAAATGGAAAGTAAAAATACAACTGAAAAGTGAAAAATAGCTTCTGGATCGTTCACCATGGATCCTACATGAAGGGTAGGTACAACTCACGATCAGTAGTCCCTGTGTCACATCATGCCAAATGATCCACCTCCGAGCACTGTTTAGTTCTGGATCCCTCAGCCTCGATCAATGTTGTTCATCGTCTGCACAAGACACAATAAGGTGCAGGAATAACCCATGCATGGGTGAGTATAACGATTCTCAGTAGGGACATCGAGACCCTCTATAGGTCTCCCAGAGTTTCACAAAGGAAATACCACAAAGTAAGACCTCAATCTCAAAGCACGAAGAAATAGACATCAATACTACTTAGGTATATTTCCATACATATACCTAATTTATCAAGATATACTCATATCACACATGAGGGAAGAATACCAAAAAGGTAACACCACAAAGGTATAAGTGCCACACAGGTAACACCACAAAGATAGAAGCACCACATAGGTAACAACATAAAGACCACACCACAAAGGTAGAAGTACCACACATGTAACACCATAGAGATAGAAGTACCACATAGGTAACACCATGAAGATTGATGTACGACATAGGTAACACCAAAACGATTGATGTACCACACAGGTAACACCACGAAGGTAAATAAATCATCTCACAATCAGGTATAACTTTAAATACATAAGTATAGATGATTAATTGTAAGACAGATCATCTTATTCTGTTAAGAATAACTACTATTAACCCATAAAGGATCGATAGGTACTAACCCCCATTGACCCACACATGATCTGATAGAAGATGACCCACACAGTATCTATAGATGCTGACCCACATAGGATTAATGTTCTTTCATCATGTTACAGCCTGCCACAGGATTCCTCGCACCATGTGTGCTCGAGTTCCATAGAATATTCCCCTCAAGATATAGGTCATACCTCAAATACCACTAAGCTCCAAAATGTAGTAACCCAAATGAACTCCATGTTGTAAGGGTTCCAACGTGATAGATAGTGCGTCAATCAGACGTCCGATCTGTGAGTTATAATAATTTTAGTTCTGTGGGCCCGGTTAGATTCAAGTTTGATCCAACACGACCTTACTCAAACTATATTCAAAACTCAATTGGAGTATACCAAAATTACCTTCTTTCTCTAAGGGTCTTAGAACAATAGAAGGTTCATCAAACAGATGATTGGTTCTGAATTTATGACCCTTTAAGTGTTTCTGGGTCCGGTTGGGCCTGGGTCCGGTCCGACCCGGTCAGACCGACCCAACCTTACCCAGTCTAGGCTGACCCACCCAAATCGGGTCGACCTGACCCAGTCTGGGTCTGACCTGGAAAGGATGGGTTGCGGTCTGGCTTGGACCACAAGGGGGGCGTAGCCTGGCCCCCAAGGGGGAGGTCCGTCCTACAAGGGGGCGCGACCCTGCCAGCAAGGGGGCGGTTTGACCCGCAAGGGGGTGACCCGACATGCTGGGCATGCGACATGCTGGGAAGGAAGCCTAGCCATGTGGGGCATAGCCCACGGTCCTTCCAAGCTGGAAGGGGGGGGGGGGGTTCCCATTTGATAGGCGAAGCAGCAACACCTTTGGTGCTTCCAAGTCACCCGCGAGACTCGCTGCAGGTCGTATCGCCGCGACATAGGAGCCACGATTCCACTAGTGGCACATTGGTCATGCTGCCCTATACTTCCATGGCCGACCGGTGTGCCAACCGCTACAGCTGACGAGCCATGATAGGTTCCTCCGGCGGCGCGAGTGCACTTCCTCCTTCCTCACGACCGACTGGTGTGCCGGCCGCTGCATTCATCCATCGCGGATTCTGTCGTGACCCTTTTCTCATCGGTGGTGTGGGATGGCACGCGATGGCGCTCCACAACTACTCCGCGACCGACCAGTGTTGGCTGCTCAGTTTACCACCGCATCCTTCTCTTGCGGTGCGCGATGACGCGCTGCCTCCATCGTAGCCATACAGTGCCGTTGCACTAGCGACCTTCCACGGAGAACGTACGGGTAGCAAGGTAGCGGAGGGTTCAGGATGGGTTTGTTAGGCATGAACCCTCCACGTTATCTTGTAATCAATATGAAGGAGAAAAAAGGATTCTACAACTCTTGTGATTAAAACCAAAATTAAACCCTACCTCAAGAACGATGGAGAAACGCCTATGATTGAGAAAGTGGGTCAGTGTTCGCCGTCCCCCGCGACCGGCCTCTAATGCCATCGCTCGATCGTCAACCTTCAGTTTGGGGTTTTGGTGTCGCTCATCACCACTCACTAGAACTAGCTCCGTCCTATAAGGGTTGATATCTCGACACTTTTCCAGCACTTCGTTTCTTGGTGAAGCAGTGTCGATACCTCTCCCCAAGCTCCATATAAATAGGAGAGGGGGAGGGTGAGCAATGGTCGTGGAATTAATGGGGCGATCATTAATTAAGAACCTTACTAATTCTCTAACATTTCTGTTACTTAGTATTGAAAGGTCAAACCATTTATTTTCTTGACATGTCTATGGTCCCATGTTGCCGCTTGTCCATTGGAGGAAATAGAAAGAAAGTAAAATTACAAAAGATATTTTATTTATTCTTTTAAAAAGTTCGAAAATATAACCTTTTCTCTAGACCTACTACAGTTGAAGTGAATCCTTCCTTAAGTGAATCCCAGCACCGTAGATTCAAAGGTTCCCTCATAATTTTATTCCGAGTATCGGTTCAAAAGTTAGAAAACGCCGCTCGTGCGTTTAATGAACGTACCTAAAAAAAGTTTATAAATTAATTTCAGGAACACCGAGCCTCAGAATCATGTGCCTTAAATTTTTACAAACTCAAAATAATTCTATATAATTAAAAAAAATTACATGAAAAAATCTGGGTGTTTACATGGCCACCTCACAAATTCAGGGATGGCTACCTCTTCAAATGCCCATCCCATGCACCTTTTCTTCTCTTTTCCTCTTATTCAATTTATTTTTTGGAGAATGAATCCCAAATCAATTTCAAGAATTTACACCATGTAAAAACTCTTTTGGAACACCTCTTAATCATTTAATATCAACAAAATTTTCTAAAACACTTCATCAAATCAGAAACTGGTGGATGGATATTCCAAACTCATCATGCAATAATGTATTGCATGGCCTTCTTTAAATGTTGTAAAAAAGTGTCATTCATTGACACATGACTTGGAACTTAGGATCAGTTCAAAAATAATTTAAATTAACAACATGGAGAATTTACCAAGCATGACATCCAATGCTATGAATCCATAACAATTCTCCTGGCATCATTACCTTTGTAAGGACTTCATCAGATTGATAGCAATGAGATATTCTCATCTCATTGATCACTACTACCAACCAAAAATTATTTAAAGTACTTTTAAACTAATATAATCCACAATCAAAGTGGGATCTTTACTGATTCAATAACATTACTTTAAGAATCACCACTTCAATCATCATAACTACTTCAATAATTACATTTCCATAAACATATTGAAAAATTATTGACAACAAATTCAACACTATGCCCAAGAATTTTAAATACACAAAAGTTTTATTTGATTTATAATACCTAGGTAATTTTTATTACCAAGGTTAAAAATTTAATACCTAGGAAAAAGTATATTAGGGTAATGTTTAAAAAGTAAAAAACATTCATTGAATCACTCCAAGTTGTCTCTAAATTGAGTGGTGGAGAGGAGGATATATAGGCTCAATAAAGATATACTCTTAATATTTTACAATTTTGGAATATTTGAACCATGAATTGTAAAATTTAATTATTGAAAAGTAACATGTAGACACAAATCTACCCTTCTCATCACTTATAAAAGGGGAACACTTCCATCTCTTTATGCCTCCATTTTTTACATTGAATTTATTCTTAAAATCCACCATTATACCTACCTTAGAAACTTATCACAATTTATTGATGATTTGGTTCTTTAATATAACCATAACACCTTCAAAATAAATCAGGTTTACAAGAGAAGATTAACTTTTTATGAGATTCAATTGATTTAGTTGTAGTCAGAAATTAAGGTAAGGTGTTCTTTATCTCATATTAAATTTCTTGAGATATATTTTATATTATTCACAATAATATCATTGATATGGTTTGGTTTTTTCCTAATGGATTTATTTTCCCATATCCATGTAATTAATTGGGTTTTAATATCCATATCATTTTATTTATTTAAATGGATTTTGACTCAAAGGATACCAAGGTTGTAAGGGTTTTTGCAACTCAATTTTTCTTCCTTAAGATATAATACTGATTCACCACATTTATCCTTTTGTGGTGTATATATTTTCCATGTATTTTTCTTTATTATTTTCGTTCAATTTATGGGATTTAAAAATCTATCTATCATTCTATCTTATATGGTCTTTCAATTCAAAAGATATCAAATTTGTGAGGGTATTTGTTAACTCAAATCCCTTCATTTACCAATAACTCTTCTTCTTGATCTTTTTTATTCCAATATTAGTTTCTTACACCCTAATATTTTATTTAATCTTACTTTGTATTCCTCTCCATTGAGAATGAATTTTCAATTCAATTTTTTTACCTTGATGAGTATCTTCCCCAAGAAGCATATCATTATTGAGAATAATTTTCATCTTCTTTACTGATGATTTCCTCTCCTTTTCAATATTTTCACTTACTTCCATGGTTACAATTTATAATTTGAAATCTAATTGTGTGTTATATCATGTGACTTTCATAATAATCTTCCCCTCTTTTCAAAATAAGATTTTTTACTCATTTTACGATTTGTTTTTTCAACAAAGGTATTTCAAAATTTTAAAAAATTGGTTTTTATCTTTTTGAAATCAATTGTTTTATCATCCAACCCATATTTATTTTTTATTAACCGTTATATTTTTTAAAGGATATATTAATAAATTTTGTTTTTAAAAGTAATTTTTCTCTAAATTTTTAACTTCACATTTCAAAAATTTTCAGGTCTTTTCAAGGATTATTTTTTGAAGATGCTTTTTAAAAATTAAAGCTTTTAAAATTGTTTTAATATCAAATTTCTGAAATAGTTATATATTTTTGAAGGATTTATTAGTTATATTTCTTTCCAAATATTGATTTTGAAAATTAATTCTTTCCAATTTATCAAAATTTTTATTTTAGAAAATAACTCTTCAAAGTGATTCATAACTTCATCACTTTCACCAAATTTAAAAGCATTATTTAAAAACTCATTTATGATTTCACTACAATTTCCCATTTTTATCTAGAGGAATTGTTTCCATGTAAGTTATGTTTTCACAAACCACACAATAAATGTTCTTATAAAGTAATATTTAGAGGTTATATAATTTTGAGTATCACTAGTTTATATTCTTCTGGTCAATTTTGGTGATACTGTCTAGAGATGCAGTAAACCCCATTTTTATTTTCATGGACTCTTTATGACCTAATAAATGATTGATTTCATGTGGCACACATATGTATGAATGATTGCTGGTTGGGGTCATACATCAGCCTCAAATTGATTGGTTAAGTTTGAAATCACATGAGATAGTAATTCATGGATGTAATGACTATGTTTAAAAAGTCGAGCTTGTTCACATTTTAATGCCTGAAAAAATGGTTTTTTCAAAAAATTCAAGGGAATAATGTGTTTACTAACATTTAATGCATGAAAATAATGAGTTTGTTCACAAATACATGACAATAATGAGTTTTTTCACATTTTAATGCATTGATATAATGATTTTGTTTACGAAGTCATGGGAATAATTATTTTTCTCCCACTTTAATGCATATACATAATATGTTTGTTCATAGTATAATGAGAATAATGAGTTTTATCACATTTTAATGCATGTAAATAATGATTTTATTTAAAAATCCATGTGTATAATGAGTTTTCTGACATTTTAATGGATGTACATAATGAGTTTGTTCATAAAGCCATGGGCATAATGCTTTTTACCATATTTTAATGTGTGAAATTAATGAGTTTGTTCACAATGGCATGGTTATAATGATTTTTTTCACATTTTAATGCATCTAAATAATTAATTTTTTTACAAAGGTGTGGGTATCATGAGTTTTATTATATTTTAATGCATGAAAATGATGATTTGGTTCATAGAGGAATGGTTATAGTTAGTTTTCTCAAATTTTGAAGCATGTAAATAATGAGTTGGTTCAAAAAGTAAAGGGAATAATTATTTTTCTTGCATTATAATGATGGAAAAATTATTTTTTTCCCAAATTCTTGGTCATAATGAGTTTCTTCACATTTTAATTTGTTGACAAAATGATTTCATTCACAAAGGGGTAGGCATAATTTGTTTTCTATCAAGATTTCCTCTGATTATGTGTTTTCTAGCAAGATTTATTATGATTACTATTACACTAAATTTATATGTTGATTTTATTTTTCATACTATGTTAAATTCTAGGTTTATGCCTCATTTATATGATATTATTCAGTTTTATGTTATTTTATTCTTTATAAATTGATTTATGATCTATTCTTTTTAGAGGAGAACATTATAATGTATCTTGATTATGCCTATATGATTATCTTACATTAATTTTTGATATTTTATTGTTATCACTTTTGTTTACTCTTAATGATAATCTAATATCACTCCTTTATTATTTTTCCATCTCCTAAATTATTAAGATGAGTGTAACTTATGACAAGTATAGAAGGAATTATAATGTGACTAGATTATAGAGAAATGTTCACATGTTTTTATAAAATAATTTTCTTATGTAACTAGTCCAAAAATATATTAAACATTATTTTCTTAGGGTTGGGTGATTATTTGTGATATTTAATGATTAACTTATGGAAATGATGTAAAATAAAGATTAGTTTATCTTGGGTTATTATAGTTGGTACGTAAGTAGAATTTAATTATTTTTGAGGATGTTTTTGGTTATTTTGTGGGATTAGGATTAGAGAACATTAGTGAAAACCCTTGGGATAAGTATAAGGGAAATGTTTAAGTATAGGATAAAATCCTCAATTTTTTATAAATAAAATATTATTAGTTTTTTTTGAAATAAAATATTTGTCTCAATACTGGAAGGTAGATGGGTTTGTTCTATAGATACACATAGGGAAAATCACCATGAAAAAGGATTATTGATTATCAAGTCAATCTTTACTCTGGTGCATGATGAGTGGGGATGATAATGTACACCTATCTAGACACTCCTAGGGGACATTATTTGATTAATCAAATTCTATTTGGAATCCATTATGAAATATTTATTATATTATGGAATTAGTTAATGAATATGATAGAACTAAACACTATGAAACCTAGATTAAACCAAGAGTGATTTAGGTAGAATTGAAATCTAATATAATGGATTTGAAGAGTTACACATTTTGACATTAATTTTTGTATAGTTATCTTATGATGTTAATATTTATCACTCATGATTGACTATTTTGGTTTTAAAAATGGTTGGAGCTAGGAGGAATCAAGTTAATAATGGACATGATGAACAATATAGTAATTATTCTAATAAGAAACCAAGGGGGATAGAAGCTGCTGCTGAAAATATTATAGTTATGCTCACCCAACTATGTTGAGTTTGGATTAATAAATTGAGTCATTCTAAACATATGAAAACAAAAAAAAGGGAATGATATTGTTCTATAAAGTATAATAAAGTTTAACTAGTGATATTTTAAAACATCGCTAATTCATTTACAAATGTTTCTAAAAAACATCACCAAATGAGGTGTCACTAATTTAGCGATGCCCCATTTACTGATTTTTTTTGAGAAATGTAAGAAAATAAAAAACACTGAATTAGCGATGTTAATAAACATATTTATTTAGTGACACCTCATTTATCGACGATTATAAAAAACATCAATATTTATTTTTGAAATTTATAATTTTTTAGAAATAAAAATTATAAATTATTACACCTCATTTATGGATGTTTTTAAAAAATGACGATAATTTGTTTTGAATTCATAATTTATTTTGAAATTTATAAGTTTTTTAAGAATAAAAATAAATACACACCTTATCCCCTTCATCCATGATGCCCTCCCACCCCCTCCCTCAATGTTGTGTTGTACATGACACCACATAGCACATTCCCAACCATTATCACTCCATCTTTCCCTCCCATGATCCCACACGCTCCCTCTTGTCCAAGTGCTATTGTGCATGACCCACTACCACATTTCCTCCCATGATCCCAAGCTCCACAGAGAGGGATCACTCGTAGCATCAATATAATTAAATTACCTCCATAAGTCTTTGAACCAACAACTTGTGACACATACATACCATCACACCTATATTTATGTTTAATGTTAAATTGTATTGTGTGATATTTATATAAATATATATAAATAGATTTAAGTATTTAAAAAATTAATATATTATATATATATTTATATATTAATAGACATATTTTAATATACATATGTGTGTGTTTATATTTTATGTTTATATATATATAATCTATATTATATTATATATATATGTTTATATATATATATGTTTATATTAAATATTATATATATATATATATGTTTATATTTTATGCTTATATTTTATATTATATATATGTTTATATTATATATATATATGTATATATAGTTGGGGTTTGGCTTAGTGGTAAGCACCCTGTAATCCTACATGAAAAAATGAGGGTTCAAAACCCATTGGGCATATGGTACTGTAGCATCACTGTAGCATACTATAGCAGTGGTGGCACTGTAGCAGCCGCGATACTGTAGCGGCGACAGGTCACTGTAGCGGCGACAGGTACTGTAGTAGCGGCGGATACTGTTCAAGACGGTAACAATAGATTACTATAGCAGTACTATTCACAGAATGGGGCTTGGGCTAAAAATTTTGGACTACGGGCCATGTAATGGGATAAATGCCCACTGGGCCTTCGTGCTATGTAATGGGTCTCCCTCTACCCAGTTAAAAGAGGTCTTTGCTTTGCTTTAAATAATAAATGAGGCTTCGGCCCCAACCTTTTTAAATATATATATATATATATGTATATATATATATATGCTAATATATATGTGTGTTTATATGTATATGTATGTGTGTGTGTGTATAAATACATATGTGTATGTATACATATATATAATTATAAATATAATTATATAAATATATTATTCACCATGTTTTAAAATACTAGTAAAAATTCCACTAAAATAACCATGTTTTCTTAAAAAAGTTATTAAATTTAAAATATATATGTGTTTTTATATTTTTATATATATATATATATCTATGTGTGTATTTATATATATATATATATATTTATATGTATCTATATGTGTTTATATATATATATATCTAGATATTTGTCTCTATGTTTATATAGTTTTATATATATGTTTATGTATTTTAAAAAATAATATATATATATATATTTTTTTATATATTAATATACATATATGTATGTGTGTGTTTATAATTTAAATTTTAAATTTTATGTTTACATATATATATGTTTATATTTTATATTATATATATATATGTTTACATTTTATGTTTACATTTTATGTGTATTTATATGTTTATATTATATTTGTATATATGTTCATATTTTATATGTTTATATTATATATATATATATATCATATTTTTATATTAATATATATATATATGTTTATATAATATATATGTATACATATATATGTTTATATTTTATAAATGATTGTGGAGGGAGAATATAAAATCTACAAAGAAAATATGCAACACAAACTGATGGAAAGTCGGGGTACTCGAACCCGAGACCTCCTTGACACCCCATAGGGCCACTACCATCGATCTAGGCCTTGGGGATATATATGTATATATATATATATATAAATGTATATATATGTTTATATATGTGCGTGTTTGTATGTATAAATATATGTGTGTATATATATAATTATATAAATAAATATACATATAATTAGCCACATTTTAAAACACTAGTAAAAATGTCACTAAAATAGTCATGTTTTCTAAAAAAATGTAACTAAATTTAAAATATATATGTTATATATATAAATATATATGTGTGTGTGTGTGTGTGTTTATATATATATAAATAAATATATTTATTTATATGTGTGTTATATATATATCTCTGCGTTTATATATATACATACATATATATAAATATATTTTTACATCGATGTGGGGAAATGAGATATATATATATATAGCGATGTTTGTCACAAAACGTCACTAAATGAGGGATTTTTTTCCTTAAATGTTGCTAAATTGGAGTTGTTTTTCAGGAAATGTCTCTAAATTTTAGTTTTTTGTAGTGATAGAAGATCAGGTGAAGAAGTTGATAAAGGAAAAAATATTTAATTTCCTTCATGTTAAAAGTATAAGAAGAAACACCCTGGAGAATGTATCAAAGGAATGTGAAGATGTTTTATCTATGGTAATGGAGAGAATTGAGTAACAAGCTATCGAGGAAATAGGAATAGATTAGTTAACACGATGGAGAAAAATAATCTTCTTTTTAAAGATCCACTAGCAGTTTGATGATTTTAATGTGAGGAATTCGAGAATTATTAAAACTAGTGCACTAATAAATAGAATTAGAATTAAAATTGACACAAAAAATCTCCTAGAACAAGGGAGCAAGGAAATTACTATGAAAATAATACTATTTAAGTGGATATTGATAATTATGGGATGTTAAGTATTCTCCACTCAAGTTTTCTAGATGTCTTATATCATTCATGTTTTTAATAACTATTAAGTATTGAATTATAAATAAAAGACTATTGGTTGTATCATTATTATATCCAAGGTGTATGAATCTCCTTCAAGGTTTGTGGGATTATGATACACCTATGTATTAATAATTCTTCCTTGATGAATTTTCTATTTTCACATAAACACTATATTAATTACAATGATAGGGAAATCAAATTTCAATCCAAACAATTATCATCTATAAATGCAAGTATGATTACGACCTCTCTTATAAGACTAATTCTATTATATGATTCATGATACCTAATCATTATGGATTTTTATCTCAAATTATTTAAGGAAAAATAAATTTTATTATTGACCTATTCAGAGTGATAAAAATATATTTGAGAAGTTTCTTTTTGAAATCACTCTAAAAATTATATCGTGAGTCTTGTTGTAACATCCCAGAAAATTTGATAATAATAAGTTTTAATATTTATTAATATATTTAATTATATGTTAATTATACTTTAAAGGGAATCTATGTTTGATAGTGTACCCGACATGTAATAATGAGTTTCTTTGAAATATTGTGTTGCTCACAAGACTGAGTTATACAAAAAATAATATATTATTAATATCACCATTTTAAGTGGTAGTTATCTCCTAACCTTGGTGTCATTGGGAATATATAGGAATAACTATATTATGTTTATGTATGTTTATTAAATATTTTTACATTCATATAATAAATTGTATAGGCTTAAAATAAGATTCGATCTATTTTTAAGCATAAAAAGATGTATATTTTTTAAAGGTAGTTTTACCACCTTTTAATGGAGAACTCATTTTAAATCCAATTTTTGGAAATTATATTGAATTTATATGTCAAAATAAAATTAATTTTTTAAATCAAAACAAAAATATTAGAATAGTGTTAATTTTAAATATTTTTCTGTGAAGTTTCATTTTTTAATGAATATTGAAAAATAATGAATTTTAATTAAAACTTGCTTTTTTGTATAATTTATTTATTGGGATAAATTATATTCTTAATAGTTTTTAAATTTAAATTAGATTTTTTTTAAATTAACCCAATTTAGGTCATTGTAATCAATCTCACTTCGAAATTGAATATAATAACTTATCAAACTTTCAAAGTTTTTTACTTTAAAAACCGGCTGTCACATCTAATCTACGAGGTTAAATTTAATTTAATTTCTGCCACTTCTATGAATGTAATTTATAAAAATAGATTCCACATTTTTAATAATCATTATTTATAATTTATAACAAGTTGAAATTAGTTTTTAACTAAAAATATTATTAAACTGATTAAAATTATTTATAGCATTTAAGAGACAAATTAGCTTAACAAGGGACTGAACCTTAAACTTAAGGGCCAAAATAACCTATACACTTGTCCAAAATCCATTGGATGGACATATTTTGACCCTATAATCCCATTTATTGAATTTTTTACATTATTAGATCCAATTTCAATAGAAAAAATGTGGGTGGAATTCCCTTCAAAATTTACAAGAGTGCCACCCGTCCTCCACTATAAAAAGACATCCTCTCCTCCCACTTCCTCACACATCTCAAGACACTGTGGATCGAACAATATCTTCCAAAATATCTCCTCAAAATCCCTACTCTCATACTAAAATCTTCAAATTGGGAATAAATCCATCCATTGAATCCCTCTAGTGAAAACCAAAAGGAGTTACCCAAATAAGAGATAACACCCTTCTCATGCTCTTTAATTTTATTTTCATTCTCTTCTTCCTCAAATATTATTATACCACGAATAAATAATAAATTAAGTATCCTTAATATACTGAGATGTTTTTATTTTATGTTTTATACCTACACTTACACACGGTTTCATCTAATGGGTAACAAACATACTATTTATGTGTAGGACGAACTACCACCTCACGAAATAATGATTGCTCATTTTTTTCCTTTACAACATTTCATGGTTGATAATTATGATGAATTTTTTTATATATTTTATATATTATATTTATTGTTTCCTTATGATTTTTTAATTTTTTGTAACTCATACTCTTATACCCTCCATCTTGTGTAAATACGATAACATTATTTATGGAAGTGTGGACTACCGCCTCCTCAAAGCGATGTGATACCTTCACACACTACAGGGAATGAATTGAGGATGATTATGATTAAATATTTTTGACATAAATAACTTCTATATGATATTAATGACACAATTAAATTTCTAAAAATATATCATAAAATTTTATTTAACACTTTTCTACACACTGGAAAAGTGATAACGTTGTTCGTGGACTTGTGGACTAACCCCTCCTTGAAGCGATGTGATTCCTTTTACATCACCAGATATTTATATAAAATTATATATGATTAAACAATATGGTATATGTGACATATTTATCATACTATAAATTAAAAAATTTATTTACCTTATTTCTATAATGATCATTGAGAAATGATAACGTTACTCATGCGTACATACAACCTACTATTTACATGATTGTAATGTTGGTTCATTTTTCATAAAAATATTTCATGATTGGTTTAAAAAGTAAAATTAATGTATATATATGATAGTCATGTCATCATTATTATTCTTTATATGTTTATATAATGAATTATTTTACCATTTTTGACCTACCAAAGTCATTTTTAACACATAAACCAAATATGGTCAAAACACATGACATAAACATAGTTGTTTAAGTAGTTGTTTACAACATGGAAATATGTGAAATAAAATTAATGATAAACATAAAAAGGTTATCAATAAATTAGATAATTAATATAAGTTTATTATTCAAGAAGGTTAATTCACCCAAGACAAGTTGGACCCAAGGTAGGATCTTTTTTCTTAATCTACTTTCATTGATGCATTTATTGATTACATGCACCTTTATTCTTTTATAAGGTGTATATATATCCCATTTGACATTTAGATCCATATATTATCAATTATAATGTCATTTTGTGTTTTTAAATGTAATTATTTCATTTAGATTATGATTTAAATGTTCAATGTGGCATGACATGCTTTGAATGTTCAAAGATGTAATCCTTTTCTCATGAAAATATTATTGATATTATTTTACATATTTATTTATATCAATATAAAAAGGAAAATAAATGACATTTTATGTCCATTTTTATATCTGGATTCATTTACAGGCATCCATGTGTTTAAAATAAAATGAAACCCTTATTTTCCTTTTGTGTATTTATTTACTAAAAATAGGTTTTTAAAATAGATTGATTATTCCAATATCTTGAAATGTATTCTTGTGATTTAAAATGAAATTTTATGAGTGAAATGTATAAAATTGAAATATTTTATGTTTTTTGATTATATAATGATACTTGGAAATTTGAAGGGTGGTTCCATAATAAACCAATGGTGGGTGGTTCTGTGATAAACCAATGATAGGTGGGTCCTTGATATCCCTCTAATGCATTAGGTATGGAAGTAGCCCATATGGATATTCCATTTGTAAGAGTTACATGTATAGAATTAGACCATATGGTTATTCTATTTATAATAGTGACAAGTATAATGATGTTCAATGTTACCTTTTTGTATTTTCTATGCTTTTTATGGGTTTTATAATAATATTGTGATCAGAAAAAAGTATGAAATGAGCTTATTATCAAAAAAAAGTATTTACTACTTATAAAGGTGAAAAATATTACTTCATGTTAATGTTTTTATAAATTTTTAATGATTATAAATGGAATAAAGGTTTACTTATTTTTATCCCTTATTAATATTTTTATGCGCATCCCACATTTTTTAATGTTTTAATTGGATATAAGGATGTGTAAGGGATTATTAAAATTCATGTTGATAGTCATAAAGAGTTTTAACTAAATAGATCATGCTTTATTTTTAAAGTTTTGTCTTATGAGTAAAATGGATACTGTTCGAAAGTTTTTACTTTGTATTTTTCTTATATTTTTGTTCTGTATAAGTTATGGCCTAATTATACAAAAATATAAACCTTAAAAGGTCCTCAATGTGAAAGAAATTAAAATTCTTGACTTAACTCAATATTATTTAATGTTTATGTCCAAGTCTATATAGTTGGTATTTGAGTAAAGGTTTAGATAAATTTAGAGTTTAGGGAAATATTATTAGCATTCCCTTAGAATATTTTACATTATGGTTAAGTTAAAATGATATAGAATTAGAGGATTACCATGTTTCTTCATCTAAATTATGTTTTTTAGAATGGTTTTCCATAAAGGAAACAAGGAAGATGTAATGGGAAATCACCAAGAGAAAAATATCCTTCTGAATTAACAACCTAAGATTCTTGGAATCATAAATGAGTATTTTGTTGTAGTTATGGATCGATTGAATAAATATATAAATGGTGGCGGTGTCCATTAAAGAAATAAACTAGATATACCACATAAGAAATAAAGATAATAGATCATTTTATGCGACAACACACCCCATTATTTAGAGGATCATCTAACACTATGATAACTGAAGGATGGATTAAATACCAAGAAAAGATATTTTATGCCATGGGTTGTTCATATCTCCACAAGGTAAATCTTTCAATTTATCATTTTGAAAGCGAATATGATCAATGGTGGCCAATTGTTAAGAATTTCAGGGAAATTGAAGAGATTGATTCCTTGGAATGGGAGAAATTTAAGAATATTTTCTTTGAGAAATATTTTCCTATGGTTTTTTGTCCTAGGATGAATAAAATTCTTAGAATTTTGACAAAAGGAGGAATATTCAGTGGCTTCATATGAAGAAAAATTCTCTCGACTAGAGTGGTATTTCTGAAATTTTATCTGAGATATTGAAAGAAAGATAAATAAATTTTACTCAGGGTTGAAGCTAATATATAGAATTTAATTGGATTCTCACAAGTTCAAGAGATATGAAGAACTTTTTTGATTCACTAATAAGGTAGAAATGGAGTTTTTTGATGATCATACTTCCCATGGGAACAATAAGAAGAGTTTTAGTTGGTAGGTAATGGGAAATCCTTCATCAAAGAAGTTTGGAGGTAAGAAAAACAAATTATCATATTGTGAGAAGCATGGTAAAAAAAATCTGGGAAAATGAATTTTAAAGTATGGTAAGTGCTTCTGATAAAGTAATATTGGTCATATGGTTAATGATTTAATGGAAGACAATCACACATCCAATGAAAAGACATTGGTAATGAGTTAGGATGTTATGCCAATGTGTTTACAAATTTGATTACCCAGGGTGGAAAACAGAAATATTGAAAGAAATTGGGTGTGGAAAAATCTTTTTATACTACTATAGCTGATGTTAGGTCCTTAAATGAAGTGGTTACATGTTTTTTATTGGTTTATTTAAATTATTCCAACACTCTGTTTGATTCTATATATTCATATTCTTTCATTTATAATAAATTTTCTAAAAAATAATAAATATCACCTCATGAAAGTGAGATATGAATTTGGGTAAAAAATCAGAGTGGTAGTGTTAGAGAAACCAAGATTCATAGGAATATTACTGTTAACATTAGAGGCATGGTATTTCCTGATTTTTTTTGAAATTTCTCATAGTGGAGTTTGATATCATTTTAGGTATGGGTTGAATTTTATTTTATTATGATAAATTAGATTTCAAATACAAGATAGTTTTATTTAATGATTTCATACCTTTTATAACATCTTAAGAAGATAATAAATTGAGTAAATTTGATAGTGAAATTTATCTTACTCATGTTGTTAGAAATAAGGAAACATTTATGATTAGAGACATCCCAGTTGTGAATGAATTCACAGATGTTTTTTATAATGAATTTTCTTGTGTTGTTCTTGATTGGGAAGCTGAATTTATCATTGATGTAGTTCTTGATACTAAGAATATTTCTAAACACCATTATAAAATGGCTCAAGAAGAAAATTTTCAATTGAAAAATTCGTTGCAATAATTACTTCATAAAGGTTTCATTTGACCTAATACTTCATAATGGGATGCTCTTACTTTATTTGTGAAAAAGAAATATGGTTCCATGAGAATTTAAATTTATTTTAGATCCTTTAATGAAATCATCATTAATACAAAGTATCCTTTGCCTAATATCAATTATTTTTTTAATCACATCCAATGAGCTAGGTGTTTTTCAAATATTGATCTAAGGTCCGAGTACCATCAGGTGAAGGAGAAGAAGGATGAAATTCTGAAGGAATCATTTTGAATGATAAATGGAAATTATTATTATTTAGTTATGATATTTGGGTTTTCTAATTCAACCACTATATTTATGAATATTATTAATAGAGTCTCCATCATTTTTAGATTAGTTTGTGGTTATTTTTATAAATTATATTTTGGTATATTATAAAAACCACGAGGAACATGGAAGAAACTTAAGGATTAATTTAAAAACTTTATTATAAAATAAACTATATGGATATTTTTGTAAGATTTAAATTTGGTTGGAAAAATTTCATTCCTTGGACATATTGTTTCTGAATATGGAATAAATGTTGACCCATCTAAAACAAAAGTTGTTGAAGAGTGGCCAAGAACTACCAATGTCACTAAGAGTCATAGTTTTCTTAGATTAATGGGTTTTTTCTGAATGTTTTTTGAAAAAAATTCTCAGTTATCTAGACTTTTTACTAAGTTAATATGAAATGTATTTAGGTTTATCTCGATAGAATAATGCAATGTTTATTTTATGGAACTGAAAAGAATATTGGTGAATTCCCCAGTTCTGGATCTTATTTTAGAAATCATAAATTTATCATCTATAATGATGCTTCATTAAGAGGACTTAGTTGTATCATGATGCAGAATGAAAAATTAATTGCTTAATGATTCACATCAGTTGAAAAATCACGAGTTAAATTACCCTACACATGATTTTTAATTAGTTTTTGTTGTTTTTTCATTAAAAATTTTGAGACACCATTTGTATGGAGTAATGTATGAAATATATACCAATCAAAAAAGTAGAAAATATATATTCACTTAGGAATATTCGAACATGAGACATTGAATATGGATGAAAATAATCAAGTATTATGATTGTACAATTTATTATCACCTTGAAATGAAAATAAGGTGTCTAATGATTTGAGTCAAAAAATTAATGCTACCTTAACCATGTTACTTATGGACAATGAACATTTGGTTAATTATTTAATTAGTATTTTCCTATATGTTTTGGATTTAGGGACATTCTCAGTTTTGTTTCAGGTTTTAGTGTAGTCTATTTTTTTTATGAATAATTAAAGAAACTCAAAAGGTGTATCATTATTTGTAAGAAAAGGTATAATATGTTAAAAATAGCAAGTTTCCTAATTTTAATATTGACTAAGAAGGTGATTTATGATTTGTGAAAATATTATGCATTCCTTTTGATTCACATTTTATGAAAGTGTTATTGACTGACACTTATATTTGTTTGTTTTTTATTCATTCCGGCATCACTATGATGCACAAAGACCTTCAGGAGTATTACTGGTGGGATGAAATGAAAAGAGATATTGATGACTTTACCATGAAGTGTTTTACTTTTCAGTAGTTTAAAGAAGAAATAATGTTTTTGGAGAGGATGCTTTAATGTTTTTCAGTGCTAGAGTGGAAATGGGATAATATATCAATGGATTTCATGGTGGGATTCCCAAATATATCTCAATTTAATAATGCGATTTGGGTTATTATTGATCAATTAACTAAATCTTCACATTTTCTTCACATTTTAGATACAATGTATTTAGATCATTGTTCTATACCGTATCTAAAAGAGATTATGAGGTTACATGGAGTGCCTCTCTCCATTGTATCAGACCATGATCCTAGGTTCACATTCATTTTTTATATAGGATTTCCGAATTCATTGGGTACTCAGTAAAATTTCAGTATATCTTTTCATTATCAATCCGATGGATAGTTTGACTGAATGATTAATACCTTAAAAGATATGCTTCCTTATTTATCAATGGATTACCATGGATGTTGGGATTAAAATCATTATTTATTTGAGTTTTCTTACAACAAATTATTTCATTCCCATATATAGATGACACTTTTTGAGTAATTAGATGGAAAGTGGTGTAAAAAACCAGCTTTTTGTGGTGATGTAAGAGAAAGGAAGTTAATGGGATAAGAGTTGGTAGAGGAAAAAATAGATAAATTTTAGTTGATTTAGTGACACATGAGTATAGCTCAGATAAATAAAAAAGAGTTATCTAGATAAACAGATAAAATATCATTCTTTCGAGGTAGGTGATCATGTCTTTTTGAAAGTTTCTTCATAGAAAAGTGTGATGCATTTTAGTAAGAAGGGGAAGGTGATTCCACTGTTTATTAGACCTTATGAAATCATAGAGAATGTTGGAACAATTTTTTATCAAGTGGAGTTACTTTTGAGTTCATCCTTGGTACAAAAATTATTTCACGGTTCAATTTTAATTAAATATATACTGGACTCATCTTATGTTTTGAGCCATCGAGTAGTTTTGCTAGAAGAGAATATTTATTTTGAGGAACAACCATTAAGATTCTTGACCACATAGAGAAAATGTTGTAGAATAAGGTATTTCATCATGTTATGGTTTTATGAAAAAACCATATGGTTGATGAGGCAACATGAGAATCTATAAATTTTATGAGATAAAAACACCCCCACTTATTTCATAAGTGAATAATTTTTCAAGGATGCAATTTACAAAAGGGTGGAAGGATATAACATCCCAGGTAATTATAGAATAATAAATTTTCATATTTATTAATACTATGGAATAGATAGTAATTTTACCTTAAAAATAATTCTAGGTTTGATAGTGTACCAAGCATGCAATAATTTGTTTCTTTGAAATCTTGTGTTGCACACAAGACTGAGTTATATCAAAAAATAATATATTGTTAATATTACCATTTTTGGTGGCAGTTATCACCATGATGTTGTGCCAGTGGGAATAAAAAAAATAACTATATTTTTTTTACACATTTTTATTAAATAATTTTATATTCATACATTAAATTTGAGAGGATTAAAATAACAATCGATCTATTTTTAAGAATAAAAAGATATATATTTTTAAAAGGTAGTTTTACCGCCATTTAATGGAGAACCCATTTTAAATAATTTTTTTGGAACTTTTATTGATTTTATATGTCAAAATAAACTTCTTTTTAAAATTAAAACATAAAAATTAGGTTATTCTGAATTTTTGGATTTTTTATGTGCATTTTGATTTTCAATGAATATTAAAAAATAATGAATTTTAATTAAAAACTATTTTTTTATCTTATTTATTTATAGGGATACATTATATTTTTAAATGAATTTAAAGATTAATTAGATTATTTTTTTATATATTAACTTAATTTAGGTCATTGGAATCAATTTCACTTTGAAATCGAATATAAAAACTTAGCAATCTTTCGAATGTTTTTACTTTAAAAACCCACTGTCACCTCCCGTCGATGGGGTTAAATTTAAATCAATTTCTATCACTTATATGATTGGAATTTAGAAATATGGATTCCATATTTTTAATCAGAATAATTTATAATTTCTAATAAGGTAAACTAAGTTTTGTACCAAAATTATTAGTGAAAGTGATTACAATTAATTACAACGATTAAGAGAAAAAATTGCTTAACAAGGGACTAAACCTGAAACTTAAGGGAAAAAATTACCTATAAACTTTTCCAAAATACATTGGATGGCCATGTTTAATTCTTATAATCCTATTAATATATTTTTTCCATTTTTGGATCCACTTACAATGGAGAAAACGTGGGTGTAATTCCCTTTTCCATAATTTACAAGAGTACAATTCCTCCACTATAAAAACGACTCCTCTCCTCGCACTTCCTCACACCTATAAAGTCACTTTTGCCCAAACAATATCTTGAAAAATAGATAATAAAAATCCCTACCCTAATCATATAAGCCTAACCTTGGGAATAAATCCATCCAAGTAATCTCTTTGGTGCAAACCAATAGGATTTACCCAAATAAGAGGTAACACCCTTCCTCAAGCTCTTTTATTTTATTTTCATTAGCCACCTCCTCAAATATTATTATTCCATACACAAATAATAAAATAAGTATCATTAATATATTTATATATATTTATTCTGAGTTTTAGACAAAAACTTACACACACTTCTATCTAATGGGTAATGAACATATTGTTTATGTGTACGACGAACTACCACCTCATGAAATGATGATTCTTCCTTTTTTATTTACAAACTTTCATGGTTGAAAATTATCGTGAAAAAAATGTTTATATAGGTTATATATGATATTTATTTTCTATTTATTCTTTTTTAATTCTTTTATAACACATACTCTTATACTCTCCATTTTGGGTAAATATAATAACATCGTTTGTGGAAGTGTGGACTACCACCTCCTCAAAGTGATGTGATACGTTCACACACTACATGGAACATTTTAAGGATGGGTTTAATTAAATATATGTGAAATAAATAATTTTTATATGATATTAATTGCATAATTAACTTTCTGGAAATATAACACATCATTTTATTTAATACTTTTCCACACATTGAAAAAGTGATAACGTTGTTTGTGGATGTGTGAACTACCGCCTCTTCGAAGCGGTGTAAATCCATTTACATCACCATAATTATATATATAAGTATATATTATTAAATAATATGGTATATATGATATAATTATCACTTTATGAAATAAAATTTTTACTTGCCTTCTTTTCATAACGATCATTGAAAAAATGAGAACATTACTCATGCGTACATACGACCTACTGTCTCCATGATTGTAACGATGGTTCATTTTTCATACCCATATTTCATGATTGGTTTTAAAATTTAAATTGATGTATATATATTATAATTATTTCATTATTATTATTATGTATATGTTTATATAATTAGACCTTTTATCATAGTTTCCCTACCTAACATCATTTTTTAACACATAAACTGAATATGGTCAAAACACCAAATATAAACATAGTTGTTTAAGTTGTTGTTTACAAAATGATAATAAGTGAAATAATATTAAATATAAACTTGAATTTGTTTCTCAAAAAATTGGATAATTAAAATAATTTTATTATTCAGGAAGTGAAATGACACAAAATATAAGTCAAACTCTTGGTAAGGGATTTTCCTCAATCTCCTTTCATTGAGGCATTTCCTGATTATATGCACCTTTTTTATTTTATAAGGTGAATATACATCCCATTTGTAATTATATATCCATATATCATCAATTATAATGTTATTTAATGATTTTTTAAATGTTATTATTTCCAATAGATTATGATTTAAATGTTCAATGTGGTATGAGACACTTTGAATATTTAAAGATGCGATCATTTCCTCCTACCAATATTTTTAAAATTATTTTAAATATTTATTTATATAGATATAGAAAGTAATTTAAATAAAATTATATTTATAATTATATTTTTTGTTTAATTTATAAGCCTTCATGTTTAAAAAAAATTAAATTATTTTTTCCCTTTTGGGTATTTCTTTATTAAAAATAGGTTTTTAAAATAGATTGATTATTAGAATATCTTGAAATTTTTTCTTGTAATTTCAAATGAAATTTTATAATTTAAATGTTGAAAATTTTAATCTTTTATGTTTTATGATTATATAATTATACTTTTACATTTGATGGGTGGTTTTGTAAAAAACCAATAAAGGGTGGTTCCATGATAAAACAACGACATGTGGGTCCCTGATAACCCTCCCATGTAATGGGTATGGAAGTTGGCTATATGGATATTACTTTTGTAAAAGTTACATGTATAGAAGTTAACAATATGATTATTCCATTTATAATAGTGACATGTGTAATGATGTTCCAAGTTACCTTTATGTATTTTCTATACTTTTTATGGGTATTATGGAAATCATGTGATCATAAAAAGTATGAAAAAGTCTTTTTATCAAAGGAAATTATTTACTACTTATAAAGGTGAAAAGTATTACATAATGTTAAAGTTTTTATAAGTTTTTAATAATTATAAATGGACTGAAGGTTTCCTTCTTTTTACCCCTTACTGAGATTTTTATGCTCATCCAACATTTTAAATGTTTTTCACATGACTTATGGATTAGTAAAATATTTGAATAATTCATGTTGATAGTTATAAAAATCATTATTAAGAATATGATTTATTTTAATTTTTTTTATTATGAAAAACTTGATACAGTTAAGAAGTATCCACTTTGTATTTTTTATGGTTTTGTTATGTATAATTTTGGGCCTAATTCTCTAAAACTCTAAACCTGAAAAGGTATTAAATGTGAAAGAATTTAAAATTATTGACTTAACTCAAGATTATGTAATGTTTAAGGCCGAGTCCTTAAAATATTATATCTATTAGATACCATTAATTAGTTTCTTTGTTAGGTAATAATTAAAATTTCAAGGGTTCAATTTTTTTATTGGGGGGGGGGGGGAATATAAGACAATCATATTTTGGAATATATATTTTTTCTATAAATTAATACGTTGTTTGATATCTTGTTTCCAACGAAAAACCAAACTTAAACTAGTCACAAAATATTTCATGAATATTTTTTAGAAATTTCAAGAACAATAAAACCTCTAGTAAATAAAAATTTATTAATTAATGTTTAAGGCCGAGTCCTTAAACTCTTATGTCTTGTTCTCCCCACAATACCATATCAAGAAGGCTTAAGCTGTAAGCCAAAGGAAGATACCCAAATAAGAGGTAAATGTCTTTAAAAATCTATTTCGGGTTTATTTCTACCTTAAACACCAATAAATATTATATAAAAATATTAACATTATTAAATAAGTATATTTACTAAAAATTAATGTTTTCATGTTAATTTTACAACCATTTATATCTTCTTTATATCTAGTGGAAAATAAAAAACATCGCTCATGCATACATATAGACTATCGTCTGCATGAAGTGATTAATTTATTTTTAATTACTATATCTCATTGATGGTAATAGAGTTGAATTTGATAGATATATACTAGTTTTATAAAAAAATTATTATTTTATAATGATAAAAAATTATATACCTTATATCCCTCTTATCTCTTGGAAAATGATAACGTCACTCATGCATACGTGTATACTACCACCTTCACGAAGTGATGTGATTAATTTTTCATTTACAATTTCAAGAAAAGATAATATGGATATATTTGAGGAATAAATATTATATTTATGTTATAATTATGATTCTTTAAAGGGTAATTATTATTTACCTTTTTGTTGTTATAACCACTAAAAAATGGAAACATTACCTGTGTGTCTGTAAGAACTATCATCTCCACAAAGTGATTAATTAAAATTTCATTAACATCCTATATAGATAGTTATAAATGTGTATATAATGAATAAATATGAGATTTATAACATGGGTAATATTTTCGTAAAGATAAAAAAATAAGATCATGATACAATGACTAGAATCAGTAAATCAAAACAGGTATGAAAAACGAAACTATTAACACCCAGGACAATGATTTTAATGAAGAACTATTAATAAATGGGTGATAATATGTTATAAGTGAATAATATTTTAAAAAATAAGTATTAATATAGTTTTTTATATAATTTTAATAAATTTATAAATATTATATATAAGATTAAGATAACATTTGAAGCAAGCTAGAACATGAGGTAAGAGTTTCTTGTCCAAATTTTATTTTTGTGATCCATATTCCATATTCACAACTTGTTAATTTTTGTTGTGTATATAACACCCATGAATGTATTTTATCATTATTTTATTGAAGATTATAGAGGTTTAGGAATTTTTATAAGTTTATTTCTCTCATGAGTTTTTGATTCATATATTACAGAAGTTGTAAGTGCTTATGTTACAATCTCATTTATTTTCAGGATTATTTATATTAAATTTACATTGAGGGAAATTATATGATACTTATATTTTAAAAACAAAATATTTTATTCACTTGTTAGTATTTCATGGGTTTTTTGTTTTTATAACATTTTACTTTCCTTTGAACTCAAAATAAATAAATAAAATGTATCAAAGAAAAACTGATTGAATTTTAACTTTTGTTCAGGAATCCTATTCTTCCATGTCCATGTTTAATATAATATTTCCAATTAATGTTATTTCCTATAAAATAATTATTTTTTAAATTCACCTTTAACCGTATTTTACTTTATTTTCAAATGTTTATAAAGGAATTATTACAATTTTTTTAGAACATGTTATTTTTGACTTTTTAGAAAAAACTCGAAAGGAATATTTGTTTTAATATTTATTGAATGAATATATTTTCAAACCTTAATAACAATTATTTTTTTAATATTATTAATTTTTTTCTATAGATATTTTAAAAAAAATATTTTTTTAAATATTAAGGGATTTTTTATTTTTTAAAGATAGACAAGGATAATGATATTTTTTATTAGTTTAAATGAAATATTTAAATGATATTTTAAATGTATTTTACATCTATGTAAATGTATTTTAATGTTTCTTATGATCCAGTAAGGATATACACTTATGTTCCATATAATTCCTTTCTATATATGTCTTTTGATAATGATGTTTTAAGAATATTTTTAGGAAACCTATTTCTTTCCATTTATCAATTAAGATATGATGAAATAACTATTGTGTTTATGATACCATCTGTTTCCTTTATCCATATGTATTATGATTATATGATGATAAAATATTTATAAATTATATTTATTTTTTCATGGGCTATGATATGATGAAATGATGAATGATTTTATGATATTTTGGCACAATTACATATGGTTTTCAATATTTTATTGATGAGTAAAGAAATATATATACCTCCAATGGATTGGGAAAATAAGGATATATCATGAGTTAATATGAACTAAAATGAAGAGTGAACCTAGTTTAGTAAGGGGATTTATCCACTATAGTAGTCTTATAATTAAGCCTTAACTAAGGAAATAATGGAAATGAGGAGAGAAACCAATATACTATTGGAATTTTTCTAATATGATAGTTATAACATTGATCATTAACTAAGAAAATAAAGAGAATGGAGTTTAAACACAATCTACTATGTGAATTTTTCCACTATGATAGTCTTAGTAGTGAGACCAGACTAATAAAATATTTTTCATGGCCTATGTGTATTCAAAAAACTTATGTCTTATACTTATGATATTTCATCATGCCCCATGATTGATAATTTATGATTCCAAACTCTTATGAATTATTAATTTTATTATGATAAAGAGTTATGTAATGTCCAGACCTGGGTGCTAGACAGCGGCTCCCTGATCTAGTCAATCACATGACATCAGGCGCTCCTCCCCATACATTATAGGCTACCGATTAACTAAGAGGGTTTAATATCGATGATGGGGTGTCTATACACTATTTATAAAAGAAGTAAAATTATGTAAACAAATAAAAATAGCCAAAATATATAACCATAACCATAATAAGATCAGTATCACATGATGACTAAAACAAGAATAATATATCCAAACCAAAACTATAGAGATATCATACCAAGTGCGTGTCAAGTGTTAATATGAAAAAATACACTTAAAACTACCAAGAGGGCCCCAAAAACTCGTCTAGTTCCCTTATCTATGCTCTATCCCAACTGAGCCATCTAATAGATGACTCTTCCCCTTATCCCATCTGGAAAACATTAAGTCTATTCAGGTACTGTAACACCCCCAGTTTTTATAGAGATTTTTTTAAATGAATTAATTTTCATGTATTTATTTAATTTCACTAATTGAAATATTATTTTTCTCATGAAACCAAATTGATTTACGCTACACAAAACATTGACTTTGTGTTCATTATATATAACCCTGAGTTTCTACAAAACATCATTTTATTATTATAATTATTTAAATGAGATAATTATAACATAGCCATTAAAAATAGTAATATGAACAGTAAACCTAATTTTCAAATATTATTTATAATGGTTTCATATAAATAAAAAATATTGATAATTAAATAAATAATTTTTTTTAAAATTCTTTATATGTTTTAAAATTCGATTTTTTTAAAGAAACTTCTTTTTTAAATACTTTTGCGAACAATAATAAAATTAATTTAGGAACTCATATAAATTTAATTCGATAAAATAAAATTCATTTTTTAATTCATAATTTTGAAATTATATTAGGGTGAATTTTTGGGATTTTCTTAAGAAACTTTATTTTTTTGGTGAAAAGTAATAATAACTGCTATTTATCTAAAAACATCTTTTTCATTTAAATAATTATTAGTGTTAAATTATATTTTATATTGGATTAAAAAGACAAAAAATATAAATTATACATATATTAATACATTTTAGGACATTTTAATCATTTTTATATTGAAATTAGTTATAAAAACTTATTGTACTTTTGAACATTTTTACTTTAAAACTGTGTTTTTTCGCCACGTTTCCAGGTCTAACATTAAACATAATTTTTCCACTTCTGTGATTTTAATTTTAAAAAATGGACATAAATGGTTGAAATAAGTATATTATTTTTATTCTAATAATATAAACTTAATTTTTGACCAAAAAAATTAGTGCAAATGATTAAATTAATCACAACAATTAAGGTAAGATTTATCTTAATTAAGTACTAGACATTAATCATAAGGACCAAAATGAATTGGAAACTTATCAAAAAGCCATTGGATTCTAATAATTAAACCATATCCCTTCTTGTTTTTAATTTTATGTGTTATTCTGATATTATTAAATGGATTTTCCTTATACTAAAGGTTAAGTATAGATAAAGACAAAAAGGGAACTTTCCTTACCTTTAACATTTAGAAAACACTGAGATATGTAAAAAACATCATATTTTGTGTTATACATTTCCTTTTGAAATATACATGGGTTATTTAATCATTATAATTTATCAATATATTTTATAGATGATTTATTTACTTAAAAGGCCTAAGAAATGCCAACATAGTGATTATTTAGTTAATAATTAACTAAATTAAATGTTACTATAAATGTTAAAAGTGAAGTGAATTGATTTAATTATTATATTTATATATTTTTTATGATTAATATTTCATTTTAAATATATTTATAATTAATTAATTTCAATTCCAATATTATTTTGATATTATAAAATTAAAATTGAATACATAATGTCAAAATTGGCATTAGTTTTATTTTACAATAAATGATATTTTATTAAATGATTTAAAAATAATAAAAATAATATATTCTAAAAATTTATTTTTAAGGGTTAAAAAAATTAAATATGGTCTATTAATGTAAAAATCTATCTTTTATAATTAACATATTGAACCATAGATTGAAAAAACATTTTTGGCATGATCAGTGGTTTAAAGAGTGTTTTGCGAGTAACATGCGCTTGTTTTAAAAATTAATTTTTAAAAGACTTGATATTTTTATTTTGTAAACCAGGTATCATATTTATAATTAAGGAAATCTATATTATATGATAAATCTCACCTTTTTAGTCTTAATGGTTAAATTACTTAGGTTAGAAAACTATAGGCTTTAATAAAAACGAAAATAAAAAAATTGGGAAGCTTAGTAGTTAAGGAGCCAAATTTTTAAAATGAACATATTTTTTGTGAGGTGTTGATTTTGTTAGACCCTAATTTAACATTAATACATTATTTTTCTATTTTTTATGCACATTATGTAAATGAGACCTCTAATTATTGAATACCTTTTGGTATTTATAAGAGCGCCACTCCCCCTCCACTATAAAACGTCTATCACTCTACTCCTTATTCACACATCTAAAACCACTTAGGTTCGGCCATGTAATGATCAAATATCCTCCAAAAAACCATCCCATCCTACTTTAATCCACATTTTCAGCATAAATACTTCTATTTAATCCATTTGTTCTAAACTAAAAGGATTTAAATGATTAAGAGGTAACACCCTCCCTCAAACTCCTTTATTTTATTTTCCTTCTCTGATCCCTCAACTCTTCTTATTACATTAATTTTTAAAAGCACTAGTATCCTCAATACACTAGTATTTTTTTTTATACTCAGGTTTCTACTTAAACTTACACACACATCCATCTAATGGGTAACAAACATACACTGCCTCCCAAAATGATGATTGTTCATTTTTCCTTTACTACCTCTCATGGTGGAAATTATAATGGACAGTCTGTTTATATATTATATATATTATATACATTATTTATTTAAGTTTTTTGAATCACTTTTTACCACATATCTTTATACTTTATATTTAGTGTAAATACAATAATTTCGTTTGAGAAAATGTGAACTGCCGCCCCCTCAAGGCGATGTGATTCATTCACACCTTACATGGAATGTATTAAGGATGGATTTAGTGAAATTTTATGATATATATGAAATAATAATGTTAATGGAATTATATTATACACATATATACATATATGTAATTTTTTTTGTTCTTTCAATATGTTAATAAAATAGAAGTAGTGTTCAGGTGTTTGTATGGTCTACCATCTCTATGAATGGTGTATTCAAAATGTTTTCAAGATTCTTTTTATAATTTTCATGGAAAAAGAATTAAAAACTATTTTCAAGATTATTCTTATAAATTTTCATGGGAATATTTTTTTAAAATTATTTTGAAGCCATATTTAAAACTTTTCAAAGGATTTTTAAAGAAAATTGTTTTCATAAGGTTTTATGTTTATAAATCCTTTTTAAAGAATAAAGGTAATTTTCCTTAAGAAAAGTTTTTAAAAGAATTTTCAAAATTATTTCTTATATAAGATGGAATAAATTGGTGTTACCCATTCTTTTCTGGGAAAATGATTCAATATTTTTGGTCATATTCTTTCTCTAAATGGATTATGTTTTTATAGAATGATGTTTATGAAACATATTTCTATTTCACTGGTTATATTCCATTGAAATACGTATCTTTTCACGGGTTATGTTTTTGATGAAATAATTATAAAACCTATATCTTTTTTTAAAGGTTATGATATGATTATATTCTTATGATACACATTTCATTTCATGGGGTTTGATATGACTGTTTTTGATTTTGTGGCACATGTATATATGATTTTACTATGATATGGGTGAGACCTATATCTCCCTCTAATGCGTTGGGTAAAGATTTATATATCATGAAATAGGAATGTATGAAATGAGAAATATACTTGGTTCAGTATTATAGGGATGGAACTAGAAATGAAATCTATTCAGTATTATAGGTATAGAACGAGGAGTGAACTTGGTTCAGCAATACAAGTATAGAACGAGGTGTGAAATTAGATCAATAAAGGACTTTTACCACTAATATAGCCTTTTCAGTGATAACTTTAATACTATGGAAATCATTATATATGCTTATGTGTCTTCTAAAATTCCATGTATTATTATTATGTTATGCTTTCATCGATTATGTTCTTTATTTCTTTATGATTCATGTCTTATGAACTACTAATATTTAGGCCATGATTATTTTTTATGATCTTTGATATACAGGGTATGTTATTCTATTTTCATGATCATGTTATCATACCCTTACACTCAAGATTATGTTTACATATCACCCTTGTTTACCCTTACTGAGTATGTGAGATCACCCCTTTTTATATTTACCTTCCCCGAGTTTATGAAGATAAATATTATGTCTTATGTGTCTAATAAGGGTTTTTGTCAAGAAGAACCTAGTGGGAGCTAATGTAGCTCATTTATGCATCAATATTTTGGTTTCCATGTTTCCAAAGGAACTATAATAATACGGTCTTTTGGCGTCCATTTGTATAATGTATTGATTATTCCAAAAAAGTGATGTAATGGCTATGTTTGAAAAGGGAGGGTCACTATAGTTGGTATCATAATAAATTTTTAGTTAAAATTTGGAAACAAGGATTAGAAAAATCTAGTGATATCCTAATGTATATTTATAAGGATATGTCTAGGGATGTCTCTAAAGATAATTATAAGTACGAGTCAACAATTAGGAAAATGTCCTTGAGTTTTGGTGAAGGAGAGAGTGAGTGGTTTACTATCAATACATCTATGTCTGGATACTATTAATGGATGTGGTTTGGACACAGATGTACCTAGGGGTAACAACTCCAACATGATGTCGCAGGCCTGACTGGGGGTAATCTAGTAAAAGATAATTGGCCTTTCATGACACCTGGTTTGACACTCCCGGGGGATATGATTTCGGAATTCACAAACTCTTTATGAACCTTCATAAAGGATTTAAATAGAATATGGTATTAAATAAAATATGATTAACCTAAGGTTTGATAGATTAAAGATGTATGGTCCATGATTTTGGAACCCTATAAGTAATTTTCATGATTATATGATATCCCAATATGATAAATGTTTCTCAAACTATGCTTTGTGGTTTTAGTCAATGGACATAACTATAAGGAACATGGTTAACATTTAATGATTCAGATGTGTAAAGTATATAAATTATGCGAATCGATTTCCCAAGGGTAAATCTAAGAAATTGAATCTGGAAGGTGGTACAAGTATTATTTATACTTATGAAGTTAAAAAGGCCTCAAAAGGCATGTGAAAGGCATGTGATGTTCTTCCAGTATTGTTTAGATTAAATATAAGAATCATGGCCAGATTGTGGTTGAGGAACCTTAAGAAATTATTCATATTTCATATTCTATGAAAGAGGTATTAATGATTAAGTTGATGAATCCTATGTAGTGGTTTAAGAAGAAAGTTGGATGATAAATTTTTTATGTTTTTGAATTCAAAGATTATGCTATATGAATTGTGAAATATATAAGTCTTTTCAGTATAAATTTCCATTAAGGACTGAAAAGAACATGTTGAATGGTGATGATGACATAGAAAATTTATTTCAAAGAAAGTTTATATTTTGATTAGGGGAAGGTAACCCTTAATTAATTCTTGACGCTGAGATAATGATATTGGGATAAAGGTACGATGGATATGAATATGTAAACTGGATGGTACATATTACCCTACAAAAGATTATTAAAAAAGTGTTCTATGTTATCAAGGATAAAGTTTATAACTTATTGGATTTAAAGAATATATATAGTAATAATTAGAATAAAGAATCGTTCATAGTTTCCAAAATGATTTATGATAATTAAGGGAATATATAGTGAGGGTATTCACATATTTCAAATGTGAAAACCAAGTGGTACTTTGTGGTATTTATTGAGTAATGTTAAGCCTATTTCATGAATTTATTTGTAAAGGTTTTAATTTTTATCTTTCATAATGGTTATTTGGTTAACCACTTATGGAAATTTTAAGTTAAAATTCAGATTAAGCCAGTAATATTAAAATGGTATCTCTCCATATGAGGATTTAGGTATATTGGATAGCCTGTTTAAACTAAATTGTGTTTATAATAACTAATGGGATGGGATTTCCTGCTTCTAATGATATTTTAGTAATTTATGAATGAAAAAGTCACCTCCCTTTTTATTGAAAGAGGTGAAGTGGATCAACAAAAAATAATGGGCGATGTTTTCCTGAAATCATACAAGTATATCATTTCATGAAAATCCTTCAACTTTAGGAAAATGGTTTTTCAATATGATAATGTTATCCTAGAGCGTTCTTTTTCAATGAATAAAATTGTCTCTTAGATAATAAAAAATTCAAATATTTTTTATTATTAACTTTCTCGAAACCATGTTCACTATCACTATCCATCAAAACATGGTCATTATATTTCTCTTCCATGTCCATGTTTTCACTTCCCACCTACATTCTCCTTTGTGGAAACCTATTTATATGTTACTTTGGCTAACTATTATGGTTCCAAATTTACCTTTTAATGTATATTTTAGTATTCATTTTTACGATGTGGATTTCTATGAAAGAAAAATTCAAGTATTAAACCTTTGATAACTCAGATAAATTTCGAGCTGGAAATTCATTTTAAGAGGGGTAAAATATAACACCTCGGGTTTTATGGAATTTTTTTTCCAATGAATTAATTTTCAGTGATTTATTTCATTGAACTATGTCAAATATTCCTTTCACATGGAAATTAATTGTTTTTTATACATGCAACACTGACTTGGCGTACGTTATACATGACACTGAGTTTCTACGAAACATCATTTTATTATTATAATTATTTAAATGATATAATTATAACATAGCTGTTAAAAATAGTAATATGAATAGTAATAAATAATTTTAAAATATTATTTATAATTTTTTAAAATAAATAAAAAACATTGATAATGAAATATATAATTTTTTGTAAAGTGTTTATATGTTTTAAAATACTATTTTCTTAAAGAAATTGATTTTTATGACCTTTTATGAACAATAATAAAATTAGTTCTAGAAGCTCATAGAAATTTATTTTGATAAAATAGATATTATTTTTGAATTTATAATGTCTAAGTTATCTTATGTTGAATATTTAGGATTTTTTTGAGAAACTTTATTTTTGGATGAATAATTAAAATTACTGCAATTTAGTTAAAACATCATTTTTGTTTAAATAATGATTTGTCTTAAAATATATTTTAAATTGGATATTAAATTAATGATAGATAATTTATAAATATATTAATCCCATGTAGGTAATTGGAATAATTTTTATATTGAAATTAGATATAAACACTTATTGAATTTTTGAACATTTTTACTTTAAAAACCCATTTTCTTACCACATCAACGAGATTAGCGTTAAAATTAAATTTCCCACTTATATTATTTGAAATTTGAAAATTTTTCATACAAGATCATAATCTATAAAATATTTTTATTCTAATAAAATCAGGTTATTTTCTGACCAAAAAGATCAGTGAAAGTGATTAAAATTAGTCACAATGATTAAGGTAAGATTAAACTTAATTAAGGACTAAACCTTAATCATAAGGACCAAAATGACCTATAAACTTATTCAAAATCACATTAATGCAAATAATAAGTCTATACACCTCTTAGTTTTAGTTTTATGGGTCATTGGGATATTATTAAATGGAAGTTCCTTATATAAAAGGTTAATTAAGGAAAATTACAAAAGGGGAACTTTCCTTACATTTAACATTTATAAAACAATGAGATACATAAAAAACAAAATATTTTTGATTATACAAATAATTTTTAATTATAAATCAGTTATTTTTATCATAATAATTTATCATTAATTTTTAGAGATGATTTAGTTACTTAAAATGCTTACAAAACACAAATGTAGTGATTATTTAGTTAATAATTAAAACATATTATACTATAAATGTTAAAAGTGAAGTGAATTTATTGAATTATTGTATTTAACTATTTTTAGGATTAATATAAAATTTTACATATCTTTAAATTTAATTATTTGATTTTAAAAATTAATTTTAAATTTTAAAATTGAAATTATATAAATAATATCAAAATTGGAATTATTTTTATTTTACAACAAATGATATTTTATTAAATGATTTAAAATTTACAGAAATACTATATTTTGAGAAGTGATTTTTAAGGGTTAAAAAAATATTAAATTAATTATAATAATGGAAAAATTTATATTTAATAATTCACATATTGACCTATATAATTTAAAAACATTTTTAGCACTGTCCGAGTTTAGGTAGTGCTTTGTGCGATACATGTGATTGTTTAAGTAATTAATTTCCAAAAAACCTAAAAATTTTATTTTGATAATTACTTATAATATTTATAATTATTTGGATCTATATTATACAATAAATCTCACTTTACTTTATTCTTAATGGTTAAATTACTTAGGTTTGAAAACTAGATGCTTTTATAAAAACCAAAATAATAAAATTAGGGAATCTTAGAAGTTATGGAACCAAATTACTAAAATGGACATATTGTTTTGTGGTATAGATTTTATTAGACCATAATTTTACATTAATACATCATTTTTTCATTTTTGAGTCACATTTGGCAAATGAGTCCTCCCATTATTGAATAACTTTTGGTATTTACCAGAGTATCACTCCCCCTCCACTATAAAAAGGTAAACAGTCTACACCTTATTCTCACCTCTCTGACCACATAGAATCAGCCAAGATATACTAAAATATACTCCAAAAACACTACCTTACTCCTTTAATACTCTATTTTTGATGAAAGTCATCCATAGAATCCATTTAGTTCAACCGAAAAGGATTTATCTGATTAAGAGGTAACTTCCTCCCTCAAAATCCTTTCTTTTATTTTCTCTCTACACTCCCTAGAATATTCTTATTCCATAATTTTATAAAAAAAATTATCATAAATATACCCAGTTTTTTTTATAATATGGTTTCAACCTACACTTAAACACACTTCCATCTAATGGGTAACAAACATACAGTTCACATGTACGACGAACTACCGCCTCACGAAACGATGATTGTTCATTTTTTCCTTTACCATATCTTATGGTAGAAATTATGATGGAAAATATGTTTATATATGTTATATATTATATTTAATATTAATTTAATCTTATTTAATATTTTTTCATCATATGTCTTTATACTTTCCATTTCGTGTAAATATGATAATTTCGTTTGAGGAAGTGTGGACTATCGCCCACTCAAAGCAACATGATTCATTCACATCTTACTTGGAATGTATTGAGGATGAGTTTAGTGAAATTATATGATATATATGAAATAATAATTCTAGTTTAATTATAATATATAAATATATAAATATATTTCATTTTCTTTATTTCTTTCAATATATTAATAAAATAGAAGCAACATTTATGCCTACGTATGACCTACCATCTCCATGAACAATGTATTCCATTTTTATACTTTTATATTAGATGGATTATTATAATAATAATATAATGAATATAATTAATATTTATATTGTGTATTAAATTTTCTAAATCGTTATATAAGTATAAGTACTACAGATATAAAAAAATAAGATACATGTGGAGAACAAAGCGAATTTTACCTGAAGTAAAGCCTTAATACATAATTTTTAACAAGCGGGTAATAGAAAGTCATAATAAAAAAACATATGGTATTATAAATGATAATATGGTTATTTGATATATTTATAACAAATTTATATTTATTATACATGAGGTTTGTATGAGTATGAAGAAAGTCAAGACATAAGTAATGAAATTTCATCTCACTTTTTATATCCGTCAGATACATTCCTTGTCCACTACCCATTTCTTTTTCATGGTGTATATAATGAAAATGAACATATTTTACGATTATTATTATTAAATTTATAGTTATTTAAATATCTACTCTATGATATTTCTCTTGTGGGGTTTATTTTTCAAGAGTTATCAAATTGGTAAGATAATTTTGTCTCAATTTCGCTTCTTTGAGACACATGTTTTTTATGCACCTAAATTAATTTCTGAGGTATATTTTAAATGTTTTATCATGAATATAACTATTTTCCTGATATTTTAATATTAATTTAATTCCATTTTGTTACATGGATTGTATGATCCCATGTTACCATATGGTAAGAATTAATTGAAACAATATCTTCATTTATCGGGATTATTTATGATTATGCTTCCTTTGATAAAATATTATGATCGATATCTCATGAAAAATCATGAGTTTACTTCACCTATATTTATTCAATATATATTCATATATTGGTGACATTATTTTCACTATTTGTTACAAAATATTATTAAGAAATTTTTTTTAAGATAGTTTGACTTTACTAATCTCTTCGATTAGAAATCCATGTTCTTTCAAAACCATGTTTTCTAAAAAAGTTTTCTAAATTCTTTCATGAAATATTTATAACTAATAAAAGTATTTTCAGGGAAATGGGGTTCAAAACGTATTCAATATTTCTTTATATTATTTTAAATTATTTACAAATAAATGATCTTCAAAATGATTTCAATATTTCTTTATATAATTTCAAAGTATTTTAAAAGAAATTATTTTCAAATCATTTTCAATATTTTTTTTATATATTTTAATGTATTTTAAAATAAATTTATTTCAAAATTTTTTAATGCTTCCTTTGTATATTAAAATGTTTTTTCAATGAAAAAGGTTTTTAAATTTTTTTGAAGCTTATTTTATATGTTTTCAATGAAAATAATTTTCAAAATGTTTTTTAGTTTCTTTTAATATGTTTTAAAGGGAATAGGTTTTAAAAATTATTTTCAAGAATTTTTTATAAATTATCAAATTATTTTCAAAGGAAATGGATTTAATTTTTTTTTATGTTTTAAATATCCTTTTTCAAATAAGAAAGGTCATTTTCCTCAAGAAATGTTTTTAAAAGGTCATTCAAAATTATTTTTCATCTAAGATGACATCCATTGGTATTTATCATGCCTTTCTGGAGAAATTATTCAATATTTAGATTCATTTTATTTCTCTAAATGGGTTATGTTTTGTTGGAATTCTATTTATGAAACCTATTTCTCGTTCATGGCTTATATGAATTTTAGACCTGATTCTTGTCATGGGATATGTTTCTGAGGAAATAATTATGAAACCTGTATCTTTTTCAATATGTTATGATATGATTACATTCTTGTGATAACCATTTCATTTCATGGGTTATGGTATGATTGTTTGTGATTTTTTGGAACATTTATGTATGATTTTACTATGAGATGGATGAGACCTAAATCTTCTTCCAATGAATTACGTAAAGATTTATATCTCATGAGATATAAATAGATGGAATGTGAAATGAACTTGGTTCAGTATTATAGGGATGGAATGAGAAATGAACCTGGTTCAGTATTAAAGGGTTGAAATGAGGAGTGAACTTAGTTCAGTAATATAGGGATGGAACGGGGTGTGAACCAAGTTCAGTAAAGGAATTTTCCAGCTAAGATGACTTTGTAAGTGATGCATTGACTACTATGTAAATCATTATGAATGCTTATGTGTCTTCAAAATTCCATTTATTATTCCTATGTTATTATTTCATAGATTATTTTCTTTATTTTCGTATGATTCATGTCTTATGAAATGCCAAGATTTATTCCATGATTCATGTTTGTGATCTTTGATATGCCAGGTATGATATTCTATTTTCATGATCATGTTCTCATACCCTTATGCTCAGTATTATGTTTTCATATCTCCCTTGTTTAACCTTACGGAGAATTTGATTTCACCCCTTTTTTATGTTTCCTTTCCCCTGGTTATGAAGATACATATTATTCTTGATGTGTCTAAAAAGGTTTATAGTCAAGAAGAACCTAGTGGGAGATAATTTATCTCATTTATGCATTAGTTTTTTTGTTTCCATGTTTCCAAAGGAACCATACTAATATGGTCTTTGGGCATCTGTTTTTATAATGTTTTGAGTATTCTTCAAAAGTTATGTAATTCCTACCTATGAAAAGTGAGTTTCACTAAAGTTGGTATCACAAAAAATGTTTAGTTAAACTTTGGAAACTAGGACGATGAACCATTAGTGATATACCCTGGTATATTTCCTAGGATATTTATAGGGATGTCTCTTTGGATAAGTATAAGGATGAGTCAATATTTTGGAAAATATCCTAGAATTTTGGTAAAGGATAGAGTGAGTGGTTTCATATCAATACATCCATGTCATGATACTAAAAGTAGATGTTGATCTAAAACATATATACCTTGGGGTAACAACTCTAACAATATATATCTGGCCTAACTTGGGGTAATCTAGTACATGACAATGGGCCTTATTGCACACATGGTTTGACACTCTTAGGGGATATAATTTGGGAATTCCCAAAATCTTTATGAACCATCATAAAGGATTCAAATAAAATATTAATATGAATATCCTTGGATAAAAATAAGGATTCAAAGATTATATAATTGGGAGCCATGATTTATACACCCAATAAGTAATTTTCCTGATTATATGGTATCCCAATATGATAAATGTTTCTCAAACAACGATTTTTGGTTTTATTCAATATAGATAACAAGAAGTAACCAGTTTAACAATTAATGTTTTACATGTTGAAAGTATGTGAATTATAATAATAGATATCCCAAGTGAAAATATCATAAAGAGAATCAGGAATGTGGTAAAAGTATTATTTATACTTATGAAGATAAAGAGACATTAAACGACATGTAAAATGTATGTGATGTTTTTATAGTATTTTTTACGTTAAACATAAGGGGATTGATTATATTAAGGTTGAGTAACATTAAGACATGACTTGTATTTAATATTATAGAAAATAGGTATTAAGGAATATGCTGATGAATCCTAAGTAGTGGTTTATGAATAATGTTGGATGAATGGAGTATTTATGTTTTTGAATTCCAATATTTTGTTATATGAATCATTAAATATATTTGAATTTTTATTCTATGTTTTCATTAAGGATTGAAAAGTACATGTTGAATAATATTGAATACATGGAAAAGTGATTTGATGGAGTGGTGAAATTTAAATTACGGTAAGGTAATCCTTAATTAATTCCTGATATTGATATAATGATATTTATAAAAAGATATGATGGATATGAATATGTAAATTCGACAGTAAAGATTAAACTTGAATGGATTATTGAAAAAGTGTTCTATGTAATCAAGGATAAAGTTTACAAATTATTTTATTTAAAGAATATATCCATTAATCATTGGAATGAGGAATCATACATGTTTTCAAAAGAGATTTATGACAATTAAGGGAATAAACGATGAGGGTATTGAAAAGTTCTGGAATGTGACCAAAAAGTGTTAATTTTTGGTATTTGAGGACCAATGTTAAGATAATTTCATGAATTTATTTCTATATATTAGAATTTTCAACTTTTAGAAGGGTTACAAATTTAACCATTTATGGAAAGTTTAAGTTAAACTTCAGATGAAGTTATCAAGATTAAAGTGTTATCTCTCCATGTGAGGATTTATGTATATTGGAGAGCCAATTAAAACTACTTTATGTTGATGATAACTAATTTTATATAATGTAATGGGTCTCATGATCTTTTATTACTTCAAGAATGAAAAATTATCCATTATTTTTATATAAATAAGTGAAATGGATCAACAAACAACAAAGGGTGACATTGTCCTGAAATAATGAAAGTATATCATTTCTTAAAAATCCTTCAACTTTATGAAAAAGTAAATTCAAGATTTTTTTATCCTAGTAACTTATTTTCTGATAAATAAAATGTCCTCTTAGATAATATCATATTTATGTCTTTGTGATTGTTAACTTTCTCCTGACCATGTTTTCTATTACTTTCCATCAGAACATGATAATTAGATTTCTCTTGTATCTCCATTTTTTCACTTTTCAAATATATTAACCTATGTAAAAACCTAATTATATGTTAAGTTGGGTAACCATTATGTTTACAAATTTCAATTTTTAGGGAAGTTTTAGTATTTTTTTTAAGGTGTGGGTTTTTTTAATTAAACTTTCAAGTGTTAAACCTTTGATAACCTAGAAAAATTTCGTAGGCCAAATTCATTTTAATGGGGGTAGAATATAACACCCCCAATTTTTATGGACCTTTTTTTTCAAATTAATTTATTTTAATTAATTTATTTTATTTCACTATTTCAAATATTTATTTCACAGGAAAGAGAATTTGTTTGCGCTACACGCAACACCGACTTGTCATGCATTATATGTAACACTAAGTTTCTTTGAAACATCACTTTATTGTAATACTTATTTAATTGAGATAATTATAACATATCCTTTAAAAATAGTAATATGAATAGTAATAACTGATTTTAAAATATTAATTATAATGGTTTTTTTAATAAAAAATATTGATAAAGAAATATATAATTTTTGGTAAAGTCTTTATATGTTTAAAAATACTATTTTTTTAAAAACTATTTTATGTCCTTTTGTGAACAATAATGAAGTTAATTTTAGACACTAATATAAATTTAATTTGATAAAATAAACATCATTTTTAATTTATAATTTCAAAATTATCTTAGGGTGAATATTTGGGATTTTTTCACGAAAATTTATTTTTTTTGTGAATGGTAAAAATTACACAAATTTAATAGAAAACATTTTTTTAAATAATTTTAGGGATAAATTGTATATTAAATTCACAATAGATCAATTATAAATATATTAATTGAATTTATTTCATTGGAATAATTTTCATATTGAAATTTTATATAAAAACTTACTGAACTCTTGATCGTTTTTACTTTAAAAAACCCACTTTCTCGCCATGTCTGTGGGATTAGTGTAAAACTTAATTTTTCAATTATTTGATTTGAATTATGAAAATTGGACATACACATTTTTAATCATAATAATAAATTTATTCTAATAACATAAACTTAATTTTTGACCAAAAAATATTAGTGAATGTGATTAAAATTAATCACAACGATTAAGGTAAGATTAAGCTTAATTAAGGACTAAACTTTAATCATAAGGACCCAAATGATCTAGAAACTAGTACAAAAGCCATTGGATTATAATAATTAAATCATATACCTGATTGTTTCAAATTTTATTGGTTATTTGGATATTGTTAAAAGGAATTTCCCTATATAAAATGTTATGTAACGAAAAAGATAAAAAGGGAACTTTTCTTACCTTTAACATTTAAAAAAATTTTAGATATGTAAAAAACATAATATTTTTGGTTATAAATATATATTTTGAAATATATATTCTTTATTGTTATAATAATAATTTATCAATAATTTTTATATACGATTTGGTTACATAAAATGCTTACGAAATGCCAACGTAGTTATTATTTAGTTAATAATTATCTAAAATAAATGATACAGTAAATGTTAAAAGTGAAGTGAATTGATTGAATTATTATCTTTAATTATTTATAATGATTAATATATCATTTTTAAAATATTTATAAAATATTTATTTAAATTACAATATTAGTTTGATATTTTAAAATTAAAATTAAATTAATAATATCAAAATTGATATTATTATTATTTTACAAAAAAATAATATTTTATTAAGTGATTTAAAGTTAGTAAAAATACTATATTATATAAATTTATTTTTAAGGGTTAAAAATATTAAATATTTTATATTTTTGGACCTATTTCTCTTTTATAATCAACATATTTACCCATATATTGTAAAAAACATTGTTAGCATGGTCCGAGTTTAAGTAGTATTTTGCGCATCACATGCACTTGTTTTAAAATTTTATTTCTAAACCACCTAAGTTTTTTATTTTTTAAAATATATTTCATATTTATAATTAATTAGATATATATTATATAATAAATATCACTTTTTTTGACTAAATTTTTAAATTACATAGGTTAGAAAACTAGATGCTTTAATAAAAACCAAAATAATATAATTGGGAAATGTTAGAAGTTAAGGAATTGAATTATTTAAGTTGACATATATTTTTTCATTTTATATTTTTCTCAATTAAAATTTCACATTAATCCATTATTTTTTCATTTTAGAGGTACATTAGGTTAAGGATAACTCCTTTTGTTGAATACCTTTGGGTATTTACAAGATTGTTAGTCCCCCTCCATTATAAAAAGGAAAGCACTCTACCTCTTCTTAACACCTATGAAATCACATAGGTTCGGCCCAGATCTACTAAAATATACTCCAAAAAATTCTCCCATAATCTTTGAATCGTCCCTTTGGGCATAAATTCTTCCATGGAGGCCCTTTGGTGAAATCCGAAAGGATTTAATCGATTAAGAGGTAACACACCCTCTCAAACTCGTTTTTTTAATTTTCTTTCTCCATAGACTAAAATATTATTATTCTAGGATTGTATAACCAAAACATTTCCTCAATATACTGTGATGTTTTTATACTAAATTTATACCTACACTTACATAGACTTCCATCTAATGGGTAACAAACATATTGTTTACGTGTATGCAGAACTACCGCCTCACGGAACGATGATTACTCATTTTTCATTTACCACTTCTCATGGTAGACATTATGATGGAAAACATATTTATATAAATTATAAATTATATTTATTATTTATTTAATCTTATTTAATCATTTTTCATCACAAATCTTTATACTTTCCATTTGGTGTAAATATGAGAATTTCATTTGAGAAAGTGTGGACTACCACCCCCTCAAAGCGATGTGATTCATTCACACCTTACATGGAATGTATAAAGGATGATTTTAGTGAATTTTTATGATATATATGAAATAATAATGATAATAGAATTATAATATATTCATATATTCATATATTTCATATGATCTATTTCTTTCAATATGTTAATAAAATAGATCATCGTTTATGCGTACATACGACCTACCGTCTCCGTGAATGGTGTATTTCATTTTTATACTTTTATATTCTATGGATTATTATTCTACACATATACTGAATATAATTGATATTTATATCATGTATTAAATTTTATAAATAATTATATAAGTATAAGGACCACAAATATAACAAATTAAGACATGTGAAAAACAAAGCGGATATTACCCGAAGTGAAACCTTAACATTGAATTGTTAAAAAATAGGTAATATAAAGTTATAATAAAACCATATATGGTATTAGATATGCTAATATTTTTTTTATAAATTTATAATAAATTTATATTTATTATAAAAGAGTTTTTTATGAGTTCGAAGAGAGTCAATACATAACATAAGTGAATTTGATCTCACTTTTTATATCCGTGAGATATATGCCATGTTCACCACTCTTTTTTTATATGGTGTATATAATTACCAATAATGTAATATTTTATTGTTATTATTAAATTTATGGTTATTTACATATCCTATATATGATATTTATTTCATGGGGTTTATGTTTCAAGAGTTACAAAATCGGTATGATAGTTTTGTCTCAATTTTCATTCTTTGAGACACATGTTTTGTTATGAACATACATTCATTTACAAGGTGAAATTGAAATGTTATATCATGAATATAATTATTTTCATGATTTTTTAAGATTCATTTAATTCCATTTTCTTATATGTATAGTTTGATCCCACGTCACCATGGGGTCATAGTTAATTGAAACAATCCCATCATTTATTAGTTTTGTTTGTTATTATGCTTCTTTTGATGAAATCTTATGATTAATCTCTCAATAACACTAATAAGTTGAATTTCTCTATGTTTATTCAAGATATATTTTTATATTGGTACCATTATTTTCACTCTTCGGTATATAATAATATTAATAATTTGTTTAAAGAAAGTTCAATTGTACATATCTCTTCGATCGGAAATCGACGTTCTTTCAAAACGACATTTTATAAAAAAAATTCAAAAAGTTATCAATAATAAATTATATGTTTTCAAATTATTTTCAAAGAAATGATTTCAAAGATGTTATTAACATTTATTTATAATTTTTCAAAGTTTTTTAAAATAAATTATTTTCAAAACGTTTCCAAGATTTCTTTATAAGATTTCAAAGTAATTTAAAAGAAATGGTTTTACAAACATTTTCAATATTTTGTTATAATTTTTCAAGTTTTCTTTAATTTAATGGATTGAAAATTTTTTTAAGATTTTTTGATAAGTTTTAAAAGTGTTTTATAAGAAAAATTCTTTTAGAAATTTTTAAAGCATATTTTTTATGTTTTCAAGGAAAAATGATTTAAAAATGTTTTTAGTCTTATTTTTATAGATTTTCAAGGGAATACATTTTAAAAATGATTTTCAATCCTTCTTTATTTGTTTTCAAATGATTTTTAACGAAAATGGTTTTAATAGGTTTTATGTTTTAAAACTCATTTTTCAATGAAGAAATGTCATTTTCCTTAAAAATATTTTTAAAAGGTCTTTCAAAATTATTTCCCTTCTAAGATGACATATGTTAGTGTTACTTGTGCCTTTATAGAGAAATTATTCAATATTTCCATTCATATTATTTCTCTAATTGGATTATGTTTTGATGGAATGATGTTTATAAAACCAATTTCTCTTTCAAGAGTTATATTTCTTTGAAACCCATTTCATTTCAAAGGCTATTTTTTTGATGAACCGATTATGAAATATGTATATTTTTCTACAGGTTATGAAAGGATTACATTATTGTTATACACATTTCATTTAATGAGTTCTGATATGATTGTTTATGATTTTTATGGAACATGTTTGTATGATTTAATTATGATATGGGTGGGACCTATATCTCCCACTAATGCATTAGGGAAAGATTTATATACCATTAGATAGACATGGATGGAATGAGAAATTAAATCAGTTCAGTATTACATTTATGGAATGAGAAATGAACTCACTTTAGTATTAAAGGGTTGAAATGAGGAGCTAACTTGGTTTAGTAATACAGGGATGGAATGAGGTGTGAACCTGTTTCAGTAAAAGACTTTTTCCACTAAGATGACCGTGGAAGTAATGCTTGACTGCTATGGAAATCGTTATATATGCTTATTTTTCATTAATTTTTTTTATTTTATTCATGTGTTATACTTTCATGGATTATCTTCTTTATTTACTTATGATTCATTTCTTATGAACTTCCAAGATTTATTCCATGATTCATGTTTGTGATATGTGATATATAGGGTATGATCTTCTATTTTCATGATCATATTCTCATACCCTTATACTCATTATTATGTTTACATATCTCCCTTGTTAACCCTTACCGAGTATTTGAGGTCACCCTTTTTATGTTTCCCTTCCCCCATGTTATGAAGATACATATTATGTTTGATGTGTTTAAGAAATGTTAAAGTAAATAAGACTATAGTGGGATATAATGTAGCTTATTTATGAACCAATTTTTATGTTTCCATGTTTTAAAAGAAACTAAACTAATACGTTCTTTGAGCATCCATTTATATAATATTTTTAGAATTCTATAAAAGTGATGTAATTTATATGTATTCAATTTAAGGTTCTCTATAGAAATTGATCAAGCATCCCAATTAGGTTTTAAGTACATCTTAGTAGGGAACCATTAATGAAATCTAAAATAATATCTTTTCAAAAATAGGGTATTCAGTAGTATAAAGAATAAAGAAAAATTCATAATTAAATAGTTATCACATTTAAATTATTCTTTAATTTAACCACATAAATCCATGGGTTCTCAAGGACACCTAAATCATTTATACATGATTTATCTTGTACTAGATATTTAACCATATCATAATAACATGGTCAACATTTATCATTTCATTTCAAATTATATCATGGAAAATTAGAACCATAATCCAATTCCAACTCATGGGAATAGAATGTCATGTATAATAACCCATGGGAATTTGGAGCCTTATTCCCTATCCCACAACACAATATCACATAGGAGTATTTGGATCCTCAGTTCCTGTCCCACACTCGATATCTCATATGATTATTTTGAGCCTCAGTCAGAATCCCACACCACAATATGACATATTGGTATTTGTAGCCTTAGTCCCTATCTCAAACTCATTTATCATATATAGGTATTTGGAACCTCAGACAAAATCCCACACTCGTATTTCAATCAATCACACACATATCCCATATATCCCATATATCACATCAATCAAGGTTAATCAAAATTATCCCTATTATCACAATTTACGTCATGATATACCATAAAAACTAATCACAATAAATACAGTTCCTCAATTTATTCAAAATGAATAATAAAAAAAATTCACCACTAAATCATTTAAATAATTTATATCATGAACCCATTTACCATTTAAGGTTAATTCAAATATATCCGAATTATTAGTTTCAATTAATTCATAGTCATAATAATTGACCAATTACACAATTCCAAAATTCTCATCAAATCTTCAATCACACATCCCATTAATTAGTTAACCAATTAAATAATCTAATTCCACCAATTAAAAACTCCCAAAATTACATTAGTAATTTCAAAAATTAATTAATCCAGTTTCAATAATTTTATAATCACAACATTCCATTAATTAATTCATGAATTAATTAATCTGATTCCATGTTTCCATAAATTTATCAATAAATTAATTTATTCAATTCAATATTCAATTGAAAAATTATCAAACTAAAATCTAAAAATTCATACACTCTATTAAAATAAATATTATGGGGATTGAATTTAGATCACATACATAAAATTTATGACGAACACTCGTCAACAGAAATCCCCAATTGAAGATAAATGGTCAAGAACACGATAATGAACAAGATTTATATCTGAAACTTAGATAAAAAAAATAATCAATAAAAAAAATCTAGATCCATAAAAAATATATGAAACAATACCTTTAATGGATGAGAGAACTATGTGAGAGATGGAAGAATCTATACGGGACGAGAACCTCTTATCAAGGGAGGTGAAGAACCTCAATTCGGGCTTCGATTTTCCTAGAATTCTGGCTATAAGGCACCTTGAAATCTATCCAAGTGGATAAAAAATAGAGAAAACATTTAGGGATGATCTAGGATCAATTTAGGGTGAATTTCAAGGGTTCATGTATTTTTATTCTAATTTTAGTGGGGTTAAATTTTTCTATGCATGGTTTCTTACTTGGGGCGCATGGTTTCCCCTAACCGTGCACCTAGCAGTGCACATCCTCTCAGGAAGTCACATAGTTTTTAATAAAAGGTATCATAGTTTGGAAAAACATATTATATCCCTGAAAATATCCTCTATTTGGGTATACATTATTTTTTGTCCTAGGTTCATGGGTTGGTAAAACCGTGTGCCAACTGTGCACTACCCCTCTTCCTTAAAAATTATATAATTTCACTCAAAATACTCCCCAAGGTAAAACACAAAAAAATATAAAAAAGTAAAAAATAAAACCTAAAAATGATTTTGATACATCTCTGGAAATGTTAAGGATCTTACTCCTTATTCCATGACTCATGATTAATGATCTTTTACTGATTGTGTGTAACTTTTGTAAGTTAAGATCATGTTTTCATATCTGTATACTTATCTTATAATAACTTATGATCATTTATTGATATATTCTATGTTCATTCTTACTAAGAATCTAATCTAACCCTTTATTATGTATCAATTTCCCTAGGATTATGGAGAACGGTTTCAAATAGGGTATGTTTTAGAATGGTACTATGTGAGAAGAAATTTATGGGAGATCTTGAAGATATTTCATGAAATAAGTTGATTATGTGCCTAGTATCCAATGAAACTAAAACTATATGGATCTAAGGTGTATATTATTATGATATGTATTGAATATTCATTTAAAATGATATAATATTCAAGTATGTAATTCTCTGGTTACCACACATATGGTCTTTGAATAGAAACATTTGTCAAGTCTAACCCAACATCAACGAACCCATACGAATGAAAATGTAATGCATTGATCGAGTATCTCAATCCGAAATATATAAACTATGGGAATAGTATTATAGATAAGAAAGAAATAAACCATTGGTTTAAACTTTAATGCAGCCTATAGATGATTCAAGCTTACAAAAAGTTAATATATTACAATACCCCAAACCAATAATCTAGACATAATCTTGATGATACAAAAAAAATTGGGTCCTCTAATAATAAACGATTATATAAATAAGTGTAAAATATAGAAAAATAAATATGAATAAGAAGAAAAATAATGAAAACATAAATATATATGTGGTTCAGGAATAATCCAAACATCCATATAGAGGCATAACAAAATGATTATGTAAGGGAGACAATTATAGGTCCAAACTCATAGTATCAAAAACCTACCTCAAAATAAGATTATGAAGAAATAAAGTGATATAGTGACCCTCTTGATATAGTTTCAAAACCATATAGTTTTTATATTATGATATAGTAATGGTGAAAGTAATTCTATAGAGTTACATTACCCAATATGTTCAATTTCAAGGTTCACACTACCACAGTTCAACTTTTGGTGTATCGTATGGGATGATAGCCATTGGACCAACTTCATATAAAAGATCAAACTCCACCATTCCAACCCTCATGAATAATGTTTCATAAAAAACCACCATCAGAATATGAATTAAGAAGAAAAAACAATGAACACCCAAATATTACATCATGATCCCATCACAACTCTAACTGGGGTTCACCATCAGATTTAAATTCTATATTTCAAAGACACTTGGGTTTGGTTGATTAAGATGATATCCCTGGTGTAGTGCTCCAAACTATAAGAACAATAATGGATCTTTATCATGTGGTGATCATATGAATACCATAAATAGGATAAACTATTCGAGTCAAGAAAGCTCTAAACCAATCCCAGTTTCCCTTTGCCTATCCCAATATGCACAACCCAACTATTCTTTGAGACATCTAGTCAAAACCAAAATATATCCAAAATACCTATAAAAAATATTATAAACATTTGGTATATTAAATTGAAATGATTATTAAAATATAGATATAATTGTTATTTATCAATAATATTTAAAAAATTTCTAGTTTTTTTAGAAAATATAAATTTAAATATCAAATGAAAAGTCCAATGATATATATATATATTAATTTTTTTTCAAAATAAATCAAACATATAAAAAACACATATATTTCATAATTGATAACCAATTGAAAAGAAAACAATATTTCAAAATAAAAATTTTAAAACAATTAAACAATAATGAATTATCAATTCACAAAGGGAAACAAAAATAATTTCAACATTAAAATTTAAATTCCAAAATAGTATTTTTATCATTAAAATCAAAGTTTTACGTTGAATTAAATTTATACACCTAAATACACATAAACACTGAAAATGTGACCAATGCCTAAAAACTAACATGAAATTAGGGATCTTAATCAATAAATTGAAAATAAAATATATTGTAAAATAATTTTTTATCACTCTACACATATTATTTTTTTCACTTTAAGTAAAAATAAAATAAAAAAAATATTTTAGTTAAAAATAAAGAGTGAAAAAATTTCCTATTATTTTTTAAATTGAAATGAATCATGTTTCATTTATGAAAACATTTTCCATTTTATTTTATTTTACCAAATCTAAATTTATTCAACTTAAATTATCCATAAATATAAAAATTAAAACCTATCATCCTTGAAATTGTTTTCCTCATATCTCAAGTTTTAAAATTATGAAATGTTATGTTCATATTAAAGGAAAAAATTTGAAACCATAGACTTGATAAAATCATAAGTTATCTATAAAATAAAAAATAAGATTGTGTCAAGCATGAGGATTTTTTGGGTTTTCTTTAAGGATTAGGGTTGATGGGTATGATGTAAAAACCTAAGTTCCAAATGAGAAGGGTTTTATCTAAAAACAAAATTCATGTTTAAACATTCTAAATTTGATAAATATTAATCAATCAAAGAACTAAATCATAAATCTTATAACTCAATTTTAACTTTTTCTAAGATAAGGTCCATTGTTCATAATATGTTTAGAACAATGAAGTATTATTCCTATTTTATAATATATATTTATTTCTATTTATTATTTTTTCATCACCATTATTATTATTAAATTATCAATTAAATATTTTATAAGAGGAATAAAATGAATTTTCAATAAAATATGAATTATGAACCTTCCCTTAAAAAATATAATAAACCACAAAATTCCCATATAACTGAAAATCATTCCCAAAAAGAACACATGAAGTAACCCAATTCCCCAAAATCATAATTAATTATGATCATGAAATGTAAACAAGTGTAATGGTAGGTAAGACAATGTATATTAAAATGAAGTAAGCCTCTATGGTATTTCAGGGATTCCAAGGGCTTAACAAAGGAACATGTAAGGGTTGGTCTCTAAAAAAGGGATTTTCAAAATAAATACCTTAATATTTATAGAATATCTCTTTATTCTCCAAAAATATTTGAATTAGAAAATTTATCAAGTTCTAAATTACATGAAATGACTAAATTTCACTCAATAAAAGAGGGTACAATGGAAAATTTGTCAAAATGGTATGAGTGCCTATTAAGACTGTTAAAATGATATGGTTTAGCCACTAATGGACACATATTTTAAATATTGGTTGATCCCATAAGAATGTTTTGAAAATAAAAGTAAAAGTAATGAGATTTCATATTAACACCATTTTCTTTTAAAAATTTTCAAAAGTAAATGAAATTACTCATAAGAGACTCATGAATGAAAAATAATGTTGGATATACCATTTAAGAACAAATTTATTCTAAAACCACCAAATAAAGAAAAATAAAACAAAATGGAAAAATACTATTTTTTTAAAACACCTAAAAACGATGTTAAATTTCCACCACACTATTCCTTATTTTTTCCTCTATATAATATTTATAAGATATTTCTAGTTCAACATTTGATAATAAATTAGGTAGATGATGAAAATAGAATAAAAATACACCACCTAAGTATTTAACATGAAGGGTACATCAAATTCACATTCTTAAAGTAACCCTCAAAACGTCTATAATATATTGTACTAATCTTATTAATTACAAATAAAATAGGAAAAAATTTATTATTCTGAAAATAAATATGAGAAAACATCAATATACTTATTTAAATGTATGAAAAATAGTAATGTTTTTATTTTTAGAGGTATATAAATCTAATTTTTTCCCTTTCAAACATAAAAATAAAACTAACGAAATCATCCACTAAAAAATGGAATAAAAGGAAACTAAAAAAAAGATAAGGGAATAATTTTTAGGTTAAATTCCAAAATAAGTGATGCATTATGGATTCCATAACTAGAGTGTACTAGATGATCACCACAATCTAAATGAGGGTGTGTTTTGTCTTGTAGAAAATACTACACTTTGATCCTTCCATTATTCGTGAAATTTAAATTTTTAGATATCCATATAAATTTTCCCATGGATTATCTTTATAGTATAGTAGAGTGTCTCCAGTTCCCTATTTATTTTATAGTTTTAGTTTAGAAAAGGTGGAACCAAAGTATAGGGATCCTTATTATCTTCATCTGAAGATATCAATTTCTCCTTAGAGACTGGATTATGAATGTTATGAAGTAATGATTCTTATTCTTTATGGGCAACAAGGTCATTAAATTACATCATATATATGAAAACTCTCTCATATTTCACATTGGGATGAATTAATTACCTTTTATTCTTCTTAAACCAGGTATCATATTCCATGTCCTCTTCATGTTCTTATTCATCTAAGGAATTTATCAATGGTACGGATTATATAAGTTTAAAGTATTGGAAATAAAATTCATTTGTTTTTAAATAGGATTAGAATAAACTAAGTTCACAACTAAGGTATCATACTCTATGTTTTTAGTATGAATATTATCCTAAATGTGAAAAATCATTGTAAATATATCCATAATGGGAATAGACAGGGGTATTACATTCTTTATTCAAAATTCACTAAACCTCATGTGGTTTATCTATCATAAATTCCATTAAATACTTGAAACAATGTTGTTTATTCTTTATCAGAAACATAAGAGATGCCATTTTTCGATTCACAATAAATAAAATTAAAAATAAATGAGTTAAAAATAGGGATGTATCCCTTAATTTATTTAGAATTGGTTTCATTTTCTCTTTGAAAAACCTCAAAAAAGTTGCTTATGATGGGAATCGGATAGAACTCTTAATCATTGGCCTCCATATAATAGATCTATTCTTCTAACATGGTATATATAATATATTATTATAGATTAATAATCACAACTTAATTTTCATAAAACATAGGAAAAAACATATAAAGTTCAAAAAGGACATAATTCAAAGGTCCAAGGCACTCAAATTAAATAATTTCAATAAAATCACAAATAAGTTCACTAAAAGTGTCTCCTCACATATTGAATTAAAGAAAGACCTAATTTTTTGGATAGAAAATCTATATTATCTCTTAGAGAGGGTGATTATTCAAACTTCATTTTCAGTTTTTATATGATTTGTTTATAATTTAAAACAAAAAAGTTTATAAATAAATTCAAAATTCTGTGCTCTCATTAGAAGTAGTGAAAACATAATAAAAGTTTCTTTTTCATAGATTCTATGTCAATATTTTTTCCATATTATCCAAAGAGATGCACCATAGTGGAACAACCTTTGAGTATGTATCTTAAGGGGATTCAATTTCACTCAAAAACTCTTATGTCAATTTTTATTTAGTAAATGTAAATAATGAATGTATTTTTTGAACATATATGTTTTAAAAGTAGTAAAAAATTATAAAAAAATTTAATGAATTGAAAGATGAAAACAATGGATATATAGTGATATAATTTAAAACACAATGTAGTTAAATAGAATGAATCCAATACCATAATAAGATTATATTAATTCCTTTATTTCTATATTTATATATTATTTATCTCTACTCAATGACACTATTAGCATCAAATAATTTAATATCTCACTTGGTTTTTATTCTATGATCAATTGATTCAACCAAGAACCATAAGAATGCACTAATTTACACCTCTTCATGGTCACTAAAGAACATGTTGTTCCACACTTTCTTAGAAATATCCATATAAACATTATTCATTAAATTCATTGGGTAAAATATTTTAAAGGAATGAAGAGATGGAAAAGTAATTAAAAAATGGAAGAAGATAAAAAAATCTTAAGAATAATGGAGATTTGTTCACCTATATTTACTCTAAATTGGACTATGTAAACCTATAATTAGAAATTAAAATGGTTTATCATTAATGAACATGGATTAAGATCAACACATAAATTTACCTTGGACCAATCCATCAATTCAGTTCAATATATTCATTTAGAATAGATTCCATCACTATAAAAAAAGAATATAGAAAATAACCACACAAAATTGAGAGTAAGATTCTTATAAATTCACTTCACTTTAAACTAGAAGGGAAATTTGGAAATGAAACAATATGAATAGAATAAAATAAATAGAGTATAAAGAAATCCCATATAGTGTAAATAACCCCCCCCAATAAAGTCTTGGAAAAAATTTAAAGAAAATAGAAATAACTGGAATTTACCTTTTTTTGTCATGTATCAGTCATTGGGAATCTTCAATTTATTTTATGAATTAAATTATGATTGAGATTATATACATGATAATAAACCTTAAATGACTAAAATAAATTTAAAAATTGATTCAAGTAATAATAAACCAGGTCTAGGTAGTAATTAATAAATCAAAATCCAAATTTTAACATCATTTGATCAGTTTAAAAAGAAGTAAGTGAACCACCATCTCAGACACTCAAATAAGTGAATGATTGATAGATCCTTTATAACTTGTTTATAATATAATTCAAACAACTCTAAATTTATAAGTGAAATCATGTTTTAATTGAATCAATGAAGATCCAAGATCAAAACTCTCCTTATTATTTCCATATTTAAATTTTTTTCCATATTCAAGATATTATAAATATCATAAACTAAGTTTAACCCGTCTTGGCGTTTGGCTAAAAAAATCAGGTAGTATGAAATTTGACTATTATAGAATCAAAAATTAACTTAAACCCTCAAAATACATAGAACATAGTTAATATGATCCTCAAGAAGCATCTCAAACTTCTTAATTTTCATCAAAAGTCCATCAAGCCATAAACTATAAGCCTCTTGGGTGAGAAAAAATGGGTAACAGTAGTCCAAATCAATGGAAAACATCCTAATTGTTATAGATTAAATCTTTTTCTCTACTTGTAGCTCATATTAGATCTATATTCAAATATAAAAAATATTTTTCCCATCATTTAGTCTTAAAATAGTGTTAGTATTCAAGTCTAAACGATTTTTAATGAACCCATAGTACATTGATTTGATCAACTCAGTCCTGTACATATTCAATCTTGTTATTGTATTTGATTAAAGAACTAAACCTTTATTTTGTTTGAAAAAAACTATCCACTTAATCATCTATGCTATAAGAAATTAAATATATTATAGTATACAAGATCTTTAATCCAACTTCTATAATGTGTATAAATTTCTAATGAAAACCCACTATCAAGACATTGTTTGAGTTTAAAAATAAATGAACACTCACATATTCATTACCAATTAAATTAAAAAATATGATATCCTTCATTGTTATAATCCCTATATAAAATACACTCACATTTGGTTTATTGAGATGATCTCCCAGGTGCAGTTTCTCAATTGAGTCGAATAAGGGTGGATCATTTTCAGATGGTGATTAGAAAAATATTATCAAACTAGTTGTCATGCTTCAGTCCAATGGACTTCCCCAAACTATGAATAACTACTATCTATCCCACTCAATATATCAATCAAGGACTCCCCATATTTTAAAAATTCCCAAAAATAATATATACAGAATACCTACAAAACATATGACACACTTATATAGTATAAAATTAAAATGAGTATTAAAATGAATATTAAAAATATTATCTATCAATATCATTTCCAAATATCCAAAAAATACATCAATTTTGGTAAATAAAAAATCATATATCTAGTAAAAATGCCATTTCGACATGTATATAAAATTTCACTTTATAATAAATATAGAAAATTAAACACACACACACACACACATATATATATATATTATAATTTACATATAATTAAAATCCAAGATTTTTTTCCAAATAAATTTTATAAAAAATTCAAAAATCCTGAATTATACATTCACATTGAAGAAAAAATACTTCCAAATTTAATATTTAAATTCCAAAATAATATTTTTAACCTTAAAATAAAATTTTATGTCGGATTCAATTTATATATCAAAATATACATGACCTATGAAAATGTTATCAACACCCATATGTTACCATGAAATAATGGATTTTAATCATTTAATTACAAATAAAATTGATAAAAAAATTGGTTTTATTAGTAACAAATCTCGCTATGCTTGAACTTATGGGGATTTTGGTTTTATATAACTGTAATATATTAAATTAAAGGGATTTATATATCTTATGGATGATATTTATTTAGATATATGTGAATATAATTAGAATTTATTTTTTTAAAGTCATATAAAATTTACTTGTATAAAGAGATTAAAATTAATATGCTTTAACCATATTAATTTTGTTAAAGTTATAGGATACTAAAAAAATCATTGAAAACATGTATACATAAAGGAGTTAGATGAGATAATATAGATATATTTAAAATATATTTAAAATGAGAAGTTTTAGATTCCTTCCATGTATAATATATTTCAATATCACAATCATCCAACTGAGTAAGTGTTGACCTAAAAGCTTTATAGTTTAAATGATATAAGATGCTGTGAATTGTAGCCTAAAAATTGAGTGCAATTTTTCTAGCACTCAATATGGTTTTTATTTGATCAGATAATATAATTTCTGATCAAATTAATTTATAAGAATTAAATAATGTGGGAAATAGACCTATTAAAAATTAAGCATGTTTTGATAAAATAAAAAAATATATCAAAAATTAAAATTGAACACAACAATGTAAAAATATTTCTTGGACTGTGAAATAATAATTTAAATTCTCCTAAATTATATTATTACCAATATAAATCAAATTCATAGGAAGTAATTTATTTTAATAAAATCTATAATTGGATATGTAGACTTGATCCTAGGTATCCCAGTTCCAAACTTGGAACTTCCTTAACTGTAGGCTTGTCCAAAGGTACAATGTTTTAGAATCAGTACTTCTTTTATTGTAATCTCTTCCATAAAAATATGTATCTCTAGATCTAAGAACCTATTAGATATAATGATCAATAATAAGTATGAACTCATACATCATCAATATCAATGTCGGATGGTACAACTTCACACATGAAAGATCTTTGATCTCTATAGATTAGAAAAACTAGATTCCACAACCAAAAATATTTCCAACAAAATGGGATCATACACAGAATGGTTATAATTATAAATTATAAGAGATTTATAAAGTATATATCACCATACTGTATCTATTAATGCGCATAGAAAAATATTACAAATGTGAGAACTCAAACGAAATGATATAATTTTACAACTTCAATCATAATAAACTTTTTTGGAAAAATTAATAATTAATCAACTTCCATTATTTAATACATCAGCTTCAATTTATAGACCTCAACTATAAAAAACTCCATCAATCAGATTCTAGGATCTTTGGGTCTAGTTGAAATAGTATTAAGAACAAGTCTTCATCATTAAATGGTTTTTTCTATTGTCTTTATTTCCTGATGAACATGTGACAACATCACTGTTCTATGTTCTCATACTTATAAATAATATCTCTTTATCAGAACAAACCATCCACAAAATAATTCTTCTCGCAAAAAAAAAACATGAAAATATAACACAAAATAAAATAAAAAACATAATAAAGTATATTTTGGTTTTTCAAAAGCAAGGATAATAAGACTCATTAACATAAAAATCTCCATATTTTTGGAAATCATAGGGAAAAAATAGAAACTAAGGTAAAGCTAAGTTTGATAATAATTTAAAATGGGAAGAGATTATACTATGTACTTTCTTAGTAAACTCCCCTTGAATATAATATTTTATAAAACTAACATTTCTATTATAATAAAACAAATAGGATTATTAGAAATAAATTTGTAAAATTATTCAACATTTTATTCTTAAAATAAAACAATGAATTTTTAATCATTATTGTTCACCTATAATAAAATTCAAGGATTAATAAAATTGTTCCTATTTATTGAATGTTTTTAGAAAATTAAGTAAAACTAACCAACTTGGTAAAATTTCTCCCCCTTTATAATATAAAAAACAATCTACCAGTTTTTCCACCCAAAATTAAAAAATAATTTTACCAATTCCCCTATGTTATAGTCCAAAAGAACCAAAAAAAGAAGTGTTAAGAGAAATAGTTAAAATCTTGAATGATAGTTATGATATATAATAAAACAAAACACATTAAAACACATTCAATTATATTTACAATCAATATATTATTATAAGGAAATTTGCTTCATTATTTTTTTCCTTTTATAATATACCTCTCTTGCTTACCAAAATAATACAAATAAAAAAACTTACTCATTTTTATGGAATTAGCAGACCTAAAAAGTTTCATTGATAAAAATAAATGGATTAGAAGATAAAAAAGATTGAACCCTACATTAGTTATCTTTTGATACCTATATATGATCTTATACTAAAGAAGATAATTTTGCATAATTTTTAAAATCAATTATATTATCTTCTTTAAAATTAAAAATAGACTCCTTGAAAATTTAAAGAAAAAAAGAACTCACATTTATTTTAGGGTTAATAAAGTTATTATATAGAAGTATTTATGTAAAAGTATCTTAATAAATTCATAATTGTAATGAAAAGAGAATAAATTAAACTATTTATCATCAGATCATGAATAATGCATGAAATATCTAAACATTTTCTAAAATACATTAAAGAATATAAAATACAAATAATATATAAGAATAAAAACATTAATTTATTTATACCTTATAGAATTTAATTTTTCTTAATATATACTAAAAAGTTAACTTACATTAGGTGTGGTTCTGATAATTTTTTATAGTTATTCTAATAGGTTTGGTTAAATTAACTCTTGTTTATTTAACTTCAAAAAAAATAAAGTATCTATACAAAAAATTATCATAATTGAAAACAAAGGCTATCACCCACTTTTCAAAAAGAATTTTTTAATGTCAAGAGATAGTAAAATAGAAATCATAAATTGTCTAGATCATACCTAAATTTTTTAATATATTCAAATCAATTTTAATTTAATTATTTAGTAAACATATCAACAATATGATTTTCAGTTTTGATAAACTTGATAATAATATCCCATTTTTCTATGTGGTCCTAATATAAATGGGTTATAATATCTATGTTATTCTATTATGAGTGATTTTATTAGTTTTTTGACAAAGGTATTTTGTTTGTTCTATCACAAATAATCATACTTTGAGTAAAAATCAAACCAAAATTTATGAGTGTGTGTTTTGTAAACAAAAAATAAGTGCAAAAACTTCTAGATGATACATATTCAAATTTATCTATGGAAAGTGAAACTAAGTTTTTTTCTTTCAAAACATTTTACATCTGCTAAAATCAGCCTCATGGTAACTATTTAAGGTGAACTTGTTTCATGGTAGGTAAAAATTTCAAGTTCGGATGTCCCTTTAAGGTGGTAGAAATTCCTCTTGGTAGCCTTATGATGTTATTATTTTAGATATTATTAAAATCTCATAGAAAAGTAAAAATAAAAAATAATATTGACTATCCATCATGTAAAGTAATCTTATGGTCATTCCATTGAATAAATTTTTCTCAAAGGGTTTTTTGAATTCATTAAGATAAAATTTATTAGAAGTACATAATAGAGTACTAATAATTCAATAATTATAAAATCCAATTTGTTTAAGTATATATATTATATATTTATATTGAGTTAAGAATATTCATTTATTGTCTCTAATCTATTTGAAAACCAAGAAAATAGTCAATTTCATGCATCATGCTCATCTCAGACTCACTCTATATATGTTTTAAGAAACTATCTTTAAGAACTTTCTCAATTGAGCCAAAAATAATATAATCGATATAAATTTGAATAATTATAGTGTCCTTAATAACTTTTAGGATAAAATTATTTGGGTCTCTCATTTATTTAGCATAATTATTTTTTAGTATAAAACTATAAAATTGATCGTATTTAGCTCATAGATCTTGGTAATGTCTGTAAAGATATTTGGTAAGTGTAAAAACATGATCTGAAAAATTCATATTTTCAAAATCAGGGGATTGTTCAACATAAAAATCTTCCTAAACACATCCTTTAAGGAAGGAACTCTATATATAATTTTAATATTTAGTAAAATTAAGATGATTTTTAATGGATAAAATTATATGGATGGAATAAAGCCTAGATACCAGAGAAAAAGTCACTCTATAGTCTATCCCATCTTCCTTACTATAAATCTTTGTATATAATGTTGATATATTCTTGGCGATAATATCATTTTCATCACATCCATATAAAATGGTCTATTTTACTCTTATAACTAGAATATCATTATAATACTCAATAAAGGACCAAAATATATTCCATTTAAACTAACTATATTCTTATTACATCACAACTATCCATATCTCACCACCTAAGGAATCATATACCATTTTAGGTTCAAATTGTGATTAGAACATAATATGTTCACATTAATTTCTTGGGGAACATAAAGTTCTTACTAGTTAATATACACCACAAATGATATCATTTTTAGGATGATTCCTTGAGATTATATGGTTTTTGGGTAATGAGTAATTTTGATCTTGATCTATTAAGGAATAAACTTTCATTAAGATATTTTTTTGTATAATTGGTTTTCTAAGTCTAGATTATATTATTCAAACTGTTAGTTGATTAGATTCAATATTTTCTAAAAAAATAAAGGGGATTTCAAAAACATAATTCGGATACGTAACTTTTGGATGTCTTAAGTTTGAATAAGGATCGATTTCATTAAACATGACATATAACATTTCCTAAAAGGGATGTATGCATTTATTGAAAACATGATACACTTTACAGGTGGTTGAATAACCATGAAATTTACCTTCATTAGCCTTCAGATCAAATTTGAAACATCCCTCGCCAACTCATTTTATTGAGAATATATGGAGTTATAGTAACCTTAAGTGACATCATCATGACACCAAAGGTCAACAATGAATGCCAAGGGCTTCAAAAACATCGGGGATGATTTTCCCTTTGGAGATAAAACAACTAAGTTAAACATGAAATATAAAAATCCATACCAACTATATGATTCATGATTATAAGTAATACATACCAAACCATAATCCAACAAAAAAATAATATTATAGTTAAAATGGAACATAGAATATAAAATGATAAAACCCAAAGGGAAACATGACACAAAGAAATCAAGTCACAAACCAAGTACCACCTAAAAAAGAACCAAACTCTTACACCACCCACCGAGAACAAAGTACTAATATGCATTTATAGAGAAATAATAAATCTTCTATTTATCTATATCCTAGTATATGAAATCTGTAAATTCACCAAATTTTGTAAGAAGGGTGTGAGTAATAACTCGGTAGGAATTTTCTAAAGACTTCCCAACTCACACCAATAAGACAAGAACCACTTTTCACATTTTCAATAAAATATTTTAAAAGTGGTTCAAAAGTTAATATTAATCCATAAGTGAAATCCATGTGAGAAATAAATAAATAATCATACCTCTATCCATTTACAGTTGGAATAAATTTACTTATGTTTACACACACACACAAACACACACCCATCCACATACACACAAGCTTGGTGTTACGATTAATGGTGGTACTACATAACCATAATTTTTCCAAACCTGATAGTGAAAATTCTGACCAAACCTATCCACTTTAAAGACACTTGATCACATTATTACAAAAAATTTAATATATAACACTTCTTATTTTTAAATGATTTTTTAAGACACTTCCATGCACCAAAACCGTTTCATAATTTTATAATAATAATTTTAAAATTATAAAAAAAAAGGGGGTTCTCAAAATCCATCCACTTTATCATAATTTAAAAATAAAAACAAAACAATTTTCATTCAAGAAACCACATAATCATTCCATAGGAATCCTAATAAAACCTTTAAAACAAACTAAGACTTCAAGTTTTATAATAGAAAAGTTGAGGGATAATCCACCTATCTTTGAATAGGTGAAGAAAATGAATAAATACATGAAAATCTTACAGATTCGAGTTCACAACACATTCAATTGAACAAATTAAACATAATTATATCAAGATACACATCCTAGAACATAGATATATCTATACTAGAATAAAATTATGGATCCGTGAGAGAGGAAAAGAGTGGATCTAAGGAAATTAAGGAAGGATAAAGACCTATCGATGATTCTAGATCCCTAATGCAATTTTATTCTACCAAAAATTCTTTCTAGATCAAAAAAATCACATTGGGACCCTGGGAGGGGAGAGGAACTTGAGAACCAAAAATAATTGAGAAAAATTAGGGTTTTAGGGAATTAAAATGAATTAATGTAGAAAAAGTTCTGGGATGATAATAACCACAACATGACGCAACCTACATCATCACGACATAGTCCCCCTAGATCATGTCACAGTCCCCCCAAGACCATTACCCAACCTTCTTAGTGAAACATGTCTAAAAATTATGGCATGTGCTTCACCATAGATCTTTTTTTGGAAAAGTTTATATGGTACAACCCCCCTACACAATGGCATAACCAATAATATTTTACATCGTATCCCACACCTTATGTCATAGGGGTGAAAAAATTGGGAGAGGTGTAGAAACTTCAACATGAGTGTCCTTACACAATAGCTAATGGTTTGCACACTATATCCACCAGTGGAATACACCACAACCACTTCTCTATAGTATAACCTTCTAAAAAATGGAAGAAATCCCTCTAAAAATAGCTTCAAAAGTTACCAAAACTCTTAAAAATAAACACAACATTATATAAGATCAAAATACATAAATCATGGGTAAATTACCTAAAATAGGTTGTTCTACATTCTCCCAACCTTTATTCTTTCCATACATAAAAATTTTAAAATCAGTGTTTTTGTGTAAGATTTTGGTCCACTATTCAAACATCTCATTTTCATGCTCCTATACATCTTCTTGAATCAGGATATGTTTCCATAAAACCCATACCAAAATAATTCTTTTCAAATTAGTGATCTATTATTTACTATTTGAAATCTATAATAGTACATTAATCAACATAGTATATGGTTCAACATCAACATGGTCTAAAAATGACATGGTCCAAGTCGGGCTGTTAGTTCTTTAACTGAGATACAAGAAACATGTTGTGTATAGAACACAACCTTGGTGGTAAATCCAAATGATAAACCACATCACCCACCTATTTAAGTATATCAATAGGTCCAGTGTACCGAGTATACAAATTTCATTATTTATGAAAATGAAAATTCCCTAGCTTTGGAGATATTCTTCTGAAGGCATGATCATCCACCACATAAGATAATAGTCATCGATGATTATCTACATAATATTTTCGATGACTCTAAGTGGTCTCCATTATCTTACTAATAATCTGAATCTTTATTTTAATCTCATGCACTAGGTTTGGTATGATAAGTGAATTATCACCTATTTCCACCCAATAATGTGGAGAATGAGAAGGAAGATCATAAAATGCTTCAAATGGTTCCATATGAATCAAATCCTGATAACTTTTATTGAATGATAACTCCACTATTGGTATGTAATTATCCCATGAGGCTAAAAAATCAATAACACAAGCTCTCAACATGGAATCCAAATTTTGAATTTTTCTTTTAGATTTTCCATCCATTTGAGGATGATAATCTATGCCATTGGTTAACTAGGTTCCAAATTATTGGTGCAAGGTCTTCCAAAACTGAGGTATAAACCTAGTGTACCAATATAAAATAGAAATAGAAAATAATACATCTTTAAAACTTACCAAATGTCAAGTTTTTAAAAATATTCACTGTATAGGATTCCTGAATAGGGATGACTTGAGCCATCTCCGTGAGTTGATCCAGAATCACCCATATGTCATTGTGTTTCCTAACCAATATTGGTATAATTTTTATAAAATATATAGATATTTTCTCCCATTTTTATATGATAATCAGTAAAGAGTGAAACATACCCACTGATTGTTGGTTCACCACCATGACTTATTTACATGTGAGGCACCTTGAGATAAATTATCCACTTTCCTCTTCATGTCATCCCACAAAAACTGTTCCCTTAGGTCTTTATGCATCTAATGGAAACCCAGATGAAAAAACCATCTATAATGGTGGTAAGTAGAAATAGAATTTCCTGATAGGTTGGAGAAACAATATTCCAATCTCTAAACCATAGCACAAATTTTCTATCCATCCTTCATGTAACACCCTGAGATTTTGAGAATTATTTTTTTCAAATTAATTTAACTTTTCAATATTTTTCATTTCACTTGAAATTATAAATAGTTATATATATATATATATATATTAAAAATATAAATCAAATATTCCTTTTACACAAAATATGAACTTTTCTTGTGCTACACACAATACCAACTTGGCTTGCGCTACAAGAAACCCCAACTTAGCGTGCGATTTACACATCACTAAGTTTATATGAAACAACTCTTTTTTGGTTTTAATTATTTAAATAAGATAATTATTATATAGTTATTAAACTTGTTAATAAATAATATTCAAATATTATTGTATTATATAAATAAAACATCTTGATAACGAAAGATAATATTTTTGGTAATGTCTTTTATGTTAAAAATATTAGTTTTTTGAATGAATCACTTTTAGTAATAAAAGTAGTCTTAGAAAAATTTAGAAACTAAATTGAATAAATTAAAATTAATTTTTGAATTCAATACATCAGAATTTTCCTCGGGTGAATTTTTGGGATTTCTCTGAAAAACATCATTTTTTGTTGAATAGTGAAAAATACTACTTTGTAGTTAAAAACTACCTTTTTGTATAATTAATTATTAACTATAAATGATATTTTAAATATGTTTTAAGGTAATATTAGATTAATATTTTATACACTAATACTATTAAATTAATTATGATGAACTTCAATTTGAAAATTAATAAAAACCCTTAACAAACTTTAGAACATTTTCCTACTTTAAAATATCATTATTTCGTCCCATCTGCGAGATTAGCTCTAATCATAATTTTTCTACTTCTATGAATGGAATTTAAAAAATCATAAATACACCATTTTTTCAGTATAATTTTAGGTTCTAATAATATTCTGTTAATTTTTGACAGAAATAAATAGTAAAAGTGATTAAAATTAATCATAGTGATTGAGGCCAAATTAAGCTTAATTAAGGACTAAACCCTAAAATTAAGGTCCCAAATGACCTTTAAAAATTTCTAACACCCATTTTATGTCCATAGTTATTCTATAAACCTACCATTATTGAGTTTTTTTTGTTTATTAATACTCTTTGTAGGTAATAAAAATTACACACCTAATTTGTTACTAAAAAAATCTATGTGAGTTGTTTTCCTTCCCTATAAAAATCCACCACCTCAACCCATTCCTCACACCTATCAAACCATTTATTTTAGTCTAATATCTGCCCAAGAATCCTACAAAAAATCCACCATTCTACATTGAATCATTAATTTGGGAATAAAACATCTCAAGGAATCCTTTTGGAATAAACAAAAAAGAGTTACCCGATTAAGAGGTAACATCTTCTCCCAAGCTACTTTTCTTTTATTTTCCTTCTCTACACCTACACTCTTTTTATTCAAATTTTGTGTGATAAAACTCGTATAATACATATACTAATATGTTTTTATGAAAATGGTATGACCTAAACTTACACACACCAATATCTAATGGATGATGAACATACTGTTTCTATGTACGATGAACCACTACCTCACGAAATGATGATTGTTCATTTCTCCTTTACCACAAGTCATGGTGGATATTATGATGGAAATTATATATATATGCGTTATATTATATTTATTATGTATTTAATCTTATTTTTTGATTTTAAATCACACATATTTTCACATTCCATTTGGTGTTAATACGATAATCTCGTTTGAGGAATTGTGGACTACCGCCCCCTCAAAGTAATGTGATTAATTCACACACCACATAGAATGTATTAAGGATGGGTTTAATGAAATTATATAAAATATATGGTATATTAATTCTAATTTAATAATTATAAGTAGATATACATAAATATATAAACATATTTCATTTACATACTTCTTTCAATACAACAATAAAAATGGAAAACAATTTTCATACGTACGTACAACTTACCTTCTCAATCGATGGTGTATTCCATTAAGCAATTAATTATTCTATAGATTATTATAATATAATTATACTAAATATAAAGGATATTTATATCATTTTATACATTATAGAATCGTGATATATGTATAAGGATCAACAATATAACAAATTAAGACACATGCAAAGAACAAAGTGAATATTACCCAAAGTGAAAATTTATCATAGGATCGTTAACAAGTGGGTAATATAAGGTTATAATAAAATTTTATATGGTAATATATATAAAAATGTTCTTATTTAAAATATGTATAGTAAACTTATATTTGTTATAAAGGAATCATGTAAGAGTATAGAGAGAGTCAAGGCACAAGGTAAGTGGATTTTATCTCACTTTTAATTTCTGTGTGATACAAGATATGTTCACCCCTATTTACTTTTTTGTGGTTTATGTACCGCCTTTTATTGTATTATATGAATATTTTAAATAAATTTATGGGTATTAATATACAAATTTTATGATTCTTCTTTCATGGGTTTTAATATTCAAAATATACCAAATCAGATAAAATGTTTTGTCTCAATTTGCCTTCTTTGAGGCTCATGTTTTTTATGCACCAAAAATCCTTTTATAGGTGCATATAATTACATTTACATGAAATATAATTATTCTAAATATTTTAATGATATCATTTTATTTATGTAACATACTTTACTTACATGGAGAGTATAGTCCCAATATACCAAGTTATAAGAGTTTTTTGGGACAATCTCACTGATTTTTGAGATTGTTTATGTTTATGATTACTTTGATAAAATACTATGATCCTTATCTATATAATATTATTGAATTTCATTATGATATTTTATTTCATGATATACAAATGTATTGTTACCATTTTATACACTTTGGTACATAAGTTAGTTAAGAAGGTGTTATTAGGAAAACCCGACCTTACCCTCTCTTCGGTCAGAAATTTATGTTTTATAAAAAGGGATTACAAGAATATTATAACATTCCCCTTTAATATCTGAAAGAAAATTTACACTTTTTCTTTTACCAATTTCTTCAAGGTAATCTTCTTGTCTCTTTCAGAATAAGGCACTTTTCTATCATTTTAACCATGAAAAATGAATGTTCTTTTGACCTCGTATGACATGTACAGATTTACCCATAGTTCTTTCTTCAAAGCCCCCTTTGCATTTTTTTAAAATGTCAATATTTGGGAAAATGTTTTTAAGAATTTTTTTTAAAGAAAAATTGTTTCCAAAATGTCTTTATTGTTCTTTTACATGTTTTCAAGGAATAGTTTTTTTTCAATAAATTTTCAAGACTTATTTAAAATTTATTAAATTGAATTCAAAGAAATGGTTTTCAAAACATTTTCAAGATTTATTTATATGTTTTCAAATTTTTTTCAAATAAATGGTTTTCAAAGAATTATATATATTTCTTTAAAAGTTTTCTTGTGTTTTCAAAAAAAGGTTTTTAAAATTATTTTAGGTTTATTTTAAATGTTTTCAAGGAAAAATTTTTTCAAAATAATTTCATGTCTTATTTATATGTTTTGAAGGTATTTTTGAAGAAAATGATTTTAAAATGATTTTATATATTAGAAATAATTTTTCAAACAATAAAGGATATTTTCATCAAGAAATTTTTTTATATTATTTTTCATAATTATTTTCCATATAAGATGACATCTATTGATGTTACTTATGCCTTTATAAGAAATAATTTAAAGTTCCATTTGTATCCTTTATATGAATGAGTTATTCTTAATACCATGGTCTTTATGAAAACCATTTATGGTTCAAGAGTAATTTATTTTTAAAACCCATTTTCCTTTCATGGGTTATATGATTTTGAAACCCGCTTCTTTTCATGGGTTATGTTTATGATGAAATGATTATGAAACCTGTATCTTTCCACAGATTATGACATGTTTACATGTTTATGATACCCATTTCATTTCAGGATTTATGATATGTTCATTTATGATCTTGTAGAACATGTATGTATGATTTCATTATGTTATGTGTGGGACCTATATCTCCCTCCCATGAACTAGGTAAATATTTATATCTCTTGAGATAGGAAAGGATGAAATGAGGGTTTACTTAGTTCAATAATACAAGGCTAGAATGAGAGTTTTCTGGGTTCAATAATACAGGATTGGAATGAAGGTTTTCTTGGATCATTAATATCAGGGTGTAATGTGGGTTTTCTTAGTTCAGTAATATAGGTATGGAACGGTGGTCCACCAGGTTTAGTAAAAGACTTTGTCTATTAAGATGGTCTTGGAATTTATTCCTTGGCTACTATGGAAATCATTATATTCTTATGTGTTTCCATAATTCCATGTGTTACTCTTATGTTATGCTTTGATGGATTATTTCCTTTACTTCCTTTTGATTTATGTCTTATGAACTCCCATGATTTATTCCATGATTCTTGTATATGATCTTTGATATGCAGGGTATGATCTTATATTTTCATGATCATGTTATCATACCCTTATGCTCATGTTTATGCTTGCATATCTCCCTTGTTTACCCTTACTGAGCATTTAATCCCACCTGTTTTTTGGTTCCTTTTCCCCAAGATATGATGATAGGTACTATATTTGATGTGTCTAACAAGGGTTCTAGTCATAAATAATATAGTGGGAGATAATGTAGGTCACTTATATACCAGTGTCTATGTTTCCATGTTTCTAAATTCACTATACCAACTAGGATATTTGGGTGTTTGTTTTTATAATGTTTAAGTATTCAGAAAATGTTATGTAATGTATATTGTTTGTAAAGAGAGGGTTTCTATAGTTTGTATCAGATCAAAGGTATAGTTAACCTTTGGAAACTAGGATGATAAAACTTTATTGAGATCCCATGGTATATTTTTAAGGATATGTCTAGGGATTTCTCTGAAGATAAGTTTAAGGATGAGTTAATGTTTAGTAAAATGTCTTGGAATTTTGGTACAGGATAGAGTGAGTGGTCTCCTAGTAATACATCACTATCTAGATAATACAATTGTATGTGTCTATAGAACAAATTTAGCTAGGGGTAATAACTCTAAAAAGATGTTCCAAGATTAACTTGGGGTAATCTGGTACATAACAATGGGCCTTGCTACAGACCTGGTTTGACACTCTTGGGGGATTTTCTTTGAGAATTCACAAACACTTCATGAACCATCATTAATGATTTAGTTATAAATTAGATATGAATAACCTAGGATAAACCCATGGTGTCATAGATTATGGAAGGTTTTATTATTTAGAAATACTATAAGTAATTATTTTTATGACTATGTAGTTTTCTGATATGATAAGTAATGATCACACTATAATTCTGTTTTTAGTCAAAGTCGGGAACCGGAAGGAATTGGATTAATGTTGAATGTGATGGGATATTTCCTAATGGACAGTCAAATGGGATGATCATTGTAGTGAAAGATTTTTTGATCATGCCTAATCAGTTTCAATGGAATATGATTAATAATATTTACCTTAACCAACTATCAGACTCACCAAGGAAGATAAACAAGGAGTTCACTGAGAGTTCGGGTAATGGATATCATGGAGGTAAGAAGATTCAGTTTCCTTTGTCTCAAGAATGTGGAATGAATCACCAACATGAATGTATTTGAAGAAAAAGAAGGACATAAAACAAGTGACTACAAGGGGAAAATGAAAAGTTCAATTAATGAAATGGATGGGAATTTTGGCCTCCATAAGTCGTCATCAAATGTTATGTAATTTAAGTGTGAATAATATGGTCATTATGCACCTCAATGTCCCAATAGGAAAGTTCCTGAAAAGAATCAAAAAGGTGTTGCAGGTAATGGTTACATTGTGGATAAGGATGAGACTAAGGATGAAATGTGAAAGGAAAGAGGTGTTATTGTTAATAGACTAATGATGAAGTAGTATAAGATTTTATGTATTTAGATTCAAAAGGTATGGATGATGAAATATAAAAGGATTGTTCTACTTATGTTTTTCACTTAGTAATTTCAAGTTTATATACAATGTTCCCTACAGAATGGTGAAGTGATTTATCAACAAGAAGATATATTGACTAAGGGAAGGTAACCCTTAATATTTTATTTATAAAAATATAATTTTTTATGGATAAAGATACATAGGGTATAAATAAGTAAATTTTATAGTATTGATTACATTGGAACTAAGTAAAGACTTCTTTATAGGAGGTTTATACTACCACTAATGAAGTTCACAACATTTTTGAATTTAAGGAGTAAATCCAATATACTTTTTAATGAAAAAGAATGCATGTCTTCTAAAAGGATTTATGGTAATTTAAGTTATTACCATGTTTCAAGAGACTATATGATGATTCACATGCTTGTAACATTAAAACCATGATATGATTTATGTTATATAGGGAAATCAATGTTAATGTGATTTCATGACTCTCTTTCTAAGGTTTTGTATTTTCATATTTTTGAAGGGTTATAAGGTCAACCGTTCATGAAAAGTTAAAGTTAAACTTCAAATGAAGTATTTGTGCACTGAGTTTGTGTTGAAAAACAAAGTTAAAAGTATAATTAGTGATTAACTTTATTTCAAGTATGTCTATCTTATATATTATATTAGTGCAGTTTAAAAAAAGGACGTTATGTATGTTGGGGGACAACCAATCACGCCCAAAAAGGCCATGGCTCGTGAACCCATGACTGAAGGATGGTAAGGGTTTCATGCCTACCACTGGCCTATGTAATTACCTAGTTAATATATATTTATTTTTAATGAATAAATATTTATGAATAACTATTAGTGTGATTTTTTATAGATTAATGCATGTTGTTTTTTAAGAGACAAGTAGTTAGACTTTTTATTGTTTTATGGGCCTTAAGATCTGTTAAAATCAGATTTTAGTGATTTAATCATTAAAGTTAATTTATAGACCTTCAATAAAATAGGTGATGAACGTATTATAAATTTTTCAAAGAAAACCCCAAGAATGAATTTTTATATATAAATTTATCAATAATTACCCAAATGTTCTGAAAGTGGTTGAAATAAATTGTTGTCCTAATACCTTAATTTTTTTGGACTGGTGACTTTTTAAATCATCATAGATTTATGAATTTTAGGCCCTCAACTTTTCTTAGATCATTCTATTGTTTTTTATTGATGACCTAAATCACTCCATATAAATATTTACATTTTCCCTACATGTATAATCTTCACTCCCAACCTAAGTTCTCTTATTTGGAAACCCAGTTATATGTCACGTTGGGTAATCGTTAGGGTTTTAAATTTCCATTTTTAAGGGAATATTTAGTTTTAATTTTTATTATGTGGCTTTATATGAATGAAACTATCAATTATTAGACCTTTGATAACCCAGAAAAATTTCAATGGTGAAATTCATTTTAACGGGGGTAGAATGTAACACCCTGAGATATTGAGAATTTCTTTTTTGAATTAATTTAATTTTTTGATATTTTTCATTTTCTATGAAACCGAAAATAGTTATATATATATATTAAAAAAATAATTAAAACATTATTTTCACAAACAATAACAACTTGCCTTGCGCTACATGCAATTCAAACTTGGATTGCGCTACAAGCAACATTGACTTGGCATATTATGGACACAACATTGAGTTTCTACAAACCATCTCTTTCAATTGTTTTAATTATTTAAATAAGATAATTTTAACCTAGATTTTAAACTTATTCATTACTAACTTTCAAATATTTTTGTCTTATATAAATAAAACATATTGATAACGAAAATAATATTTTTGGAAAAGTTCTTTTATATTATAAATATTGTTTTCTTGAATGAATATTTTTTAATAATAAAATTAATTTTAGAAAAATTAAGAAATTTAATTGAATAAAATAAAATTAACTTTTTAATTCATAACATATAAATTTCCCTAGGGTTAATTTTTTGTATTTTTCTCAAAAACATCATTTTTTGATGAACATTGAAAAATACTGCTTTGTAGTTAAACACTATCTTTTTGTCTAATTCATTATTAATGATAAATGATATTATAAATATGTTTTAATGTAAAATTATATTAATATTAAATCCACTAATACAATTAAACACATTAGTATCAACTTCACTTTGAAACTGAATAATAAATCTTAACAAACTTTTGAACTTTTTCCTACTTTAAACCTCCTAATTTCATCCCATCTCCAGGATTAGCACTAATATTAATTTTTCTGCTTCTATGATTGGAATTTAATATAATAAAATATAAAATTTTTTATTTATTATAATATTTTGTTTTTAATAATACCATTTTATTTTTTGAAAAAATTGATTATTAAAAATGATTAAAATTTATCACAGAGGTTAATGCAAAATTAAGCTTAATTAGGGACCAAATCTTAAATTCAAGGTCCAAAATGACCTATAAACATGTATAAAACCTATTTTATGTAAATAGTTTGGCCATAAAACTTGAATTAGTTATTTTTATTGGTTTTTAAGTCTTTTTTTAGGTAAGAACATGTTCACACCTAATTTGTTTCTAAAAATTTCTATGTGAGTCATTTTCCTTCCCTATAAAAGGCTACCACCTCTACTCATTCCTCACACATCTCAACCCTGTTATGTTCTTCCAAAATTTTCCCAAGTATCCTCCCAAAAATATTCACTTATTCATTGAAGCCTCAATTTGGTATTAAACCCTCTCAAGAAATCCTTTTGGAACAAACCCAAAGGAGTTACCCGATTAAGAAGTAACTTCTTCTCTCAAGCTCCTTTGTTTTATTTTCCTTATACACCCCCTACAATATATTTATTTCATTATTGGGTAAAAACACAAGTATATTAAATATAATATTATGTTATTATGAAATGTTTATGACCTACACTTACACACACCTCCATCTAATTGATGTTGAACATACTATTTTTGTGTACGGCGAACTGCTGCCTCACGAAATGATGATTGTTCATTTCTCCTTTACCACCAATCATGGTGGCCATTATGATGGAAAATATTTCTATATATGTAATATATTACATTTATTAGGCATTTAATATTCTTTATTCATTTAACAACATATATCTATTTACCTTCCATTTGATGTTAATATGATAATCTCGTTTGAGGAAGTGTGGACTACTACCCCTCGAAGAGACGTGATTCATTCACACACCACATAAAATGTGTTAATAATGAGTTTAATGAAATTATATTATATATATGATATATTAATGTTACTTTAATAATGATAAAAATATTTACATACATACATACATACATATATATATATTACATTTATATATTTTCTTTCAAAATGATAATAAAAATGGAAAACAACGTTCATGCGTACGTATGACTTACCATCTCCATGAATGGTGGATTATATTACATAAATAATTATTATATAGTTATTATAATACACATATACTTAATATACCTTATATTTATACCATTTTATACCTTCTAGAATCATGATATAAGTATAAGGATCAATAATATAACAAATTAAGACACATGTGAAGAACAAAATGAATATTACCCGAAGAGAAACTTTAACATAGGACCGTTAAAAAATGGGTAATATAAGGTTATAATAAAACTTTATTTGTTAATAAATATAAGAATATTATTACATAAAATTTTTATAATAAACTTATATTTACTATACAGGAATCCTGTATGAGTATAGGGAGAGTCAAGACACAGAGTGAGGGGATTTCATCTCAGTTTTAATTTCTTTGAGATACAAGATATGTTATCTGTTATTTCCATTTGTGTGGTGTATGTAACAACTATGATTTTATTATATCTATATTTTACTTAAATTTATTTTTATTCACATGACCATTTTATGATCCTTCTTTCATGGGGTTTAAGTTTCCAAAGATACCAAATTAGTAAAAATGTTTTGTCTCATTTTTACTTCTTTGAGACTCATGTTTTGTTATACACATTAAATATTTTTCTAGGTGAATATAATTGAAATTTATATGAAATATCAAGAATATAAATCTTTTAATGATATACTATGATTCTTGTAACTTCCTTTTTTAACATGGTGGGCATGATCTCAAGATTCCAAGTTATAAGAGTTTATTCGGACAATCTCATTACTTTTCAATATTATTTATATTTATGCTTCCATTGATAAAATATTACGATACGATTCTCAAGAATATTCAGGATTTTCATTATCCTGTGTCTTTTCATGCTATAATCATGTTTTTTTACCATTTTCTATAGTTTGGTACATGATTTAGTTAAGAAAGTGTTGTTAGGAAAACCCGACCATACCCTCTCTTCGGTCGGGAATTTATGATTTATAAAAAGGGTTTCCAAGAATATTATACCATTCCCCTATAACATCTAAAATGAATTTTTACCCTTTTTTTCTTTTACCAATATCATCAAGGTAATCTTCTTATCACTTTTCTAACAAGGCACTTTTCTAACCTTTTTACCATGAAAAATTAATGTTCTTTTGACCTTGTACGACATGTACAGATTTACCCACCATCCTTTCTTAGAAGATACCTTTGAATTTTTTAAAATTTTAATATTTAGGAATTTTTTTTAAATTATATTTCAAGAAAAAAAAATTCAAATTTTTTTAAAAATTCATTTATATGTTTTCAAGGAAAAGTTATTTCAAATTTTTTTTCAAGCCTTTTTTAAATGTTTTCAAAGTGTTGTCAAAGAAATGGTTTTAAAAATGTTTTTAAGTTTTCAAGGAAAGTGATTTTCAATTTTTTTCAAGATTTCTTTATATGTTTTCAAAATGTTTTCAAAATAAATAGTTTTCAAAACATTTTGAATATTTTCTTAAAATTTTTTAAGTGTTTAAAAAATGGGTTTTTAAATGTTTTTAATATTATTTTAAATGGTTTCAAGAAAAAAGTTTTTTAAAATGATTTAATGAATTATTTGTAAATTTTCAAGGTATTTTATAAGAATATTATTTTCAAATGATTTTATGTATTTGAAATATTTTTTCAAACAAGAAAGGTTTTTTCCTCAAGAAATGTTTTTAGAGTATATTTCAAAATCATTTTCCATCTAAGATGACATCTATTGATGTTACTCATGATATTATATGAAATTATCTAAAGGTTCCATTCATATTATTTGTATAATTAGTTATTCTTAATGTCATGGTCTTTATGAAACACATTTATTCTTCATGGGTAATATGTTTATGAAATCCATTTATCTTTCAAAGGCTATATACTTTTGAAACCCATTTCTTTTCACGGGTTATGTTTACGATGAAATGGTTATGAAACCTGTATCTTTCCACAGGTTATGATATGTTTACATGTTTATTATACCCATTATGTTTCATGGTTTAAGATATGTTCATTTATGATCATGTGGCACATGTATGTATGATTTCATTAGGTGATGGGTGAGACAGATATCTCCCTTAAATGCATTGGGTAAAGATTTATATCTCATGAGATTGACAGGGACGAAACAAGGGTTCACATTGTTCAGTAATACATGACTGGAATGAGGGTTTACACAGTTCAATAATATAGGGATGGAATGCGGGTTTACTTAGTTCAGTAATGCAGGGATGGAATGAGGGTTTACTTGGTTCAGTAATACAGTTCTGGAATGGGAGTTCACCCAGTTTATTAAAGGTCTTTTTCCACTAATACGGTATTGGAATTGATGCCTTGGATACTATTGAAATTATTAAATTCTTATGTGTTGCAATTATTCTATGTCTTACTCCTATGTTATGATTTCAGGGATTATGTTCTTTACTTACTTTTGATTGATGTCTTATAGACTGCCAATATTTATGCTTGGATTCATGTATATGATATTTCATATGTAGGGTATGATATTATATTTTTATGATAATGTTCTCATATCCTTATGCTAATGTTTATGATTTCATGTCTCCCTTATTTACCATTATTGAGCATTTGAGCTCACCCATTTTATGTTTCTTTTCCCCCAGTTTATGATGAAAGGTACTGTGATTTATGTTTCTAAGAAAGTTCCTAGTTGCGAAGAACCTAGTGGGAGATAATATAGCTCACTTATGTAATAGTTTTCATGTTTCCAAGTTTCCAAAGGCACTATAACAGTTACAGGCTTTGGGAATCTATTTTTATAGTGTTTAAGTATTCCAAAAATGTTAGGTATTGTCTATGTTTTGTAAAGTGAGGGTCACTATACTTTATACCTAAATGGTCTCCCCAACATTGAGTTTTATCCTCATAGTTAAACATTTAGGATCATATGTCTTATAATCTATAACCTTCCCAACCAAATCAATAATGAGAGAAATATGAAATAGAATTATAGAATCACCTTTCTCTACAAAATCTAGATTCACACCATCTATAATTTATAATAACATCCATTGATCAGATGACTCTTTATCCAACTAATTATATGAATTATTTCTAAAATAATCTAATATATAATTTCCTTTTACCAATGTATAAATATAGTCAAAGTCAAATATTCACAGATATTTCATCCATCTACATTATATTAGATGAAAATCCCGTTGTGAGAAAATTTACTTCAGGATCTTATGATCCATAAACACTATAAATTTTATACCAAAAATATAATTATGCCAAATACTTTAGGCATATACTACCACAAGAAATTCTACCTCATTTTCTAGATATTTATTCTCATGAACTTTTAACTATCTTGATCCATAAGGAACAACATTCTCTCCATCCATAAGAACACATCCCAACCCAGATCCAGATGAATCAAAATTGAAAACATACCCTTGTCCTGACTCTAGAAATACAATTATGGTTGCGGATTTAAGATAAACCTTACGATATTGGAGATATTTATGGAAATCATCATTCCATAAGAAAGGTTCTTATTTACTCATGAAATCTTTCATTGGTGAGTAAAGATGTAAAATAAATTAATGAAGCATCAATAGTATCCAAATAAGATAAGTAAATTGTGTATCTCAAAAACATTATTGGGGGTTTCCAAGGGGTAACCACTTCTATCTTCTAAGGATATATAGAAAAATATTTTTTCGAAATGACATGACAAATTAAAAATACCTATTATATCTATAAATTAATCTTTTATAATTTTCATAGATTTGATGTTCCCAAAAGATGCCTAATACTATAGCCAAGTGTTCCTCATGATCCAATTTAGTCCAAAAGTACACCAAAATACCATCAAATAACACCACTATAAAGGATTCATGATACCTTTGAATGATTTGATTCATTAGTTCCATAAAATTTTCTAGTTTACTTTAAAGGCCAAAGATCATAACCACATATTCATAATGGCCATAAAAACTCTAAAAATAAATATTTAGAATATTCTCCTTCCAAACATGTAGTTGGTGATATCCTATTCCAAAGTCAATTTTAGAGAAACAATAGGCTACCCTCAATTAAATAAACAACTCATCAATTTGAGTATGAGGATGCTTATTTTTTATCATAACTTGGTTACGATTATGAAAATCCACACAAAACCTAACAGTTCCATTGGCCCTCTTAATAAAATGAACTATTGCTTCCCATGGAGACATGATCAGTTTAATAAACCATTTTATTTCCAACTAATCTTGTTGGTTTTTAAATATCCTTAATTAAATTGATGATATCCTATAATAAATAAGTGAAATAGTATTTTCCCCTCATAATAGATCAATCATACATTCCACTTCTATTTTGGGTGGGAACCCAGATAAATTATAAGGAAAAACATTAGTAAACGGGTATATGATGGTTGGAAAATATATATTCCTAATATCATAAATATATTCCAAGGTTACTGATGCCAAAATAATAAAAGATAGTCCTAACCACAAATACCAAAGTACTTAATTTTCTTTCATTGACATCCCAATATCCTTTAAAAATATTCTCAATGCTATCAGATGATATGAAACTCACCTACTAAGAATTCAAGTCAATGTTTTCCTTAAATAATGTCTACCAATACATTCCCCAAACCAAGTCATAGATAGCCATTTCTAAATTAGATAAATCCCAAACAAACTCAATCCTATCAGTCATTATAGAAAAATATACACACATAAAATCTTAACATTCTCATTGACTAAGAGGTGTTTGAATGTTTATGATAGAAGGAATCATCTCAACACGTAAACCCATATAATCAACCATATGATAATGAATAAAATAATGAGACACACCCATATGAAAGAAGTTTTTTCATAAGGGTAGAATTAAAAATATTCACACCTCACATCATCAAAGGACTATATTTATTATCCATGTACATCTCCTCCACACCTTAATTCTTCTTAGTAGCTCCTTCATGTTTCTTGTTGAGATTTCATAACATGAGGAGTCATGGTGTTCCATGAATCTCATTGACTTACTTAGTTACGAGGTTTAGAATTATTCTGATGATATAACCCCATTTAATCAAATGATCATTAAGAAACAAGATATTTGTCTCATAGATGAGATTTTGGAGCATTAAAACAATAATGTTGAAGATGTCCTATTTGATTACAGTTTTGAATGCTCTTGGTGGTGCTGTATAACCTCATTTCTCATGGGAAGTAGAGTAAAATTGGAAACAAATAAGATTTATGTTGGGTCTATGAGTGATTTCAATCAATCCTCTAATCATATTATTACACACACCACTACTTTGTATGTAGGTTTCCCTCCTCTACTTATTCAAAATGTTTGAGTTCCCACCAATTTCAATGGTGATAAATATTCTCCCTCCATTGACATTTCAATAAATATCTCTTTCCACCAATGTTTCTCTATTTACCATTTTCATACGGTTTCAAATACATAGAACAACTATCTTAGAATGAATATCTAGTCACCATCCAAACTCAAATATTCATTCCCTCAAGGATGCACTAGAAAAATTTTTTTGGGGTAAAAAAGTATAAATTCAAAAACTTATCCATGTATTATATGAGTGATAAATTCTATTATTTAAAATAGAAGAAATAATTTTTTCTTATAATTATGAATGATTGAGGATATAATTATTCATTGAACAATTCTTTAAAGTACTCCCACATTATTCCTTGGTCAACTATATCTTGATAAGATATATACCACCATTGACTTGAAAGATATTATAGTATATATACTACTAATTGAAATTCATCTTGGATGGTGTGACCAAGAATTTAACAACTCAGTTAATCATCTTTATCCCCACCACTTATCTTTTAGGCTCAAAATCCCCCCAAAATAAGGTTGAAATCTATTTCAAAAACAGAATTTAGGTGTCCACTTATCAAGATTTATCATTTCTATTTCCCTTATATATAGCTTGAGAATTCTAAACTATGATTTTGTCTAGTTACTAGTTCACTTGTGTCTCAGTTGTTTCCACAGTTTCCATAGATTATTCTTATTGATTCTTATGATATCTACAAGATCCCATTTCTTATTCCCAAAATAAAAATCTATATATTCATCAGTTAACTTGAAACTTAATGCTCAGAAAAATTTTCCAAATTACAATAAGGAACAATTAATAAACATTTTTTTTTCATAAAGTGACCAATTATCTCATTTTTATAAATCATAAAACTCAAAATTAATAATCTAGTCTGAATTCAAAGACTTGTAAAAAATTCAAGATATGAAATTCTCAATGACTAAACCCACAACGATGAGATGAAAACACAACAGGATGTGTCTTAGAACAATTCGGTACCCATACACCCTAGTAACCCAAAGTTCTGCATAAAACTTTTATCTACTTATTTTTATGTCATACATTTTATGTTTCGACATTCTTATCTCCTTTCAGCCATACCAAAAGATAAAATAAGTGACCAATACTGATACCATTTTTAACATCCCACAAAAACTCATTATCTTGAGAATAAGCTTAGAGAAACTAACCGTAGGTGACATCCCCAAGATGCCAAATGGTGATAATGAATGCCATGGTCTTAGATAAACATTGGGGGAAATTTTCCACTTAGATATAAAAAAAATATAAAACATGAAATATAAAAATAAAAAATAACTATTTGATGCATGTTTATAAGTTATAAAACCCAAACCATAATCCAACAAAACAAAAAAATCAAAGTGAGAATAGAACATTGAATATCAAATGAAAAACCCAAAGGACAACATGAATCAAAGAATTAAAGTCACAAAACAATGTTACACATGAACAATCTCTAAACTCCAACACTATTAACCAAGCAAAAAGTATTAAGATGCCTCTCTAGAGAAATAACACATCTTTAATTTCCTTTTACCTTAGTTGATAACATCTTCAAACAGAAAAAAGTTCCCAAGAATGAGATGATTGATAACTCGACAGGAATTCCCAAACAATTTCCAAACTAACATTACAATTACAATAATTGGTTAGAAATTTTAATATAAAATATTTGAAAAGTGGTTAAACAATTTATATAATCCCATTAGAGAAATCCATTTGATAAAAAAAACAATATTACTTAAATCCATTCACATTTATCATAACCCATCCCATGTTCACGCACACGCACACCCATCCATATACACACAAGTTTTGTGTTCCCATTCATGGTGTTACTCTATGACCATAATTCATCCAACCTTGACAATTTCACTTATAACCAAACCCATTCAATTTTAAAACCGGACAAACAATTATTCTAAATTTTATGCAAAAAAAATTCACATAAAAAAATTCTTTATATGAATGAAAATTTTCAAACAATTTCATGAAAAAAACATTTCATAATTATAAAATCATTATTTTCAAATTATTTAAAAAATGGGGTTTCCAAATTCAATCAAATTTACAAAATTTCCAAAACACAAACCAAATGAGTTTACTTAATAAAACCACATAATGGTTCCATTAAAAACCCAAAAAAACTTTAAAATAAACTATGATTTCAAGTTAAAGAATAGTGTAGTTTATAGAGAATCCACCAACCTTTCAACAAGTCACAAAAAATGAATAAAAACACTAAAAAAATTCCAAATCTGGGTTAAAAAAACCTTCCCTTCAATCAAATCAAAAATATATCATTAATACCCACATCCTAGCACATAGATTTGTATACAGTAGATTAGATCTATGTCTCCAAGAGAGAGGTGAATTGTAGATCTATGAAGAAATGTGAAGAAGATTTACTTACCAATGATTTCAAATCACCAACACACTTTGATTTTCCAAAAAATTGTTTTTGGATCAATGAGAATCACCTTGGGAGCCAAGAAGGGGAAAAGAACTCAATACACTTAAATAATTGGGAACAAATAAGGTTTTATGGGTTGTTAAACTAAATTAATGTATAAAATAGGTTGGGATAAGAATCTATACACTACAATGCAACCAAAATCACCATAAAACAATCCCCATAGACAATGGAACAGACCACAAGACCATGGTTCAACCATACTAGTGATGCATGTTCAAAAATATAGTGTAGGATACACTATAGATCCCTTTTTTTAGGAAAAGAGGCTACGACACAGCCCGCCTACACCATGACCCAACCCAAAAATAGATTATTCTACAACCCACTCTTTACACCATAGGAGTACCAAAATTGGTTGAAACATTGGAACTCCACACTGGGATCACATATTCCATTATAGGTGGTCTCAAAACCACACCATTTAAATTTCTAATCCATAGACCACTTTCCACAACATAAACTTCTCTAAAATGATATTACTCTCTCCAGAAACCCATTTAAAACCCACTATATCTCTCGAAACTAATTATAAGTGTTATATAATATCAAACTACGTAAAACAATTGAAATGTATACAAAATTTAGGGTGTTAAAAAATTTATTAATACTATATTTAGTGTTTAGAATGGATACTTTTCATCTGAAAACACTAAAGTAACTAATTTTTGGTTTTCTTCTAGTCCATAATTTATAAGGCGTTTTTTTAAACATTGGATGAAGTAAACACAAATTGTAGTGTATTATTTTGTACTCATGAATTAATCCAAAAAATAATTGTCAACCTAATATTCACAGTTCATTATTTATGAAATTTATTAAAGGGTTATATTACTTAATTCAATCTCTTTGTTTTTTAGATATTTCTTGGTGATGAGAAATTGTGAATTATTGTTTTTTTACTACCAAAAGATTAAAAAAAAGAATTAAAAAGATCTTCACTTTGATCACTATAGAAAGGTGATATAGTTAGGTTTTGAAACATGAGCATTGAAACTTTTTAAAATTGAGAGTGTTACAAATTTAAGAGTTAGAAAATAAGTCTGAGCATGCCTAGTGTAATCATCAACAAGGACTTAAAAAATTTCTTTCCTTTGATATTTATAGTTTTTGTAAAACCAAAAGGAACCATGCGTACAAAATGTACAAAAACAAACATTGAGACTTCATTAATAAACTTAAAAATTAACATGGGTTTCTTAACAAATTGGGTAGAATAACAAGCTTTTGAGGTAATAAATTTATATTCCAGTAGATCCTTGACTAGTCCTTTTCTATAAATATTATCTAAGGTTCATATATTATAGTGTCTAATATCCTATTAAAAAGACATGGAGAATATTAAAACATTCCAATATTGGGTAAATTTTGATTAGTATGATATTCTAATACTATTTTGCAATAAAAATTATGTCTATCAGTAGATAACATGTGAGCCCCATCCAAAATTTTAATGAATCATTTATAACTCCAAAAATCCATGGTGTAACATTCAAAGCATAGTTAGATAATGCTAATCAGTTTATTCTTAAGACATAGAACATAAAAAAATTATAAATTAATATCCTTCCTAGAAAGAAAACATCACCCATACCATAAATCTAACCCTGTTCTTTATCTCCAAAAGTGACTTTTACTCCCTTCACATTTTATAAGTTCCAAAAATTGTACTTTTATCTTACCATAAATCGTGAAAAATTATTTTCGATATATTATATATTCTTTATACTGATACTAAACTTATCTTCTAGGAAAATACAATACTAAGAGTTTATTACCCAACCATTATTTGGTCCATTAATGTTAGAAAATAGACATTTAGGAACCCACATTTGTCCAACCCTTATATGTTGTACAACTGAAATCTATTTAGAGATATAAGACTTATGTGTTGCAAGTGATTAAACTTTTTTAAAAGAAAAATTCCTTCTCTAATTTCCACCTCTATTCTATTTAGCAAAGAAAAGCACTTTATTAGGTATAATATAGTTATCCTAATAAAAAACCTCTGATTAATTTATGACCAATTACAAATGTTGTCCTTTTAGGCCTCAATTGTTTATGTAATTTATCAAATTAATTCCTTCAAGTAGAAAAATTAGTCAATTATTTCTTCAAACTTTAAACATATAATTTCATATTAACATTCTCATTTTTATTTTATATGGTATTTTGCAGCTAATTCAGGACTCCATTTTCTAGCCTCACGGATAATTTCATTACCCTCACGAGCAAGATCTCGTCCCTCATTACGAGCTTGTACACATGCTTCTAGAGCGACTCGATTAGCTACGGCACCCGGTGCATTTCCCCAAGGGTGTCCTAAGGTTCCTCCACCGAACTATAGTACAGAATCATCCCCAAAGATCTCGGTCAGAGCAGGCATATGCCAAACATGAATACCCCCCGAAGCTACGGGCAAAACACCTGGTAGCGACACCCAATCTTGAGTGAAATAAATCCCACGACTTCGGTATTTTTCAACAAAATCATCTCGTAGTAAATCAACAAACCCCAAAGTGATGTCTCTATACCCTTCCAATTTACCTACAACAGTTTTTAGCGTTAAATTAAATGGTTAACTTAGAAATGTATCTCTTAGATTCACATAACTCATTGATGAGTTAACTTTTCTCTTTATTTAACTTTAAAATTTTAACTTATTTATCATTCAATTTCGTAACAAATTTTGAAATATTAGATGAAAATTTATAAATAACATCTTCTTATTTAGAAACATATTACAAATAAATATTAAGGTCTTTCAATAATTTTTTAGTTTTCTTTTTTAGGAAAGCCATATATCTATTCATTTCTTCAAATGATGGAATTTCATCCTCTTATTTTGATGATGCTAAAAACATTTCGTCATCTAACTAAAAGAATTAAGAAATAATTGTGAAAATGTATCTAAATTTACCTTCCCCGTTAAGTACATATCATTTTGAGAGGAATTTTAAAAAAATCTAATCATATTCGGGATATCATCATCCTCCAAATCAATATTGATATCATATAATGAATCCACACATGAACTGTACTTATAATTATTTTCTCGGAAATAATTTCAGTCTTTCCTATTAAAATATTTTTTATCCTTATTCTTTTTATTAAATCAAGGATAGTCCTAACCAAAATTCCCTAGTTTCTTTCACTCATGACAAATGGTGTTTAAAGAATACATCTTTTCAAAATTATTTTTTCATTTTCATGATCATATAAAGAGTTATTCTTTATTATAATCTTATTTATCCACCTCACAAGATAAATTATATCTTCTTCACTATCTTTTTAATATCTAATATCTAATTCAGGTGTATAGTCTTTACTCAAAATTATTGAATTTGAAGTTTGATCCCTAAAAGTAAATAAATCATAAGTCAACAAAAATGAAAATTCAATCATTATTTTCTCTTTCTCAACATCTATATTTATTTAATTCACATATTTCATTAAAATCCCAAATAAATCAATCAAGGAAAAATTTATCATATTCATAGTGTCATCTATTGTTGTCTGATTGGATTCTCATTCCTTGGATAAAATATTAATAATTTTTTCTACCAGTTGTTAAATAGTAATTTCATTCTTAATTAGAAATTGAAGTATGTTAGAAACTTTCACAAAGTGTTGAAAAATAACTACCACTAGTTCTTGTGAAAGAAAATAAAAAACATGATAATCATAAGGAATCATAACAATTAAAGTTTCCAGAACATTATAAGTTACAAAGGGAATAATATCCAGAATTTTTCATAGTATGTTCACTCTCACACATGAAAATATATGACTATAGATTTTTTTCATCATTGAGTAAATAAAACTATTTTGGACCATATAATTTTCGTGATACTTTATTATTTACTAACAATTACATTTGTATAATTATTTCTCTTGAATTATTTAATTTTTTATTATCATAATAAATTGATCAAAAACAATTTTGATAAACAATTTTCATCATATCTCACTAATAATCACAATCCACCTATAAAGACATGCACTTATTTCATACATAATCTTTAATTTATTCAATAAAAAACTTCCTTTTACATTGAGGATCTTTTCAAGTTTATAGCTTTAGAGAATTAAGACAAAACATTCATAACATTACACATTGTTACATAGTGGGTACCATAAAATCAGTTTCCATTTTCCTCAAAATATAAAACATTAAAACTTAAAACAAGACTCCTTGAAAATTATTCAACATTTAACATGTCATCCTTCCTTACATCACTCATCCATTAACCTTTGAAAAATCATTTAAAAACTTGGGATGAGCACAAAAGCTCAGTAAGGTGTGAAAAAGAAGGAAAATCACATTAGTCCATGAATACGCATGACGTATGAAAACATTTTCAAAAGACATGATCTCCACCCATAAATACATACTTCGTGTAACATGAGATTTACACAAGATCCACACAAACATAAATATAATAATATAGGTATCTTGGGGAATTACATAGATAATCTTGTAACCATCTTGGCTACCTTAAAATTTGTAACCCTCATGGCTACCTTACTTTGTGTAACCATCACAGTTACACTTGGAGTAACCATACGGCCGACCTCCAACATACTCATACCCAATGCATTGGAGGGAAATATAGGTCCCACCCTTCATCATAAACAATTCCCAATAACCAAAACATAATCATACAACATAAACAATAGCATAAAAACATTACCTTTGAATCTTATAAAACAGAATTTTAAATGAGGATTTTAGAAGAAAAGTCCCTTATAAACGTCATATACTTGAAGTGAGACTTAATAGAGTGGATGGAATATGTATGTACTCTGTAAATACACATAATGAAACATAATATAAACAAAACCCATCACACAAACAATTTAAATAGCACATAAATTATAAAGTAGAAGGTTAACCCAATGAATAGAAATCGTGTTAAGAATTCCCTTACGTTGGGCTTGTCTTACTTCAAAATTGTTTAAACCTCCTGTATAATGGTTAAAAGAGTGTTATTAGTATTTTAAAGAAACATTTTCAGGTTTATAACATCTTATATGGTCATTTCATAACCTTATTTCACCCCTTAATTGTTAGTATTTTGTTCCTTGCATTATTTTGGGTGAGTTCTTTTGTGATTTTCACGATCGGTTCATGATGAATCGTTCTTGTTGATTAGAATTGAAACTCCAGAATTCGAATGGGGTAGTATTTACATATTTCCAGTACCCTAAATTATACCATTTATCACTTTGGTGCTTTATATGATGATGATTTATAAGTTAAAACATTAATTATGTTGGTTTAGATCATTTATGTGGTTCTTTGATAATTACAACCTCATTTAGTCTTATAAATTTGAACCATGGGTACAAAAGAATTACAGAACCATATATGAGTTATAAAACATATATTATAACCTGGTTCAACCATATAAATGGTTTCATGACCAGACTTGAAAGAATTAATGGAAAGTGAAATTACATCGTCCACGATGTCGGTAATTCGACACATCACAGACAATGTTCTTATTCCTTAAATAAGTGAGAGAGGAGAGGAATAATGATTTTTAATTTTCCATAAACATGAAAAAATCCAGAATATACATGATTCTGGAGATTTCATGCCTCTTGGATAAGAGGGGGTGATGAAATAAGAGAAAGGAATCATGAAACAAAGAAAACATGAGAAATTCCTTACGGAAATTCGGCAGCCTAACGGCGTCTCTTAAAATTTCATAAAAAACAAGATTGATGAGAGGAATAGAATATCTCATCATTCATACAAAATTTGGACAGTAAGGGGAAATATTTAATGAAATATCCCAACAAAAGACAAAGGGAAAGTAAGAGAATAACATAAAATGGAAGAAAAGAAAGAAAATAAAAGAGGTTGTTTACCTCTTGATCTCTTCTCCTTGAGATCCTTATTAAGGGAATTGATTTTGGTCTTTTGGTGAGACCAGAAGCTCTAGGACATGGGGAAGAATATTGGGGAGGGAATTTTGCAGAAATTAGACAATGCTCAAGGCTTGAGAGGTGTGGGAGGAAGAGGGGAGTGAGGGTGATATTTATAGTGGAGGAGGGGAGGTATTTTAGATTATTTTAATTATTATTATAATAATTTTATCAAGACTATGAATAATCTCAAATCAAGTGGCCTTAATTAGTGAAAATATCAAGTGAGTTCGAAGCAAGTGGCCTTGCATCACTTATGATGTCATAAATAGTGCATTTTTACTGATAAATTGATTATACAGTATTTTATCGTATTTCACTATTCACCGAAAAAAAGTTTGTTTCATCAAACTCTAAATAACATACTGAACACAATTGTATATGACAGTTTCTTGAAATTCAAAACATAGAAGAAATAAAATTCTTTTTAAAGGATACTTATAAATATATAACTTAACAAAATTTCAAGAATTTTCAATTTATTTTTAGAAAACCTTGGGATGTTACATTATCCCCACCTTCTTGAAATTGCGTCCTCGCAATTTTATTTACTTATTAAACAACTGAGGGTATTTTTCCCTCATAGCATTTTCAGACTCCCATGTTTCTTCTTCAACCATGTGGTTTCTCCACAAAACCTTTACCTGGTGGATTACCTTATTCCGCAATACCCGTTCTCTTCGATCAAGAATCTGAACCAGTTTTTCTTCATAAGAAAGGTTCTCTGCCAGCTGAACTACTTCTGGGCTCAAGACATGTGATGAATATGGAACATACTTTCTCAACATCGAAACATGAAAAACATTGTGTACCTGAAATAAGCTCGGAGGCAAAGCTACGCGGTATGTAACTTTTCCAACTTTTTCTAAGATTTCAAAAGGACCGATGAACCGTGGACTTAGTTTCCCTTTCTTACCGAAACGCATCACACTTTTCCAAGGATAGATTTTAAGGAAAACATGGTCACCTACCTCGAAAGAGAAGTCTTTCCTTCTATTATCTGCATAACTTTTCTGCCTGCTCTGAGCTGTCCTCATGTGTTGCTGGATCATCCTCATTTTCTCAGCCACTTCTTCTACTAATTCTGGCCCCATCAACTTTCTTTCACCGACTTCATCCCAAAACGCAGGAGTCCAAAACCGCTTTCCATACAAGGCCTCAAAATGTGCCATCTGAATACTGGATTGGAAACTGTTATTATAAGAAAACTCAACTAATGAAAGATGCTCATCCCAACTTCCCTGATAGTCCATTGAACAAGCTCGAAGCATATCCTCCAAAGTTTGAATCGTTCATTCTGACTACCCATCTGATTGAGGATGAAAAGCTATACTGAAATTCAACTCTATGCCCAAAGACTTCTGAAGTCCCTTCCAAAATTTAGAAGTGAACCTGGGATCTCGGTCAGACACAATGGAAAGAGGAACTCCATGTAACCTGACAATCTCTTTAAGGTACAATCGAGAAAGCTGATCTAATTTCATTATATCTCGAATAGAAAGAAAATGAGCAGACTTTGTTAGCTGATCAACAATAAACCATATCGCATTGTTACCTTGAGAAGTCTTTGGTAGTCCCACCACAAAATCCATGGATATATTCTCACATTTCCATTCTGGCACTGGCAAAGGCTGAAGCATCCCCTTCGGTAACTGCCGCTCTGCTTTAACCTGCTGACATGTCAAACATTTCATTGTAAAATTAGGAATATCTCTTTTCATCCCATTCCACCAGTAATACTCTCAAAGGTCTCTGTACATATTAGTACTTCCAGGATGAACAGAGAATGGAGAACTATGAGCTTCACACAACAATTCTTTCTTCAGCTGGGAATCACAAGGCACACACAACCTTTTTCCAAACCTTAAAACACAATCTTTATCAAGATTAAATTCTGGAAACTTACCCATTTTAACCAATTCTACCTTTTTCTGTAGCTCACAGTCTTCCCTCTGCGCTTTCATAATTCTGTCTGACAATGATGACTGCACTGAAACCTGAAACAAAACAGATATATTCCCTGCACCAACAACTTCTAAGCCAAAATTCATCAAATCATTAATCAATGGATCATGTTCCAAATGTAGCATGGTTAATGATGCCTGATTTTTCCGACTTAAGGCATCCGCTACTTTGTTTTCTTTTCCAGGATGGTAATTAATCGTGCAGTCATAATAATTTATCAGTTCTAGCCATCTTCTCTGCCTCATGTTTAATTCCTTCTGAGTGAATATATACTTAAGACTTTTATGGTCAGTATATATTTGGCATTTGGTTCCGTATAGATGATGCCTCCATATTTTCAAAGTAAAAACCACAGCTGCCAATTTCAAATCATGTGTGGGATAATTCAGCTCATGAGGTTTAAGTTGTCTCGAAGCATAGGCAATTACCTGTTCATTCTGCATCAAAACACAATGAAGTCCCTTCAAAGAAGCATCACTGTAGATGACAAACTCACCATTCCGGGAAGGTAAGACCAAAAATGGAGCATTCACTAATCTCTTCTTTAGTTCCTGAAAACAAACATCACATTCCTCTGTCCAAACAAATTTAACCCCTTTCCGTGTTAACATAGTTATTGGGCTAGATAATCGTGCAAAGTTCTTAACAAACCGCATGTAATAACTTTCTAAGCCCAAAAAACTGCGAATCTCTGTAACATTTTTGGGTCTTGGCCATTCATCAACTACATTTGATTTGGAAAGATCAACTATTATTCCATCCTTATTTACAATGTTCCCAAGAAAAGAAATCTGTTGCAACCAAAAATCACACTTGAAAAATTTTCCATATAGTTTCTTTTCTTTCAAAGTTTGTAAAACAACCCTTAGATGTTTTTCATGCTCCTCTTTATTTTTAGAAAAAACCAGAATGTCATCAATAAATACAACCACAAACTTATCCAAGAACTCAGGAAATACTCTATTCATAAGATTCATGAATACAGAAGGTGCATTAGTTAACCCAAATGGAATAACAACAAATTCATAATGCCCATATCTAGTACGAAAGGCTGTTTTTGGGATGTCATCCTCCTTCACATTCAGCTGATGGTATCCAGATCTCAAGTCAATCTTGGAAAATTACTGAGCTCCCTGGAGCTGATCAAACAAGTCATCAATATGAGGCAAAGAATACTTTTTTTTAACAGTGATGTTATTCAAATCTCTATAATCAATGCAAAGTCTCATGGAACCATCTTTCTTTTTAAGAAATAAAACAGGGGCTCCCCATGGTGAAGTACTGGGACGAATGAAGCCTTTGACCAGAAAATCCTGCAACTGATTTTTCAATTCAAGAAGTTCTATTGGAGCCATATGATATGGGGGTTTTGAAATTGGCTTAGCATCAGGAACTAAGTCAATTGTGAATTCGACTTATCGTTTAGGTATGACACTGGGTAACTCCTCAGAAAAAACGTCAAGGTATTCATTTACCACTGGCACATCATTAATTTGAATAGTTCCATTGTTTTCAACAATATGAGACAGATAACTTTCATTTCCATCTTTCCGTAGTTTCTCAGCTTCTTGATATGTTATAAATTGTATGGGTTCATTCTTGTATACAAAATGAAACTATTTCTGAAAAACAACTTCTTTAGATCTACAGTCAATCTTAGCATGATAATCAGAAAGCCAGTCCATCCCCAGAATAACATCAAACTCAACTAATGGTAAAACAACAAGGTTTGCAGGTAAAGTCTTTCCACATACCACAATAGAAATATTCTTATAATTCCTCTTTGCTATAACATTTCCCCCTGGTGTTTTAACAACAAGTTCAGGTATCATTTATTGAGGTGATATTTCCAATTTACTATAAAATTTCTCAGAGATGAAGGAATGTGTAGAACCCGTATCAAACAAAACTTTAGCAAAATCTGAGTGAACAAACAATGTACCTGATACAACTACATTGGATGGCCCAACACCTGCTAATGTAGTCGCAAAGGATCTCACTACACCTTTCTGCTTGTAGTCTGGCTTCTTTGCATCATTTGGATCCCTCTTTGGACAGGCATTTGCATAGTGACCCTTCTCACCACATTTAAAACACTTTACAGTTTTCTTATCAAGATTAGTCTTTGGATCATTTTCATTGCAATCATGGGCCATATGTCTAAACATACCACATTTAAAACACTTCCCAGTTTTGATAAGACATTCCCCAGGGTGCTTCTTGCCACACTTTTCACAATCTGGAAACTGGATTTTCTTATCATTATATTTCTTTGGTTGATTCTTACCCATTGCTTGCAAACGGGACCTCTTCTTCTCTTTGTTTCCAAAATGCATGTGATCTTCAGCAAATTCCATCTCTACCCTCTCAGCACATCGGACAAGTTTCTCATAACTTTTGAATTCACAAGAGGCCAACGCCCTTCGATACCTTGGCTTCAATCCCGAGTAAAAGCGGTTTATTTTTCTATCAAGATCCAGAATAAGATTTGGAGCATACCTCGCCAGTCGGGTGAAGTTCTCCTCATACATAGCCACTGAATCTTCCTCCTTTTGTTTCAATTCGAGGAATTGTTTCTCCATTCTAAGTCGCACCACCTTAGGAAAATATTTTTCAAGAAAAAGGCTTTTAAATTCATCCCACACTAAGGAATCAAAATCCTATCTACCCCTGATATTCCTTACCATTGACCACCACTGATCATCTTCCCCTTCAAAATGAAAAATGGAAAGACTTACCTTTTGATTGTCTGAACATCCCATAACATCAAATATCTTTTCAAGGGCTTTAATCCATCCTTATGCTGCCACTAGGTCAGAAGATCCATTGAATGCAGGAGGTTGTTGTCTCATAAAATGTTCCACCACTGTCATGTTCCGTTGGGGTACCTCTATTGGTTCTCTTGCATGGATTCCACCACCATTTATAGCCTGCTTTATCTGAGCCATTACTATCACAAACTCTCGGTTCCAATCCCTACCATTCCGGGCTTTAGATCAGGAAGGATGTCATTCTGTCGGTGCCTATCCTCTTCAGCATCCATGTTCCTTCTGCGGACAACCATTCTAAACAAAAATTTCTTAGATGAAGCAACATGGTAATATTTAAATGCTATAACAAATTAAACATAGAGTGAAAATTATTTATGGTTTCCTATTAGTATCACCTTAACCCCAAAAGTTATCTAAACCATCCTTTGATACCAACTATAAAGACCTACACTTATTTCATACATAATCTTGAATTTATTCAAGAAAACACTTCCTTTTACATTGAGGATCTTTTCAAGTTTATAGCTTTAGATAATTAAGACAAAACATTCATAACATTACACATTGTTACATAGTGGGTACCATAAAATCAGTTTCCATTTTCCTCAGAATATAAAACATTAAAACTTAAAACAAAACTCCTTGACAATTCTTTAACATTTAACATGTCTTACTTCCTTATATCACTCATTCATTAACCTGTGAAAAATCATTTAAAAACTTGGGATGAGCACAAAAGCTCAGTAAGGTATGAAAAAGAAGGAAAAATCACATTAGTCCATGAATACACATGACGTATGAAAACATTTTCAAAAGACATTCTCTCCACCCATAAATACTTACTTCGTGTAACATGAGATTTAAAAAAGATCCACACAAACATAAATATAATAATATAGGTATCTTGGGGAATTAATTACATAATCTTGTAACCATCTTGGCTACCTTAAAATTTGTAACCCTCACGGCTACCTTACTTTGTGTAACCATCACAGTTACGCTTGGAGTAACCATACGGCCAACCTCTAACTTACTCATACCCAATGCATTGGAGGGAAATATAGGTCCCACCCTTCATAATAAACAATTCCCAATAACCAAAACATAATCATACAACATAAACAATAGCATAAAAACATTACCTTTGAATCTTATAAAACAGAATTTTAAAAGAGGATTTTAGAAGAAAAGTCCCTTATAAAAATCATATACTTGAAGTGAGACTTAATAGAGTGGATGGAATATGTATATAATCTGTAAATACACACAATGAAACATAATATAAACAAAACCCATCACACAAACAATTTAAATAGCACATAAATTATAAATTAGATGGTTAACCCAATGAATAGAAATCGGGTTAAGAATTCCCTTACCTTGGGCTTGTCTTACTTCAAAATTGTTTAAAACTCCTGTATAATGGTTAAAAGAGTGTTATTAGTATTTTAAAGAAACATTTTCGTGTTTATAAAATCTTATATGGTCATTTAATAACCTCATTTCACCCCTTAATTGTTAGTATTTTGTTCCTTGCATTATTTTGGGTGAGATCTTTTGTGATTTTCACGATCGGTTCATGATGAATCATTCTTGTTGATTGGAATTGAAACTCTAGAATTGTAATGGAGTAGTATTTACATATTTCCAGTACCATAAATTATACCATTTATCACTTTGGTTCTTTATATGATGATGATTTATAAGTTAAAACATTAATTATGTTCGTTTAGATCATTTATGTGGTTCTTTGATAATTACAACCTCATTTAGTCTTATAAATTTGAACCATAGGTACAAAAGAATTACAGAACCATATATGAGTTATAAAACATATATTATAACCTGGTTCAACCATATAAATGATTTCCTGACCATACTTGAAAGAATTAATGGAAAGTGAAATTACATCGTCCACGATGTCGGTAATTCGACACATCACCGACAATGTTCTTATTCCTTAAATAAGTGAGAGAGGAGAGGAATAATGATTTTTAATTTTCCATAAACATGAAAACATCCAGAATATACATGATTCTGGATATTTCATGCCTCTTGGATAAGAGGGGGTGATGAAAGAAGAGAAAGGAATCATGAAATAAAGAAAACATGAGAAATTCCTTACGGAAATTTGGCAGCCTAACGACGTCTCTTAAAATTTCATAAAAAACAAGATTGATGAGAGGAATAGAATATCTCATCATTCATACAAAATTTGGATAGTAAGGGGAAATATTTAATGAAATATCCCAACAAAATACAAAGGGAAAGGAAGATAATAACATAAAATGGAAGAAAAGAAAGAAAATAAAAGAGGTTGTTTACCTCTTGATCTCTTCTCCTTGAGATCCTTCTTAAGGGATTTGATTTTGGTCTTTTGGTGAGACCAGAAGCTCTAGGACGTGTGGAAGAATATTAGGGAGGGAATTTTGCAGAAATTAGACAATGTTCAAGGCTTGAGATGTGTGGGAGGAAGAGGGGAGTGAGGGTGATATTTATAGTGGAGGAGGGGAGGTATTTTAGATTATTTTAATTATTATTATAATAATTTTATCAAGACTATGAATAATCTCAAATCAAGTGGCCTTAATTAGTGAAAATATCAAGTGAGTTCGAAGCAAGTGGCCTTTCATCACTTATGATGTCATAAATAGTGCATTTTTACTGATAAATTGATTATACGGTATTTTATCGTCTTTCACTATTCACCGAAAAAAACAAGTTTGTTTCATCAGACTCTAAATAACATACTGAACACAATTGTAGATGACAGTTTCTTGAAATTCAAAACATAGAAGAAATAAAATTATGCTTAAAGGATACTTATAAATATATAACTTAACAAAATTTCAAGCATTTTCAATTTATTTTTAGAAAACCTTGGGATGTTACACCACCCCATTTAAGATTGGTGAGTAGCTATAATTTTTTTTTCTATAATGTTTCAATTAGAATTTATTCCATATAAAATATATTCTTACTCTTATATATGTTACTATATGGAAATTGTTATAATTTATAATTAATCAAACATAAAATATAATAATTTCAATTCCAAATACTTAGTAATCAAACAATGATCTAGATAAAAATAGAGTTAGGCTATGATACCAATTATTTTCCCAGAATGTATAAAATTCGGTAGGTATAATTTGAGGGTTGGATTGTAGTCTAAAATTAAAACTATAATTTTTCAGAATCTAAAGTTTTAATTTTACCATACTATATAATTTTTAATCAAATTAGAAAAAAATGAGAATAAAACTATTTTAAATCATTTTTTTTGATAAAATAAAAAATTCAATTGAGATTAAAAATGAACAAAATAGTGTAAAAATAATATTTCATAGTATCGAATAAAAAATTCAAATAATCCTAAAGGATATTATAATTAATAAACATCCATTTAAAAGTAAGACTTTGATTTTATTTAACATTGTAGAAGGGTCTGTAGATTTGATCCTAGGAATCTCAATTATAACACAAAAGTATCCTAAGTTGTAGTCCTATCAGAAGGTACCAATTTTTAGACATAGAAATTCTGTAACTATAAGCTCATCAATACCAATATGTATATCCATATTTGAGTACCTTTTTGATTTGATGATCAAAAATTAGTCCACAATAAGGTTTCATTAAAAAAATGTTGAAAGGTACAACCTGACACATGTAAGGTCATAAATCTCTATAGACTAGAAAAACTAACTAACAAAATACAAAATCTCTTTGATCACGAGGGATAAAAAAATTATAATAATAATAATTTATATGATCCTTATAAAGTAAACATCACTAGAAGGTAACACTTAGAATTCATAGAAAAATATTACACATGTGAGCATTTGAAGGTAATGAGATAATTGCACAACTTCACTCATAATAAACGTAATCAGAAATATTTGTTAGTTCCTAGATACCACATGTTCAATTTATATATTTCCACTATAAAAAATTACTATGGTCATATTATGAGATATTTATGTTCAGTTTAAAAAACATCAGACACAAAGATCTATCATTTTATGGTTGTTACTAATATCTCTTCCATCCAATGAGCATGAAAAAATAGCCCTATTCTATATTCTGATAGACATGCATATTTGTTTATATCATCAAAAAATACCCTCATTTCAATATTTCTACACTCAAAAAAACCTAAAAATACCATATAATGTAAAATTAAAAACATAAAAAAGTTTATTTTGTTTTCTATAAACCAAAGATAATAAGATAAATCATCTCAACAGTGGGTTTATCAAAAATAATTATACCCCTAAATTATGTTATGTAAGTAATAATAGAGATATATAACCATAATATTCAGGTAACTAGCTACTAATTTGATATTTGGGTTACAATTATCAAAGAAAACCTAATATTTTAGACACTAGTGGAATAGTGTTGAGATAATTAATATGATGGATTGAGTGTGGAGTTATTTTCTTAGCCATTCAAGAATCATATTTGACATGATTATAATTTATTCTATTCTAAATAGATGAGTTATGGGATAATAAATAAATAAGATTCATTACTAAGAGAAATGTTGACCTTGGATCACTAATGGATAATATTTTTTTTGAAAAAATGTTTGATTTTTGTGTAATCACATTTAAAAAAAATTCTATATTAGATGAATGTAAAATAATATATATATATATATATTATAAAATATTTTATTATAGATAAAATAATATCTTTAGTATCCAACATGACATGGAGATCAATTCTATAAAATTATAATCTTAGTAGAGGAAACATATTAGACTAGTATAAGAAACTTGTAATTGTTATTAATAAAGAATTGAAATTATATGCATTGATTCCCTCCTTATAGATTAGAAAAATATTTAATTTGTTTAAAAAATGAATCTATATTCTTAGGAAAAGTATAAGATATATTTTCTAAAATGTTTCAATGGAATTGTTTAGATGAAAAATTATTTAATAAACTCTAATATCTACTTATATATTTCTTATGATTGGTTATGTCATTGACTTGAAGAGACTAGAGGTATATTTTATGGATTTATTTTGAAATAGTATATATTCAAAAATTATTAATGGGATAGATATGATAATATTAATGAGTTTGATATATTTCTACCCAGTTTCTCAAAGTGTATAGAATAATTGAGTAAGACATGTGATGTATGGATTTTATTGTTGTGTTTACAGTATATATAAGTAAAATTCTATGAAAAAAGAAGAATATTAGAGTCTCTAATTGTTAATAAAAGTTTTTAAAAAATAAATAAGATTTTAGAAATTATGGGAAGTGATTACATTATATACATATCTCAGTCAATAGATGAGGAGTTTTTTATAATACAGTAATGTGTTTTATAAACTCTATAATAAATCCCCATCAAATATTGTTGTTATAGAAATAAATTATTTTATTTTTAAAGGTGCAAGTTAAAAAATGTATATTATTATTTTTAAATATAAATTAGTTTAAAATAAAGGTAAGTATTGATGGAGATTATATTTTATATTCAAGATATGAAGAAAATGGTTTCTACATCAAGGAAGATGGTGTAAATGATTACTTCAATTCTTAGATTAATATCAAATAAAGGATGTGCATTTTCATATCATTTATTTAATGTGATAAGATAAGTCTTTTATAAATAAATATTTTTTAGGAATAATATGAGATGATAGTTTTTATATACATGGTTTCTAATTCATTATTTTCTATAACATGTTTTAAAAATTCAAGATAAGGATACAATTTTGTTTATCGAGAATAAAATATTTTATTCAATATATATGATAAAATAGGATAGATACGATCCTGCTAACCTTTCGTATGCATTTTTAAATAATACAATATTATTTTCATAATAATTCTATAAAAAAAGAAAAACTTTATATGATATGGTTTTTAGATGTTTAATTATTACATATTTCCACTAATATAAATATGTTTTATTTTGTTACACAAATGAGTATGTGTCTTATATTTATATTATATATAAAATAATGTTTATTATAGTCTAGTTGATAAAATGATATTTTATTTTAAAAAATTATATTTAATTCAATTCTAAAACTCCCTCATACTATAAATGAAATTTAGATGTTATCAAAATTTCATAATAAATATGATTTTATGTGGATAAACTAAATCTCATCTAATTTATTAATTTTTATGATAAATATAAATACATAATTTAATATTTTTTATCCTACTTAAGTTTTTATTTTTTTTCATTTTTATAAGTGACAAAGGGGACATCGTAAGAATTATGGATTCCCTAATTACAAGACTTCATCCCAAGAAACATCATGTGACTTTCTCTATAGAGTACAAAACTTCCACAATCAATCGTAAGAATTTTCTCACTATAATACTTTTCCCATTATATGACTTCCCAATATAGACCAATATATTACTTCAATACCTCTATGTTGTGCTTCCAATTTAGTCCAATTATTCATACACTAACACCTAAGCCACCTGTTTTACTACCTCAAGCCCTTTCCAAACCTAAATTGACCCCCTTAAAATGCGTGAAGTAATCTCACTTATCAAAAATCCACTTTGGGCACTCTTTTTTCAAGGGAAAAGATGTGATTCTTATAATGACCAATGTATTTATAGAATAATAAAATTTTTATATCTATAAATATTTATGAATAAGATATTAATTTTATGTTAAATGATACCCTTATTACAATAACATACTCAACACACAATAATGAGTTTCTCTAAAATCTTAGGTTGCACACAACTTTGAGTTATACTGAAATATAATACAATACTAATATTATTATTTTAAATGGTAGTTAACACCTAGACATTGGAATATAAGGAATAAATAGTGTTGAATGAATTTTTAAATATGGTTTACACATGTTTAAATAATTATTCATTGGTTAACCAATTTATTAGAAATGGAAAAAAACCAATTGAATATAAAGAATGTGTTTTTATGAAAACCGATTTAAAAGAGAATAATTGTGTTTTAATATCAATATTTATGGATTTTTATTTAATTAAAAATATTTTATATATATTCAATGTAATTTTTTAAATTCATCTTATATGTTTTCTAGATATGATATAAGAACAAATTCAATTTTCCTAATAAAAGAAGTGTTTTTCTAAAAATGCAGTTTCATCGCCTTTTGAGGGAGAAACCTTTTTAAATATAGTTTTTGTTAGTTTTATATGTTCTATTTTAAAAAATAAAATTCACATATAGAAAAGTGACATATAAATTTAATTTGGATGAAATTTTGGTATTTTTCTGATAAAGTTCATTTTGTAATGAATAGCGAAAGAATACTTCATATTAATTCAAAATTGTATTTTAATTTAATTTATTTATATAGATAGATTTTACTTTTATTTGGTTTTAAACTATAATTGGATTATTTTTTTATTACTTAATTCAATTATTGTCATTAGAAGTAATTTTACATTGAAATTGGACATAAACACATGTCAATTTTTTGATAGTTATTAATTCTTAAAACCCACTTTTTGGTTTTGACAATGGGAATTAATATTAAATTAATTACTACAAATTCTATGTTTTGAATTTGGAAAAATGGATTCCATATTTTGAATCAGTAGATCCAAATTTTGTAAATAGTTACCTTTTAATTTCAGACATTATGAATAGTAACTTCAGTAATTATTTTTTATCATGGTTGAAGGGTAAATCTGGTAAATAAGGATTGAAAAATAATATTATAATAATATTAAACTACCATAAAACATGTCCTGGTCCTATTTTATGAGATATGTCCCACCATGGTAATCCTTTGGTCGATTTGAGGACCCCATGGAGCCACTTGGATATGAAAATGACATTTTATAAGAATTAATTTAAAGTAAAGAAAAATATACAATAAACAAGTATCTTTTAGTAAAATAATTTATATATGTGGTTATATAAAAGATATTTTTGACTCTAAATAGTAATTAAAAATATAAAAAGATTTTCTATATCATTGTATTATATTTATTAAATTTAAACATCAAATAAATAAACTTATTTATGACCCAATGATGATGTAGTGATTACCTTATTAATGTATGATTTAAATAAATGAGATTATAAATATTAAAATAAATTTATTTTTAAACATTTTATGTCATCCAAGAATTTTAGATATGAGTATGACTTGTTACATTTGAATTAATTATGTTTTTTCTAAATAATCAATTTATAATGGATTTTTTTAAAATCATGATATGAATAGTAAATAAATTAACATAAATGAGTTTTTAAAACAAATACTACTTTATTAAATGATATAATAGTCCTAAAAATCTAATATTTAGCCAAATGACTTAAATACAGTTTAAATTTATATTAATGAACCGATTTAGGTTCTATTGGAATTTTATAGTAACTATGTTAACCATATAGTATGAATATACAAGAAAACATGTTAAGAGTTAAATTAGTTAACAAAGGGTTAAAGAGAAATGATAAGGTTAAATTTAAAACAAAAACATGTCTAAAACATATTTATTGAAAGGATTAAGAAAAATTATTATCTTATATTTGAATAAAATTAGGTTTTTATCTTTTTAAAATCAAAATTCAGTTTATAATAAAATAATCTTTCAAGACCTTCCTAAAGTACCCCTCCCCCTCTTATAAAAGGCCACCACCCCTAACCCATTAATCATACCTCTAAATCCCCTAGTATTGTCCAACCTCTTCCAAAATAATCTCCCAAAATCACTCTATTCCTTCTATAATCCTTACATTGGGAACAAGACAATTCAATAAAGCCTTTTAGATTTAATCAAAAGGGGTTACCCGATTTGAGGTAATGTCTTCTCTTAAGCTTCTTTCATTTATTTTCCTTATACAACACACTAAACTCTATTTATAAATTTATTTTATAAAAAACAACTATATTTAATAAACTAGGCTGTTTTTATTCCAATTAGTCAACCTATAGTCACACGCACCTCCATATAATGGATTTATAACATACTGTTTCTGTGGATGATGAACTACTGCCTCACGAAATGATGATTGTTCAATTATTTCCTAACGCCTCTAACGATGTCCATTATGATGGAAATTTATTTATATATGATATATATTATTTTTATATTGTCTCTATGATATTGTATTTTTTATTTATAAACATAACTTTATGCTTTTCATGATCTGTAAATACGATAATTTCATTTGAGGAAGTGGGGACTACCGCCCCCTCAAAGTGATATGACCTGTTGATTCCATATATAGAATGTATAATGTATGGAATTAATGAAATTATGTAACATATATAAAATATGATATTAAAATGTAATTATAATATAACTATGTGTCATTTAATTGTCGTTCCTTTAAATATGAAAAAGAAATGAAAGCAACGTTCATGCGTACGTACGACTTACCGTCTCCATGAACGATTCATTTCATTTTTTATCTCAGATTTTTATGTACTATTATAAATAAAAATATACTAAATATATATGAAATTTAAATCATAAATACAATTATGGATATGATATAATTTTGACTATATATACAATTTATATCAAAACATGTTCATTTTTGACTCAAGTACCCAGTATCAACAAAACGACCAATATTAACTTAAACAATTATGTAATTTTTATAATGTGTTATTAAGTGATATAAAAGGAATACTAAACTTGAAAATGGATCTGAATCAAGTATAAATTAACTTAAGTTTATTATTCAGGAATAATAAGCACCATACGTGTTGAGTCAGACGCAAGGTAAGAGACTTCATCTCAATCTCCTTTCATTGAGGCATATTTTGATTTATACACAACCTTATTTTATATGGTGTATAATTATACCCTTTTTATTTTAATTTAATTCAATTATTTTATAAAGGAATATTCTTCTAAAAATAATTTTACTAAATGAAACATTGAAATTTTCTTTTTAACATATGTGGCGACAATGACCCTTCCTCCGCCACAAGAATTATTTGATATTTGGATTCCTTAACAATTAATAATGTTTTTAAAAGGAAAATAAATACCATATACCCTTTCTAAATATTTTTTTATTGAAAATGGTTTTTATAATGGATTTATTATGTCAATATATTTAACTCATATCATTTTATTGAAATGTGGAAATGTTATATTTCCTTTTTGCTTGTTTTTTATGTTACGATTATGTTATGGTTATTGGGAATTATTTACATATAAAGGTGGTTCTGTGATATTCTAAGGGTAGGTGATTCCGAGATAGCCCTCTAATTCCCTAGGTAACGTGGCATAGGTAAACGTTAATGTTTCTCCTAAGATATTTATAGAATATACTATGATGGGTATTCCAAATGTAACTCCCTATATAGCTATGAAAGATACAATGTAAGTATGTTATGTATGACACAATTTTCCTTTATGATTTATGATTTATATGTTTTATTAATAAATATTATGATTTCCGGAGGTATGTTAAAGAGCTTATGTTTTATGATTGAAAAGCATGATTTTTTTGGATTGTATGTATTCATGGACTAATACATTATTTCCTTATTTTATATCCTTACTGAGATTTTTATGCTCATCCCATGTTTTTGAAATGTTTTTATGATTGTATAAGGAAGGGTAATAGAAAGGAAGAATTCATGAAGATTTATATCAAGGAAATAATTTGTGTTTATTTATGGAGTTTTATTTTTGTGAAAAAAAATGGATAGAGTATATGTGTCTACTTTGTAATTTTTGAGATGTAATGTAATAGTCATGGAATAATTATCTAAAACTCTAAACATGAAATGATAGTCAATGTAGAATTCTTGATTAACTCATGATTATGTAATGTTTAAGGCTATGTCCTTATAGTTGGTATCTGAGGGAGGTTTAGTTAACTTTGGAGGTTAGGGTGATATTTAATCATATGTTACATGTTTTATATAACCACAATGGTTAGAATACTAGAAAGAGTCATAGTTATTTTAGATGAAATTAATGAGTTTAATTTAACATAAATATTTATATATTAGTGTTTACCCTCCTCATAAGATAGTATATGATTATTTTACTCATATACTTACACAGACCTTTTTAGTTTTAGTAAATGGATGGATCTAGCAGGCACCAATGTAACAAAGGATGTGAAGGAAACTGTGGTGGTTTTTGGAATAAGCAACCGAATGAAATGGGAGGTACAATGCGAACTCTTTTGGTTATTCTAAACTGACTATTTGTAGTCATGATTAACCACTTGAACCTTTGTTTTTTTATAAGGCATTGTATATGTGAGAAAAGAATCCCTATGTATGTTTAGGTAATAATCATAAAGTTAAGTATATTAGAAAACCTATATGTAATGGATATAAAAATAAACACCTAAGAAAATACATAAAATAGATAGGAAGATGTTTTAGATGTGGTAATGTAGGTTATAAAGCAATAACCTTCCATAGAAAAAGGAAGTGTTCAGTTGACTCTGGGAAAGGGAAATAAGTTCTTTCTGAGGGATCAATTGAATGTTTTAAATGTGGGGTACAAGGTCATTATACAAATAGATATCCTATGAAGAAGTTTTAGGAATGGGATCAATATAATCATACAAATATATTTTTACCAATTCCTAATGCCATTATAATTGAAGATGAGGAAACTAAAAATGACCTATGAAAGGTAAGCATTATTTTTTATCTCTTGTTTTGAAATTAATGAAATCTTAGGACATTATGAATGATTTTTTGTAGGAAATAAGTATTGCTGAATAATTTGAAAAAAATTGTTAATTGATCATTAAAAATTTGGGAAGATTAAGATGTCAACATTTTATAAATTTGAGAGTTATGTTAGGTATTTGGGTGATGAAATGTTTAAAAGTACTAATGATTTTTATTAATGGGATTACATTGGAAGAATTTTTTCTTTTATGTGTAAGCCTGGTGTTTTTTATGTGAAAATGATATTTTAGGATGAATTATCTTTTCTTTTGTACATATAGTTATAAAGAACCATTTGGGGTTATATGATCCTTGAATTTGAGGCAATTACAGGTCATTACATTTTGGAATAAAAATAGGAGGTATGATATAAAATTTGAGGTTAAAATATGTTATGGTTATTTTTGAGGAATTTATCTCATTTTTTGGAATGTTATAAAATTATTTAGTTTTTGAAAAAGGACAACACACATACCGTGTGACAACCCGTCGTGTCAGACAAAGCTATGAGAATCAAGCCCACAACCAAAGTGCGACTAGGATTTATCGCCTACCACTAGCCTACATGAATTTCCTGGTTAGTCTAACTTATTATTTTAATTTAAATGATTTTATAGATCAAGAATAAGTTAATTTTTGGAACTTATGTTTTATCAAATAAATATCCTTATGACAGGGAAACAATGTGGTCATTAAGTGAAAAAATCTATTTTGGAATACGTTTTCTCTTATGGGGACACTATATTCCTAAGGAATTTTGAATATTATGGGATTTATTTTGATTATAGAAGGTTGAATTTTATTTTTGAAGAATCTATGTTTATATTGTGGACATATGATGATTTGGATTATTTATGCAAATAATTAACCTATCTTTGAGAATATGTGATTAGGATAATTTCTTTTGAGTATGACACATTAATAGTAGTCGATATTATAAATGTTAATATTTATCGTAGAAGATTATGTGATAAAATTCTTCTGAGATTAGGGTTTCAATATTAGTTTGGATTTTATTGAATAATTTTAAGGATAGTTGTGTATCAAATGGTCTTTGTTGAACTTTGTGTTTTTTGTTGAATGTTGGATATTAAGAGTAGTATTTTTATAAAATATTATCATTTTTAGGGATTATTTGATCTTGTAATAACCATTTTGGTTTTGGTTAATGTCTAAATATAGGGGAACTATATTTATTTCATATTTTTTTGTATTACGTGATTCTCTAGAAGTTGATCTTAGCACTGTAGATGTGACCAAGTCATCTTGAATACTCATAGTTTGGAGAAAATAGGAGTTCGTGGTAGAAATTTATTAAAAGATGAATCTCTACTTAAAAGGTAAGTTTATTTCCTTAAATTCTTATTCTAAGTAGTAAAATAATTCCTAAAATTTATGAAAAGTAACATAAAAAATGTTTTCCATTTACTTTTCTTACCGGGTAATCAATGACCGTTTAACTCATCACAATTTTATTGTTTTTTGGAAGTTAACTTTCTCATAATCATGTTTTCTATCACACTCCATCAGAACATGACACTTAGTTTATATTTCATATCCATGTTTTTATACATGGAATACTATAATGTGTTATCTTGGGTGACCTTTTTACTTATCTTTCTTTCTTTTAAAGTGATATTTTATTGACTCTTTTTCTGATGTGGGACATTCAATGAAGTTTTCAATCCTAATTTTAAAATTGAGAAGTCACAATTTCCAAAAGGGGGAAAGAATGTAACGACCTAGGTATTTATAGAATAATATATTTTCAAATCTTTTCGTATTTATGAATAAGTTATTAATTTTACAATAAAGGGGATGATTCTTCTGATATTATACTCACCCCGTAACAACAGGTTTCTCTGAAATCTTACGTTGCACACAACTTTGAGTTATAACGAAATATAGTGCAATACTAATATTATTATTATAATGGTAGTTAACACCTGGAAATTGGAATGGAAGGAATGAATATTATCCACTGAATTTTGAAATATAGTTTAAACATGTTAAAATAATGATTCATTTCTTACCAAATTTATTATAAATGGAAATAAAAACAAATTTAATATAACATATGTGTTTTATGAAAACCTATTTAAAAGAGAATAATTGTGTTTTCATATCACTCTTTATGGATTTTTATTTAATGAAAAATATATGATATATATTTAATGTAATGTTTTAAATTCATCTTATATGTTCTCTAGGTATCATATAAGAATAAATTCAATTTTTCAGATAAAAAAAGTATTTTTCTAAAAATGTAGTTTTACCACCTTTTGATGGAGAACCCTCTTTAAATCTAGGTTTTTTCACTTATATATATATATATTCTATTTTCAAAAATACACTTATTTTATAGAATCAAGGCATCAAAATTTACTTTGGATGAAATTTTGGTATTTTTCTAATAATGTTCATTTTTAATGAATAGTGAAAAAATACATCATTTTAATTCAATTTTTTTTCATATAATTTATTTATATAAATATATTGAACTTTTAAATGGTTTTAAAGTATAAATATATTATGTTTTTATGGTTTATTTCACTATAGGTCATTGGAAGTAATTTCACTTTGAAATTGGACATAATCATATGTCAATATTTTGATAGTTATTACTTCTTAAAAACCCACTTCTTGGTTTAGACAACGGGAATAAATTTTAAATTAATTAATGAAAATTATATATTTTGAATTTGAAAAATAGATTCTATATTTATAATTATGAGGTCCAAATTATGTAAAAATGTACCTTTTATTTTTATACATTATGAATATTAAATTTAGTAATTATTTTATTTACCATGGTTAAAGGGTAAATCTGGTAAATAATGGTAGAAAAATAATATTATAATAATATTAAACTATAATAACACATATCATAATCCAATTTGATGATATATATCTGTCCATGGTCATCCTTGGGTTGATTTTGGGACCCCATGAATCCACTTGGACGTGAAAATGACATTTTATAAGAATTAATTTAAAGTAAAGAAAAATGTAACATAAACATGTATCTTTTAGTAAAACAATTTTTATATTGGGTAATATAAGGGATATTTTTTACTATAAATAGTTATTAGAAATATAAGAATATTTTATACATCATTATATTTTATTTATAATTTTTAGACATGAAATAAATAAATTTATATATGATCCAATGATGATGTAGTGATTACCTTATTAATGAATGATTTAAATAAATGAGATTATAAATATTAAAATATATTTATTTTGAATCTTTTTATGTAATAAATGAATTTTAGGGATGATTATTAAATTTTATATTTTAATTAATGAAGGGTTTTTGAAATAATAAAGTTATTATTTATTTTTTTAAAGTCATGATATGAATAGGTTATAAATTGATATAAATGAGTTTTTAAAACAAATACTATTTTATTAAAAGACATAATTGTCCTAAAAATATAATATTATTTCAAATGAATTATATAAGGTCAAAAATGTCATTAATGAAACACTTTAGATTCTATTGGAATTTTATAGTTACTATATTAACCATATAATATGAATATACAAGAAGACATGATAAAGGTTAAATCAGTTAACTAAGGGTTAAAGCTAAATGATAAGGATAAATTTGAAACCAAAACTTTTCTAAAACATATTGGCTGAAAGGTTTAAGAATAATTATAATATTATATTCAAAATAAATTAGTTTGTGAACTTTTTAAAATATAAATTCAGTTTATAATAAAATAATCTTTCAAGACTTTCCTAAAGTACCCCTCCTCCGTCTTATAAAAGGCCACCACCCAAACCCCTTAATCACACCTCTAAAGCCCCTTGTCTCATAAAAAATATTCCCAAATAATCTTGAAACATCCATATAATCCTCCTATAATCCTTAAATTGGGAAAAAGGAAATTCCAGAATGCCTTTTAGCTTAAATGAAATGGAGTTACCTGATTTGAGGTAATGTCTTCTCTTTAGGTTCTTTCATTTATTTTACATCTACAACCCCATAAAATATATTTATTAAATTATTTTACAAAAAAAAAGTATATTAAATATTCATGGATTTTTTTATTCCAAGTATTAAACCTACACTCACACACACCTCTATCTAATATATTTAGAACATACTGTGTTTGTGGATGGCGAACTACTGCCTCACGAAACAATGATTGTTAAATTATTTCGTACCACCTCTCAAGGTGGAGATTATGATGAAAATGTATTTATATATGATATATATTATGTTTAAATTGTCTCTATTATACTTTATGTCATATTTACAAACATACCTTTATGCTTTTCATGATGTGTAAATACGATAATTTCATTTGAGGAAGTGCAGAATACCACCCGCTCAAAGTGATATGACTTGTTCATGCCATACATGGAACATATAAAGTATGGAATTAATAAAATTATGTAACATATATAAAATATGATATTATACTGTAATTATAATATACCTAATTAAGTTTTCATTCCTTTAAATATGACAAATAAATCAATGTAACATTCATGCGTACATACGGCTTATCGTCTCAATAAACGGTGCATTTTATTTTTTATCCCCAAATTTTATGTATTATTATAAATACATATATACTATATATATACAAAATTTAAATCAGGAATAAATTTCTAGAGATGATATAATTTTGACTACATGTACAATTTATATCAAAATAAGTTCACTTTTGACTCAAGTACCCAATATCAACAAAACGACCAATATTAACTTAAACAATTATGAAATTTTTATATCATGGTATTAAGTGATATAAAAGGAATAATAAATATGAAAAAGGATCCAAATCAAATATAAATTAACTTAGGTTTATTATTCAGGAAAAACAAGGAACATACGTGACGAGTTGGACGCAAGGTAAGAGACTTCATCTCAATCTCCTTACATTGATGCATATTTTGGTTTATACACGAACTTCTTATATATAGTGTATAATTATTACCTTTTTATTTTAATTTAATTCAATTATTTTCAAAATAAATATTCTTCTACAATGCATTTTACTAAACGAAAAAATGAATGTTTCTTTTTAACATACGTGGAAACAACGACCTTTTCACCGCCGCAAGAATTTTTTGGTATTTAGATTCATAAACAAGTCATAATGTTTTTAAAAAGATAATAAATACCACATACCAATTTTAAAAATTTGGTTATAGAAAATTATTTTTATAATGGATTGATTATGTTAATATATTGAACTGATATCTTGTAATTGCAATGTGAAAATGTTATCTTTCCTTTATGCTTGTTTTTATGTGTTATGATTATGTTATGGTTCTTGGGAATCATTTACATATATAGGTGTTTCCATGATAAATTGTGGGTATATGAGCCCGAGATATCTTTTAAATGAATTGGGTAACGTGATGGAGGTCAACATTATTGTTTATCCTAAGAGATTTAGGGAATATACTGTGATGGGTATTCCAAACGTAACTCCCTATGTAACTATGAAAGATATATTGTATGTATGTTATGGATGCCACAATTTACCGTTATGATTTATTATTTCTATGTTTTATTAATAAATCTTATGATTTCATGAGGTATTTTAAAGAGATTATGTTTTATGATTGAAAATTATGATTTCTTTGGAGTGTATGTATTCATGGACTAATGTTTTCTTTCCTTATTTTATATCCCTTACTGAGCTTTTTATGCTCACCCAAGTTTTTGAATTGTTTTTCACTATGTATAAGGAAGGGTAAAAGAAATGAATAATTCAAGAATATTTATATCAAGAAAATAATTCTTGTTTATTTAAGGAGTTTTATTTTTGTAAAAAAATGGATAGATTAGAAGTGTCTACTTTGTAATTTTTGAGATGTAATGTAATACTTATGGAACAATTCTTCAAAACTATAAACCTGAAAATATAATCAATTTCTAATTTTTGACTTAACTAAAGATTATGTGATGTTTAATTCTGGGGCCTTATAATTAAATTTTTTATTGAATGAATACTAGAAGGAACTTGATATTGAGAACATGATCCAAGCCGAAAGAACTGATTTGAGCTCAATGAGGTGCCCTACTATTGAATGATAACGGAAGAAGATATCATTCCAGGGTATTTTAATTACAATATGTAAAGATACCATGTCCCTATTTTAATATTGATGAGTTTGGGTAGCACTAGAAAAGTTGAAACATGATAAGAGAAATTAAGGATTATATTGATTGAGTTCAATAGAGTTTTGAGATACTGAAGCTAATATATGATCAAGAATAAGAACCGTGTTTTTTAAAATATGATGGATCGAATTACAATGAACATCATATCTCCCATTGGATATGGTTATGGGTGTGGTGGCTAACATATTCCACCAACTCGATGTAAATCTAGCCAAAATTGGGAGGCTTCAAGAGGTTTTTTCACTATTGGTAACAGAATTTGAATCAAGAAGTGTGTTATGCACAGTGGAGGACATGGTTTATTGTTGAGAAGATTATTCAAATAACATTCAATCTATCTAGGATAAATTATTCACTACTATAAATGATTTCAATGTATACGGAGGATGAGAATGGAGGATCCCGAAATGGGTTTGAGATGGATCTTTGGTTTGAGTTACTCTAGGCCTAATTCCAATAAGTTAGGAGTTTTCCTAATTATGAGGACCACTACTCAGGATGAAATAAAAAATACTAGGATGACCAATTATTTTTAGTAATTCTCATCTACTCACATTTTCACAATGCACTTTAATAAATTAAATTTAGAATACATTTCATTCTGTGGAATCCATGAACCAGTGAAGCATGTAACTTTTGATTATCCATGAATGAGTATAGAATTTGATATTGGTATGAGTTTCTCAATTTAGTATAATCATTTTATTTTTATGTTTTTGTGTAATAGTTTTTACTGATTATTTAATAGGGATTGGAATAAGTGGGGGAGGATGAATTCCTATCAGTGAAAGTTCCATTGATTCTTTTTTCATATTATTTATATTTTTCATTTTATTTTGTATAATATGACGTGGAATTCTTCTCGTTCCTTGTTCATATGTTTCATTCTATTTTTTTGTCCATTTCCTTTTTTTCTACACATATTTGTCATAAAAATTCACTATGAACTCCATGATAATGGATTATTAACCTAACGATATGTTCCATTTGGGGATTCATGTAATTCACATGAATATTCTATTTTTATTTCTTTTCTATTTATTGTGATAAGATTGTGGTATTTACCAAGGATCATAAAGAGTCTTATTATTTTTTTATTATTGATTTACATAGTCCAATAAAATCTCAAAAAACCATTTACCCTCCCTTCTATAAAGAAACATTTCATATGGTTGGAGTCATGTGGAATAAGGGATGAATTTTGTATGATTGGGAATGGGTGAAGGGTAGTGGATTTTCTATAGACATGGCATGTCCATAACTCGACACTATGGAGGAGGTGCGACTTGGTGTTCCTACAATATTTTTAAATGTGTATAAGGCCTTAAATACTAATTTTATAATGGTTATACATGAAATTATTGTTAATGGATTATCAATATAACTTAAATAATAAATTTATATTTTGAAGGATCTATTTTTCCTAACCAAGGTTGAACCCTTTCCCCACTAACACTTATTTATGATTTTTATTCTTTTAGTTTTTTAATCATTAAAAAAATGAATTATTCATTTCTATATTTATTATAATAAATAGAAAACAAAAAATAAAATCCTACATAAGTAACTAAGAATAATGTAACCTTCTACACACTCCTTGTGAAACGACCCTCGATATTGACATGCTGTATTATGGAATTGTAAAAAAAATTGATCGTAGTCTATAATAAATTTATAATATAATATGTGTCGTTTTTAGGAATTTGGGTTTCGTATTCACTATTTTTGAATATTTTTAATTAGTTTTCCTATGTTTTTATTTCAATTTCATTCTTTTATTTTTTAGCTAAATCCTCACAGTCCAAATGAATTCTAAAAATATGTCTCTTGAAAAATTAACCCGTTTGGAAAATCTTCCAAGAATGGTTAAATATCTTAAACTATTATATTGTACTAAGGATTAAAATTCCTAAGTTCAATAGGATGAGGATATCACAAATATTAAGATAAAGGAGTGAAAGGATAATGTAGCTGAGATCAAGAAAGAACTGTAAGAAAATATTATAGTATAATAAGATTATATGGTGATGGAAGAAGATAAAATTAATGTAAATTTCTTGATTTTGTCAAGTGTGAGAGTAGAGGAGAAAATTCTAGAAACCTAACTTTTTGAGATTGTATTTTTTGTCTTGGGACACTCATATAGCATAAATATACCAAAGATGAACCAATTTAGGGAAATGACCAATCCTTGGGCTCTCTTATTTTTTACATATTCTAAAATTTACTTGAGAAATCGTGTACCCTACTTTGATTAAATATATTTTGAACTTATGGAGTATTCTTTTAATTAAGATGAATATAATAAGATAATGAGAATTGAGGATGGGTTGGAGTGCCTAATGTTTATCTTATAAGATGTCTTCCCAAGAGCTTTATATAAGGAAAATTTTCTTAAAGCTATTGCAATGAAGGGAGATAATCATTTTTTGAGTTCATTTTTTTTATAAAAAATCTAAATTACAAAATAATTTCTTTTTTCTCCTTGTATAATGAATGTCTATTCCACAGTATTTTAAGGATTTGGTCAAGGCTTCCATATGAGTGAGGGTAATTAAATTCATAGAAATATTAATGTTAGGAGAAGAAGATGATCTAGATTAGGATTATTTTGATAATTTAGTAAAATATTATCTAGGGGAAGTTTATTAAGAATACATTAAATAGGTAGATATGTATATATTTATAGAGTCTCCCAATAAATACCCCCTCGAAAAATATAAAAAAGACCATATGGAGAGATGTAAGGAAGAATAATAATAGGGTCTGTATATTATACCTCTAGACCTACTTTTCAAGATGTACTATACTGTTAAGGGGTTGGGCACAAACCATACTTCCAAATAGAACCTTATAAAAGTAGAATCAATCCATGAATAATATTAGAGAAATAAAAATGTGGTTGTTCAAATCAAATAATCTTCACCCACCACACGATTTTGGATAATCTATGTGTTTTTTGCTGTAGATAGTATAAAATGCAACAAAACTTAGGGTGTTTACAAAATATTTTTATTCCCATCACTTTATTTTCTTTTATTTTCATTTATGTGTTTCACTTATAAATATTTTTTAATTTTTAATTGTTTTTTAGACACATTTTTAAGATCATCTCTTAATGTTTAATGGATATCATACGAAGCCAACATAAGTGGGAATCCCTTCTTTCATTGGATTTCATTAGAGTAATTACAAAAAATAAGTAGTATCCTTATGTTCCAACATTGTATTTTTGGACTTATACTCAATTATAATTGAAATATGAATGATTATAGTTGATTTTATTTATAGATTAAGTAGAAACTATGTGTTGGGGAGGGGACTAACTACTAGTTTTTCTTTTTTTCTTAGTGATTCTATTTTTAAAAACATAAAGATTTATAATATATTTTAAGAAATTTATATATATATTTTATATAGTTTTTTTATTTTTGTTTAAATATACATTAATACAAATTGAAAACTATAATCTCTTTTTAACTCCATGTTGATTGTGATGAACTTGATCATATTATTGAGCCTCCAAATACCAAATAATTATTGACAGGTTTTTCTAACTATATTCATGGAAATTTGGATTTATAACTAAGTGAAGGAGTGTGTTAGAAAATGAAATAGTGGAATAATAATAATAAAATAATTAAAATATACTTTTATACTTGAATTTTGGTTACCCACCAATTATGATTGATAAGAACCTCATGGAGCCTCCCTAAAAACATTTTGATAGCTCATATAAACATGAGTTAAACAAAAATATGGGAAGTGATATAGAATTATTCCTAAGTAAAAATAAGAACATGTTAATGTGTTATCTATAAAATAAGAGTTTGATAGACCTGAGAGCAATATTCTCAAGAGTTTCTTATTTTCTTGGACTATTAAAATTCATCTCGGGGGATTATTCTATCTTGGGATGGTTAATTTATAGGTTTATATATAGTCATATAATAAGTTCTTTTCACATTAATGGATGGAAATAATTCAATAAGTTTTAGTTTATAATGAAGATGAAAATATTTTGGGAACATAAAACATTAATTTAGAAAGAAAAAAGGACCTATCTAAATTTTATTTAGTATTAGGAAACTTGGAAATGAATTTTGATCATGGAATATTATGGTAGAAGGATTTTTCTTGGTTCTACTTGTTAATATATTGATTCCAAAAAGATATAATTTTTATTAATATTAAAAAAAAATTACTTAAATTGAAGTGAGAGAAGTGAAATAAATTAATGTATGAATCATGATGAAATATTTCATGTAAAAAAAATCCTCACACTTTTCATAGTAGTTAGAATCTTCTATGAGTGTGTAGTTTCTTTTTCATTGATTGATTTTTATGAATAGATCCATTTGAAATAGAATTAATAAATAGTATTTTAAAATAGTATTTACTTAAAATATTTGTGATTAGGACTGATATGGGATAATTTTATATTTTCCATGAATATACTTGAGTGTTACTAGCTATTTTACAAAGAGTGGATAGACTCACAATAATTGGAAAATTTCTTTTGAAAAAATAATGGGTGCTTGTTGGAAGGTTATCCTGACTTTTATTTTTTAAATCTATTGATAACATCTTAAATTTTTTTCCTTATCACTTGATTTTATTTTTTATTCATTAAATGAATTGTCTATGTTACGAGTTGTTTCACTTTAAACTAGTTAAAATGTGAAATTTTGTTGAACTGTGAAGGTGAGTAAAAATGGGAATTAATATGCACTATCATAAATTTTTTAGGATTATTGTTTTAGTATATTATTCAAATTTTAAAGGATATTTATTTTGAAAACCTATATTATTTATAATGTTAGTATTTGATATTTTTTACTATAAAAAGAACAGCCTTTGATATTGTTATGTTATGCATTTAATTTCTTAAAATATGGCATGATTTTAACTATCTGCCTCAATTTAATTTAAAATGACTTGATATTTTTGTAGAATATTTTAGGTACACCCTTTATTTTGTTTTAATATTATTTGTTGGTCGAGTGTTTCATTATTTTTGGATTAATTTCCTACCCTAATTGAGTTCATGAAGTCTCATTTGAAATGAATATTTAACTCTTTATTTATGTCTAAAATCCTTTTGTTAGAGAATATAAAGGTTGTTAATCTAGAAATATTCTGTAAATGATAATTTGAAAACAAATAGTTTATTTTAGAGAGTCCATTGTTGAGAATTTCTGAGGAGTGAAATATTTTATGTGCGAGGGATTGATAAAATGATATTTTATGAACATTTATTATATAATTAAATTTTAAAAATTCTTTGTACCATATTTTAATCCACATGTTTTCACACTTTCAAAGTTAATATGATTTTATATGAATAAAATAAAATTTGTTTAATTTTTAATTTATTTTAATAAAAATGAATTTATAATTTAATAATTTTTAACAATCATAAGTTTTTTTATTCATGGTTGTGGGTGACCTAGGGGTCATCATAAGACTTAATGATACTACCATAATAAGTCTTCACCCAATGGCCCATTGTGTGAATTTCCTTATGAAGAGTATATGAATTCCACCAGATGACTTCACAATCCATCCCACCACATGAATTAAACCTACTCACCTTTAAACACCTCTTTAACTTAGCAATTCACACACCAACATCTGAGACACCTATAAAAATTACTCTAGACCTTCCTATACCTGAACCATCACTCTCATAAATACAAATCCACCTCACTTATCCACTAAACAAGACAATCAACCCTTATTTCGAGAAACCAAAATTAGATGTATATTTTTATTGAAAGAAGATAAAAAGCATATTTAAATTGAGAACATGACCCTTACTGGAAGAACCATCTTGAGATCAGTGAGGCTCCAAACTACTAAATGAGAAAAAAAAAGAATATGAAATTCCTATATATAAAAATCAAAATATCTAACGATATAATAACCCTTTTTGATGTTGGACGATCTTGGGTGGAACTGGAGAAGTTCAAATGTGATAAAAAAAATTAAGGATATTTATTGTTGATGTTTATTATGAGATGTCATAATTGATATATGATTTAAAAGAATACCAATATTTATTATATGTACACAACAAAATTATAGGGGACTACAAAGATTCCATTGTCTATAGATGTGGGTTTTTTGAATAATTGAAACCACCTACTTAGTGTATGAATGGGATGAATTGGAAGGCTTTCATAGTTTTGTTTACTATTCGTAGAATAACTAAAATCATGAATCTTATTAAGCATGGCGATAAACAATTTTTTTTGATAAAAAGGTTCTTTAAATTTCTTCCATGTTGCATAAAATACTATTTTAATTACACTAAAATAACTATATTGATATATAGGTTGATATTGGAGGAGGCTAAGATGGGGTTGAGATAGATTATTTTTTTGAACTGCTCTAGGCCTGTATCTGATAAATCAATCCATATCTAACCAATTAGCACCACTACTGAAGACGATGTAACAAGTTGAGGACCACCAATTATTTTACTCCTTTATCATTTTATCACCCTTATGTAATTTGCTTTTATAAATTTCCTAGATCACAAATAATGTTCCTTCATACTCCATAATAGTGAAGTGTGTCACCTATTGTTGTTCTCTAATGAGCATGGAGTTTGATAATGGGATGAGTCTATCAATTTGGTATGATTATTTTATTTTTTTATGTGAAAGTGGATAGGATAAGTAATTTCAAGTGGATAAGGATACATGGTGGAGGCTTAATTACCCCTTAGTAGGTGAAAGACTAAATAATTTTTTTCTTTTTTATGATTTTTATTTTGTCTAGAGTTATGTGAAGTGAAATTAAGCTCATTCCTTATCCATATGTGTTGTTTTATTTTTATTTCCTCTAATACCTTTGTGTTTCTCTACCATTTTTTTGTCACAATAAACTTTTAACTCTAATATAATTGAGTAATGTCCCTAGGATGAGTTCCTAGGGAGGTTTCATAGTTTTCCCAAGTCACTTATCATTTTATTTCTTTATGTTTTTTATTATGTTGTGATGGGTTAGTATAATTTCTTGGGGACAATGAAGAGGTTTTTTCACTATATCTTGGTAATTTTTATAACCCCATTATAATCTCAACAAAACTATTTCCCCTCTCTTATCTCAGTCCAAAATTCATAATATTAGGGTTATGTGGATCAAGAGATAGACATTTATGATATGGAATGAGTAAAGGGTGGTGGATTGTCTATGGTTGTGGAAGGTCCATTACTTGATACTATAGAGGATATGCAACTTGGTTTTCCTATGAGGTTTCTAAAAGTTAATTAGGCTTCAAAAACTATTTTAAGGAATGTGATCCACAAATTTATAGAGTATAGATTATTAATATATGTTAAATAGTTATGATAGACCATGAGGGACTCATGTTTTCCTAACATACACTAACCCCTTTCTCCGCTCACACTTATTTATAATTTTCACTATTGTTATTTTACCTAAATTTTTTTAAACAAAAACCAATCATTACTTTATCCATTTATTTTAAAATATAGAAAAAAACATTAGAAACATTATTAATTGGTTAAAAATAGTGAAACCAACCACACACTATGTGGGAAATGACTATGGTCAGACTTTCACTACAATCATTAGTTCAAAAAAAATCTATTGGACTATAGACTGAAACAGTTATGTGAAAAACCTGTCACCATTTATGAGGGTATTGGGTTGAGTATTCACTATTTTTACACATTTTTAATTAGTTTTCTTTTATTTTTATTTTCATTTCATTATTTTATTCTTTTAACACAATCCTCACATTGCCAATTAACTATAAAATTATGTATAAAAAATTACTTTAGAAAGTCATCAAATGATGGTAAAAGAGATTATAATAATTTATTTTACTTGTGAGACAACTTCCCAAGTCTAAGACTGAAGGAGATCACCAAAAATCAAATGTAAGAGTGGAAGGATAAACTAGTTGAGATCAATAAATACCTCTAACAACATATTAGATAAAATGAGTGCCAGGAGGTGGTAATAGAAGATGAAACATGATGTAAATCCTTTGATTTTATCAACAGTCAAAGTGTAGGATAATCTTCTTGAAAACCGACTACCTGATCTCATAGATTTTTTATTGAGGTACTCATGGAGAAACAAGATACCCAAGATGAACCACTTCAAGGAGATGAATGAACCCAAGACTCTCTTATATTAACATATTTTAAAATTTACTAGAGATCTCATGAAACCTACTTTGATTCAAAAGATTAAACACTTATGGATTATTACTCTAATTTAGATGAATAAAACACTATGTTGAGTTTTGAGGAATGGTTGGATTCTTCATTACTAATCCTAGAAGATGGATTCTTATGAGCCTTGTATAAGAAAAAGGTTCTTAATTTTGTTGAAATATAGGGTTATGGTCATATTTTGAATTAATTTATTGATTTTACATGATCTTAATTACAAAATAACTTCCCTTGTTTTCAACATGAAAAATTAGAATCACATTCAGAGGATTTTTATTATTTGGAAAGGGATTTCATATGAGTGATGGTATCTAGATTTTTGGAAAAATTAGAGTTAGAAGAATAAGTGAACGAAGAGGATTATTTTAAAAATTTATAGAAAAATACTCTAGAGTAATTTGAAGAATATTCCATTGAATTATTGTATCTAGAAACAACTATAGGGTTTCCATATGAAGAGACCCTTCAAAATTTTCAAAAACATTATGTAGAGTGAGGTAAGTAAGAAAAATAAGAGTATTCACATATCATCCTTACAGCCCTACCTTTCCATCAATACTTTACTTATTAGTGTCCTTCCACACATCATACTATCATATAGGACCTTTAAGAGAAAAAGCAAATTATGATGAATATTGGTATAAGAAAAATGTGGTGCTTCAAATAGAAGAAGCTATATACACTAAATAATTGGGGATAATTGAAGTTTTTTCTAACTGTGGAAAGTATAAAATAAAGCACCTCTTGGGGGGAGGGGGTCCTAATATTATTCATCCCTTCCCTTTTTTTATTTTTTGTTTTTTGATTTAATTTTGAATAAACTTTTAATTTTTGTGTGGAAAACTTAAGTAGAATAATAACTCTTAGAGCTAAATTAAGATCATGTGAAACTAAAATAAGTACGAAACCTACTTCTCAGAACATTAATTTTTGAAATAAAAATATATAAGTGGTCTTATTCCATTCTATGTTATCATTTTCTATCCTATTTTAGATTCTGCTTCAAACACGTGTTATTACTACTAAGCTTATTTGATGATTAAGTGGAAACTAAGTGTGAGGGAGGGGGTAACTAATGTTGCGAATCTTTCTGTACTAAATTCACTCATTTTATTGATTATATAAAAATTATTCATTAGATGCAATTTTTCTATGAAAAAATGAATTATTTCGGTGTTAATGGCAGTTTTACAGGAGTTTCTAATAAAATCCACAAATCAGGGATGACTAGAACAAAATTTAAAATATACCCATCACCTAATTTAAAAACATAGGCCTTATACATTTCCCATGAATGGACCAGCTAGCCTGAGTACACACCCTTGTAGTTTACTAAGACCAAAAAACTATGTACTTATCCTTCAGACACCATGTATATACTTCTAGAAGTAGTTGGTGGATGATAGAGATTTTACACACCATGTACCATGGTGCTTCTCACCATGTACTTCCACTAACCAACTGTTGACGCTTCAAATTCAATAGATGGTATTATTTTTCACCTACTCGTGATAAAATTAGAGTAAATAGTGGTTGACTCAAGTTCATTCGATGTACTTTTGAGTACATGGCATGTACTTCATGTTTCTTTAAATAGAGAGGTTTCCATATAGATTTTGGGTTGTCTATTCTAGGTTGAGATTCTATTACATTGATGATGTGATCTTCCACCAAATCCAGTTGTGTTACCTTTTCATCTAATTATTATTTTATTGTAATTTATCCCGATTACTTTTATTCTCTCGTATCCATGGTAGGGTTTGAATTTATATCAACCCACACATTGTGACTATGGTCATAAGAGGCCAATTTTATAGTGTTAGGTTTTTAATAATATTATGGGGGTGTCATAATAGAATATTTGGTGTGTTTATTTTTATTGTGATATTTGTTTTATAATTACATTATTGAATTAATTCTACATTCATTGGTGATGTCGTATTGGACCAATAAAGAAACTTGCAGTGGGAAATAATGGACTTTTAATATGGAAATCCATGACCATTGGGTGATCCTAATGAAAATATTTTATGGGGGATGATCTAAAAATGTGTATTTTAATATTCACTAAATAGACCAAGGGATTGATGTTTAAATACACAATTACATATTTTTAGACCAAAAACAATAATAAAATTGAATCCTTATGGTAAAAACATTTCATAAATTATTTTACTTCTAAAGAAAAAAATTTTATATATACTCTAATAATGTTGAGACCTCATCAAATTTTTCTCCTTGGTTATTCTTTTCTTCTTCTGTATCACCTAATTATCAAAAATAATTTCACATTTTTCAACCCTTCAATTTTATTCAATTATCTATATAATTGGTTGAAACTTGCTAAATTTCATTTACCATTACTGTTTTCTCTTTACCCATGGGATTTGCCCAGAATGCCACTAACTACTGAGTTAGTCAAACAAGAAGAGAAGTCATTTTTTGTGCCTCACAGTAGGTGTAGTCAAATTTTGGAATCGTTTATAGGTAGATTCTGGAAAGAAGAAATGTTTTTCTGAGTTAAGGTTGGTTTTCCAATATTTTATTTTTCACTTTTTTATTATTTTCTTGGGAACCTCAAACTCATATCCCTATGGGTATATATTCAACTGGTGGTTGGTACGCTTCACATGGAGATGATTTTTATCCATATAATTCATAAATTTTTTACTCTTATTGAGATGAATATTATTAAAATATATATGAATATTTTTAGTATGAGGACTACCCATGTACATTCATCACCCCAACCATTTATGATTCTCTTCTTGGACTATTTTATGATAAAAATTAAAAATAATTATCGATGATGGAAGCCTTTACCACACGCCAGTTGGACAAAACTGAAAGGTTCAGATGACTTGGAAATAGTGTAGAGAAACTTTTTGAGATAATTTTTAATATGGATAATTCAATTGAGTATGAATTTTGGTGTTATTATTGTTTTTTAATTGAGGAATCATGTTATGATGTGGTCCCTACTGGAAATGCACTAAAAATTTCTGAAAATAATTTTCCAAACCCAATATTTCAATATGGGAACACATAATTCCATGTTAATAATGAATTTTACCAAGTCCTTACTCATGAACCCTTAGTTGATTTCTTTCCTACTATGGAGGATTCTTGTCATATTTTTCAGCATTTCAGTATATCAAAATAGGAACCCACGAAAGCGGTGGACATAAATGATTACCTCAAGACACTAATCCACATTTAAAATTTTCTTCCCATAGAAGAAGGATAGTATAAGACACTACCAAGAACACCTGAATGCCAAGGAAAATTTCTAAAAGTGAATATGGCCTCACACATGTGGTATTTTTCACAGTTGAATCCACACCGTCCTTTAGATTATAGTTATATACCATAACTTATGTCTAGACAAAGACCTAAAATAAAGGCACTTTATGGGAGGAAACCCAGAATCTCTCCTCTCACTTTATTTTCTTTTTTTAACTACATGGAGTGTAGTTCCCCTTAAAAACCATTTATTATACATTACTTCATCTGCTATTTCAATATGAATAAAATTATGGCACATGGCATGTGTATCACTTCTACATGCAGTTTACCATTCTATTTAGTACATATTATAATTTTAATTTGAGTATAAATAAACATTGATTATGCTAATAAATAAGAATAAATCTTGTGCCTATGGAAAGGTATTTGGATGGTTTATGAGCCTTTGTTGGTTTGAATCCCTCTACACCCTCCTTTGAAAAATGATTCATTATTTTTTAACCCAATTTTTTCCTACACATTGTGTGTGGTATTTAAAAAAATAATAAAATCATTTCAAAATAAATAGATAAGAATTATTAAATAAATTACGTGTATAGGTTTATTTTAGTATATATATATTTATATTAATTTAAATATGATTATAAATAAAAATAATTAAATCATTTATCATCACAATTATTTAATATATATAAATAAAAATTACACATACATGGTGTGTACTGTGTCATACACACTTTTTGTGCCGTCTATAAAATCTGGGAATTCTAACACATCATCTAGCCATGGATTCTCCCAAATTTTCCTTTCTTCCTTCTTTCATATGCCGTTAAAACCACCCCATTTCAATCATTTATTTCAGTGCGATTCAATATCTAATTTATTTCTCATTTATATCTTTATTTTAGGTATGTTATTCCTTTCTCATTATTTCAATTTTATTAATGTATTTGAGGTTATTTTTATATCGGGAGAACTGTTTGTCCAAAATCAAAAAATACACAAGAATACATGAAGAAAACATGTCATGTAAAAAATGTACACTACCACATTTTATCTATTCAAAATTTGAAACTGCATGGAGTGTATATTATGAAAAATCCATATATTAATGCCCCTGCCAAGATTAGATAAGCCCATGTCCATACTATTATGCATCTAGGATAGCCATGTACCAACACATGGAGTGTGCATTCAGTACATGTTGTATACTATTTAAATTATGAATTGGACATGTAAGTGCATTCACATGGGTTGTATTCCCATGTTCTTGTACATAGTGTGTGCATTAGATACACATTATGTACATTGATTTATTCCTCTTCTTGAAAAAGGTCATGTCACAGTGATACATGACAAGGCTATCCATCTCCACACACATGGAATGTTCCAATTCTACATGTCATGTCCTTTGATATAGACAAACATTTTCTACTCCGCATGTGTATCCAGAACACATGGGCTGGAATCTAAAACATGCTACACACTGTGTACTCTCGACATAAGTGTCATGTACTTTTATTTTATAATTTTCAATGGTTTCCAATTTTTTGTTTTTTTAAATTTTGTTCTACTTTTAATTATTTTAAAATCATGGGAGTCATGATATGATCATTTAGGAAAAGTCTCATTCCCTCTACCGAGGAGGAGTTTCATGCTTCCATCTAGATTTGAGTGGAGTGACTAGGGGAGCCTTCATCAATTGGCCTACTACTTTCTCAGCCATCAACCTTGGAGATTCTCCCACCACTGCATCCAAACCCCCTCCTCTACAACTAAAAAAGGACAAGTTTTGTATCTCTTACTAAAAAAATAATTTAGAGTCATCTATAGTGGTAGATGATGCACATCCACCCACCACCACAACAAAATATCCTTCTACAGCAGTGGATGATACTCCACCATGGTCATCGCCTGTAGCCGCACAAACCTAGCCACACCCTACCTAATTTTTTAAAAGATTACTCCTACAATAGACCGAATATAATGTTTTTCATAGAAGATGATTCATATGAGTAACTGGTTTATAGACATTGGTGTTCAATAATGATTAGACATTTGTGAGGAGATTGAGGGGCTACTTGGGAACAATCATCTGATTACCACTCTCCAGATCAGAACACCCACATTTAGAAAAAAAATTAGAGTTTTATATGATTTTCATGTTTGATGGGCCACATATCAATAGACGCCTAATGACACAATGACCATGATCAGATTCAAACTCGGTAGGTGGTTCTTCTCAATCACTATGGCAGAGTTTGGATGAGGGTGGGACTTCTATCCACATCCAGCCACCCCATGTCATGTTTCTACACTCACCCATCATGAATGCTCGGACATAATCTCTATGAGGTAGGATATTTCTTGAACCATTTTCTAGTACACTCCCACCTCAAAAAAGAGAAACCACATCATTTCCCCTACAATTTTCTTCATCCATTGATGGTTCATTTCTATACTCCACCCTCCATGAGAACATGGGTTCTATGTCCAGCCATGGAATTGATCTCCTTAATAGTATCCTTTGGCATGATTACCCTGACTAATAATATTTCGATGAATCATACTTCCATTCTACATTCACTAGCTCTCTGGGTAACCTAAACAGAGGGTTCTACTCTACCCGATCAAAACACCATCTAGGGGTTTTGAGCCCTCTCTTTCTCATGATTTCTTAGGTTCACCCCAACAAATTAAATTTCTCTTGATTATTCTCATGATATTGGTTTTGAAGTAGTGTAACACCTACATGATCATGTAGGATTTCTCATAGCTAACTATGGAAAGAGAAGACTCATATTACCTGAGGGTCCTACTACTCTGATCCCACCACCACCTCCACTAGTGGAAATTCCTTCTCTACCAATTTCCACTTATTCTTCCCTTCCTTCCTCTTCCACCATTACTTATCCTCCACCATTCACAACCCCACATCCACCCACAACTTTGGATAACCATCTGGATCTCATGGAACTCCACCTAGGTTCCTTGGATCAGCGACTCAATTATATTGAGGGAATTATAGGCCGTATTTTTCAGCACCTATGACTCTTTTTCACCGTAACACCTTATCCTTGGTCTAATCTTTAACCATCCACACCACAAACCCCATTCACAACCTTGGAATATGACTATTTCATCTTATATTTTGATAGTCTGGTGGTTACTTCCACTGATGGTGCCAAATATCTTCCAGCTGAGACCTTATAGTAGAGTGAGGGCCTCACACCACCAGCTTCTACTACTACTACCTCCTCTCTGTTGGATCCCCCAGTATCAGACATTTCCTCTCCTGAGGCCACTCTATGAATGTTTTTACACATATTTAGTTCATTATATATATATATATATCTTTATTTTTTTTGTTTTTATGTGACTATTTTTTTGTATACAGACTTCTTTTTTCCATTTCATTGATAATAATTGGTACTATGGAACTTTATGGTAATCTTATTTTGACTAATTTACTTATTTTTTTAGATCACCACAAGGGAATTTTTATTTTAGAATTTATTTTCATTCATTTTATTTAGATTAATTATTTAATGCTCTACCTCACCCTGGTCCAACTGTGAAATTACACATCCTCTTCTCTTCGTTAGTGTTTCAAATTAAGGAACACATGCGATATTAAGTGTGGGGATGATTATCATAGCTTCAATAGTATTTTACCTTAAACTAATATACAAGAAATCATTAACAAGAGGAGATATTTTAAAATGTGGATTTTTTTATTAATAGTAATGATAAATAATAAATCAATCAATGGGAATTTTAAAAGTTAGATGTTTATTTTAATGTTAAATTATTTTAAAATGATTGCTGATATTGTTTTATTCTCTATTTAAATTATTATCCATTTTCATTTATTATACTGGTCATTTATATTCATGTCAAGATCTGATTGACCCATTTTTATCCATATTCCCAAGAGGTTTTCTATGACCCTTTTCATATTTTTCCTTACACCCTATTTTAAGAGTGATTCTTGGGATATGCATGCCTACTAGAACATGAAATATTTTCTCTTTAAAACATGAATATTTTGAATCAAACTAAAATGAACGAGACATTTGATTTATATTTTCAACCCTTTTTGACTTTGATACCCACTATAGATCTTACCTCTATGAAACCCATAGAAACCATGAACTTCATTGATATGAAGGATCATTACAAGGATATCTATCCTTTTAACCCCAATTATTTTATTATACTACATGATTATTCATTTGAGAATTAAAGAGGAAGTTTGGTGATTCACCGTATATTTTGGAGAGTTTACATGAAATTATGTGGGGGGGGGGAGTATCATTTTCCATTTTCAAAAAATAGTTCAAAAACCACCATTTCACTTATTCCTAAGTTTCCCTCTTTATTTTATGAGAGAGAGAGAAAGAAATTCATAAAAGAGCCAAATTCATTCATTACACTTATCGAGGGGTTATGAACCTATGATAGCAAGGGAAGATCATGTTGATTTTGAAATGTAAGAGATCTTTATGGGGATGAGTGTTAATTTAGATTCACCATTAAATATCATATTTTATTATTTAATAATTCATCCCACTTTTTCAAGGAAGTGAGATTAATTTTACATCATTATATACCTTCCCTTAGCCTCAGAATCACCAAAAATTTATTGAAAGACCTCATTATTTTTGGGATTTAATTTCTAAGTGGAGAATTATAATACCTATAAGATTATGGATAGATTTTATATACTTTATATTAAGCATAACTATAATTAAATGATTTTGAGTGATGAGTGTGTCATTTTTAGGTGAGGTAAATCATCAGGTGACATGTATATTTCTTAAAAGTTGATAAAATGTAACTAAAATAGGATGAGAGGTCTTTAATTAAATTATATATTTTTCATGATTAGAATATATTTGAAATAAAAATATTTCTGTGCCTTTTAAAATCCTCTAATTTGACTATAATATTTATAAGTGTAATTAATTGAATTATTTGATTTTAATTAAATAATATATGATGCATAATTAGAATATATTCCACACGCTATGTATGGTGGTGCTACATGTTGTGTACTTCCATCAACTAACTACTAATGATTTAAATTCAATGGATGGCTTGGTCTTTCATCTACCAGCGAAGAAATTAAAGAAAATAACAGTTGACTCAATTAAACATTTTATACTTTTAAGTAAACACTTTATAATTCATTTTTCTATAAATAGATAGGTTACCCTTCAGATTTTGGGTTGGATATTTTAGGGGAGGTGTAACCACTATGTCGATGTGATCTTCCCCCGAAGAAAATTGTGTGACTTCTACATTTCCATTCTATTTTAGTGTAATTCACCCCAATTCCCTTCCTCCTCTCTTATCCATGGTATGAGTTGATTTTATGCTCAACACACACACCGTGAACATGGTCATAAGAGGATTATTTTCTAATGTTGGGTTTGTAATAATATTATGAGTGTTTTTAATAGAAATTTCAATATTTATATTTTTATTGTGATCTTTATTATAAAATTCATTCAATGAATTAAGTCAACATTCACTGGTGGTATTGTATCATTCCAAGAACTACACAAATTGGGAGAACTATAGGAGGTTTAATATGAAAATCCATGCCCATTAGGTGAGATCATTTCCATTTTTTGGTGATTATAATCAGAAAGTGCTTATTTTAATATTAAATCACCGGACCAAGGGATTGATGTTTAAATACACAATTACCTATTTTCAGACCAGGAAATAGTAATAAAACTGAATTACCATGGTAAAAACATTTCATAAATAATTTTAACACTAAAGAACAACTTTTTCAATATACTATGCTCAAGTTGTGACCCCTAAACATTTGTTTTTCCCCAGTTGTTCATCCCCTTATTCTGTATCAAATGATTTTCATGAATCATTTAATTTTTTTCAACACATGTCTTTTATTCAATTGTCTGGATAATCAATTGAAACTTTACAACTTGGGATTCCCATTTATTTTATACTATTTCCCTGTGAGATAAACCCCAAATAACACTTGCTAACTATTTAGTTAAACTAGATGGTAAATCAATTTTCCATGAACCACGACGGGTGTAATCATTAACTAATTGAAATTTGTTTTTTTAACTTATTTGTTTGCTTTATTTTTTCTTATTGATTTTGTTTTTCAGAACATAAAATAAATTATCAAAATATAAAATTATGTGAAAAGTTTTTTTATATATTTTTTTGGATTTTTTCACACTTTTATTAAGATAATTTGAAAAGTATAAGACATTTTTACTCAATGTTTATTGCCAAAAACCCGGTCATATTATTGATCCTCACAAGTTAAAATTATTCATCGGCAGTTTTACTAATATTTTTAGAGAAGTTTGGTTTCATAAATATTGATAGAAGTGTGATAAAATGGAATATAGTGGAAAAAATAATTATATGAGGAAACTTGAATTTTGAACATTAATTTTGGTGACATTTCCATTGTGATTGATTAGCACCTCATATATCTCCCTAAAATAAATTTGGATAGTTCATATGAATTGAAGTAAAATAAGAATATGGGAAATGATTAATAATTATTACCAAGTCAACATAATCACATGTCTGTGTGTGATAGCCATCAAACATGAGTTAGAGTGACTTAAGAGTCTACTTCCCAAGAATTTAATTTATACATTTACTATTAAAAATTTCCCAAGGGATACTTATTATCTTTATATGGTTTATTTATAGGATTAACTACACTCATCTAAAAAATTATTTTCACATTCATGGATAGGAAAATAAAATAAGTGATCATTTTAAAATTGGATAAAAGGATTTTATGAATTATGAACTTAAATTAAGCAGGAGAAGATGATATATTTGAATTTCAATTAGGAAATATCAAGGAAGTGTAAAAAAGAACTTTGGACAATAAAAGTTAGGGGAGAGGGGTTTATGAAGGTTCCACATAATAAAATATTGATTCTACTAATATCTAATTTGTTTCACTCATAAAAATGAAATTTTTTTTTAATTGAAGTGATGGAAGTGGATTAAATTCATATGTGTAGAATGATGAAATTTTTAATGGAAAAAACCTAAAAGTTTCCTCACTACTTTCTTGGTAGTTAAGATCAACTATGAGTATGTTATTTATTGTTCATTGATTTTTTTTATAAATCCATTTAAATTGGAATTTCTAAATCTGATTTTGGAATCTATTTTTATTAAAACTATGTTTATTGAATCTAATCTTGGATAGTTTTCCATTTTTCCTATACATATGTGTGTATTATTAGTTGTCTCCCTAAAGGTTAAGAGACTCAATAAAATGATAACTTCACTTCTGAAGATTGAAATTGTGTATATTGGATGGCGGTCCAGACTTTTATTTTTGAAATTCAATGATAACATCTTATCTTATTTTCATTTTCACTTAATGTCATTATTTGTTCATTAAAATAATTTTTTGTGTTACAAGTTGTTAAAATTTAAAATTGTTAAAACCTGAAAGTTAGTTGAACAATGAAGGTTATTAAAAATGGGAATTGACATACAATACCATAAAATTATGAAGAATCATGTTTTGGTATATTATTCAAATATTAAGGGATAATTATTTTAAAAAAGTATATTATTTAAGTTGTTTTTAATTTCTAATTTTCAATATGAAAATAATGATCTAATTTACTATTATTATATTCAAGTTATTTTTTTTAAATATGGGTTAATTTTAATTAAAATAATCAATTTAATTGAAACTAGATTGAATTTTTTTGTATGTGATTTCAGGTCCATCCACTGCTCTATTTTAATATTTTTTGGCTGATTATTCCATAATTGTTTTTTCAAACATGTGAATCTATATTAAATATGATTTATTCGTATTTTAAATGAATTTATAATTTATTATTCATGTTTAAAATCCTTTTTTTAAAGAATATAATTTTTAGTAATTCAAAAATACGTTACTAAAAACTGTTTAGCTAAAGTTAGTTTAGTATTGGGATTCTATTATTGATAATTTACCTAGAGTTAAGTATTATATGTTTGGGGGAGTGATTAAATGACATTTTATGGAATATATTATCTTCAATTATCTTTCAAAAATACCTAATAACATATTAAAATCTTAGTGTGGTCACATTTTCAAAATTAAAATGATTTTATATGAAAAAAATAAATATAGTTTAATTTCATAATTTTTATGAAAAAAATATTTAAGAATTTAATAATTTTAAGCATGCTTAAGTTTTTTTATTTTTTTCATGGTTTCAGGTGAAAAAGGGTCCATCGTAAAACATTGGCCTACTCCCATTATAATATTTCAACCTAATCCCTATATTACATCTTTCTTATGAGGCACTCACGACTTCCAAAACCCACTATAAGGGTTTACCAAACAAAAAAATTTCCAATCATAGTAATTCCCAATAAAACCCACTAGATTAATTTAATATCCCCATTTAGTAGCACATATTCTACCTAGTAGTTTAACTACTAACTCTCGATCCACCTGCATCACTACCTCAGACCCTCAGCAGACCTAAATTGTCCCTCTAATGAAGTGTGAACCCAAATCACTTATACATAACCCCAAACCAAGACATATTTTCAATAGATATATATGTAATTTTTAGTTTGAAAAAATGATAACCAAAAGGATCTCAAATCCAAGAATTCAATCCAAACTGGAAGAACTGTTTGAATCTTGTTGAGGATGTTAAGCTATTGAATGTGATATGAAGGAGATATTGGGTTTTGATATTAAAAATCATGGTATGAAGATAGATAGAAACTATTTTGAATATTCATGGTATTTGGTGGCTCTAGAGAAGTTCATGCGTGACTAAAATAATGAAGGGTCATTGTTATTAACATTAATTTCAGTTTTGAGATGTCGATAATGATTTTTGATTTAGAAAAATACTTGTGTTTTCTCCCTGTGTAGGATATAATTAAAGGGGACCTCAAAGAACCCCTTGTATATGACTGTGAGTATGTATACTAATGCATTACACTTTCTCAATGTAAGTCTAGGATGAATTTATAGGCTTGCATAGGTCTGCTCGTTGTTGGTAGTAGAATTGAAATCATAAAGCTTACTATGCACAATGGTGGAGATTGTTAATTATTGAGAAGCTATGTCAAATTACCTCCATGATATCTATGATATAGTTTTTATTATCATTAATTAGGCCAATGGAAATGGAGTCTAATATTGGAGGTGGATGATACGGGTTTGATATTTTTCATAGGTTTGATATTCTCTTGGCCCAAGCCGAATAAGTCTGACCCTATCCTGCCAATGAAGAGAATTTCTTAGGCCTATATAACAAGCCCTAGACCACTAATTATTTTTCAAAAATTCTCATATGATCACACTTGAATATAAAGATTCAAAAAAATCTCTAAATTAGAAATCATATTCCACTATACCATAAAGCAATGAGGTGCATCACCTTTGATTATTCTTGAATGAGTGCAGAGTTTGATAATGGGATGAGTGACTCAACTTTGTAGAATTTTTTATTTTTCTATTAAGTGAAAGAGGTTGATACTGGTTATTTAAAGGGTATAAAGATATATGGGGGAGTCTAAATTCACCGTTGGTGGGAGAACACTTGAATATTTATTTATAATTTTCATTTTTTAGTGTTAAGTGAAGTAGAATTCTACTCGTTTCATGTTTATATGTGGTGTTCTCATCTATAATCCTCTATTTCCTTTATGTTTTTCAACCTATATGCTATAAAAGTTAACTTTTAACTCCATGATAATTGAAAAATAACATTATTTTAAGTTTTAGGGGGGTTCATGGTGTTCCTAAGTCCCTTATATTTTTATATATTCATGTTTTCTATAATATTGGGATGAGTAAGGGAAATTTTTTTATGACCGTGAAGTCGTTTATCAGTGTATCTTAGTGGTTTACATAGGCCTATTCTAATAATAACCTAAATATTTACCTTTTTTTTCTATTGATCTACATTTCATATAGTTGAAGTTGTTTGGATCAAGGGATAAACACTACATAATTGGGAAAGGGTGAAGGGTGTGGATTATGTGTAGGTGTGGCATGTCCATTACTCAACATTGTGGAGAATGAGACACTTGGGGTTCTTTTGAGGTCTCCAAAGGTGCATTAGGAATTAAAATATATGATGAGGTTTTTGATCCATTAAATGGTATTTATTTTTTTAACAATATATCTTAAACAAATAATTTAGACAATGAAGGACCCATTTTTTCTTAACCTAGACTTAACCATTTCCCTACTAACACTTTTTTATGATTATTTATTCATTAATCTTATTTTAATTTTTTTAATAACCAATCATTAATTTCTATATTTATTTAAAAACATAAAAAATAAAAAATAAAAATTTACATTAGTGATTGAGGATAGTGGAACCATCCATAGAAACCTGGGGAAATGACACTGGAAAACCTTGTATTGTATTTAGGATTTTTAAAATTTTAGTTTAACCGTGGTCTACAATAGATACTCGATCACTAGTGGGAGTATGATGGGATACATATAAGTTCAATTTTTAATAAATAAATGATTATACTAGTATAATTCATATTAAAATTAACCTTAAATCCTAAAAGAGTTTAGGGTGTTTTGGTAAAGAATGTTCATAATTTTAAGAGTTTAATTTAAATTTATTACCAAATGGGATCAAAAAAATTTCATGATGATGATGTTAATGATCTTATAAATTATTCTATATAGAATAAATAAATTATTAACATCATTAAATTTGATTATGAAGAGTAATTTTTTTGAATACTGCATCTAAACAGAAAAAAATGAGGATTACGAATCCAACCTCACCATTATTTAAACAATGTTTACTTATAGATGTTACCCATTAAAAGAGTTTAGTAAAATTATTTATTATATTGTCACATTTATTTGTAAAAATAAATACATAAAGAAATAATGAGTGTAAAAAATAATAAAAGTACAGTAAGAATAAGGCCTCTCTAGAAATTTATTACACAGGGTATAATTAAATGGGTTCTTATGCATGGTATTATTTATATCCTTAAAGGATTATAAGAATATATAATATATTATGTTGTATAAAATGAAGTCTCCTATTCATCATTCTTTCATGATGGATATATGTAGTCTGGAATTAAAATTATTATTTACCTCTCAAAGTATGACTTTGAGTTATATTTAATCAATGATTATCATGGAATATTGTCATTTGTGATGAAATATTAATATTATCACAAGGTGGGTTTTATATAAAGATATGAGATTCTCTATTGAGTTACAAAAGGAGTTTTGTGTGATTCATAACCCACTACATATACCACAAAGAGTTTCATACAAAATAAATTTTCTATACTAGAGTGATAGAGAAAATATTTTCAATTAATTTATTCTAAATTTCAATGTTTTTAATCCCACAAAAGTGTTATTTAAAAGTCAATTTTCACATTTTATGTTTTTGAAGTAATTTGGAGCTTAATTTCTAAAATTTACTATTATATATTTTAACCAATTTAATTTATTTTTGTCTTTCAGTCATGTCATTTTCTTCATTGATCCAAATTGAAAAATTCTTCTTTTATAGGTTTCTATGTTTGATGGGATTCATTTTATCCATCATGACCAAAAGCTCAATCCACCATTTGAAGGCCAAAATCCAGCTCACAAATCCAGCCTTGAAATTAGTGCATAAATCTATAAATTTATGTCATTGGGACAATATATCATAAATGGATAAAAAAATAGTGATTAAAGTATAGAGGGATCAATATGATATATATCTAAACAACTTTTATTAAGGTGGATGTGCCTGATTCGATCATTATCAAGGGAATAATGACATGTTAAATCATTGCACTAGAAAACAAACAGTCAAACTGGACATAATAGATTCTCGAAGTAATTAAGCTATGTCTCTCTCCAAATGTGTCCAATGAAGCTGAAATTTTTTGAGTAGAAATAAAAGACAAAAAAAACTTTCAATCATAACACTTTTAAAAACTCGTTAATTAAATAGTATATCCATGTGCATACATTCGGTGGACCCAATAGGACTTGAAAATTTCCTCCCTTGCCCTATAAAAATTTACTCCCTCTTCATTATAAAGGGTTGGAAACTTAGGGGTATCCTTTGTTGTAAATTTTCTATAGTTTTATCATATATTTTATTTTATTTTCTATAATGACCCATCCCCCAGGGCCTATTTTGTGACTACCCCAAGCCCACCTTCCATAGGCCATGGGTTACCGACTAGAACTGGAAAGGAATATCCCAAAAATGGAAGGTATTTCCTTTAAACCAATACACACACATACTCAGTACACAACAAAAGCAAACCACAAATTAGAATAAAATAAAAAAAGGGAAAGTAGAACCACTACTAAAAACCACCACTTAGAGTAAAGGTAAGTAATGAATGTAAAGGTGTTAGTATACAATCCCAACTAAGAAAAAAAGTACATAAGAAAAGGAAAAAACGTGTTATATAGGTCGTCCACCAAGAATCCTATCTGTAGGGTAGGTACATATTGTCGTCTGCTATCACTTCCACTCATTATGTTGGTCAATCACCTTCAATCACCATCTAGCCCTAGATCCTCGAGTCTCAGTCAAGTTGTTCGTCTTCTTCGTGAGACATATAAATTTTCTGGTGAATCTCGTGTAGGGGGAGTGTAACAATACTCAGTAGTGACCCTGATAATCCCGAAGGTCTCCCAAAATTTTATAAAGGAAAAACCACAAATTATGATCTTAATCACAAAGAATAAAGTAAAAGGCAACTCACACCAGATATACAACATAGAGAATATGAATAAAAATTATTAGTTTTCATCTAGATCATTTTATTATGTTGAGAGGTTGTACTGCTGATCCAAAAAGGGTCGCTGAACTGGAGATCCATGTAGGGTCGCTCTACTCTTGATCCACATATGGTCACTCTACTGTCTATCCACATAGGTTCGCACTAATATCAATCCACACATGGTCTCTCTATTTTTGATCCACATAGGTTCAAACTAATGTCAATCCACATAGGGTATCACTACTTCCGATCCACACTAGGTTTCTCTGCTATTGATCTGCGAAGGGTCACTTTCATAGCGATCCATAGAGGGTCTCTCTTCACTTGACAGTCAGCCACATGATATACATATTTGGTGCTATTGAGTTCCCAGGAAACCGCTCCTCAATCCACTGATTATATTTCAACAACCATGAAGTTTCATGAATAATTAACCTGAAGGACCACCTTGTCATAGGGGTTCAAACGTGATAGAAGGAACACAGATCGGATGCCCGGTATGTAAGATATAGGCAAAAAGGTAAATAAGGCCTAGTTGGATTTGAGTCTGATCCAACCCGGCCATAATCCAACATCTTCCAAAATTCAAGTGTATATCTCAAAAGGACTGAATCCTCGCGAGGGACTTCCTGCCACTGATGGTGCATCATTCAGACACCCTGTTTGCAAGATACGACAAATTTAGTGAAACAGGACCAGTCAGGTCCATGTCTCGTAGAGGTCCGACTCGGCTGGCCCATTGGGCCAGTGGGTCTGACCCGCCTGGAAAACCCAGCCCGCGCGGATGTGGGCCAATTACTGGATGTAGAGACCAGATGTGGTGCATCTGTTTTGGCCAGTTCATGGTGCCAGCGGCGCGCCACCCCTCCTTTCGAAATGGTCGGCTGGATCCAGTCATTGGTCCTGCTAAGTGGCCTGAGCAGGCTACTCCACTCCTCACACGACATGACAGTGCCGCACAATTCCACCAATCGTGGCTCTTGCCACTGCGGTTCCTATGGGCACCTCTCATCCATGCAGATGGCTTGGTCGGTCGTCACTTCCTATTGCTGTTGCCACCGCCCCGGTGGTGCCGCGCCGATGGTGTTGCACTGATGGTTGCTTCGGCAGGCCACCAGAGATGCTCTAGTGGTCGGTTTTCTTTCCTATCTATGCCAACATGCCTCCTGGGTTGCCGCCTTCACTACGATGATCTTAAATTCATCTTGCCGCCTTTTTTTCGATTGCACACAAATAACGCACATAAACCAAGAATAGTGGGGGGTTAGGTCCTTGTTCGGATTGGCCCTCACCCTTTACGTCAGTGTTATAACATGGGGTGATAGAAACAATAATTTAGAAATAACCATCCCCAAGTTAAGACCTCGCAACAACACCCGTAAGAACATACGAGAATTGGGTCAACCCGTTGGTCGGTTGATCCAAGTTCATTTTACTTTTCACGAATGGAATGAGAGGAAACATAAAAAATGTAAACTCACTAACTAGAATCAGTGTTGTAGACAAAGGAGAAGATTCACATTCATTGTCATTCGACGTTCTTCTCCATTTGTCAATCCTCGGTTTGATTCCTCCAACGATCGTTGCTTGACCATCGTTCTTCGTTGGAGAGGAAAGTAATCAGTGTCAGGATAAAGGATTCTCCCACGGTTTTCAAAATGATTTCCAAAGGTTTGATTAAAAAAATAAACCTCTACATTTAGTTCATTAATGGGGTTCATTAATGAATCATAATTAATGATCCATTAACACCACGAGTGTTGCAGTTACACAATGAGAGGATCAAATCTTTAAATGTCTCTTATTTAATGTCTGTCGGTACCCTGTGGTCTCGCCATCCTTCACTCAATGGCTGAAGAAAGAAAAAAAGAACTCATTTACTTATTTTATTGTTCTTATTTTTTCTGAAAAGTCCAATAATTAACTTTTACATAAGACCCTTTGCGATCAAAGGTAAGATTTTCCTAAGAGAATCCTGGCACTATGAATTCGACAATGCCATCATAATTTCAATCCGAGAACAGGTTAAAAAGATATAAATCCATTCCCACACATTTACTGAACGTATCTTAAAAAAAGTTCAAAATTTCTATTTCGGGCTCCCCGATCCTCGGAATCATGTGCCATAATTTTTTGTAGTCTCATAAAAATTCCATATAATTAAAAAATATATACCGAAATTCCAAGTCATTAAATTCTCTGCACCTTAGAACTTTACATCCTTGAAATTCGTAATAAAATACTATGAAAAAATGGGGATACTAAGAAAATATCTGGGCCTCCCTCTCCCTTGTGCTTTCCTAGAGGTTCATGTGCTACCATCGAACTCATACCAGAGGAATCAACCACCCCCATAGGACCCACTCATATCGATCCTCCATCTCTACTGGGAACTTTGTGAATGTCTCCCCATCATCAATGTCCCTCTCACCCTAGTCGATGACATGCGGTGGATCATGCATGTATCTCATCAGATGCGACACGTGGAAAACATCATACACATGGTGCATCTTTAGAGGAAGAGCTAGGCGGTATTCCACCTCACCGACTCTGCTCAGTATCTAGAAAGGTCTGATGAACCTCAGAGTTAGCTTTCCGCCCCGACCAAATCTCCGCAATCCTTTTCGAGGTGAGACCCATAGGAAAACATGACCGACCTCATCAAAATCGAAGGGTCTTCATCTCCTATCTTCATAAGACTTCTTCCTACTCTGTGCAGTCTTCATCTGCTCCTAGATTATTTGCAACTTTTCAGTGGTAGCCCGTACCAACTCTAAATACATAACTGCTAACTCCCCTAGGTATGTCCAGCATAGAGGTGATTTTCATGGTCTCTTGTACAAGGCCTCAAACGGTTCCATGCCGATGGTGGAGTGATAACTGTTGTTGTATGAAAACTCCACTAGTGGAAAGTGGTCCTCCCATGTATGGTAAAAATCAAGGATGCGAGTATGAAGCATATCTTCAAGTGTCTGTATGGTATGCTCTGTCGGACCATTTATCTGAGAGCAAAAGTTGGTGCTCAAGCATATCTGAGTCCCAAATGCCTCCTATAATCCCTCCCACAGCCGGGATGTAAAATGAGTGTCATGATATGAAACAATCTTCGATGGTATCTAGTGAAGCTATACTATCTCCTGGATAGAGATATGTCCCAAGACCTCTATTGATACCTTCTCCTAGAAGGGAAAGAAGTGAGACAACTTGGTGAGTTGGTCAATGATCACCCATATAGAATCGTGGCCCCTAGACGTATGTGGTAACCCTATCACAAAGTCCATTGAGATATGTACCATTTCTACTTTGGTACCTTGAGTGGCTGTGTCAAGCCTGCTGGAACATGGTGCTCGGCCTTCACTTGCTCACAAGTGAGGCATCGTGAAACAAACTCTTCCAATTCTTTCTTCATCCATGGACACCAGTACTGATGTCAGAGGTCTTGGTACATCTTCTCCACTCTAGGATATACTGCCAAAGTTGATATAGGTAACTCCCTCAAAGATGCCTCCTAAAATGTCTCTAGTACCAGGGTGTGTACTCTAAATAGGATGATGTGCTCCCCACCTTCCAAAAATCTTTCAGGAACTTTTCCTGAGGATATATGATAACTTTAGGTCTCACAATCAATGTACCAAAGCTGTACCTCCAGAACTTGCAAAAGGAGTGGGGGAGTGATAATCATATACTGGAGGTATTCTACTCCATCACTATCCACAAAGGATAACCGCAACTCAGCTAGCTGGTTCTTCTCCTCACTCTGCAACTGTAGACCAGACCTCTTGCTAAGTGTGTCTGACACAACGTTTTCCTTCCTAGGAGTGTAGACTATCTCAAAGTTAGAGTCCTAGAGGAACTCCATCTATCACCGTTGTCTCAGGTTCAGGTCCTTCTGTGAGAAGATATATCGGGGACTCTTTTAAACAGAGTATAATGTAAACTATTCAGCCATCAATCAGTGTCACCACATCTTCAAGGAAAAGACCACTACTTATAATTCTAGGTCATGGGTAGCATAGTTATTCTCATTTTTCCTCAGCTGTCATGAGCCATAGGTGATCACCGATCACTACTACATTAGGACACACCACAGTCTAGTCTTTGATGCATCGTAATAGAATATATACTCAACACCCTTTTCTGGTAGCCTCAAGATGGGGGCACTCGTTAGTCTCTGACTCAGCTCCTAGAAAACATTCTAGAATCTCTACATACATACGAAGGGTTTCCCTTTATTTGTCGAAGATGAAAAAGGTGTTGTAACTCTAGAAAGGTTAAGTAAAAATCTCTGGTAGTACCCAGCCAATCCTAGAAAACTCTGCACCTCGGTCACAATCCTGGGTGGCACCCAATAAAGCACTGCCTAAATATTTTCCAGATCTGCTGTAACTCCAGCCTTCGAGATAACATATCCCAGAAAGTTGACTTCCCATATCCAGAATTGGCACTTCAAGAGTTTACCATAAAGCTGGTGCTCTCAGAGTGTATCTAGTACTATTCATAGACGTGTGACATGATTTTCCTCTGAAACTGAGTATACTAAGATGTCATCAATAAAGACCACCACGAAGAAATTGATGTAAGGTTGGAAGATCCTATTCATGAGTCCCATGAACACTATTGGGGAGTTGTTCACACCGAAAGGCATCACCAAGAACTCATAGTGGCCATACCATCATCTGAAGTTTGTATTCAATATGACCTCATACCACACCCAAAGTTGATGATAGCCAGATATGAGGTCTATCTTAAAAAACCACCGATCTACCTTCATCTAGTCGAAGATATATTCAATCCTCAGTAGAGGATACTTGTTCATCGTGGTCACCTATTTTAGGCGATGATAATCCACGCAAAGCCTCAAACTCCCACTTGCCTTCTTGGAAAACAAAATCAAGGCTACCCATGGTGAGACACTGGGTCTTACAAACCCCTTCCTCCGAAATTCATCCAACTATACTCTCATCTCACTAAGCTCCAAGGGAGCCATCTGATATGCTGGTGTAGATATCAGTGTTATCTTAGGGTACATGTTGATGTAGAAGTCTACCTCTATGTGATGAGTTAGTCCCAAAACATCCTCCGAAAAGACATATGAATACTGGTCCACCACTACAGGACATCTCAGACTCCCCTCATCAACAACATCAAGAGTAAGGCTAGAAAACTGATGAGTAATCAATTTCACCCTCCTCCAAGAAATTCCATCTTATGTTGTAAAGGTTCCCTTATTGACGATGAAATAAAACCTAGTCCCATCCTCATGGACACACCACACATTGTGCCTAAAACAATCGATCTGAGCATGGAATGTTGATAAATAGTCCATACCCAGGATGACGTCGTAAGGCCTCGACGCTGCTACTTGGAGATCCCAACTGAAGCTCTCATCTCTTATAGTAAGCTCATATTACCGGAACCAGTGTGTAATCATCAAATCTTATCCCTTAGGAGTCTATTATCGTAAGGATTGAGAAAATAGATCCACTGAAATCTCTGAGCTTCAAATGATAGTCGTGGAAATAAATGTGGGACACACACCTGCGTCTATAAGAACTTCCACTAGGGTGGAGTAGACACAGATCATACATTGAATCATTTCTGGAGTGCCGTAGTCATAAGCCTCTATCGCTTGAAGCTATGTTTGTCCCTTTCCACCTACTCCCTAAGGTAGGGGTGGACCACATGGGGGTGGTGTCACTTGTACCTCAAACCTTCGCCCATCGCCTGCTGCACGACCTACTCCTCTGGCATTTTTTCTACCCTGCAGACCTCATTGTTTGATCATCTACTGCTATATTGGAGGTACCACAACCATCTGCTGATCATAAATATGACAGGTCAGGTAGTCACGAGCCATGTGATCTTGCGCGCCGCACGAGTAGCATAGTCTTCTCTTCTACTGACCTTCTATACTCTGTGGGTTCTGCACCTCTAAACCTACATTCTGGGTTCGTCCTCTAGAAGGTCTAGACTATTGGGACCACTATTTCATCTACAAACTATCTGCTATGGATGACTCGGCTGCCTGTCATCTGGTGGTGTCTCTCACCATCGGTTCCAGCTCATCTAGGAAACACACCACCAACAATTCTTTCTCTAGTACTCTATAACTACTAGAATAATAACCTTTAGCAACCGAAAAAAGAATCCGCTATAGGACTTTACTGGCTACTCTATGACTGCTTTTGGTGGTAATAGTTTCTTTGTCAGTGAAGCTCAATATCGAACACCAATGGCGGCCACTAAAACTCCCCCATGACAATAGCCACTTTTTGTGTGGCTTGTTGTCGATTAAACAAGGATACACGAGGGGGGGGGGGTGACGGGGAGGGACCCCAACACCTTTGTTCACCATCCATGGTGGATGCACGGTGGTCGGAAGGAAGAAGGTACATTGGAGGATGTCATGGGGAGGTCGGTAATGTTTCCATAGTGACGAAAGGACCCATTAGGTACAACAACAAACTTTGAGGGTTGTTTGGAGGTCACCCGTGGTGATGTGGGCGACGACGTAGGCGGTAGGGGGCAGTGACAGTGTGCTGTAATAGGAAACCTGTGAATTAGATGACTGGAAGTGGGAAAAATCCTGCCAAATTTTTTGACGGAATTAGCAGAATCCATTTGCGGTCACTAATACCCCCTTCGGAGACTACCAAAAGTGGTCTCTAGTTCTTGAAGGCGCAGTAGCCTAGGTTTCTAGTAGTGCAGCCTGCGTCGAGATGTTGAGTGATATCATCGATACTCTGATCTATCGTCAGAGAACTTTCTCAAAGGTTAGGGACCTGATGAAAGGGTCTCGTACCATGTTTGTGGAGTAGTAAGAGAGGTCCGAGAATCTCACTGAGTACTGGGCCACTGTCAGGATACCCTGTTGTAAGTGCAATAGCTTATGAATACGCATAGAGTGTAGTGTCGCTGGTATGAACGCTGCCCTGGAGAGGCTCTTGAAGTCCAACCAAGAAAGAGTCATCTCCTCATGCCTCTATATCTTCAGGATCCACTATCTACCTGTTGTTCCCTGAATGATACGAGCAGCTAGGATCACCATCTGGTCTATTGGTGTCTTGACCCAACAGAAAACCCGCGCCACAACCTCTAGCCAGTCCTCAGATTCCTGTGGATCTGTCTCACCTCAAAACCTCAGAGGCCTCTGTCTCTGGAACTCATATAATGTGCTCAGTTGGCATGAACAGCCCACTTGTGGGGATGTTTGAAACTGCTTTCCTACGGGTGGAGGTGCTACTGGTACACCACCCGAAGGTGCTATCACTATAAGAGGAACCTACACTGACTCTTCATCGCTCAATGGGCCTTCATCATGATCTCTCATTGGAATCCTGTATGGATATCTACATGACAACATCATGTAAAGAAAATGATGCTACATGGTCAATAAGTTATACCTGGTGAGATGAATCAAAAGATATCAAAAGAAAAATATTTTCAAAACACACGCAAAATGTGTTTTCATGTATCGAGTCCGAAATCCGAACTCAGGGTCCTGGTGTAGGGATATTTCGGTCGCCGCATCAACACTGGACTCCCCAAACTGTAATCCAAAATCAAAACACTTAACATTATTTCTCCATTAAAAATATAGACTCTTAGTTCTTCTGGTAGAACCAACCTGCCTTTGATACCACATTGTCATGACCCGTCCCCCGAGGCCCATGTTGTGACTACCACAAGCCCTTATTCCATAGGTCAGGAGTTGGAAACTAGCACCAAAAAGGCATATCTCAAAAAGGGAAGGAATTTATTTTAATATTGTACACACACAGACTAGGTACATAACAAAAGAAACCCACAAAGTATAACACAATGGAAAAAGGGAAAGTATAACCACTACTAAACACCACCACTGAGAGTAAAAGTAAGTACTGAATGTAAAGGGGCTAGTATACAATCCCAACTAGAAAGAAAGTACAAAAAAGGTAAAATCATTCTCTAGAGGTCGTCCACCAAGAATCCTACCTGAAGGGTAGGTACAAATCATCGTCTGCCATCACTGCTGCTCACCACATCTATCAATGACCTCCGAGCACTGTCAAGCCCTGGATCCTCGAGTCTCAGTCAGGATGTGCCTCATCTGTACAAGACAGAACAAGGTGAAGATGAAACCCGTTTATGGATGAGTATAAAAATACTCATTAGGGACCCTGATACTTCTGAAGGTCTCCCAGAATTCCATAAAGGAAAAACCAAAAGGCATGATCTCAATCACAAAGCATAAATTAAAAGACAGCTCACACCAGGTATACAACGTATAGAATAGGAATAAAGATTATTATTCTTTATCTAGATCATTTTATTCTGTTGAGAGGTTCTGATGCTGATCCAAGAAGGGTCGTTGAACTACTGATCCACGCAGGGTCGCTCTACTGTCGATCCACACAGGGTCACTCTACTATCAATCCACACAGGTTTGCACTACTAACGATCCACACAGGTTCGCACTACTAACGATCCACACAAGGTCGCTCTACTATTGATCCAAACAGGGCCTCACTACTATCGATCCACACAAGGCTGCACATCGATTTACACGGGGTTTTTGTATTGCCGATCCATGAAGGGTCACTCTCATAATGATCCATAGAGGGTCTATCTTCACTTGATAGCCAACCATAGGATTCCCGCACTTGGTGCACTTCAGTTCCCGAGAAACCACTCCTCAAGCCACTGATCATATTTCAACCATCACAAATTCTCATGAAAAAGTAACCCGAAGGACCACATTGTCATAAGAGTTCCAATGTGACATATGGTATGTTGATCAGATGCTCGCTCTATAAGATATATGCAAAAATGTAAATAGGGCCCAGTTGGATTGGAGTCCGATCCAACCTGGATTTACTCTAACTTTTTCCAAAACTCAATTGGCATATCTCAAAGGGACTACCTCGTTGTGAGGGTCCTCACAACACTGACGTCAAGTCAACTGGATGCCCTGTTAGCGAGATACAACCAATTTAGTGAAACGGGATTGGTCGGGTCTGGGTCCGGAAGGGGTCTGACATGGATGGACCATTGGGCCTGTGGGGCCGGACCAACCAGCGGTTCTGGACCAACTAAAAAACTAGGCCCGCGCAGATGCGGGATAGTTGGTGGACGCACTGACTTAACGCGGTGCGTCTGGTTTGGCTAGCTGGTGGCACCAGCGGGGCGCCACAACTCATTCCAAAATGGCCAGCTAGAGCGGGTAGTTGGTCCAGCCGAGCAGGCCGAGTGGGATGATCCTCTCACCACGCATCATGATGGAGCCACACCATTTCACCCATCATGTCCCATCAGGCCACAGTTCTTGCTACTGTAGTGACTGCGTGTGCCGCTCCTCCATGTGGCCGGCTTGGCCGACCGCCGCCGGCGGTTGCCAGCTCTGCCCCGCCGGTGGTGCCACATCGGCGGTTGCTACCACGGGCCACTGAAGATTCTATGGTGGTTGTTTTTTTCATCTGCGCCTACGGGCCTCCTGTGTCTCCACCTTCACTACGAGGCTCTCAAATTCGTTTTGCTACCTCATTTCCCGATCACGCCTAAATAATTCACATAAACCAAGAATGACGGGGGGGGGGGGGGGGGGTCCTTGACTTTGTTTGGAATGGCCCACACCCTCTGCATTAGTGTTCTAACATTGGGTGATAACAATCATAATTTAGAAAGTACAATCCCTAAATTATACCCCGCATCATTACCCACAAGAACAAATGATACGCGAGTTAACCCTTTGGTCGGTTGATCCATGTTTGTTTTATATTCCAACAACAGAATGAGAGGAAACATAAAAAACATGTAAAACAGCTACCTAGAATCGGTGATGCGGATGAAGGAGATGATCCAAATTCATTTTTGTTCAACGTTCTTCGCCGCTTGTCGATCCCCAGTTCAATTCCTCTAATGATCGTCGCTCGATCATCGTTTTTCGTTGGAGAAGAAAGTTTTCAGCATCACGACAAAGGCTTCTCTCGAGGATGTCAAAATTATTTCCAACCATTTGGTTAAATAAAAATAAAAATCTATGTTGAGTTCATTAATTAATTATAATTAATGATCTGTTAACCCCACGAGCATTGCAGTTACACTACCCGGGGATCAAGTAATTAAATTTATCTTATTTAATGTTTTTCGTTACACTGCAGTCCCACCATTTGCTTCTCAGTGGTTGAAAAAAGAATAAAATAACTCATTAAGTTATTTTATGATTATTATTATTATTATGAAAAGTCCAAAAATAAACTATTTTGTCCGACCCTTTCCGGTCGAAGTTATGCTTCACCTATGCAAGTCTTGGCAATATGAATCCAATGGTGCCCTCATAATTTCAATATGAGAATCAGTTCAAAAGATATAAATCCCCTCTCTCAAATTTACTAAACATACCTTAAAAAAATTTCAAAAATTCTGTTCGAGGATCTCCGAGCCTTAGAATCATGTGCCATCAATTTTTGTAGTCTTGTATTAATTCCATATAATTAAAAAATTATACGGAATTCTGTGTCTTTATATTTACATTATGTAATCACATTTCATGATTTAATTTAATTTTCTTCTTTCAATATTATTCTTTATCTCTTTTGTTATTTCCCTCATTTTATTCATCACTGTGAACTCTTATGCTCATGATCATGAGTAGATTATCCGAGGAAGGTCCCAGGAGAGTAATCCAGTGATTATTTCATGTATTTGAACATTAATTCTCAATGTTTATTATTTTCTTAGATTTAGTCTTAGGAGGGTCTTATAGGTCAAGGTTCATTTATATCACAACTTTCCACCAAAGGTTTAATGTAATTCCCCGACACCAGAAGCCCGAATCCAATGCATTATTTTAATACATTGGCATGATTACGCATAATCAAGTCCCGAAGGACTGATCAATTTAGTAGTCTTGGAAAATAGATTACATAAATGAATGTTACATTACACTTTCAAACAAAAAACAAAACATAAATAATCCTTTTACAATTCCATTATTACCCATACACATGGATATTCTACTATTCTAATAATCACATGAAATTACTAATTTAATTTCAAGGGAATGCATATTGATGGACATAATAACTACTACGTCAAGCCCTTATGCCAAGACTATTCAGAAATATTCTATCAAGGACTTGTGCCAAGACACTAGTTTTTCTAATGAGACCTACCAATGCATCGAGGGGCTATAATGGGCCTCAAAAATCCATTACTAAATCCAACGAATTTCTTATATGAAAAGGGTGAAACATAACATAATCATTCGTATTAAAACTAGCATAAAAAATGTCGGTACTTTAAGAATAAAACATGAATGGTATAAAAATAGAACTTCCATTGTCAAATATATAATAACTCATTTAATACAATATGGACGATTTCATTATAATAAATCAACCTCAATCAAGAACAATACCCAGCAAATGAGGTTTACATAGTTGAAAATGATCAGTAAAATTTTTTGATAGAAATATCCCCTTTTCATGAAATCACATAAAATTCACACAATTTATAAAGGAATTAATTTGAAATAGATTTTTGAATAAAAGTGTCCCATACCACTTTGAATCTTTTCAAAGTAAGTAACATTTTAAAACAATCATGTCCATATAAATAAATCCTTAAAATCATTCTAAAAAAATAGACATTAAATAAATAGATTTAGAAATAAATAAATCTTTAAAATATTTAAACTGATGATATAGTTAAAGATAACCTTCAATAAAATTTTAAAATATTCATTTTGAAAACATTTTTATGAAACATGGACAAGGATGATAAATATGTCCCAATAAATACTTACACGTAAACAATATTGGATAACAATGAGATTGAGGGGTTAACCCTTACCTTGTACATTCCTTTAGTCGAAAGTACGTTTAAACTCATATATAATGACCATATTATGTTATTAAATTATAATAGAACCATATTCATATTTATGATTTCATATATGATTCATTTATGACTTTATACTACCCATTTAATAATAATTTCCATGTTAAAGTGTCATTTCTGGCAATAATCACTTTCTTTATCGTATGTGTTTTAACTTTTAATTCTTTATCATATTACTTATATAATGATTTATATAATTCCATAATATAACACATGATTTATATATCATATATATTCAGTATATAAATATTAATAATATATAGATATATGAAATGGAAGCACCGTTCCTGGAGACCGTAGTCCGTACGTACGCGTGAACGTGGTTTCTGTTTTCTTATCGTATAGTATGAACGTAAGTAAATGACATATATTTATCTATATAAATATATATTAATACAATAGAAATATTATTTCATATATCTCATACTTAATCAATATATATTTTTATAAAAAAATTTGTGAATGGTGATCGTTGAAGATGAATCTCATCGCATCGTGGAGACAGTAAGCCGTATGTACACACGAGCGAAAATATCATTATATTGATGGTGAAAAGGTATTTAATTAGATGGAATATTATATATAAATACTAATTAAAATTTTATATCAATTATGTAAATTAATTTAACTCAGTATTATACCCATTCAAATAATGTAGTGTTGAATAATAAACTACACCACAACGTGGAGACGGTAAGTCATACGTACACACGCATGGTGACTTTTTCATTCCTAAGATAGATAGAATAATGAAAATGGTTGTACCATATTAATAATAACATATAATAATTTATAATTTACTGGAGGAATTATTTTAGTATGGAAACAACAAAAAAGGGGGAAGTAGAAGAAGAAGAAAACTTTGAAAGAGGTGATAAAATAATTATCTTCTTTTTTGGGTGCTTTCTTTTGATTTGAACAAAAGGGATCCATAGGTTGAATTTAAAATCAAATTAAGGAATCTAAGTTAATGTGAGGGTATTTTTGAGGATATTTTATCCGGTTTATTCTAATCCAAATGGATTTGGAGAAGTGAATTTAAGAGAAGGGGAAGTACCCTTTTATAAGAGAGGTGAGGGGCACTTTAGGAAAAACCTGAAATATTAATTTATTATAATATTATTTTGGGTTTAAAATAGAACCAAATGGATTTATTTTGAGGATATGGTGGGGATGGGTTTAAATACTCTCAAATAATAGGTTTTATACATGTTTAGGTAACCATATTAACCTTATCATTTAGACTTAACCCTTAGTAAAATATTTTAACTTTTACCATATCTTATTGTATTTTTACAATACATGGTTAATATAGTTACTATAAAATTACAAGAGAACATAAAGTGGTTAATTAATTATATATATAAAATTATCTAATTCATTTTTCCAAATATTAGGTTTTTACGAATATTATATCATTTAATAAAATAGGTTTTTTTTAAAAACTTATTTATGTCAATTTTGACACTATTTAGTATTTGGTTTTTTTGAAAGTCATAAAAAATGTATTTCTTAAAAAAAATTACATTGAATCAACCCTAAAATTTAATATTCACCTAAAAATTAGTGGATGGCATAAAAAATTTCAATTTACATTTATTTAAATATTTATAATATCAATTATATTAATCTTTCATTAATAAGGTAATTATTGCATCATCATTGTGTCATAAATAAATTTACTAATTTAATGTCTAAAAATTATAAATAAAATAATATGAGGTAATAAATATTTTTATAATTATAATGAATTTTTATATTCAAATTTATATTATGTAAAACCATATATTGAAAATTTTTTAGTTATTAAAAATTGGATTTAACACTTTTAACTCTTCTTTAAATTAAATATAATAAATTTCCTAATCTAACCCAAATAAATAAAAAAGGATCTCATTTTTGTACTAAGGTTGATTTTTGCGAATAAAAACTATACAATGGAATTAGGACATTTTTTGATGTAATTTTATATTATTATAATATTATTTTTACCTTTAATAACCCTTTTTTACTTTTAACCGTGGTAGATAAAATCCAAATGGTATTATTCTCCCAAAAATTATTTTCATCTTATTGAACCACATTTTACATAATGATGAAAAAAATTTCTTTCATATTTTTGAAATTCAATTTACAAAAATGGTAAAATTACGTTTTATGAAAATTTTCAAATGAGCCTAGAATGTGGGTAAAAGACGTTAAAAAGGTCAATAAATTTTTTATATATAATCATATTATAAAATGACTCAAATGACTTATATTGGAATAATATATGTATTATGTATCTATTTTTACATTAAGATAAATTTTGATGAAAAAAATTATTTAAATTAAAAAGTTGGTTTTTATGTACTATGTAGTATTTTTCACTATTCATCAAAAATTGAATGTTTACAGAAAAATACCAAAAATTCACCCGAAGCTAATTTTGATATTCCGAATTTGAAACTGAAGTATATTTTACCAAATTAGAATTTTAGGATTTCCTAAAATTAATTCTATTATTGTTCACAAAAGGACATATAAAGTAGTTCTTTTAAGAAAATGTTTTTTCAAAATATATAACTATTTCATTATAAATATGTTTTATTTATGTGAAAAAATTATAAATAACATTTAAAATTTATGTTTTACTATTATTATTACAATATTTAATTGATAAATAAATATATCGTTCAAATAATTTTAATACTAATGTGTTGTCTCGTAGAAACTCAATCTTGTGTATAACGCAAGCCAGGTCGGTGTTGCATGCAATATAAGCTATTAAATTACTTTAAATAGATAACGTGTTATGAAATCATGGGGGTTTACATTCTCCCCTCTTTCAACAAATTATTTCCTCTCAATTTTAAATTGTTCTTCAAAATAAAAGGTTTAAAATAGAAATTAATTTTGTGGAAAACCCACATCAGAAATAGGGTTAATAAAATTTAGTCGTAATAAGAGGGAAAGGGAAATGAAAAAGTCACAAACAAATTAGGATTTATAATAGGTTAACATTAGTGGAAGTTAGAGACACATATTGGAGATAAAAACATAAATATTTATGGGGATTGCTTGAGGTCATTAATCACAAACAAGTGAACAATACATGGAAAATTGAGGGCCTCAAAGCCATCAATTTATGACGATTTAAAGTATCATTGGTTCAAAAAAACATAAGGTATTAGGATAACACATTGTTTTAGATACATTTTTTGAAGAGGATAGATTAATTTACTATAATGATAAGAAATAAAGAAAACATACTTGATTTCATTACCTATCACAATCATAATCTCATCATTTGGTTGTGCTTCAATCTATTTTCACTTCATCCCTTACACTAGTAAATAAATGTTCAAAAATGATTTTTTATGCCTGAAGCGTATTTGATAAATAATAAGGTCCAAAATTATTTCCTTAATACTATATATTTTTACTAAAATCCAAAAGGATAGGTCAAAGTATCCAATAAATTATACTTCAAACTCAAACAAAATATCAAGTGTTCAACTTACTCCATTACAACCATTAGACTTATCCAAAATACTTCTGTCCAAACTCAATGTCCCAAAATTTATATGAGAGGTAAACATAATGAAGATATATTTTTTCCCCACAATAACATTTTAATACCTTCATCATGTATTCTCTTAAAACATTTTAACAACCTGAATTACCTTAAAACCTTATTGGATACATTCATTCTCCTTTATTCCTTATTGAATACTGGATATACTCCTTAAATAAAAATTTTTTGTATACTCCAACAATGAAGGAATAAACCAACAATTAATTTGTTCCAAGTTAGTCAATAATATCCAATATAATTTATCCAAATCAATCATATCTTATTCTGAAATCACTACCTCAGTATCAAGACCATATTAAAGTTTATCTTTCCCTTAACCATGTATTTTCCAAAAACGTTTAACTTGATATTGAATCACTTTTCTTAGTACCATACAATCTCAAATCCTCAATGAAATAGTACTACAGTACAATCCTTATTTATTTCCATAATTCATATAACAAGTAAATCCTTGATAATACACTCAAATGATATAATTATTCAATCTAGAAACACTAATACATTAATTATTTCACTTCAAATGTAGTAATAGATTATGCTTGACATTGATCCTTTTGATTCTTCTGAGCCATTCCTTAACTCTTATGACATTTATTTTAATAATTCCCTACTTCACTACAGTTGAAACACTAAATAGTAGTCTTTACTTTCTTTCCTTTGTATTATTTTTTTTGACGAACCTTTTCTCAACACTTATAACAAACAACCAGTCCTTTCAATCACTTCTTAGGGTAATTCTTTCTAGAGTTATCACATAAGAGAACATCCATCTTTCCCTTTTTTCCTTTATCCATATTTCTCTCTGCCATCATTTTTTCTATAGCTTCCCTTCAAATCCATAGGACTTATATAATTATTTATTTATCTTGTAAACACAAGATACAATTTCCTCAAATGATGAGAATGTGTGGGAGGATATTTCCCTTAGAAAAGTTGGCTTAAGACCATGAAAGATAGGATCCTTTTTACTCTTTGGAATGTGTGAATTGGTGGGGTAGTCAGTCCTTTTACTAGGCACCATTTCAATACAATGTCATACACTAGATTAGGTTATGAATCATAATTCATGATTCTAAAGTAGTGAAATACTTAATATAAATTAAAAAATTTATGAATATGTAATCTCATAATCATAAAAATGGATTCTTTGTGGACATATTTAATCATAAAATCTTCATAATGGGTTGTACTGAAAATGTGAATTATTATAAACATATCCCATACGAGTGTCAAACCAGGTGCACAGTAAGGCTTATTGTTGTGTACCAAGTCACCCTGAGTCATGCTCGGAACACGTTGTCAGAGTTTTCACCCCTAGGTACATCAGTTATAGAAAAAATTTCACTAGTAGTATCTAGATAGGGATTTATTTTATAGTAATACCCACATAATATTTATTTTAAAATTCTAGGATTCTCTTTAATACTTACCCACAAATTCAATATTAGGGTTATTATCCCTAATCTTAGTTTTCTAAATCTATTTCCAAGGTTTTTTCTAAAATTTATCTGATACTAATAGTAACTCTCTAACCCCAAAATCCCAGAGTTGGATAATTATTTTAATACGTTGAAATGAATACAAGGAGTCAAGTCCCAAAGGACTGATGAGTTTAGCAGTCTTGGAAAATATATTACATATATGAATATTTTATTACACTTTATAACATAAAAAATAGAATAAATAATCCTCTAAGAATGCTATTATTCCCCTAGATTAACCCTTCATATCAATCACAATTCACTTCTTAGCATCCTAGGAAAATAAAATAAAAGAAATGGGTGAGCTCAGATGCTTAGTAACGGTAAACAATTCATCGGAAGCTATAAACTTTTAAGGCATGATGTATAGTAAAAAATAAGCCTTTTAAACATAAATATTGAGCATAATATGGTAAAAATAAGTCAAACATTACCATATAAACATGCACCATGATATTTTACTAGTATAATAATCACATGTAATAACTAATTTTATAATGAGGGATAGCATAATTCCAAATATAATAACTAATACGTCATGGCCTTGTGCCAAAACCATTCAGAAATATTATATCAAGGCCTTGTTCCAAGAAACTAGTTTGTCTCATGAGATATACCAATGCAAAGAGGTGCTATAATGGTCCCCACTCTTCACTTACTATGTCCAATGAATTTCTCATATGAAAAGGGTGAAACAAAACATAATCATTCATATTAAATCTAGCATAAGAAATGTCAATACTTTAACCATAAACCATGAATGGTATAAAAATAGCACATCCATAGTCAAACATATCATAACTCATTCAATAAAATATAGAAGATTGTATTATAATAAGTCAACCTCAATTAAGAATAATACCCAGTAAAGGATGTTGACATAGTTTTAAGTGATCAGTAACCCTATTTGAGAAAAATATCCCTTTTACATGAAATCATTTAAAAGTCACACAATTTATAAAGGAATTAATTTAAAAATATTTTTGAATCAAATTATCCCATACAAATTTGAAACTTTTGAAAATAATTAACATTTTAAAACACTCATTTCTATATAAATAAATCCTTAAAATAATTTTGAAAACATGTAAAATAATTAAATAAATATAGAAAAAATAAATATTCAAAACATTTAAATTGATGATATATTTAAATATAACATACCCTAAAACCTTAAAATATTAATTTTGAAAACATTTTTATAAGACATGGACATGGATGATAAATATGTCCTCATAAATACTTACACATAAACAATCTTGGATAACAATGAGATTGAGGAATTAACCCTTACCTTGTAAATTCCTTTAGTCGAGGGTACGCTTAACCTCCCATATAATGATCACAGTATGTTATTAAATTATAACAGAACCAAATTCATATTCATGATTTCATATATGATTAATTTATGACTTTATACTAACCATTTAACAATAATTTCCATTTTAAAGTAACATTTCAGTTAATAATCGCTTTCTTTATCGTACATGTTTTAACTTGTTATTCATGATCGTATTAATTAGATCATGATTAACATACATAAAGAATATAAAACTAGATTTATATATCATATATATTCATAATATAAATATGTATAATATATATATATATATATATGAAAGGGAAACACCGTTCATAGAGACGGTAGTTCGTGCGTACGAATGAATGTCATTTCTAGTTTCTTATCATACAGTATGGAAGTAAGTAAACGACATATATTTATCTATATAAATATATATTATTCCATCAGAAATATTATTCCATATATCTCATACTAAATTAATATATATATATTTTAGAAAAAATCAGTGAATAGTGATTGTTGAAGATTAATCTCATCGAGTCGCGGAGATGGTAAGCCGTACATACGCACGAGAGAAAATATCATTCTATTGATGGTTAAATGGTGTTTAATTGGATGGTATATTGTATAAAAATAATAATAAAAATGTTATATTAATTATTTAAATTAATTACACTCATTATTATACCCATCCAATTAATGTAGTGTTGAATAACAGACTACACCACGACGTAGAGAGGGTAAGACGTATGTACACACACATGGTGACTTTGTCATTCATAGGATGGATAAAATAATGAATATGGTTTTAACATATTGATAATAACATATCAGAATGTATAATGTTGTGGAGTTATTATTTTAGTATGTAAACAAAAAAGAAATAGGAAGTAGAAGAAGAAAATAACTTTGAAATAAGAGATAAAATAACTACATCTTCTTCGGGTTCTTGCTTTTGATTTGAACAAAAGGGCTCCTTAGGTTGGCTTTATGATAAAAGTAATGTCTATAGATTTAATTTATGGTATTTGGGAGGATATTTTATTATGGGTTGGTTGAGCCAAATGTATTTGGTGGTTTTAATTTAAGATAAGGAGAAGTACCCTTTTATAAGAGAGGTGAGGGGCACTTTAGGAAAAGCTTGAAATATCAATTTATTATAAAATTATTTTCGGTTTTTAATAGCTCCAAATGGATTTATTTCAAGGATAAGGTTGGTATAGGTAAAAATATTCTCAACCAATAGGTTTTAGACGTGTTTAGGTTACTATATTAACCTAATACTTTAGACATAACCCTTAGTTAAATAGTTTAACATTTACCATGTCTTCTTGTATTTTTATACTACAAGGTTAATATAGTTACTATAAATTTCCAAGAGAACCTGAAGGGGTTAATTAATGAAATATCTAACATTATATAAGTTATTTTTTTCAAATATTATATTTTTAGGAATATTATATCATTTAATATACTAGTATTTGTTTTAAAAACTTATTTATGTCAATTTTGACACTCTTTAGTATTGTGTATTTTTGAAAGTCATAACAACTTGATTCCTTCAAAACAAAAATATTGAATCAACCCTATGATGTAATATTAACCTAGAAAATTAATGTATGGCATCAAAAGGCTCAATTTAGATTTATTTTAATATTTATAATATCAATTAATATAATATTTAATTAATAAGGTAATTACTACATCATCATTTCGTCATAAATAAATATAATTATTTAATTTCTAAAAATTATAAATAAAATGATTTTATGTATGATATATTATTATATTTATAATGAATATTTATATTTGAATTTATCTCATGTATAATCCTATATAGAAAATTGTTTAGTTATTAAAATTTGAATTTAACACTTTTAACTATTTTTTAAATAAAATATAATAAATGTCCTAATCTAAAAAAAATGGATAAAAAATATTCATATTTTTTCCCTAAGGTTGATTTTGGTCAAAAAAATCTTATCCAATAGAATTAGGACATTTTTGGGGGTAATTTTATGTTATTATAATATTATTTTTACCTTTAATTACCCTATTTACTTTTAACCGTGGTAAATAAAATTCAAAAGTTACTATTCTCCAAAAAATATTTTCATCCTATTGAACCACATTTTACATACATATGACAATTGTGTATTTTGGATTTATGAAATACAATTAACAGAATTGGTAAGATTACATTTCATGCAAATTAGCAATGTTCCTAGAAGGTGGGTAAAAGACATTAAAAAGTTCAATAAAATTATATATATATAATCTTATTATAAAATGACTCCAATGAATTATGTTAGACTAATATATGTATTATAGATCTATTTTTATTTTAAGATAAATTTTAATTAAAAATAATTACTTAAATGAAAAATTCGGTTTTTATGTACCATGCGGTATTTTTAACTATTCATAAAAAATTGAATGTTTTCCAGAAAAGACCAAAAATAAACCCTAAGCTAATTTTGATATTAAAAATTAAAAAATGAAGTTTATTTTACCAAATTAAATTTTTAGAAGTGTCTAAAATTAATTCTATTATTGTTCACAAAAGGACATAAAAATTAGTTCTTTTAAGAAAATAGTTTTTCTAAATATATAACTATTTCATTATAAATATGTTTTATTTATGTTAAATAATTTTAAATATCATTTAATATTTGTTTGGTACTATTAATATTAAAATAATTAATTGATAAGGAAATATATCATTTAAATAATTATAATTCTAATGTGTTGTTTTGCAGAAACTCAATCTTGCATATAACGCAAGTCAAGTCGGTGTTGCGTGAAATATAAGCTATTAAATTACTTTAAAGAGATAATTTACTATGAAATCTTGGGGTGTTACATTTAACTTTCACTTCTGAAATATTTTCCTTTGATCGAGGATGTGGATGTGTGGTCTCTCAGTGATCGTTGAGAGCACCTCATAGTAAAAAACATAAGGAGTGGCAGATGTTCACAAATACGATGTATTTTTTTCAATAAGTCAATTTGAAACTAATTAAGAGATGATTAAGGGTCAGTCGGGGTGATTCAATCAAGAATGTATCATTTCATTCTAACTTCATTCTGTTTACATTCATTGTGTTTTCATTTAATCTGCATGTTTTATTTTATTATTTCATTACCAAAATATGAATTCCTCATTTCTTTTAGTTTTATATTATAAATAAAAAAATATTAAAAAGTGAATTTGAAGTAGTGAGTGATTAATCACAAAGTCTCCTTAAGAGAACGACCAAGGTCAACCACTGCAGTGTACTTAGTTATAAATATTTTTGACAATGTGCATGGAAATGCTTCATCAAATTGGAACCACTTCTGATGAATCAATTTCTCTTCACTCACTATTTTTATTCCAATTTTTTAAATAATTTTTCTTTCATTTAAAAACACATAATAATCATAAATTTCAAAAAAACTAAAAAGACTCTTTTTTATGATGACTTTTCATTTAAATTATTATGCATGGACTAACCAATCTCATGTGAAAGAATATGTTTACAATTATATTGATGTTAATTTTCGAAGGATCAGTTATAAAATTCAAACCATGGTGATTCAAATATAGTGGACATATAAATACATGCATGAATCTCAGTATCAACCTGATTTGGGGCTGTAACCTGAACCAGAATGTGTGGTGGAAGATATTTCACATATAATTTTTATTGTCAAATAACCTTAGGTAGGTGAGAAGAAGATACTAAAGGAATTAATAACATCTTCCCGTACTCAACCATTACTCAAGGAGACCACATAAGTATAAATGCAAGCTGATTCACTTATGGGAGATCAATATGTTTTGGAAGAATCGTGGAATTTATTTGTTGAAGATAACTTGAAACTTAATCTTCTTATACTTCTTAATGAAAAATCAACACCACTATACCACTATATTTCTTTGAAAGATGATGAATAATAGACACCTACTAAGATTTAGGTTCCAATGGTCATTCCATAAAATATAAATTTCCAAGATGACTTACTTGAAAAGGAGGATTTATTTATTAATTAATTATGGTTTAATCTTATTCAAGCTACATTGTTTTCCGATATTTCATTTTATGAAATTTTTTACACATAAAAAATGGTGTAGTCCCTGGATGTTAAGGAAGTGACCACCCAATTGGTGGTTATTGTATAATAAGAGCTAGAGAAGATGATAGTGTTGTGACTACCTCATTTGAAGCAACATTCACACTATATAGAGGAGGATACCACAAAAGTCAACCGGGAGTACCACTATATTCTATTCCCTCACACTCCAGACCTCAAATTCTGTCTTTATTATTTCTTGTGGGTTGTGAATTTTTAATATTATTTGGGGTTCTCCAATCTTGGTTTTTACTCAAGGACACTAGAAAAAGTCATATGTGTTGGTTTATCTAAAAGAAACCACATACACCATCTGATTATGGATAATCTACTCCAACTACCTAACTAGGGGTAGTAAAAACCTTTCACCTGCATGGGGGTCTAAACCAAGAATTATACCTTTTCTTTACCCTTTTATTTTCCTTTTATTTATTTTTATAGTGTCTTTTCTTCTGGTTTTCTTTTAGTTTTAAAGTGGTATCAGCTAAGAGATTAACTCAAGGATTGCAATAAAAAATAAATTATGTTATACATTTATTTTTCATTATTTTATTTACTACCCACATAAATTATGTGTGGAAAATTTTCTTGACATTATTTGATATTGAAAGTGGGGATTAAATGGAACAAATGTGTGGGAGTAATGTCAATATTTTCTTAGGAATATTTTGTGTCATTTAATTTTATTTTTCATGTATTTTTTCCTGAATTTTTCATGATAACATTTTCATTTTTTGTGGGGTTTTTAGGATTCTATGTCTGAATTGAATTCTTTGAATAATTAAAACCATCTTGGTATTTTTGGAAAATGTCTTAACTTGAATGTTTCGAGATTTAAATGATTGCAGAATGTATTTTTTTCTTAATTTTCAATATTTTCATTTGATGAAGTTTGGTTGATTGTGAAACTCAAGTGTACTAGTGTGGTCCAAATTGAATATATTTTTCCAACCTGAGAGGTTTCTAATCCTTTTTGACACATTTTTTACATTTATATTTTTCGTGAGATTATTGTTACATGTTGTGTGATCCAGAAGTTTTTGTTTTCCTCCTTTTCAAACCTATTAGATTTCATGGAATGTGTTAAGTATGATTGAGGCACTACATTGAAATCCCTTTTGCACTGAACTATATTTGTGGAATACCTTTACATGTGGCCTTTATTAAGCCCCAAGCAGCCAAGAAATACCTTATTAGGAAGACACAATACAATCCATTTTTCCATTTCCAACCAGCTCTATAAGTTAAATGAATTATTATTCTTGAACTCTAGTATGTGGGAAGGAGAAGATGAGATGTATTTTTCTTTTCTGAAGAGTTTGTTTGAGATTAATTGGAATTATTTCCATATTCATTACTTCTTGGGAGGAATAAATTTTATGATGGAATAATGTATGGGTGACCCAAAATATTTTTTGACCCTGGTAAACCCTAAGAGGGGAGGGATGAATCAGGGTGGCAACCTTTTCTTTTAAAAACAAGGATCATGTTCCCACGTTGGTAGGAATAAGTTAAACCTGTATGATGGATATGATCAGTAATGAAACATTCACATGAAAAGTGGTGACAAAACAATTTTTACTTGGTTCACTACTAAGGGATACGTCCAAGGAGCATACACTGACAAGTTGTCGGTTGTACCAAATTACACTAATCTTCACTAGCTGTGGATTAAAAAGTTTCGGGAACAGTCACTCTATCCCAGGCTCATTGCCTTTAAAAAATTTCAAGGATAGCTAACTGCGTCCCTTGGGTCACTCCCGTTGACTCCCCATGGCTCACTGCCTTTGGGGAAGTCCCACTCAGTTTATAGATGTGAAGGTCTCTTCATTAGATAGACATGAAGTTCTTTGTTTGCTGTTCAGCATGAGACTTTTCTTGCATCAGGGTTCTGAGTTGATGCTCTTTTCAGTACAATACTTCATCTTTAGTGCAATGACTGAATGCACTATATCCTATTTTCTTTGTTTTCCTGAATCACAACCACTTATGTGATTTCTCAATAAACGAAGCTCAGCTTACTTGGAATTTTCAGAATCAGATCTCCATGTATGAATGAGATCATGCATGCATCATTTAGATTTCCTCTTTAATATCACTTTGCACTAAAGGTATCGGGAAATATTCCATCTTTCGTGAAGCTCCAAAAGACCGGAGGGCTTCACCAATACCTGAAACGCTTCCCCAAGCCCAGTGTGAAAGTCTCAAGATGGCACGAAAGTCTCAGTGCGCAAGGCTCAACTGGTGCACAAGTTCACCTCAACCACTTGCGCGACACTCACTCCTTCTACTTCAAACTTGCGCGACCCAATCCCTTTCTCGCCTAATACACCTTGGATGCGCAGCAAACAACTATCAAACAACTTACACTTGCACGACTTACACACCACTTGCACGACCAGCAAACCTGCATGATAGGAGCTCTGATTTTTTCTAAGTGTTGAGGTCTTCATTGAATGAGGAGGGGTTGACCTGTATTTATAGACATTTGGACACCCTGCGTGATGGCATGAAAGTCTCCCCTTGAAACGCATGTTTCGGCGCGCAAGTCTTCTATCCCTTTAGAAACTTTCTTGACCAACATAAAAACTTGGGCACCCCTTCTTCCTTTACCATATTTTGATGATCTGATCACGAAGAACAAATGGTGCGCAAGTTTCCAATCCTTCTAGGCATCGGCACACAAGTCCTTCCTCGGCGCGCAAGTCACTTGCGTGACCTACCCAATAATTGAGCTCCCCTCTTCCCTTTTCCATTTTTGGATGTTCTGATCTTTAAAATCATTGGGTGTGAAAGTTTCCTCACCTTAATTTACACAGAACTCAAGTCCCTTTACCAAAAACCACTTTTCTTCATTTGTCGATTTTCAGGCCCAAAAATTTGGCAAACACTGGAATACGGCGCCACCTTGTATCTGTTATTTTTGTACCACCTCCAGACCATCCATTCCTTTATCGATGTTCTGGAATAAAACATTGATCATTATCCACATCCCTTGAACTCGACATTCCACCATGAAATACCCTTTTTCAACAAATTTGTATGTCATGGTTTGCTTTGTCAACAAGCACAATCACCTCAAAAAAGCTTCTTTTCTGTGATTTTCGTTCTTCAACCGCTCTTCTTGTTTCATCACAAACTACACTATCGTGATATATATCCTTTGATAGATCAGCTTTATCATCATCATATTTGGATATAATGTGAAGTCCATGGATATCTCAGAATTCCAATTCCTTTTACATTCTCTTCTTCTTCAACTGTCATTATCTACTTCATGCAACTCATATGATTCTATTATTCAAGAATCCTCTTGCATGGTTCTCATGAAATCATGAAGAATTTCATGGTCTTCAACAACCATCATTTTTTATTATTTAATCATCCTCATATGGATCATACCTCACCATTATTCGCTATTGTAAAAAATGTGCCACCTTTGACACATGTTATTTGATCTTATGATCAGTACAACAATCATCTGAATTTCCATTCCTCTATTTATTTTAAGTACCTATTGATCTCCTTAATTTTGATCTTCATTGACAACTATTGACAATAAATAAAAACTTATACACAAAGTGGTACCAAAAAATATCATAATACATATGGGTTGCGTGTTGACCAATTTTTTAAGATCAAAAGCTACCTCTATTTTTTTCAAAAACATGATTCTAAAGAGAAATCCCAATCTGCATTCAAGATGAAACAATACTACAATTAGGGAAAAGAAGGAAGAAATTTATTAATACCAAAATTCCAAATGTGCACATTCCAAAGGAGTAGGTTTTTGTAGGTTATTAATTTTTGAGCTTATTTAGTATCGTTCCACTCTTGATCAAAACTATTTTCAGACATTTACTTCACTTTAGAGATTAACCCTCTTAATTATTCCTTAGATGTTTTTAAATATTAAACCCCCAACCCTCAACCTCAGAACAGACTATAAAAAAGACCTCATGATTTAAATTTTGTTGACTCTATGATGTGGAGATACTATGAGGATGTCAATCATATGGAAAGTATACATGTTCTTGATAGTGAGAAAAACTCCACATTAAATATCCTTGAGTGAAGAGATAAATATTTTTCCGGGTATATAGGTACAACATTCACATGAGGATTAAAAAGAAATTTAATGGATTATTATGATTTTTTAATATTTATATAATTTTTATCCATGTAAGAGGAATTATATTTTCTTTGAAATAATAATTGAGTTGTGTTGTCATTTATGCTTTGAGAAGATTGCTTTGACCATTGTATAATATGATTGCCCATGAGTGAAATGTTTAAGTGTGGGGGAATTGATTGAGAAAATATTTTCAATAATTTTATTCATAATTTCAGTGATTTTAATCCCAATAAAGTGTTATTTAAAGGTAAATTGTCACATTTTAGGTTTTTGATGAAATTTTAAGCTTAATTTCTAAAATTTCATATTTTGGATTTTAACATTTTTAATTTATTTCTGTGTTTTAGCCGTAAAGTTTTATTCACTGATTAAAATTGAAAATTTATTCTATATAGGTTTCTATGTTTGATGGAATTAATTTTATCATTTAGTACCCAAAGATAAATCCTTCATTTGAAGGCCCAAATCCATTTCACAAGTCCAACCTCAAAATATGTGCACATATTTGGAGATTTAGGTTGTTGGGACTATATCTCATAAATAGATAAACAAATGGAGATGCTATTATACACGGATCTATAAAATATATATATCAATAACTTTAATTAAGTTGGAATCACCTAGTTATTTCATTTTCATGGTCATAATGGAATGAGAAATAACTCCATCAGAATACAAACTATCATCCTAGACAGAATAAATTTCTGATGTAATGAAATTATATATCTCTCTAACTATGTCCAAATAAGATGAAAATGTGTGGGTTAAAATAGAAGAAAAAAAATTGTATAATAACACTTTTACAAATTAATTCATTTAATGAGACATCTGTGTGCGTACATTCAGTGGCCAGAATTGGATTCAATAATTTACTCCTTTTTCCTATAAAAATATACCCCCTCTTCATTCCAAAGGGTTTGTAGCTTAGGGATAACCTTTGTAGTCAATTTTTTGTATTTTAGTCTTATGTTTTATTTTATTAACATTCTATAATCACATTTCATGTTTAAATTTAAGTGTTATCCTTTAAATATTATATTTTCTCTCTTTTTTTATCTTCCCTCATTTTCTTCTTCACTGTGAACTCTTATAATCATGGGCATGATTAGCTAACCCAAGGAAGTTCCTAGAAAATTAATTCAATGATGAATCCAATTAGTTGAACATTAATTATTAATGCTTCTTATTTTCCTAGGGTTGGGTTGTGGGGGATCTTATTGGGAAAGGTGCCTTGGTGTATCCACCTGCCACCCGAGGTTTAACTTTCACTTTTGCAATATTTTCCCTCAACTGAGGAGGTGGATGTGTGGTCTCTCGGAGATCATTGAGGTCACCGTATATTCACAAAAATATGAAGAGTCATAACTAAACACATACTATGGTAGTTTTATTATTATGTATATTCGAATATAGTTAATAAAAAATGATGGTTCACTCAGGGTGATTCTCTTGGGAATGTCTCATTTCATTCTAACTTAATTATTTTTGAATTTGTTATGTTTTTACTATATCTGCAAGTTTAATTTTTTTATTTCATTACAAATTATCAATTCTCTATTTATTTTAGTTTATATTATAAATAAAATAATAAATAAATGAATTATAATTAGTGAGTGATTAATCACAAAGGATCCTCGAGAGAATGACCTAGGTTAGCTAATATAATGTACTTAGTTATAGATATTTTTGAGAGTACACATGATAATAATTCATCAAATTGGAACCTTTTATGGGGATACAAGTGGTCTTAAATCACTATTTTTATTCAAATTTTGTAAATAATTTTTCTTTAATTTAAAAAAACATAAAATCCTAAATTTTATAAAAACTAAAAAAGTCTTTTTGTTCATGATGTATTTAAATTTTAATTATTATACATAGACTGACCAATCTTTGGTGAAAGAATAAGTTCAAAATGATCATGATGCTAATTTGAAAAATATAAGTGATAAAATTAAAATCATGTATAGTCAAATAGAGTGGATTTCTGAATACATACATTCATATCAGGAGAAACATGATTCGGAGTTGGAACCTGAACCAGAACGAGTGGTGGAAGACATTTCACTAACAATTTTTTATGTCAAATAACCTGAGTTAGGTGATAATAAGGTACTAAATTAATTAATAACACCACCTCAAACTAAAAAATTTCTTGATGTGATCCCTAAATATTAAATTCAATATGGTACACTTACGGGAGATCAACAATTGTTTGAAGAATCATAAAATAGCATCGTTGAAGATAACCTAGAACTTGATCTTCCCATCCTTTTAAATGAACAATCAGCCCCAATATACCTCTATATTTCATTGGAAGATGATGAAAAATATTCACATTCTGATATTGAGTTGATAATGATCCTACCAGAAGAGATATATTTCCAGTCTAACTTGCTTGAAAGGGAGTATTTATTTATTAAATCTTCAAGTTTTAATCTTATTCAAGTTGAATTGTTTTCTTATTTTCCCTTTTCTGAAATTTCTGATACAAAAAATTGAGTAGTCCATGGGTATTAAGGAAGAGACAACCTAATTTGTGGTGATTGAAGTATAATAGTGAGAGAAGATGGTGGTGGTGAGACTACCTCCTTTACAACAACATGCATACCATATAGAGGAGGATACCACATAAGTAAACAGAGAGTACACCTAAATTCTATTTCCTCCCACTCCAGACATCAAATTATCTATTTATTATTTCATGGGGGTTGGTAATTTTCATATATTCATTGGATTTATCAAATCTTTACTTTTACTCATGAATACTTTAAAAAGACACATGAGGTGTTTGATCTCAAAGAAACCACATCCAATATCTGATTGGAGACAATCCATTGCAACTACCTCACTAGGGGTAGTAAAAAACTATCACCATCTTGGGGGTCTAGAACAAAATTATTCCTTTTATTTCTAATTGATTTTTTCTTTTATTAATTTTTATAACATTTGTTTTCTTTTTTTCTTTTAGTTAGAAGTGGTACCAGCTAGAAGATTAACACAAGGATGCCATGAAAAAATAAATCTAGTTTTGTCTTTCCTTTTCATTATTTTATTTACTGCGAAATTTAAATTCTATGTGTCAAACATTCTTTGTATTATTTGAGATTAAAATTATAGATGGAATGTAATAAGTGTGGAGGATGAATGTCAACATATTTTTAGTTATTTTTTTTGTCTTTTTTATGAATTTTTCATGTTTTATTTTTCATTTTTTGTTGTGTTTTTTTATATTATTGAGTTGAATTGAATACTTTGGGAAATTGAAATCATCTTGGTATTTTTGGAATATACTTAATTTTAATTTTTGGGGATTTAAATAATTTCTAAATAGATTTTTTTCTTTATTTCCAATTTTTTTCATTTGATAAAGTTTGGTTGATTGTGAAACTCATGTACACTAGTACTGTCCAAATGGAATATCTTTCCCAACCCGGGAGGTTTCTAAGCCTTTTTATACATCTTCTTTAAATTAAAAATTTCCTTGAGAGTATTTAGATATGTTTTTGATCCATAACTTATTGTTTTTATATTTTTAAATGCTATTATATTTCTTAGAATGTGTTAAGTATTATTGAGGCACCACATTGAAATCCCCCTTTTGCAATAAACTCTATTTGTGTTATACCTTTATATATGACCCTTATTAAGACCATATTATCCATAATATTACTTGTTAGGAAGAAACAATACGCTCTATTTATCCCTTTCCAACTAGATATAGAAGTTAAATGCATGTTTATTATTGAACTCAAGTGTGGGGGAGGGAGAAGATGAGCTGTATATCTCTTTCCATAGGAATTTGTTTGATCTAAATTGAAAGTTTTTCAATATTTATTTCTTATTGGGTGGAATAAATTTCATGATGTGAATATGTATGGTTTACTTAAAATATCATTACACATATGGGTTGGGTTTTCACAAAATTTTGAAGATCAAAAGTTACATCTCTTTAACTAAAAAACATGATTCTAAAGAGAAATCCAGATCTGCCTTCAAGCCGAGACAATGATACTATAAGCGGAAGGAGGGAATAAATTCATTTATTCTGAAATTAAAAATGTGAGCTTTCTAAATGAAGAGGTTTTTTAGGTTATTCATTTTTTATCTTAGTGAGGATCACACCATTCATGATCAAAACTATTTTCATGTATTTACTTCACTTTAGAGCTTCACCCTCCTCATTCGGCCTCAAATATTTTTAAATTTAAAACTATCCAAACATCTGGATCAGAAGAAACCATGAAAATACCTTATTATTGAATTTTTTTTTGACTCTATGAAGTTGACATACTAGAAGGATATAAAACCTTTGGAAATCAAACATGTTATTGGGAATGAGAAAAACTCCACATTAAATATCCTTCAGTGAAAAGAGAAATATTTTTACAGGGAGATATGTATGACATTCACATGAGTATTGACATGAAATTTATTGGATTCTTATGATTTTTTAGGATTTAGAAATTTGTATCCATGTTTTAGGCATGATATTTTATTTGATAGAATAATTGAGTTGTGTTTTCATTTATGCTTTGAAAAGTTTGTTTTGACAATTGTATAAAATGATTACCTAAGAGTGATTTGTTTATGTGTGGGGGAATTGATAAAGAAAATATTATAATTTGTATTATTCTTAATTTAATTCTTTTAATCCCATAAACGTGTTATTTCAAGGTAAATTGTCACATTTTATGTTTTTGAATCAATTTTTGAGCTTAATTGCTAAAATGGCATATTTTGGATTTGAAATTTTTTAATTTATTTCTGTCTTTCTACCATAAAATTTTATTCACTAATCCAAATTTAAAAATTATTCTTTTATAGTGTTTTATGTTCTATGTTATTCATTTTAGCCTTTATTACCAAAAGCTCAATCCACTATTTGAAGGCCCAAATCCAGCTCAGAAGTCTAGCCTCGAAATCTGTGCACAGATTTGTAGATTTATGTTTTTTGGCCCATATGTCATAAAATAAAAAACAAATGGAGATTAAATTCTTTAATTACATGGATAATATGCATCTAAAAAACATTATTTAAGGTGTAATCTCGTGATTCTTTCATTATCAAGGTCATAATGGAATGGGAACTCACTGCATTGGAATACAAACAATGATCCTGGAAAAAATAAATTTCCTGAGTAATTCATCTATATATCTCTCCAAGAATGTCCAATAAAGATTATCATTTTTGGGTAGACAAAAAAAATAAAATAGAACAAATTTCAATAATATCACATTTCAAAATTCGGTTATTTAATACGAAATCCATGAGAATACATTCTGTGGATAGAATTTGATCCCAAAATGTCCTCCCATTGTCTATAAAAATGTACTCCCTCTTCACTAAAAAGTGTTGGAAACATAGGGGTAGAATTTTTAGGAAATTATATTTAGTGTAGTCTTGTATTTTATTATCTTTTAATTATGTAATCACATTTCATATTTTAATTAAAGTGTTATCCTTTCAATCTTATTATTTCTCTCTTTTGTTATCTTCCCACATTTTATTCTTCATCGTGAACTCTTATGTTCATGATAATGAGTAGCTAACCCAAGAAATTTCAAAAGGTAGTAATACAGTGATGAAATCATGTCCTTGAAAATTAATTCTTAATTTTTCTTATTTTCTTAGAGCTAGTGTAAGGGGGATCTTAGTGTGCAAGGTGTCTTTATATCTCCACTTTCCACTTGAGATTTAACTTTCACTTCTGCAATATTTTTCCACTATCAAGGAGTTAGATGTGTGATTTCTCAATGATCATTAAAAGATCAATATATTCAAAACCATATTCAGATGAATATTTTCCCACATACAATTTATTTTGTTCATTAAGTAAATTCAAAACAAATTAAGTGACGATGAAGGTTCACTAAGGGTGATTCTCTCCAGAATGTATTCTTTCATTCTATTTTCTTTCATTGTGTTTTCATATCATCTTCATGTTTAATTTTTATATTTAATTATCAATTATCAATTATCCATTTCTTTTAGTTTTATTTTATAAATAAATAAAATATAAATATGTGAATTAGAAGCAGTTATAGATTGATCACAAAGGATCCTCAAGAGAACAACCTTGGTTAGCCACTGTGCTCCACTTATTTATAAATATTTTTGAGACTATGCACAATAATGATTCATCAAATTAGTTCCATTTATAGCTAGATATGTTGTCTTCTATCATAACCCAAACCATACTTGGGCTTGAGATACAACTACCCTAATCTAGCCTCAAGGGGTTAGGGTGTTGCGACTAGAACAAAATCTATAACTAACTCATTGAGGCCTTTTCCTAAGTACCCGTACACATGCACACAATCAACTCAATGAAAAATCATAGAGGGAAAAAATAAAAGATGAAAAACTACTATAAGTAAACTAAAAGATCCATGAACTACTAAATAGAACAACCTATGGTAGTTTAAACTAAAAGGAAAAGGAAAAAATACAAGCCCACCCAGAAATATATCCCAACCTGAAAAACTGGAAAAGTGTAAATAGCTGAGAGAGCCCAACTCCCATATCTCAAGATACAATTATCACACATGGTCAAAGAACCCTCTATCCCTAAGCTCCTCTGATGTCATAATCAACCTGTACTCCATATACAAAGGACACAACGTGTCTTGGGAAAATCCCTTGAAGGGGTGAGTATATACATACCCAGTAGAACAACATGAAATGTTGAATGGGGACCAGTAAGAGATGAAAATGAAGAGGAAAGTAGTTGATAGAAAAAGGTATATTAAAAGAGAGTAAAGATAAACCCAACAAGAGAGTGAATGTGAACTCATCCAAACATAAGGATATCAACACAGTGTGAAGATAAACTTCTGGTTGAGTGTTCACTACCTATAGCAGGAGAGTGGAAAAATCCCACCACGAGAAGCTAAACATAGAAAGAACGTGGCATACCCCTCACATCTTTACCTCCCTAGGAAGGAGAGTAACTATACCCAAGTAGTGTTTACTGAAGTAGGATGTATATATATTCTCATTCAAAGATACCCAAATTATGGAGTAAGGGGATATCCATCTCAGAGCTCAACCCATGAACATGAGTATCCAACAGATCCAAAGTATATCCATCTATGAAACCCAACACATAATTTTTCTTCTCAAGATATAAAAGTAAAAGGGACTCAATCCCCACACATTGATATTATCCACATTGGGCAGCACTAAATCGCCCGCATAGTTTATGGTTGTGTCATAAGAACATGTCTCGGTGGGAAAAGCGTCCCCATTTCTCATGAGTCCAATGGTCCATCAAACCATGCATCTTCACTATGCTGCATAGTGGTGGGGTCACTAGTTTAGGAAATTATCTCATGCTTAGGTACGTCAGAAGAGTCCTTCTCTAGTAGTCACCGAGGAATGCCATTGCCCATCCAACCTGGAGGGTACCACTTCAGAAGGTCATCAACGAACACCACTAACCAATGCTACAAGTGGGTTAACCCAGTTACACATTATGGAAACGCCACGGCCCAACCCGGTTGGAGGGCTACACCTAGAAGATTTCATTGGGGAATGCCACTAACCATCCCCACTGAATGGTAAGACCAAAATGTTGAGGAAATCCACTACCTAGTCTCACTGGTGGGTAACTTGGAAAGATCAATGAGGAACACCATTGCCCATTCCTACTAGAGGGTATGCCCGAAACTGTAATCAGGGAATTCCACAACCCATCAAATATGAAGGTTAAGTATTATACTACTATGGTGATTATTTATGTTTTCTACTATCATCAGGTGTCTCCTCTATGCGTTCCAAACATGGAAAATTTTCATCTTTTCTCAAAAGTCACTTCCATGGGTACCATCACATTCTACACAAGAAAACATTGTTGATAGAATCTCGTGGGCCAAAATCTGTGTTCAACGAATGAGATAAGGACATTGAAGATCGCTCAGAAGAGCTCAAGTAGTACATGATGTGTGAGGGTACCCACACAGAATGTGGCCCCTCTTCACTGCTAGGACATGTCTCTGGTGGGAAAATGGGACCTGTCCATGTTGGGGTACATGCTGTGTAGGTGGACTACATGGAATTTCCTACCTATCTGTGGACCAGGTCATGTCTTCTAGCCGTGTATGTGTACTCAGACCTCGTGTTTTTGTAATTTGGTACATGGCATGTGGGTTCACATGGGAGACTGCTCATGTGGACCACCTTTGTCTGTATGCTTTTTATATGGTAGGTTTCTTCCCTCATAGGTGGAATACATAGCTTATTCACACAATAAGGTATTACATGACATGTCACATAAGTACATGTCGTCCATCCTTATGGGTTCCCAAACCCTAGCACTAACACTAGTAAGGGGCTACATGTTGTGTGTTTTTCATTGAACATGGAATATTGTTGGGATTTTCCAAAACATACCAACTTATACCCATATTTTCTCGATCTTCTAATCTCATAAAACCACCTTGGATAATGCCTATAATACTTCTAAAATCTTTGAATCTAGATGAAAATTGTGCTCTTCGGCCGTAATTCATTGTGAATCAGCCACCGAAATGTTTGAGGGTTTCATTATTAATTTGGAATGACACCTTATATTTTTATACATGATGATTTGGACTAGAAATTCATATTTAACATAAATTCATCACAATGATTCCAGATTTATACTCTTCTTGAATAACCATCATCATTTCATCATTCTACCAGAAATTTGGGCACCCGACCAGGCTCAAGTTTCTTGAAAACTATCAAATCGGGATCTATAGGGATTCCATGGTGAATAATGTGACTAATAGAGGGAGAAAGGAACAAAAACAGGTTTTAAAAATCATTTTCCATGAGTTATTGGATGAGAAACACGATTGGGGAAACCTGGCTAGTTGAACGATAAGAAATAAATTAAATTTTAATACCCAGGAACATGTAGATGTTTGAAAGGGTGAAAATCCATGAAATAGGATGGATCAGCCAAATAATTTTAATCTAAGGGTGTAAACACCTATAAATGAGTCCTGACTAGATTAGATTTATCATCATTGATAAATAATATAATCACTAAGATCTGTTGCATTCATAATACTTCGAATCACCTATTTATAAAGTTTCATCCTTCGTTAGAGGAATTTTCTAGGGGAAGGAGGCTCTCTCGCCAAAAATGGTGGAATATTATCCAATGTTGGACAAATTCTACTAAATACCTATTTATAAATTTTAACTAGTTCAAAGGAATATTAATTAATTAACTTATTAATTAACTAAATTTCTTAAACAGACCTCCAATGAGAAAGATGTCCGAACATCCCATGCTAACTAATATTATGCTGCATCTAGTGTAAACACCACATTATGGACTTGACCGTGGTCTCATATTTCTGATCCAATAAACTTTTTGAGAGTTATATCACTCTCATTAGTTAACTACATGAGAAATATAAAATAAACATATTATTTTTATAAAATTAATTTTGGGAACACCGGGACTTGGATTCGCACGCTCTCTCAGTGCCTAGCCCCAAAAATATATAAAGAAATATTTTAAAGGCTTACAAGGAAAAAAATGGATCAATACATCATGCCCTCATTAAATATTTTCATCATTGAAAATTAAAATTCAGCAATCAACTTGGGGTAATGAGCCCACATCTAGCTCTCCCACTCCTAGGAACTCTCCTACACATTTCTGTGCTGCCACAACACGCAAACCCAAGGGATGATCCATCCACATAAGGTCTTCCAACATCAATACTCAATCACTATTGGGTTCTCTGCAAATTTCGCTCCCTCATCAATTTCCAGCTAGAACTAGTCAATGATGTGGGTAGAATCATGCATGTATCTCCTCATCTGCGACTCGTAGAAGAATTCACGCACCTGATCCAGCTACAGGGGAAATGTGAGGTAGTAGGAAAACTCTCCAAACCTCTACATGATCTCAAACAAACCGATGAACCTCAGGGATATCGTGCTTCCCTGACCAAACCTATACAAACCTTATTATGGGGAGACTTGTAAGAAAACATGAAGTTACTTCTCGAACACCAAGGGCCTACAATGAAAATCTATATAGGATTTTTATATACTATGGGACATCTTTATCCATTCACAAATGACCTGCACTTTCTCCATTGTCACCTACACAAAATCTGGGCCCATTAGAGATGACTCACCAATCTCCATTCAGCATAAAGGTGACCTAAATCTCTCCTATATAGGTTCTCAATAGGTTCCTTACCAATTTTAGAGTGGTAACTATTTTTGTACACAAACTCTAAAAAATTTAGGTGATCCTCTCAACTCTGACTGAAATCCAACATGCAATCCATCAATATATCATCCTGCACCTGGATAGTGCACTCAGTCTTCCCATCATTCTGGTGGTAAAGGCTATACTGATCCAAAACTAGGTCACGAATGGATCATACCATCATTTCCACAATTGTGAAATAAACCATGTGTCACTATCGAAGACAATCATCAATGGTACCCCATGAAGTCAAATAATCATCAGCACATACAACTTCACCAAACTATCCACCAAACTCTGCTCCCTGATAGAAAAGAATTTTTTCGACATCATTAGTCATTCTACTACCACCCAGATTGTGTCATGGACCTTCACTATGCATGGAATCCCTGTGATGAAGAATATGGATATTTCATCCCATTTCCACTCTGGAATCTCAAGAAGGTTGCAACAAACCATCCAAAACCTGGTTCTCATCCTTCACCTACTGAAAGGTGAGGCATCGGGAGGCAAGCTCAACTCTGCTTCGTCTTATTCTAGACCACAAAAACTATCACTGAATATTATTGTACATCTTCCCCACACTGATATGTACAACTAAGGTAGAAGTGTGAAACTAATGCATCACCTCCTCCCACATCATAATGTAAACCACTGTCTTCCCATGGAATAAGATCTAATGATTCCCTCCTTCATAATATCTATATAATGCATCACTTGTAGATATATGATCACATAGAACATCATGGTAGATGTCTCCAAGTGGGGACTCTTTCACATTCTTATGGAGAAAATGAGAAACACAATCAACTGTAGAGAGACTATACACTCTTTCTCCACTAGGGTTAGCTACAGGGAAGCTAACTACTCAAAATATTCCCACACTAAGTGATCTTGAGACTTAATACTAAGGTAATATACTAAAACATTTCCCTTTCCTAGATTATTGACTATCTCCAAGTCATAGTCTTATAGGAACTCCAACCAGCATCGCGGCCTCAGGTTAAGGTCTCTCTGAGTGAAGACATACCTGAGACTCTGGTGGTTTGACTAAACCACGAAGCACTCCCCTAGAAGGTAGTTCCTCCACATCCTCAATGTGAAGACCACCGCTACTAGATTTAGGTGATGAGTCGAATAGTTCTTCTCATGATGTATCAACCACGTCGACCTTTATGTGATGAATTATTTTCATTGCATCAGCACGCAACGTACCCCAACTCATGAGGCATCACAATACACTAAGAATCAATGCCTTCTTCTAGTAGTCTCAAAATGAGAGTGCACTTCAGCCTCTACCTCATCTCCTTAAAAGCCTTCTATCACTGCTCAGTCTAGGTAAATGACTATCCCTTCTGAAAGGGGATATGATCGCAGATAATTCTACCACAAATGTCCTTTAGTATCCTTCCAAGACAAGGAACCTCGGCACCTCTAACACATTTTTGGGTGGATCCCAAGAAAGAACTACTTAAATCTTTTCTAGATCCATGACTAAACCTTTTCAGAAATGACCTGACTCAAAATTTGGACCTCATGTATCTATAACTATTACTTCAAGAGATTTCTATAAAGTTGGTGATCTCGAACTAAATCAAGCATCATCCTCAAGTGCTCTGCATACTCATCCTTTATTGTAGAGTAAACGGGTATGTCATTGATGAATAAAAAAAAACAAGTCCTAGAAAGGCTGGAATATATGGTTCATAAAATCCATAAAAATAGAGTGGGTTTTATTCACCCCAAAGGGCATCACTAGGAACCCATATTTTTTATCATGACATCATAAAAACTACTTCAAAATATTGTCCTCATGAACCCACAACTTGTGGTAGAATGAAATGAGATCGATCTTTAATAACCATCTCGCACCTCAGAAATGATCAAATAGGTATTCAATCCTCAGAAAGGGGTACTTGTTCTTTATTGTGTCTTGGTTTAGGTGATTATAATCTATGAAATTCCATAAAATCTAATCTGCCTTCATTATGAATAAAACTGGAGCTGCCCAAGGGGAAACAGTGGTTCTGAAGAAACCTTTCTCACAATGTTCCTCTAACTGTAACCATAGCTCCAGGAGGTCGTTGGGTGCCATATGATATTCCATATAAGATATCAGGGTAGTCCTTGGTTGCAAGTCAATGAAAATCTCCAATTCTCTCCTTACAGGTAGTCCCAAAACATCTTCGAAAAAGATGTCAATAAAATCCTCCAAAAATGAAAGAATCTAGATTCCTGAAGATTCTTCTGCACCTAGGTTAACAATCACTAACTTATGGGTAATAGGATATAGCCTCATGTTCACAACACTGTTATGCCCTACTATGAGGTCTCTTTCACCAAGAAATGAGATCCCCGTCCCATCAGCACGTATACATCTAACTAGTCTATGGTGATAATCGATCCATGCTCAAACCATAAAAAGCCAATACATTCCATATATAAAATCATAGGGTTCCACTATGATGACCAACATGTCCTATAAAAACCTTTATACTCCAAGTGATATCTCGCACTACCAAAAGATGAAAGACCTAGAAGAAGAATTACCTATAAGAACCTTAAGACAAAGTTATTGTGCTAGCATCTTTACTGGGAGAACCAAATCTCACACCAAGAGTTGAGATATAAAATAATGGCTAGAATTTGTTTCCACAAAAACTGAGACAAGAGTATAATAAACACATATCATACCTCAAATCTATCACAACCTGATCCATACCGGGGCTCAAGCCGCAACTATCCCAAGCCCACCTCCATAGGCCAGGGGCTTCCGTCCAACGACAAAGGAATAAAAAACTTGGGGAGGCCTTTGCCTAAGTACCTGCACACACAAACGCATCCAAATCAATAAAAAAGTGAAGAGGGAAATTGAAACAAGATATAACACTGCTATATATATATACCACAAATATGCATCGACCTCTCAACATTACAAGTATATAAAAGTAAACTGAAGGGAAAAGAGAAAATTATATACCCAACTAGAAAAGTTCCAGAACCCGTCTAGAGGTCGAAATGTAAAATAGCTGAGAGATCCCCACTAATGGATCCCAAGCTATGACCACCATATGTAGTCTAAGCACCCTGTATCCCTATGGTCCTATGAAGTCATGTGTAACATGTCTATCATATGCAAGGGAACACAGAGTGAGGGAAAGTCCCAAGAAGGTGTGAGTATAAAAATATTTAATAGGATGCCCTAAAGGCTCAAGGGAGTAGAAAAATATGTACTTAAAAGGGGAGCATTAGATAAAACAATATATAGGAAAATAGTATAGCTCAAACCAAAAAATAAGTGAAGTAAGATCGTCCACACATAGGGATCTAAAAATTATGAGAAGATGAACTTCTTGTCAAGTCTTCACTACCTATAGTAGGAGATTAGACTTTTCCAACCACGAGAAGCTAGAAACAGAAAGCGCATGGAATACCCCGTGTGTCTTTACCTCTCCTGGAAAGAGAGTAACCAAAACCCAAGAGTGGGTAATGCAATATATATATATTCTCAACCAAAGAAGCCCAAATGAGAGAGTAAGGGGATCTCAATATCTCTAGCTCAGCCTAGGAAAAGAGTCACCAATATTTTCAGAAGTAAACATCATTGATGCCCAACATCCCACATATCTGCCCTGAACAGAATGTCAAGGGGCTTAATCATCACACCTTGATACTATCTGCTATGGGCATGTCTATCTCACCCACATAATTTTAGGGCATGTCACACTGATGCATCTTGGTGGGAAAAGAGACCCTCCTTCTTGAGAGTCTGAAGACATATAAAGAACATCTCGTCACAATGTCGCATAGTTGAGGGATCGTGACACAAAGTCATGAACCAACTACCCAATGCTATTGGAGGGTATACTTAGAAGAGTTTTTGGTGAACCCAATGCCCAACCTAGCTGGTGGGTAAGCCCGAAATAGTAAATGATGAACCTCACTGTCCAGCCCTGTTGGGGGTTATGTCCTAAAAGAATAACTAACAAATCTCACAGCCCAACCGCGTTGGAGGGTATGCCCTGAAAGAGTAACCCGCAAACCTCATTTCCCACCTGCGCTAGAGGGTAATCCTTGAAAGAGTAACTGACGAACCACATTGCCCAGACGCCGGAGGGAATGCTCACAATAGTAAACAACGAACCTCACTGGACAACCCCACTAAAGGGTAAGTCCTAATGAGAGAATGGTGAACATCACTACCCAGTTGCACAGGAGGGTATTCTAGTATTTATCTGGTGATTCTGAAAACATAAATGTCATCACTGTCATCATTGAGTGTCACCATGTATAGGAATTTCACCCAAAAAATCGAGTATCACATCATATAGGCATTACACCCAGAACTTCTCATATCGTACCTCAAAAACTACTACATAGGACACCATCGTGTTATACATTGAAAAACACTCAGGATAGGAAACCCGCAGGCAAAAATTCAATTTTAGAAAAAGTGATAAGATAAATAGAAGAGTCGTAAAGCAGTATACAACATGTATGGGGGCCCACAAAACATGTGACCCTACCTCATCATCCGGTTGTGTACCTATCCATACTCAAGTACTAAAATATGATCAAGAACCCACAAGTCATTATAGTGTACTCTCAGAGTACACGACACCTCTATAAAAAGGTTGATGAGTGAACCTACACATTACAGATCTGATGGGCAAAAAAATAATTCTACCAACATGCCTCTTGAAAAAACCTCGGATAACCAAAAAGATCAAACGGTTTTGATCCTTTCTGAAAATCACATAGGATTGGGTTTTCATTCACCTGAAACAGACTCCTAGTGAAGAATCTACATTCCACCGTGTTGCGCACACATACTGCCATGTGGGGACCATTCCTCAATCCCAAAACACATCACATGGATCATGCCATTGTGATCCCCTAAAAAATATGGGACCAACTATTCATTCAACCAAAATAGACAACCAGTGAAAATATTTGTTTTCACCGCAAACTCCTGATCAGTGCTCAATCAATACTGATAAAAAAATGCATGACACGTCCAAACAGATTGCACCATTGTGATCCTTGCAGAAAAGAACGCAAGGTGGACTATTCACTTTCCCCAAACGAAATTCTGATGCAGAATTCCTAAAACGATTCATGACAGTCAAATAAAATCCCATGGGGCCCATTCCTTAACCCTGAATTTATTCAGGTGGATCAAACCATTGCGATCCCCATAAAAAACACACAAGATCGACTACTCGATCATCAAATATGGATACTGGTGAAAAGGTCACATTCCACCATAAATTCTAGAAATGGGCATTGTGTGTCCCACACCACTATTATAGTTTAATCACCTGAAATCCATATCAAAAAATCCTCTATAAAGTTAGGTTCACAATGCCACTAACGGTGCATCAATAAGATGTCGGACGAATGAGAAACTTCTGATAAAAGATTCACCAAATAATAATAATATAATAATAATATTATTTTTGTACATTCCATGCCACCGAGCCTCAAGCACATAAAAAATGTCCTCAAAGTAGCCTCAAAAGGCATGAATTAGAGAAAGGGTCAGTTGGCTGTAGATGACATGAAAATTGAACACCCAGTGTGAAAGATACATGGGTTTAAATGCCCCCGGACCATTCTTGTCGGACCGTCACCAGAGCCCATGCCAGACCGTTGCCACCTCGTCTGAAATATCCACCACATGAAATATACTAAGAAACCTTCCATAGACCACCGAGATCACCTCTATGTCTGAAAAAATGATTTGAAACTTGATTTGGGATCCTCGGGATGAGACCTTCACTGTGACAGCCTCCATTTGACGATCTGTCATCGTTTCAGCATCGTGAAAAGTAACTCCCACTTCCACATGCCATTGCGCTTACTCTGGCACCCAAAAATCAAACCCTAGCATAGATTGGGAATCCTCGGGTTGAGGGATTCACAAATATGGGTCTATATCCATGATCTGAGGTCATTTGTGCAAGATGAAAAGGTTTGCAATGAAGAACACAAAGAACGCGAGGAAAGGACAATCCGAAAATTAAAAAAGACGATGGCCATTGTTTGTTTGGACATCATAAATGGATTCCAATGTAGTGAAAATGAGTAGAAGTAAAAAATTATGACAAAATATTCATCTGGGGGGATGTATAATTTGAAATAGAAATCCTACCTCAAATATGGATATGTCGTTGTGTTCGTTATCCTCTGATATATCACTAACGAATAAGGGGTCTAAATGCGTGTTCTAGTTTAAGAATCACTATTTATAGGTGATTTCCATTGGATTTATTCAAGGAATTGGAAACACCCAAATGTTCTTTATCCAAAAAGGAACATTCTTTCCAAAGGTAGGGGTTTGTTAAATTTGAACTTTAGGATACTTAAGAATGTGCACTGGTTGAGAGGATGGTAGGTTGGACATATCACACCCTTTTGGGGGGGATTATTATCTAATCTAAGACACTATTTATAAATTTAAAATATTTTCATGAATCCTTATTAATTCACCACGTATAAAATAGGCTTCCCTTGTAATTTTTAATCACTTATTAACATGTATGTAATTTAGAATCATCTATTTTTGTTTGAGGTTCTTCATAAATGGATATATCCGTATTTATTCAAGGTTCTCCATCAATGAAATCCACTCATATAATATTCAATGATTGTTTTAATCATCGTTATGATGATACTAGTTTTTTAATCCACTGAGTGGGGCACTCTATAATTTATTATCATCTAGGGTGAAAAATGTTTTTTTTATATTGGGATAGTACCCATAAAATGGGCTACCAACATATCCTTGTGAAAGGAATCAGAACCCTCGTAGTTTAGTGCTTCTTAATGGGACACATAATACCTTTTAAGGTCATGTGATATGTACCAAGCCATATTGTTTAATGTCATGTTGTAAGGACATATATGTGAAAGTTTCTTAGTCAAAGTTTGGTGTGGGACTTATTCTGAAGTAGCCCAAGGAACATGGAAATAATATGGGTGTCCAAGTAAGATTAGAATGTATTGGGTATATGGAACAAGAAGAATAGGTTTGATTTTAATTGTTGGGTTTTCACCTCAAGGAGGATTCCTACATATCCCATTTGGATGGGAATAAAATCACTCATAGTTCAATGAGTCTCATAGAAGAGTATATTCCTTTGAGAGAAATGAGTTCGAGATTACTTCCTAAAAAGGATTCCTTGATGAATTGGGGGATTAATTTAGGGATTATTCTTAAGGATGATACCCAAATTAGGGAAATTAGGGTTGGATTCCTGAAGATTATATCCAATGATCTTGTGACCTGATGAAGGCTTACTATGTATCCCAATTATGGGGGAATTAGAGTTCTTATAGTTCATTCACCAAGGGTTTTTGTGAAAATGTTGTAATCATCATGACTCTCTATTCCCATGTGATTCATGGTCGGTGTGAGAAAAAAGAGGATGTAAAATATTAAACAAACGCACCCACACTTTTCCTCCTCCAATGGTGGGGGAGGCCGCACCGACGACAGTGATGATGGATGAGGGAGAGGTGACTGAGGAATAGGGTGAGGTGACAATCCTTCCCTCTATTATCTATACATTGGAAAAGGGTCCAATGAAAGGAAGGAGTGAAGGTGAAGTAAATATAGAGGATCGAGACTACAACCTCTTACTTGAAAGGTTAGGGGATTACACTAGGATGGATGCCTTAGTGGATCTCGGTAGGGGAGGGATACTTCTCGTTTGCTTGTATGGAAAAGAAAGTCAGAACCATACCTTCTATACCAGAGACATGAGGTTTCTGGTCTTAGTTACAAAAAGGGGAGGATAGAACCCAAAATCCTAATCCTCCAAAATTGGAACATTCCAACACTATTATTAGGAGAAAGTTCCATGTGACTGTAGATATAAAAACCCGTAGACCCTCCATGAATCCTAACCCCATTGTGAAACAAATATGGGAAACCTCTAACTATGGATATACAAAATCAACTAGGATACATGCTATTGATCCTTTTTCAAAGGTTTGATAATTAAGGATGTTTTGGTAGAGGTATCTATAGAATACCTTTCAAAAAAGGTATCCAAATAATAAGAATCATTTCCATGAATGTCTTTGAGGAGGGATTTATGGATTGTAGACTAAAGAGAGGAGGTGAATCAAATAAGGGAACCCAAGTAAGTATTGGCATGCATGTGTGAGTGTGCAAGTAGGATTGGGCGACCTGATGTTCACTTAAGTTAAGAACAAACTATATTTTAATACATGAGTGAGACCTAACTCAAGACTTCAAGATTACTCGTAGGTAGTCCCAGAAGTGGGGCACTTAATTTCCTGTGAGAAGAATGTGTGGTGTGCAAGTGTTTCTGATTTAGGGCTGCTGGACACTTTAGGAGCGCAAGTGTTATGGATTTCAAACACTAAAAGGACTTATGTCCTATGATCCTCCTTAAATTCCCCCACTTTATATGTTAAATAACTACCTTGAAAGTTTCATAAGACCTGGGAAAAGCACCAGGGAGACTAGAACAGTAATTAGGATTAAGGGAAATTCTTTCATACAAATGAAGTCACCAAGGGTCTATTTATAGGTAAATAAGTTACCTTGGGAAAAAGGAGATTGGGTGGGAAGGTGGATTGCATGCTAGAAATGTGGCGCGCAAGTACCTTGCACACCGACGGTGGTTTGGAGACACTAAAGTGACACTTTGATTATTTGGACAAAATAATTACTTCATTCAACTCCAACATGGTGGCGCGTAGGTATTTTCCCATAGGTATCTTGGGTGCCTCTTTGGGGACTTAGCCAAAATAATTCCTCCATACTACGAGGGTTTTTCCCCTGAAACCCAGCTTGCGATCAGTGTCGGGATCCAATCCCGGCCCTTTGGGCTGGTGCCTTTGCTACGGTCACTAACCCCCCTGAAAAATACAGAGTTTCACCACAAACTTTTTGAGCCCAGTTGAGGATATTTTTTGGAAAATTGTATGGAACACATTTCATGGTGTCTATATGCACCTAGGATAAAAACCATGTTCCAAACCCAAATGTTGTCTCAAATTTCAGATATGATCAATTGTTTAAGAGATATCCCATTTTCATTGCGTGAATAGTATAAAAAAATTAATATTTATGAATAATTTATTCTGGGCACATCGGGCCTCGTAATCGCACATCATTCAGTTCCTAGATATGGAAATATATGTATAAATATTCACAATTATTGCATGGTGAAAAATGGGTCTATAAATACTTCCCTCCTTCAAGATTTTCATCCCTTAAAAGAAAAAATTGGAAAACAAACTCAGGATACTAGGCTCACATATAGCTCTCCCTCTCCCAGGAAAACCTGCACATCACCATGTTGGCACAACACATGAACCAAAGGGATGGTCCATACTCATAAGGTTAGATCCTTTATATAACGTGTGTAATAACACACACATATCCCATCAACTAAAAAATGTGGAAGATGTCATGTGACCACTACATCTATTGGGGGTAGGTCAAAGTAATAGGCAACCTCACCATCTCTTGCATGATTCCAAAGAGTCCTAAGAAACTTGGGGGAATAGTTTACTTTCCTAGCCCAACATCTACATTCCAAGTAGCAACTGGAATCACAGTTTGTCCCTAGAATAAGGTCTCATAATTCCCTCCTTCATAATGTCTATCTGGTGAAACACCCAAGGATTTCTGGTCACACAAGATTTCACAGTTGATACATCACAACTGGGACTCTCTAACACGCTCGAGAATAAAAGGATTCAACACCATATAATGAATAAAAGTTATACCCTCCTATTCCACCAGGTCCAACTGAAGGGTAGATGACTGCTAAAAATTTTCCCCCACCTGGCAAGCCTAGGATTTCCGACTAAGGGAATATGCTACAATGCTTCCACTTTTTGAAGCATAGACTACCTCAAAGTCATAGTATTATAGGAATTTCAACTAGAATAGTCATCTCAAGTTCAAGTATCTCTAGTTGAAGATGCACTTGAGACACTGGTGGTCTGAGCAAACCATAATGAGTTCTCTCATATGGTAGTGTCTCCACATTCTTAGGATGAAGACTACCACTACCAGCACCATATTTTCTGTTGCGTAGTTCTATTTATAGGGTTTCTATCACCTCGACCTATACTTGATAATAGTATCAAGATTTACATTGATCACCCAAGGTACCAAAAAACATGGAATATGAGAAAACTCATCCAACCGTGAGAGGATAGACACAGAAACCATGTTGCGTACCCCACACATTTTTCCTCTCTTGGAAAGAGAGTAATCACTAAAAACCCACTCTTCCAAACCCACTTGTGACACCTCAAGAAAAATGAGGTTAGGAATAAAATCCCCCAATAGAAAATTTAGGACCTAATCTGACACTCAACTGCACAACCCTACCATAAAAACACAAGTCAGAGGGATTCATCCACCACACCTCAATACTATTCGCATTGGGTGACACTGAATCTCCCTCATGGTTTTTCTCACATCACAAAAACACATCTTTGTAGGGAAAGAACTCCTCTTTCTCATGCATTCAATGCTACGTTGAACAACACTGACACATGGTTACACCGATGCCCCTCATTACCCCTGGTAACTCCTCAAGTAAGGAGTTGGAAGAAAAGAGTACTTCATGTAGTGTCTAAAAAGTTCTACTAAAAAAAGTAGAAAAGTCACATAGTATACCTCTTATCATTTCATGCACTATAAGATTGTAGACATCCATGGAATACAGCTGCCCATGGTCCTGAACTCTAGATCCCTGAGCTGGACGTGGTCTACCTAGTTGTTTAAGGACCTCGCAACATCATCCACCAACCACTTTTCTTCATCCTCTTCTGCTAGCACCGCCTCCCTATGGACCACCCTATCCCCTCATAGGAGATCTATGATAACGATACTACCTCTTACATGGTCATGAATCTACCAACTAGTTAGGAAGGTCAGCACATCTGATCTGGTAGTCTTGTTCCACATGACCTCATCTATCATAGGCATAACACTAGTCCTCCCCAGGTTGTTCTAATGTTGTAATTTGTCTCTGACCTTGTCTCTGAATCTTATCAAGGGGAGGCCTCTTGGCCTGTTAGGTACCACCAGTTTCCCCACAGACAGGTGGTTCCCACCCTAGGGCCCACCCACATGCCTGAACGGGTCATCTAACAAATAAATGCCCGAATAGACTAGAACATGTCATTTATAGTGTTCTTTGTCCTACCTCACACGCACTATGGGAAACTTCCCAGAAGTCCACCCATCCAGACCACTACTCTAGGCCAATCATGCTTAATTATGGGGTTCTAATCAAGTAAGATCTTGAAAAGGAAAGTTCACCTTGTTGAAATGAGTCATATCATTTATCCATTTAACCCTTTATCATTCAGGGGTGTTAAATAATCATCTTGTGCCCCGTAGGATCATAAATGAACAAAGCTTGCAGCTGTCCATGACCCTGGATTCCAACTCCATGAGCATGACATGGTACGCCTGGTGGATGTGTGGGGAGGACCTCATAGAGTCGTCACCCACCTATAGATCCTCATACCCCTCTTCCATATCCACCTCCCTGGGGACCACCATATTTCCCCCAAGGAGGTCCCAGATCACAGTGATGCCTCGAATGTGGTGATCCATTAGCTATTTGCCTAAGAGTCTCATCACGTCTAGTCAGGAAGTATCATACCATGTGACCTCACTCATGACAAGCATAACACTGGCCCTAGCTAGCCTATCCTGGTCCACTGCACTGCCCTTGTAATGTATGACCTTGTCCCTAAGCTTTCTCGTATAAGGGACTTAGTGGACTAAGAGTCACACTCAATACACTTCGACACTATTTCCCAAAACCCAACTAATCTTGTTTAGGTAATATCTGAAAAACATCCCAAGGAATAAACCATATATGATACCAATATGTCGTGACCTAACCTATATCGGTGCATGAGCCACAACTACCCCAAGCCCACCTTCATAGGCCAGAGGGTGGAAGCTATCACCGAAGGCATAACTAACTCAAAGAGGCTTTTTCCTAAGTCCATGTATGCATGCACACAACCTACTCAATGAATGTATGCAGAGGGAAAGAAATAAAAAATGTCACACTTCTATAAATAAACCAAAAGATGCATGTACCACTAAATTTAACAAAGTATTGTAGTGTAAACTGAAAAGAAAATGAAAAAAAATAAACGACCACCCAGAAATATGTCCCATCCCAAAAAACTGGAAAAGAGTAAACAACTAAGAGGGACCAACTCCTGTATTCCAATATACAACCACCACATGTGGTCTAAGAACCCTATATCCCTAAGCTCCTATGAAGTCACGATCGACCAGTCCTCCATATAAAAAGGACACAACACATGTTGGGAATTGCCCCTGTAGGGGTGAGTATATACATACCTAGTTGAACACCCCAAAAAGGTGAAGGGGGAGCAGTAAGAGAAAAAACTGAAGAGGAAAGTAGTATATAGAACAAGGTATGGTGAAAGATAGTCTAACTCGACCCAACAAGATAGTAAAAGTGAACTCATCTAAACACAAGGAGCTCTACACGGTGATAAGATGAACTTCTCATTAAGTATTCAGTAACTATAGTAGGAGAGTGGACTCATCCAACAATGAGTAGCTAAACACCGAAATCATGTGGCATACCCCATGCATATTTGACATCCCTAGAACAAGCGTAACTATACCCTAGGAGTGGGTATTGAAGTAGGATGTATATATATGATCAGTTAAAGAAACCTAAATGAGTGAGTAAGGGGATCTCTATATGACAACTCAAACCAAAAAGATGAGTATTCAATAGTTCTAAAGTATGTTTATCTACGATGCCCAACACCTCATGCATATGCCCATGACATACAATTCAAAGTAACTCAATCACTAAACCTCGATACTATCTACTTTGGGTGGAACTGACTAGACCACACAATTTTAGGTCTCTTCACAATAACACGTCTCAGTGGGTGAAATCGTACCTCTTTCTTGTGAGTCCAAAGGTTCATCAAAACATGCCTTTTCATTGTACCACAAATTTGAGGGGTCGCCATTTTAGGAATGGATTTTGTGCCATGTTACATCAAGAGGGTCCTGATATGGTTGTCACCAAGGAATTCCACATCCTAGCCTAGCTGAAGGGTACCACTCTAGAAGGTCCTTGGGGAACACCACTACTCAGTCCTACTGGAGGGTTATCTCAGTGAGTCATTAGGGAAATTCCATTTCCCATCCCGAATAGAGTGTTACATAAGGAATATGTAATCTGGGAACGACACTACCCAGCCCCAATAGAGGGAAAGCTCGAAACATTGAGGAACTCCACTACCTAGTCTTACTGGAGGGTAAATCAGAAAGAACTTTTAGAAACACCAATTCCTAGTCCTACTGGAGGGTAATCCTGGAATGCCACTACTTAGCCTAGCTGGAGTGTAATCCCGGTACTACTCTGGTTATTCTGTATTTTTTCTACCATCATCAGGTGTCACCTCTATGCATGCGAAACCTGAAAAATTCACAACATATCTCAAAATCCACTACTGAGAGAACCATCGTGTTATACATTAAAAAAACATAGGATTATCAGGTTATGGGACAAAATCTGAGTTCAAATAAAAGAGATACATATGTTCAAATATTTCTCAGATGATCTCAAGTAGTACATGTCGTGTGAGGGGACCCATATGGTGTGTGGTCCCTCTTCACTGCCTAGCCATGTATCTAGTTGGCACAAAGGTGCTCTCTGTGTAGGGGTACACACCATTTAGGGACTAAATGGTGTGTCCCACCTATCTGGGGACCGAGCTATGTCATTAGGCTGTGTTCATGATCTCAGACCTTGTGTCAGTGTAATTTTGTACATGATTCATGGGTTCAAATGGGATACTTTCCATGTGGCCAACTCGTGTCCAAGTACTTTGTAAATGGTGTGTATATGGCCTTGTAGGTGGACTAAAAATATTATTCACACAAGAAGGAACTACACTATGTGTCAAGGAAGTACACAGCGTCCCATCCTTATGGGTTCCCAAACCTTATCATCGGTGTAGGTCAGGGACTTCACGTTGTGTGTTCTTCATTGAACACGGTGTGTAGTCAGGATTTTCCAAAACATCCCAACTTTTGTGGATCATTTCTTGAGATTTTAATCTTGTCAAACCTCATTTTATAACTCCTATAATCCTTCCAAAATCTTCAGATCTTATTGTGAATCATGCTCGTCATCCATCAATCACAAGGAATTATCCACCAGAACAATTGAGTATTTTGTTCTTCATTTTGTACACTGTCACATCTTAGATCCTTGATGATTTGGACTCAAAGTTTCAGATTTACCATCCATTAAATAAAATGATTCCATATCTATTCTCCACTCAAATAACTATCATCGTTTCACCGTTCCGCCACAATTACAGGCACTCGATCGGGCTTTGGTTTCTCGGTAACTGTCCAACCAGGATCTACAGGGATTCCACATAGAAGAATGAAAACTATCGAGGGAGAAAAGTACCAAAAAAAGGTTTTAAACATCACCAGACAAACATTATTGGACAAAAACAAGATTAGGGAACCAAGGTTAGATGAAAAAATATAAATAAATTAAATTTCAATAACTGAGAACATGTATAGGTTTTAAAGAGAGTAAATCCAATAAAAAGGATAGATCTGCATAATAATTATAATCTAATGGCCTAAAAAATGATATATGAGTCCAACCTATATTGTATCGACCATCGTTGATGAAGAATGTTCTTTCCATGATTTTTTACATTTTTTACACTTCAAATCACCTCAACCTAAAGTTTCATCATTCGTTGAAGAAATTATCTAGAGTAAGCGGGTACTCTAGACAATGAATGGTGGAATATGATCCAATCTTGGCCAAATTTTCCTAAATAAATATTCAAAAAATTTAATTAGTTCAATGAAAAATCAACAAATAAATTGATTATTTAATTAAGTTTCTTAAACACACCACCAACGAGTGAGAGGCCAAATGTCTTGTGCTGACTCATTTTATGTCTCACCTAGGGTAAGCACCGTGTTCTAGAGCCGATCGTGGTATCAGATTTCAAATATGATCAAATTTCTGATATTTATTTTGATTTTTTTAGTCAACCACAAATTCACAATATAAATTATATTTAATAATTATATAAAATCAATTTCAGGCATGTTGGGTCTTAGATTCTTACACCGTCTCAATGTATAGCTCTAGAAATATATTTAGAAATATTTCAAAGTCTTATAAAGAAAAAAACAGGTCTCTTCATCTTCAATCACTATTTTTATTCACATTTTGTAAATAATTTTCCATTTATTTTAAAAAAAACATAAAAATAATAAATTTCAAGAAAACTAAACAAAGGTCTCTCTGTTAATGTTGTCATTCAAATCAAGTTATTATTCATGTAATGGCCAATATCAGGTGAAAGAAGAATATTTCAATTATCTTTATGTTAATTTGAAAAGGATTACTGATAAAATTCAAATAATAAAGAGTCAAATTGAGTGGAGATATGAATATATACAAGCATCTCAGGAGAAACCTGAGTTGGATCCAGAACTAGAACTAGAATTAGTGGTGGAGGAGATTCCACTAATAATTTTTATATCAAATAACTTGAGGCAGGTGATAAGAAGAAACTAAAGGAATTAATCAAATCATACCAAAGTCAATAATTTCTCAATGAGGTCCAATAATTACACATGAAAACTGATTCACTTATCAAAGACCAATAATTTTTGGAATAATCCTGGAATATCTTTGTTAAAGATAACCTGAAACTTTATCTTTCTATCATTGTTAATGAAAAATCAGTACCACTATATCTCTCTCTTGATTTGGAAGATGATGAAGAATATTCACTTGATAATATTGAATTACCAATGGTCCTAGCAGAAGATATTAATTTCCATGATGACCTACTTGAAAGGGATGATTTTTTATTTATTCTTCATGTTTTAATCAAATTCAAAATAAATTATTTTCATATTTTCCCTTTCTGAAAATTTATAAAAAAATTGATTAATGTCTTAGATTTTAAGTAACATACCACTTAATTGTTGGTGATTGAAGAAAATGAGATGGAGAAGTTGGTGGTGGTTTTACTACCTTGTTTTTAACAACTTACACACCAAATGGAGGAGGATACATTGAAAGTCAACATGGAGTACCCCTATATTCTATTCCCTCCAACCCAGGACCTCAAATTATTTCTTTATTATTTAATGGGAGTTTGTAATTTTCTTATCATATTTGGGGTTGTACAATCTTGGTTTTTTACTTAAAGACTTTGTAAAAAGTCACATGTTGTGGTTTATCTTGAAGAAATCACATCCACCATCTTATTAGGGATAATCCACTCTAACTACCTAACTATGGGAAGTAAAAACCTAGCACCCACTAGGGGGTCTAAACTAATCATTATACCTTTTATTTCCCCTATAATTTTCATTTTATTTAGGTTTATTATATTTGGTTTCTTGTTTTCTTTTATTTTTAAATTGGTATCAACAAAGAGATTTACTCAAGGATTCCACTGAAAAATAAATCAGGTTGTGTCTTTTCTTTAATTTATTTTATTTACTACCCAATATAAATTATATGTGTAAATATTTATTGATCTTATTTGATATTAAAAGTGGGGAGTTAATAGAATAACTATGGGGAGGAATGTCAAACTATTTTTCGTAATTTTGTGTGTCATTTCCTTTTTTTGTCTTTTTTTTTCTAGATTTTTTATGTTTTCTTTTTCATTTTTTGGTGTCTTTTTTAGGATTATTGAGATGAATTAAATAATTTTTAAAACTAGATACATCTTTTTATTTTTGTAAAATTTCTTAGTTTTATTTCTTTTGGGATTTAAATGATTTTTGAAAAGATTCTATTTCTTGATTTCTAATATTTTCATTTGATGATATTTAGTTGATTATGAAAATCTTTTGCACCAGTACTGTCCAAATTTAATATCATTCCCAAACTAAGAGTGCTCTAATAATTTTTGACATATTATTTACATTTACCTTTTTTATTGAGAGTGTTGAGACATGGTTTTTGATCCAAAACATATAGTTTTACACTTTTTCAAATCTTCTAAATTTCATGGAATATGTAAATTATGATTGAAGCACCACTTTGAAAGCCTATTTTGCACTAAAATCCATTTGTGTCCTAACTTTACTTATAAAAATTATTAAGATCATAGTATACATAAAATAAATTTTTATTTAGACACAATACGACCCATTTATACCTTTAAAACTTACTCTATATGTTAAATTTATGATTATTTTATAACTCAAGTGTAGGGGAGGGAGAATATGATCTTTGTTTTACATTCTTGAAGAATATGTTTGAGATGAATTGAAAGTGTTCAGATATTTATTTCTCCTTGGGTATAATAACTTTTATGATATAAATATGGATGGGTGACCCAAAATAACATTAAAAATATGGGTTGGGTGTTCACCAATTTGTGATGACCAAAAGCAACCTCACTTTTCCTGAAAAACATGATTTTGAAAAGAAAACCTGATATTCATTCAATATGAAACAATGATAAAATTATGGAAAAGTGGGAATAAATTCATTTATGTTGAAATTACAAATATAAAATTTAAAAAGGAATATGTTTTTGGGGGTGATTCATTTTTATCTGATTGATCACCCCATTCTTGAACAAAACGATTTTCAGGCATTTACTTTACTTTAGAGCTCCACCCTCCTCATTCTGCCTTAAATGTTTTTAAATTTAAAACATGCCAACCCTCAGACTCAAAAAAATCCATGAATAAAACCTCATGATTGACACATTTTTAACTCTATTAAGTGGAGATAAAAGTATGATATCAACCCTATGTGAATCACAAATGTTAATGGGAATGAGAAAAACTCCACAATAAATATGCTTGAGTGAAGAGAGAAATAGTTTTTCAGGGAGATAGGTATGACATGAACTTGAGGATTAACATGAAATTGAATGGATTCTTATTTTTGTATTATGATTTATATAATTTTTATCCATATAGGAAGCAATATATTTTATTTTATAGAATAATTGAGTTGTGTTGTCATTTATTCTTTGAGAAGTTTCTTTTGACCATTGTATAAGATGATTTTCCACGAGTGCAATGTTTAAGTTTGTGGGAATTGAAAAAGAAAATATTTTTAATTATTTTATTATTATTTTAAATGTTTTTAATCCCAAAAAAGTGTTACTTCATGTTCAATTGTCACATTTTATGTTTTTAAGCAATTTTGAGCTTAATTGCTAAAATAGAATATTTTCGATTTTAATTGTTTTAATTTATTTTTGTTTTTCATCCATAACGTTTTATTAATTGATCGAAATTGGAAAATTATTATTTTACTGGTTTCTATGTTAAATGAGATTAATTTTATCCAACAAGAGAAAAAGCTGAATCCACCATTTAGAAGCCCAAATTTTGTTCACATGTTCAGCCTTGAAATTTGTACACATTTCTAGAGATTTATGTTGTTGGGACCATATATCATAAACAACAAAAAATATTTATTATAAATTATACTATGATATTGAAAAGATATATCTAAACAACTTCTGTTAAGGTGTATTCACATGATTCGTTCCTTATCAAGGTCATAATGTATTGGCAACTCACTGCATTGGAATACGAACAATCATGCTAGGATAAATAAATTACTGAAGTAATTCAAATAAATAGCTCACCAAACGTGACCAATGAAACTGAAAATTTTTGGGTCGAAAGATAGGAAAAAAACTAATTTCTTTAAATAATCCCTCTTTTCCAAATTGTGTCATTTAAGAGTACATCCATACGCAGAAATTCGGTGTACATAATTGGATCCAAAAAGTTCTTCCCTTCACCAATAAAAATGTACCCCCCTTCATTCCAAAGGGTTGGAAACTTAGGGAAAGCCTTCGTTGGTCATTTTATGTAGTTTATTATTGTATATTATTTTATTTTCATTGTTTAATCAGTTTTCATATTTTAATTAAAGTGTTCTCCTTTCACTCTTATTCATTATCTCTTTTTTTATCTTCCTTTTTTTTCTTCTTCACTGTGAACTCTTATCCTTGTAATCTTGAGTAGTTTACCCGAGAATGTTATCGGGGGAGGAATATAATGATGAAACCAAATATCTAAACATTAATGATTAATGTTTTTTTTATTTTTTTAGATTTAGGTCGAGGGGGATCTTAGTGGGAAAGATGCCTTTATGTATCCACTAGCCAGCGAGGATTTAACTTTTACTTATCCAATATTTTCCTTAGATTGAGGAGATGGATGTGTGGTCTCTTAGAAATAATTTAGTGCAAAATATATTTAAAACCATACAAAGAGTCTATTTTTCACACATATGATGGTGTTTATGCATCAAGTAAATTATAAACTAATTAAGAGATGATGAATATTCACTCGGGGTGATTCTCTCATGAATGTATTCTTTCATTCTAAATTCATTTTTTTTTTGAATTCATTATGTTTTCATTACATCTACATGTTTAATTTTATTATTTCATTATCAATTATCAATTTTAGTTTATAAATAAAAAAATATTATAAATTGAATTATAAGTAGTGATTGATTGATCACAAAGGCTCATCGAGATAATAACATAAGTTATCCACTATACTTCACTTAGTTATAAATATTTTTGATAGCACACACGATAACACTTCATCATAGAGGTTCATGTTTAGTATTGAAACTATGTACATCAGGTTTAAAATATACCTAGTTTTAGTACCTTAATACCTTTTCATTCTTACTCCATCATTGATTATATGCTAATCAAGGAGTGGTTGGGCATGTTTTTGATCATGTCACGCATTGAGGTTTATCCAAAATGATATTCATTCTCTCACATAATGATTAAAATGTCCCTATCTTTTTATTGATATAGATCGTGGAAGTATATTTCCATACCTAAATAAGTGACAAGTAATGTTATTATCTATTTGGGTGAGGGGTATTTGATGTTCTCACCTATATAGGTTAATCACATGTGATCTATTTATTTGTCTGGTTAGTTTATATTCCAAAAATCAGGAATTTATAAGTTATCTATATGATATTGACACACTCGATGTCTCATGGTTACTTAATTTATTGTATAAAGGGATTATATTATTTTACCTAATTTTATATGATACAATTGGTGTACATAGGTATGGAGATACATGTGTTTGATAAAGATCAGACACAATACCTTTAGATATTAAGTATAATTAACACTTTAATAGAGGTTTCAATTTTATTCCACTTATATGTTATATAATTCAAAAATTATGTCAATGGTATGAAGTAATATGGGGCCAAAATTAGTGTTTATGTTAGTAAATATTATGTTTTTTACTATGTTTTGTATAAAATTTTGAAAAAATTCCTAAAAGAGTTTTAAAGGATATTGAAAATAAAATTTAGAATAATTATCATAATTTATTATAAATTATATAACATGATGTATCACCCCAGGTAAATAAAGAATATGACATTTATATATTTATCAATATTTGTGAATAAAATATTAATATTACTTTAAAGGAACTCTATGCTCGATGGTGTACCCCATACGCAACAATGAGTTCCTTTGAAATCTTACGTTGCACTCTAATAATAAAATAATATTATTTTAAATGGTAGTTAACGCCTAAAAATTGTAAGGGTGGGAAAGAACTGAACTAACTACAAGATGATTATATATGTTTGTCAATTATTTTTACTTTTATCCAATAAATGTTAGATGTGTAAAATGAAAATAAATCCAATTTTAAGCGTAAACACTCTAATATTATTTAAAAGGTCGATTAACCGCCTTTTGATGGAGAAGGCTTTTTAAATCCAATTTTTGACATTTTAATATTTTATATTGGACCAAATAAAATTCTTCTTTAGAATCAGGACATCAAAATTTACATTTTGTAAATTTTTGGTATTTTTCCGATAAAGTTCATTTTTTAATGAATAGTGAAAAATGTTGTATTTTAATTCAAAACCTCTTTTTAATATAATTTATTTATAAGATTAGATTATTTTTTTAATTGGTTTTAATGTACAATTATAATATATTTTTACCATTTAATCTAATAGTGTTCATTGGAATTAATTTCACTTTGAATTTGGACTTAAACTACTGTCAATTTTTTAATAGATATTGTTTCTTAAAAACACGATATTTGTTTTGACAGCGGGAATTAATTATTAAATTATTTAATGAAAATTATTTGTTTTGAATTTTCTAAAATAGACATCATTTTTGAATTCGGAATATCAAATATAGCTTAGGGTGAATTTTTGGTATTTTTCTGAAAATCTTCAATTTTTGATGAATAGTGAAACCACTAAGTGGTAGTTAAAGAAACCGATTTTTTATTTAAATGAAACTTTGCCACTTATTTGATTTGATTTTCAAAAATCCAACATGCATTGTTTTAATTAATAAGTAAAATGTGGTTCAATGAGATTAAAATAATTTTTGGTGAATAGTAATTTTTAAGTTTTATTAATCACGATTAAAGGTAATTAGTGTAATTTAAGGTAATAATAATGTTTTAATAATATTAAATGACCTAGAAACATATCCTACCCTCATTGGATGTGTCATGTCCGACCAAGAAAATCCATGGGTCAACTTGGGGACCCCATTGAGCCACTTTGGTAGGAAAATGACATAAATAACTTTTTATTTAAAGTTAAAGTAAAAATGTCACAGACATGAGTTGTTTTACTAAAAAAATTTTAAATGGGGTTATACAAGTCAGATATTTGACTATAAATATTCATTAGAAAGCTAAAACGATTTCATACATCATGATATTTTTTTATAATTTTTAGACATTAAATCATTTAAATTATTTATGACACCATGATGATGCAGCGATTACCTCATTATTTAACGATTTAAATAAAATGAGAAGATAATGTAAAATCTAAGACCTACACTTGTAAAAAACCTATTGGATGAGTATATATCGAACCCCTATCACCTTATCCTCTAAATATATAATTTTGGGACCTTTTAAATCCGAAAATCATTTTATGATAAAGTAACCTTTTATAACATTCCAAGAGTGCCCCTCCTCTCCTCTTATAAAAGGCCCCCACCTCTACCACCTTACCCACACTTCCAAAGCCTTTGGCTCAACCAACCCCTACCCATTTTGTCTCTCCACATCCCTCTCTTACTCCTAGAAGCCTCAATTTGGGCAAAAGTCTTCCCAAGGAAGCCTTTGAGCTCAAATATAAGAGAGTTACCCTATTTTAAGGAGATTAAAGAACGATCGAGTCATGTCAGACATGAGGTAAGGGACCCTACCCCTCTCTTTATTTTTAATTACACTCTTTTATGTCGTTAATTTTAAGCTCATCCTTCTTATGATTGGGATGTTCTTTTATATTACTCCTACTGTACGTTTTATGTTCATATGATGAGATACCCTATTTTCTCTTATCAATCCATTTTGGAAGTTTTGAGTGGCGCCGTTAGGCTGCCGAATTTTCATAAGGGATCCAACCTCTCCCTTTCTTTTTAAGTACTCTATTTTATGTAATTTCTTTTAAGATCATATTTCTTATGTTTGGTGATGTTATTTTATATTCTTCATACTGTAATTTTTATGTTCATATTATGAGAGACCCTATTTGATCTCATAAATCCATTTTTGGAAGTTTTAAGTGGTGTCGTTAGGCTGCCGAGTTTTCGTAAGGGATTTTTCATCTCACTTTTATTCCCGTGACCTTTATGCTACGTTTTCCACCATTTCCTTTGAGTGGTGTATGTGCTGCCCATTATTATACACTTTTTGTATTATAATTTCATTTATGGGTATTTACATACTCATTGTATGAACCTTCTTCCATGGGGTGTACGTTTCGAAAGTTACCTAACTCGGTAAGGGAACCTTTCACCCTTCTCTTTTTAAAAGACTTATTCTGTTATGTCTTTTAATTCACATACTATTATGTTGGGATATGTTCTTCTATATCCTTATTTATGTAAATTTTATGTCCAAGTGATGAGATACCATTTTCACTCTCATCAACTCATTTTCTGAATTTTAAAGTGACGTCGTTAGGCTGTCGGATTTCTGTAAGGGAACTTCTTAACCCACTTTCAATTCTTTGGGTTAAACCTCTACTTCTTGATTTTATTATGCCAAGATTATGTGTGAAATCTTTATTTTGTAATTTCCACAAGCCTTTGTGTAGATATACTATTTCTACACATAATCATCTCATTGATAAATTCTTATGAACTTGTATGGGAAATCATAACTCAATCTCATTTCATTGAGTTAAATAACTATGTCATTGGTTTTGTTTTTCCAATATTATTTTTGAATGAACTATGATTGTTTCACACTTAATATCCACTTATATTTGGTGTGTTTATATTTCTCGCACATAATTATGTGATATATTTGTCTTTAATTTAATGATACCATCTTTATAATGGATTTCATCTCAATTTACATTTCCATTGAGACTTCATTGTTGTTATGGACCAATTCACTCTTATATGGTGTGTATACTGTCCTTTGACATATTATATCATGAATCCATTTATTCTCATGATATTATAAAGCTTGTAATAAATGTTATTCTGCAATTATTTGTATTCAAGAGTCTCTCATTTTGTAAAAAACTCTTTAACAAAAATATTTTTTAAAACGTTTTAAAGATTCATTATTCTAAATCATTATCTTTAATGTCCATGCTTTCAAAATGGTTTTCATTATTTATTTATATGGACATTAATGTTTTAAAATTATAATTCCGTTAAAATCTTCAAAGTGGTATGGGACACTTTGATTCAAAAATCTCTTTTAAATGGTTTTTGAAAATGGATTGATTAATTCAATATCTTGGAATTACTTATTATGATTGCAAATGAAATGTTGTTACTGAAATGTTTATGTTTTCAGTGTTTTATGTGTAATGATGGAACTTGGAAATTTTACGGGTGGTTACGTGATAAACCATATGACGGGTGGTTATGTTATAAACTCCAATGCATTGGGTATGGAAGTAGGCCGTATGGCTATTCATTTAAGTATGTGTGGGAGTCGATCGTATGGTTATTCCATTTAAGTATGTTTATGTCCCAAGATACATTTATATGTTATGTGTTCTTTATATGGGTTTTATGATAATATTTTGGTTACAAAAGGGTAAGTAATGGTCTTTTATTCAGTGAAGAGTTTTTACTGCTTCATAAAGGTGAAAAGTATAACTTTGGTAAAGTATTCATGGTTTACTTGTTGTTTTGAAAAACTAACAGTTTCCCTTCTTTGTGTATCCTCTACTGGGATTTTTATGCTCATCCCATGTTTTTGAAATGTTTTCCACAAGACTTGAAGTTGAATAGGGTCAAGGATGGGATCAAGGAAAGACATGCTATCTAAAACATGGAACTAGACATGTTTCTTTTTAAGAGTTTTTATTTTATGGGAACTTAGTAGAAGTGTCTACTATGTAATCTTTTGAGATGTAATAGCTATGACCTAATTCTCTAAAACTATAAACCTAAAAATATCCTCAACGTGAATTATTCATTTAATTAAATATTAATTAAGGTTTAAGGTCGAGGCCTTATAGTTGGTATCGGAGGTCGGTTTAGATAACTTTAGATGTTTGTGTATTCTCTAAGAAAAAGTGACATTACCATAATGTCTAGGATTCCAGAAAGAATCCTAGTTTTAGATAAAGTGAATTAGTAAGTATATCTTAGTGTTTATCTTCATCATTAGTAAATGATGGTTTTGTTTATATACTCACACTGACATTTTTGTTTTTAGTAAATGGATGGATCTAGCAGGCACCAAAGTGACAATGGGTGTGAAGGAAACTATGGTGGTTCTCTGATTAATATACTGGATGAAATATGGGATTCAATGAGGGATCTCATTGTTTTTCTAAACCAACTATCAAGGAGTCATGATCAACCACTTGAACCTTGGTATGTTCTGTAATGCATCATGTACGAGGTGACCAATCGATGTGGAAGTTCAAGTAATAATTATAAAGGTAACCATTAGGGTTTATATGATCCTTAATTTTGAAGTAATTATGGGTTACTATATGTTATGATGGGATATGAACGACTTGTGATAAACCTGAGGTTAAAACATGTTAGGGTTATTTTTGGAGTTTTTTAAAAAGGACAACACACAGACCGTGTGACAACCCGTCACGTCGGACAAAGCTGTAGGAATCGAACCCACAACCAAAGTGTGATTGGTATTTATCGCCTACCACTGGACTACGTGAATTCCCTGGTTAGTTTGAATAATTATTTTTAGTTAAATGATTTTATGAATTAAGAGTACGTTGATTTTGGGTTATCTATAGAAATTATTAACCTATCATGGAGGATATGTGATTAGTTTAATTAGTTTTCAATATGAGACTTTAAGAGCAAATGATGATATTTAGAGATAAGTGTTATTTTGTACGTTGGAGGAGTCTGTGATTAAATCCTTCAAATATTTTGGTTTCAATATTAGTTTGGTTTACTTTGAAGAATTTTATGGAAAATTTGTTTATCAAATGGTCTTAGTTGAACTTTGGGTTTTGTTGGACAAATTTTGGAGATTAAGAATAGATTTTCTTTTTATAAAGGGTTATCCTTTTCTGGATTATCTGATCTTGTACTAACCTTTTTGGTTTTTGTTTTGGTTAAAGTCTAAAGACATGGGAAGTATATAGTTCTCTTTTGTGGATTAGGTGATTCTCTAGAAGTTGATTATAGCTCTCTTAATGTAAACAAGTCATCCTAAATACTCATCTTTTGGAGAAAATATGAGTTCATGTAGGAAATATAGTAAAAGATGAAAGTCCACATGACAAGTAAGTATGTTTCCTTATGTTTTAGTTAAGCTCAAAAATAAAATCCTCAATGAAAAGTAACTAAAAAAATTTTGTCCATTAATTTTACCTACTGGGGAATCCAATACCGTTTAACCCATCACAAGTTTGTGATTTTCTTATGGTTAACTTTCTCCTAGACATGTTTACTATCACTCTCCATCAGAACAAGAACCTTTGTGTTTTCCTCCATATCCATATTTTCATACAAGGAATCCTAGTATGGGTTAACTCGGGTGACCTTTTTACTTCCCTTTCTTTCTTTTAAAGTGATAGTTTAATTTACTCCTTTTCCGACGAGGGACTTTCAATGGAGTTTCCAAGCCTAATTTTGAAATTACAAGGACGCAATTCTCAAAAGGGGGGAAGGATGTAACACCCCAGGTAAATAAAGAATATGACATTTTTATTTTTATCCATATTTGTGAATAAAATATTAATATTACTTTAAAGGGAATGCTATGATCGATGGTGTACCCAATGCGCGACAACGAGTTCCTTTGAAATCTTACGTTGTACTCTAATAATAAAATAATTTTATTTTAAATGGTATTTAACGCCTAGACATTGTAATGGCGGGAAAGAACGAAACTAACTAAAAAATGATTATATATGTTTGTAAAATATTTTTACTTTCATCCAATAAATGTTAGAGGCGTAAAATGCAAATGAATCCAATTTTAAGCGTAAACACTCTAATATTCTTTAAAAGGTCGATTAACCACCTTTTGATGGTGAACGCTTTTTAAATCCACTTTTTGACATTTTGATATGTTATATTGGACCAAATAAAATTCTTCTTTAGAATCGGGACATCAAAATTTACATTGTGTAAATATTCGGTATTTTTCCAATAAGGTTCATTTTTTTAATGAATAGTGAAAAATGTTGTATTTTAATCCAAAACCACTTTTTAATCTAATTTATTTATATGATTAGATTATCTTTTTAATTTGTTTTAAAGTAAAATTATAATATATTTTTACCATTTAATCCAATAGTGGTCCTTGGAATTAATTTCACTTTGAAATTGGACATAAACTAGTGTCAATCTTTTAATAGATATTGTTTCTTAAAAACACGATATTTGTTTTGACAGCGGGAATTAATTATTAAATTAATTAATTAAACTTATTTGTTTTGAATTTTTTAAAATATAAATCATTTTTGAATTCGGAATATCAAATATAGCTTACGGTGAATTTTTGGTATTTTTCTGAAAAACTTCAATTTTTGGTGAATAGTGAAACCACTAAGTGATAGTTAAAGAAACTGATTTTTCATTTAAATGAAACTTTGCCACTTCTTTGATTTGATTTTCAAAAATCCAACATAAATGGTTGTCATTAAGAAGTAAAATTTGGTTCAATGAGATTAAAATAATTTTTGGTGAATAGTAATTTTTAAGTTTTATTAATCACGATTAAAGGTAATTAGTGTAATTTAAGGTAAAAATAATGTTTTAATAATATGAAATGACCTAGACACATGTCATAACCTCATTGGATGTGTCATGGATGACCATGAAAATCCATGGGTAAACTTGGGGACCCCATGGAGCCACTTTGGTAGGAAAATGACATAAATAACTTTTTATTTAAAGTTAAAGTAAAAATGTCCCAAACATGAGTTGTTTTACTAAAACAACTTTTAAATGGGGTTATACAAGTCGGATGTCTGACTATAAATATTAATTAAAAATCTAAAACGATTTCCTACATCATGATATTTTTTTTATAATTTTTAGACATGAAATAAATTAAATTATTTATGACACCATGATGATGCAGTGATTACCTCATTATTTAACGATTTAAATAAAATGAAAAGATAATGTAAAATATAAGACCTACAAATGTCAAAAACCTATTAGATGAGTATATTTAGAACCCCTATCACCTTATCCTAGAAATATATAATTTTGGGACCTTTTAAATCCAAAAATCATTTTATGATAAAGTAACCTTTTATAACTTTCCAAGAGTTCCCCTCCTCTCCTCTTATAAAAGTCCCCCACCTCTACCACCTTACCCACACTTACAAAGCCTTTGGTTCGGCCAACCCCTTCCCATTTTGTCTCTCCACAACCCTCTATTACTCCTAGAAGCCTCACTTTGGGCAGAAGTCTTCCCAAGGAAGCCTTTGAGCTCAATCTAAGAGAGTTACTCGATTTTAAGGAGATTAAAGAACGATCGAGTCATGTCGGACAAGAGGTAAGGGATCCTACCCCTCTCTTTCTTTTTAGGTACACTCTTTTATGTCATTAATTTTAATCTCATCCTTCTTATGATTGGGACGTTATTTTATATTACTCCTACTGTACTTTTTATGTTCATATGATGAGATACCCTATTTTCTCTCATCAATCCATTTTGGTAGTTTTGAGTGGCGCTGTTAGGCTTCCGAATTTTCGTAAGGGATCCAACCTCTCTCTTTCTTTTTAAGTACTCTCTTTTATTTCATTTCTTTCAATCTCATCTTTGTTATGTTTGGGGATGTTCTTTTATATTCCTCATACTTTACTTTTTATGATCATATTATGAGAGACCCTATTTGATCTCATAAATCCATTTTTGGAAGTTTTAAGTGGCGTCGTTACGCTACCGAGTTTTCATAAGGGATTTTTCATCTCACTTTTATTCCCGTGACATTTATGCTACGTTTGAAACCATTTCCTTTGAGTGGTGTATGTACTGCCCATTATTATACACTTTGTGTAGTATAATTTCATTTATGGGTATTTACATCTTCATTGTATGAACCTTCTTCCATGGGGTGTACGTTTCGAAAGTTACCCAACTCGATAAGGGTACCTTTCACCCTCCTCTTTTTAAAAGACTTCTTCTATTATGTATTTTAATTCACATACTATTTTGTTGGGATATGTTCTTCTATATACTTATTTATGTAAATTTTATGTCCAAGTGATGAGATAACATTTTCTCTCTCATCAACTCATTTTCTGAATTTTAAAGTGACTTCGTTAGGCTGTCGGATTTCTGTAAGGGAACTTCTTAACCCACATTAAATTATTTGGGTTAAACCTCTACTTATTGATTTTATTATGCCAAGATTATGTGTGGGATCTCTATGTTGTAATTTCCACAAGCCTTTGTGTAGATATACTATTTCTACACATAATCATCTCATTGATAAATTCTTATGAACTTGTATGGGAAATCATAACTCAATCTCATTTCATGGAGTTAAATATCTATTTCATTGGTTTTGTTTTTCCAAAATTATTTTTGAGTGACCTATGATTTTTTCACACTTAATATCCACTTATATTTGGTGTATCTATATTTCTCACACATAATTATGTGATAGATTTATCCTTAATTTAAGGATACCATCTTTATAATGGATTTCATCTCAATTTACATTTCCATTGAGACTTCATTGTTGTTATGCACCAATTCACTCTTATATGGTGTGTATACTGTCCTTTGACATATTACATCATGAATCCATTTATTCTCATGATATTATAAAGCTCGGATTAAATGTTATTCCGAAATTATTTGTTTTCAAGAGTCTCTCATTTTGTTAAAAACTCTTTAAGAAAAATATTGTTTTAAATGTTTTAAAGATTCATTATTCTAAATCTTTGTCTTTAATGTCCATGTTTTCAAAATTGTTTTCAATATTTATTTATATGGAAATTAATGTTTTAAAATTATAATTCCATTAAAAGCTTCAAAGTGGTATGGTACACTTTGATTCAAAAATCTCTTTTAAATGGTTTTTGAAAATGGATTGATTAATTCAATATCTTGGAATTACTTATTGTGATTGAAAATGAAATGTTGTTATTGAAATGTTTATGTTTTCAATGTTTAATGTGTAATGATGGAACTTGGACATTTTACGGGTGGTTACGTGATAAACCATATGACGGATGGTTCCGTGAATACCTGGACGGGTGGTTACGTTATAACCTCAAATGCATTGGTTATGGAAGTCGTCTGTATGGCTATTCCATAAAGTATGTGTGGGAGTCGACCATATGGTTATTCCATTTAAGTATGTTTATGTCCCAAGTTACCTTTATATGTTATGTGTTCTTTATATGGGTTTATGGTAATATTTTGGTTACAAAAGGGTAAGTAATGGTCTTTTATTCAGTGAAGAATTTTTACTATTTCATAAAGGAGAAAAGTATTACTTTGGTAAAGTATTCATGGTTTACTTGTTGTTTTAAAAAACTAACAGTTTCCCTTCTTTGTGTATCCTTTACTGGGATTTTTATACTCATCCCAAGTTTTTGAAATGTTTTCCACCAGACTTAAAGTTGAATAGGGTCAAGGATGGGATCAAGGAAAGACATGTTATCTAAAACATGGAACTAGACATGTTTCTTTTTAAGATTTTTTATTTTATGGGAACTTAGTAGAAGTTTCTACTATGTAATCTTTTGAGATGTAATAGCTATGACCTAATTCTCTAAAACTCTAAACCTGAAAAGATCCTAAATGTGAATTATTCATTTAATTAAATATTAAGTAAGGTTTAAGGTCGGGGCCTTATAGTTGGCATCAGAGGTCGGTTTAGAAAACTTTAGAGGTTAGTGTATTCTCTAAGAATAAGTGACATTACCATAATGGCTAGGATTCTAGGAAGAATCCTAGTTTTATATAAAGTAAACGAGTAAGTATATATTAGTTTTTATCTTCCTCATTAGTAAATGATGGTTTTATTGATATAATCACACTGACATATCTGTTTTTTGTAAATGGATGGATCTAGAAGGCACCAAAGTGACAATGGGTTTGAAAGAAAATATGGTGGTTCTCTGATTAAGAGACAGGATGAAATAGGGGATTCAATGAGGGATCTCGTGGTTATTCTAAACCAACTATCAAGGAGTCATGATCAACCACTTGAACCTTGTTATGTTCTGTAATGCATCATGTACGAGATGACCAATCGATGTGGAAGTTCAGGTAATAATTATAAAGGTAACCATTAGGGTTTATATGATCCTTACTTTTGAAGTAATTATGGGTTACTATATGTTATGATGGGATATTAACAAATTGAGATAAACTTGAGGTTAAAACATGTTAGGGTTATTTTTGGAGTTTTATAAAAAGGACAACACACAGACCTTGTGACAACCAATCGCATCGGACAAAGCTGCAGGAATCGAACCCACAGCCAAAGTGCGATTGGTATTTATCGCCTACCACTAGACTACGTGAATTCCCTTGTTAGTTTGAATAATTCTTTTTAGTTAAATGATTTTATGAATTAAGAGTAAGTTGATTTTGGGTTATCTATGGAAATTATTAACCTATCATGGAGGATATGTGATTGGTTTAATTACTTTTAAATATGAGACTTTAAGAGCAACTGTTGTTATTTGGAGATAAATGTTATTTTATACGTTGGAGGACTATGTGATTAAATCCTTCAAATATTTGGGTTTCAATCTTAGTTTGGTTTAATTTGAATAATTTTAGGGAAATTTTTTTTATCGAATGGTCTTTGTTGAACTTTGGGTTTTGTTGGACAAATTTTGGAGATTAAGAATAAATTTTATTTTTATAAAGGGTTATCCTTTTTTGGATTATCTGATCTTGTACTAACCTTTTTGGTTTTGGTTTTGGTTAAAGTCTAAAGACATGGGAAGTATATAGTTCTCTTTTGTGGATTAGGTGATTCTCTAGAAGTTGATTATAGCTCTCTTAATGTAAACAAGTCATCCTAAATACTCCTCTTTTGGAGAAAATATGAGTTTGTGTAAGAAATATAGTAAAAGTTGAAATTAAACATGACAAGTAAGTATGTTTCCTTATGTTTTTGTTAAGCTCAAAAATAAAATCCTCAATGAAAAGTAACAAAAAAAATGTTGTCCATTAACTTTTCCTACTGGGGAATCCAATACCATTTAACCCATCACAAGTTTGTGATTTTCTTATGGTTAACTTTCTCCTAGACATGTTTACTATCACTCTCCATCAGAACATGACCCTTTGTGTTTTCCTCCATATCCATATTTTCATACATGGAATCCTAGTATGGGTTAACTCGGGTGACCTTTGTACTTCCCTTTCTTTCTTTTAATGTGATAGTTTAATTTTCTCCTTTTCCGATATGGGACTTTCAATGGAGTTTCCAAGCCCAATTTTGAAATTGCGAGGACGCAATTCCCAAAAGGGGGGAAGGATGTAACACCCCAATTAAATAAAGAATATTAAATTTTTATATTTATCCATATTTGTGAATAAAATATTAATATTACTTTAAAGGGAATGCTATGCTCGATGATGTACCCAATACGCGACAACGAGTTCCTTTGAAATCTTACGTTGCACTCTAATAATAAAATAATATTATTTTAAATGGTAGTAAACGCCTAGACATTATAATAGCGGGAAAGAACGAAAATAACTACAAAATTATTATATATATTTTTCAAATATTTTTACTTTCATCCAATAAATGTTATAGGCGTAAAATGCAAATGAATCCAATTTTAAGCGTAAACACTATAATATTCTTTTAAAGGTCGATTAACCGCCTTTTGATGGAGAACTCTTTTTAAATCCACTTTTTTACATTTTCATATGTTATATTGGACCAAATAAAATTCTTCTTTAGAATCGGGACATCAAAATTTACATTGTGTAAATTTTTGGTATTTTTCCGATAAAGTTCATTTCTTTAATGAATAGTGAACAATGTTGTATTTTAATTCAAAAACTCTTTTTAATATAATTTATTGTTATTATTAGATTATGTTTTTAATTGGTTTTAAAGTACAATTATAATATATTTTTACCATTTAATCCAATAGTGGTCATTGTAATTAATTTCACATTGAAATTGGACTTAAACTAGTGTTAATCTTTTAATAGATATTGTTTTCTTAAAAACACGATATTTGTTTTGATAGTGGGAATTAATTATTAAATTAATTAATGCAACTTATTTGTTTTTATTTTTTTAAAATAGACATCATTTTTGAATTCGTAATATCAAATATAGCTTAGTGTGAATTTTTGGTATTTTCTGAAAAACTTCAATTTTTGATGAATAGTGAAACCACTAAGTGGTAGTTAAAGAAACTGATTTTTCATTTAAATGAAACTTTTCCACTTCTGTGATTTGAATTTTCAAAAATCCGACATACATTGTTGTTATTAATAAGTAAAATTTGGTTCAATGAGATTAAAATAATTTTTGGTGAATAGTAATTTTTAAGTTTTTTTAATCGCGATTAAAGGTAATTAGTGTAATTTAAGGTAAAAATAATATTTTAATAATATGAAATGACCTAGAACCATGTCCTACCCTCATTGGAAGTGTCATGTCCGACCAAGGCAATCCATGGGTCCACTTGGGGACCCCATGGAGAAACTTGGTAGGAAAATGACATAAATAACTTTTTATTTAAAGTTAAAGTAAAAATGTCACAAAAATGAGTTGTTTTACAAAAACAATTTTTAAATGGGTTTATACTAGTAAGATGTTTGACTATAAATATTCATTAGAAAGATAAAATAATTTCCTACATCATGATATTTGTTTTTATAATTTTTAGACATTAAATCAATTAAATTATTTATGACACCATGATGATGCAGCGATTACCTCATTATTAAACAATTTAAATAAAATGAAAATATGATGTAAAATCTAAGACCTACACATTTCAAAAACCTATTGGATGAGTATATTTAGAACACCTATCACCTTATCTTCTTAATATATAATTTTGGGACTTTTTAAATCTTAAAATCATTTTATGATAAAGTAACCTTTTATAACTTTCCAAGAGTGCCCCTCCTCTCCTCTTATAAATGGCCCCCACGTCTACCACCTTACCCACACTTCCAAAGCCTTTGGCTCGGCCAACCCCTACCCATTTTGTCTCTCCACATCCCTCTCTTACTCCTAGAAGCCTCACATTGGGAAGAAGTGTTCCCAAGGAAGCCTTTGAGCTCAAATCTAATAGAGTTATCTGATTTTAAGGAGATTAAAGAACGATCGAGTCATGTCGGACACGAGGTAAGGGATCCTACCCCTCTATTTCTTTTTAAGTACAATCTTTTATGCCATTAATTTTAAGCTCATCCTTCTTATGATTGGGATGTTATTTTATATTAATCTTACTGTAATTTTTATGTTCATATGATGATATACCCTATTTTCTCTCATCAATCCATTTTGGATGTTTTGAGTGGCGCTGTTAGGCTGCTGAATTTTTGTAAGGGATCCAACCTCTCTCATTATTTTTAAGTACTCTATTTTATGTCATTTATTTTAAGCTCATATTTATTCTATTTGGGGATGTTCTACTGTAATTTTTATGTTCATATTATGAGAGACCCTATTTTGATCTCATAAATCCATTTTTGGAAGTTTTAAGTGGCGCCGTTAGGCTGCCGAGTTTTCATAAGGGATTTTTCATCTCAATTTTATTCCCGTGAAATTTATGATATGTTTTCCACCATTTACATTTATTTTAGTATGTACTGCCCATTATTATACACTTTGTGTAGTATAATTTCATTTATGGGTATTCACATCTTCATTGTATGAACCTTCTTCCATGGGGTGTACGTTTCGAAAGTTACCCAACTCGGTAAGGGGACCTTTCACCCTCCTCTTTTTAAAAGACTTCTTCTGTTATGACTTCTAATTCACATACTATTATGTTGGGATATTTTCTTCTGTATCCTTATTTATGTAAATTTCATTTCCAAGTTATGAGATACCATTTTCTCTCTCATCAACTAATTTTCTGAATTTTAAAGTGACGTCGTTAGACTGTCGGATTTCTGTAAGGGAACTTCTTAACCCACTTTCAATTCTTTGGGTTAAACCTCTACTTCTTGATTTTATTATGCCAAGATTATGTGTGGAATCTCTATGTTGTAATTTCCACAAGCCTTTGTGTACATATACTATTTCTACACATAATCATCTCATTGATAAATTCTTACGAACTTGTATGGGAAATCATAACTCAATCTCATTTCATTGAGTTAAATATCTTTGTCATTGCTTTTGTTTTTCCATGATTATTTTTGAATAACCTATGATTGTTTCACACTTAATATCCACTTATATTTGGTTTATTTATATTTCTCACACATAATTATGTGATAGATTTATCCTTAATTTAAGGATACCAACTGCACAATGGATTTCATCTCAATTTACATTTCCATTGAGACTTCATTGTTGTTATGAACCAATTCACTCTTATATGGTGTTTATACTGTCCTTTGACATATTATATCATGAATACCTTTATTATCATGATATTATAAATCTCGGAATAAATGTTATTCCCTAATTATGTCTCTCATTTTGTTAAAAACTCTTTAACAAAAATATTGTTTTAAATGTTTTAAAGATTCATTCTTCTAAATATTTATCTTTAATTTCCATGTTTTAAAAATGGTTTTCAGTATTTATTTATATAGATATTAATTTTTTAAATTTATAATTCCATTAAAAGCTTCAATGTGGTATGGGACACTTTTATTTAAAAATCTCTTTCAAATGGTTTTTGAAAATGGATTGATTAATTAAATAACTTGGAATTACTTATTGAGATTGCAAATGAAATGTTGTTATTGAAATGTTTATGTTTTCAATGTTTTATGTGTAATGATGGAACTTGGACATTTTATGGGTGGTTACGTGATAAACCATATGACGGGTGGTTTCATGAATACCAGGACGAGTGGTTACATTATAACCTCTAATTCATTGTCTATGGAAGTCGACCGTATGGCTATTCAATTTAGTATGTGTGGGAGTCGACTGTATGGTTATTCCATTTAAATATGTTTATGTCCAAAGTTACCTTTATATGTTATGTGTTCTTTATATGGGTTTTATGGTAATATTTTGGTTACAAAATGGTAAGTAATGGTCTTTTATTCAGTGAAGAGTTTTTACTGCTTCATAAAGGTGAAAAGTATTACTTTGGTAAAGTATTCATGGTTTACTTGTTTTGAAAAACTAATAGTTTCCCTTCTTTGTGTATCCTTTACTGGGATTTTTATGCTCATCCCATGTTTTTGAAATGTTTTCCACAGGACTTAAAGTTGAATAGGGTAAAGGATGGGATCAAGGAAAGACATGTTATCTAAAACATGGAACTAGACATGTTTCTTTTTAAGAGTTTTTATTTTATGGGAACCTAGTAGAAGTTTCTACTATGTAATCATTTGAGATGTAATAGCTATGACCTAATTCTCTAAAACTCTAAATCTGAAAATATCCTAAGTGTGAATTATTCATTTAATTCAATATTAAGTAAGGTTTAAGGTCGGGGCCTTATAGGTGGTATCAGAGGTTGGTTTAGATAACTATAGAGGTTAGTGTATTCTCTATGAATAAGTGACATTACCATAATGTCTAGGATTCCAGAAAGAATACTAGTTTTAGATAAAGTGAATGAGTAAGTACATCTTAGTGTTTATCTTACTAATTAGTAAATGATGGTTTTGTTGATATACTCACACTGACATTTCGGTTTTTAGTAAATGGATGGATCTAGCAGGAACCAAAGTGACAATGGGTTTGAAGGAAACTATGGTGGTTCTCTGATTAAGAGACTAGATGAAATAGGGGATTCAATGAGGGATCTTGTGGTTGTTCTAATCCAACTATCAAGGAGTCATGATCATCCACTTGAACCTTGGTATGTTCTGTAATGCATCATGTATGAGATGACTAATCGATGTGGAAGTTCAGGTAATAATTATAAAGGTAACCATTAGTGTTTATATGATCCTTACTTTCAAAGTAATTATGGGTTACTATATGTTATGATGGGATGTGAACGAATTGAGATAAACTTGAGGTTAAAACATGTTAGGGTTAGTTTTGGAGTTTTATAAAAAGGACAACACACAGACCGTGTGACAACCCGTCGCGTCGGACAAAGCTGCAAGAATCGAACCCACAACCAAAGTGCGATTGGTATTTATCACCTACCACTGGACTACGTGAAGTCCCTGGTTAGTTTGACTAATTATTTTTAGTTAAATGATTTTATGAATTAAGAGTAAGTTTATTTTGGGTTATATATGGAAATTATTAACCTCTCATGGAGGATATGTGATTAGTTTCATTACTTTTCAATATGAGACTTTAATAGCAACTGATGTTATTGGGAGATAAGTGTTATTTTGTACGTTGGAGGACTATGTGATTGAATCCTTCAAATATTCGGGTTTCAATCTTAGTTTGGTTTAATTTGACGAATTTTATTGAAATTTTTTTTATCGAATGGTCTTCGTTGAACTTTGGGTTTTGTTGGACAAATTTTGGAGATTAACAATAGATTTTCTTTTTATAAAGGGTTATCCTTTTATGGATTATCTGATCTTGTACTAACCTTTTTTTGTGGTTTTGGTTAAAGTCTAAAGACATGGGAAGTATATAGTTATCTTTTTTGGATTGGGTGATTCTCTAGAAGTTGATTATAGCTCTCTTAATTTAAACAAGTCATCCTAAATACTCATCTTTTGGAGAAAATATGAGTTCATGTAAGAAATATAGTAAAAGTTGAAAGTCAACATGACAAGTAAGTATGTTTCTTTATGTTTTAGTTAAGATCAAAAATAAAATCCTCAATGTAAAGTAACTAAAAAAATGTTGTCCATTAACTTTTCCTACTGGGGAATCCAATACCACTTAACCCATCACAAGTTTGTGATTTTCTTATGGTTAACTTTCTCCTAAACATGTTTACTATCACTCTCCATCAGAACATGACCCTTTGTGTTATCCTCCATATCCATATTTTCATACATGGAATCCTATTATGGGTTAACTCGGGTGACCTTTGTACTTCCCTTTCTTTCTTTTAACGTGATAGTTTAATTTACTCCTTTTCCGATGTGGGACTTTCAATGGAGTTTCCAAGCACAATTTTGAAATTGCGAGGACGCAATTCCCAAAAGGGGGGAAGGATGTAACACCCCAGGTAAATAAGGAATATGAAATTTTTATATTTATCCATATTTGTGAATAAAATATTAATATTACTTTAAAGGGAACACTATGCTCGATGGTGTACCCAATACGCGACTACGAGTTCCTTTGAAATCTTACGTTGCACTCTAATAATAAAATAATATTATTTTAAATGGTAGTTAACACCTAGACATTGTAATGGAGGGAAAGAACGGAACTAACTAAAAAATTATTATATGGGTTTGTCAAATATGTTTACTTTCATCCAATAAATGTTAGAGGCGTAAAATGCAAATGAATCCAATTTTAAGCGTAAACACTCTAATATTCTTTAAAAGGTCGATTAACCGGCTTTTGATGGCGAACGCTTTTTAAATACACTTTTTGAAATTTTCATATGTTATATTGGACCAAATAAAATTCTTCTTTAGAATCGGGACATCAAAATTTACATTGTGTAAATTTTTGGTATTTTTCCGATAAAGTTCATTTTTTTAATGAATAGTGAAAAATGTTGTATTTTAATTCAAAAACTCTTTTTAATATAATTTATTTATATGAATAGATTATATTTTTAATTGGTTTTAAAGTAAAATTATAATATATTTTTACCATTTAATCCAGTAGTGGTCATTGGAATTAATTTCACTTTGAAATTGGACTTAAACTAGTTTCAATCTTTTAATAGATATTGTTTCTTAAAAACACGATATTTGTTTTGACAGTTGGAATTAATTATTAAATTAATTAGTGAAACTTATTTGTTTTTAATTTTGTAAAATAGACATAATTTTTTAATTCAGAATATCAAATATATCTTAGTGTGAATTTTTGGTATTTTCTGAAAAACAACATTTTTTGATGAATAGTGAAACCACTAAGTGGTAGTTAAAGAAACTGATTTTTCATTTAAATGAAACTTTGCCAGTTCTGTGATTTGATTTTCACAAATCCGACATACATTGTTTTCATTAAGAAGTAAAATGTGGTTCAATGAGATTAAAATAATTTTTTGTGAATAGTAATTTTTATGTTTTTTTAATCGCGATTAAAGGTTATTAGTGTAATTTAAGGTAAAAATAATGTTTTAATAATATGAAATGACCTAGAAACATGTCCTACCCTCATTGGATGTGTCATGGATGACCAAGAAAATCCATAGGTCAACTTGAGGACCCCATGGAGCCACTTTGGTTGGAAAATGACATAAGTAACTTTTTATTTAAAGTTAAAGTAAAAAATGAAACAAACATGAGTTGTTTTACTAAAACAATTTTTAAATGGGGTTATACTAGTCGGATGTTTTACTATAAATATTCATTATAAATCTAAAACAATTTCATACATCATGATATTTGTTATTATAATTTTTAGACATTAAATAAATTAAATTATTTATGACACCATGATGATGCAGCGATTACCTCATTATTTAACGATTTAAATAAAATGAAAAGATAATGTAAAATATAAGACCTACACGTGTCAAAAACCTATTGGATGAGTATATTTCGAACCCCTATCGCCTTATCCTCGAAATATATAATTTTGGGTCCTTTTAAATCCAAAAATAAATTTATGATAAAGTAACCTTTTATAACTTTCCAAGAGTGCCCCTCCTCTCCTTTTATAAAAGGCCCCCACCTCAACCACCTTACCCACACTTCCAAAGCCTTTGCCTTGGGCAACCCCTACTCATTTTGTCTCTCCACATCCCTCTATTACTCATAGAAGCCTCACCTTGGGCATAAGTCTTCCCAAGGAATCCTTTGAGCTCAAATCTAAGAGAGTTACCCGATTTTAAGGAGATTAATGAACGATCGAGTCATGTCGGACACGAGGTAAGGGATCCTACCCCTGTCTTTCATTTTAAGTAAACTTTTTTATGTCATTACTTTTAATCTCATACTTCTTATGATTGGGATGTTATTTTATATTACTACTACTGTACTTTTTATGTTCATATGTTGAGATACCCTATTTTCTCTCATCAATCCATTTTGGAAGTTTTGAGTGGCGTCATTAGGCTGCCGAATTTTCGTAAGGGATCCAACCTCTCTCTTTCTTTTTAAGTACTCTCATTTATGTAATTTCTTTTAATATCATCTTTATTATTTTTGGGGATGTTCTTTTATATTCCTCATTATTTACTTTTTATGTTTATATTATGAGAGACCCTCTTTGATCTCATAAATCCATTTTTTGGATGTTTTAAGTGGCGCCGTTAGGCTGCCGAGTTTTCGTAAGGGATTTTTCATCTCACTTTTATTACCGTGAGATATATGGTACATTTTCCACAATTTACTTTGAGTGGTGTATGTACTTCCCATTATTATACACTTTTTTAGTATAATTTCTTTTATTGGTATTTAAATCTTTATTGTATGAACCTTCTTCCATGGGGTGTACGTTTCGAAAGTTACCCAACTCGGTAAGGGGACCATTCACCCTTCTCTTTTTAAAAGACTTCTTATGTTATGTATTTTAATTCACATACTATTATGTTGGGATATATTATTCTATATCCTTATTTATGTAAATTTTATGTCCAAGTGATGAGATACCATTTTCTCTCTCATCAACTCATTTTCTGAATTTTAATGTGACGTCGTTAGGCTGTCGGATTTCTGTATGGAAACTTCTTAACCCACTTTCAATTCTTTGGGTTAAACCTCTACTTCTTGATTTTATTATGCCAAGATTATGTGTGGAATATCTATATTGTAATTTCCACAAGCCTTTGTGTATATATACTATTTCTACACATAATCATCTCATTGATAAATTCTTACGAACTTGTATGGGAAATAATAACTCAATCTCATTTCTTTTAGTTAAATATCTATGTCAATGGTTATATTTTTCCAAGATTATTTTTGAATGATCTCTGATTGTTTCACACTTAATATCCACTTATATTTGGTGTATTTATATTTCTCACACATAATTATGTGATAGATTTATCCTTAATTTAAGGATTCCATCTTTATAATGGATTTCATCTCAATTTACATTTCCATTGAGACTTCATTGTTGTTATGCACCAATTCACTCTTATGTGGTGTGTATACTGTCCTTTGACATATTATATCATGAATCCCGTTATTCTAATGATATTATAAAGCTCGGATTAAATGTTATTCCACAATTATTTGTATTCAAGAGTCTCTCATTTTGTTAAAAACTCTTTAACAAAACTATTGTTTAAAATGTTTTAAAGATTCATTATTCTAAATCTTTATCTTTAATGTCCATGTTTTCAAAATGGTTTTCAGTATTTATTTATATGGACATTAATGTTTTAAAGTTATAATTCCATTAAAATATTCAAAGTAGTATGGGACACTTTGATTCAAAAATCTCTTTTAAATGGTTTTTGAAAATGGATTGATTAATTCAATTTCTTGGAATTACTTATTGTGACTGCAAATGAAATTTTGTTATTGAAATGTTTATGTTTTCAATGTTTTATGTGTCATGATGGAACATGGAAATTTTACGGGTGGTTACGTGATAAACCATATGACAGGTGGTGTCGTGAACACCAGGAAGGGTGGTTACGTTATAACCTCCAATGCAATGGGTATGGAAGTCGACCGTATGGGTATTCCGTTAAGTATGTGTGGAAGTAGAACATATGGTTATTCCATTAAAGTATGTTTATGTCCCAAGTTACCTTTATATGTTATGTGTTCTTTATATGGGTTTTATGGTAACATTTTGGTTACAAAAGGGTAAGTAATGGTCTTTTATTCAGTGAAGAGTTTTTACTGCTTCATAAAGGTGAAAAGTATTACTTTGGTAAAGTATTCATGGTTTACTTGTTGTTTTGAAAAACTAACAGTTCCCTTCTTTGTGTATCCTTTACTGGGCTTTTTATGCTCATCCCAAGTTTTTGAAATGTTTTTCACAGGACATAAAGTTGAATAGGGTCAAGGATGTGATCAAGGAAAGACATGCTATCTAAAACATGTAACTAGACATGTTTTTTTAAGAGTTTTTATTTTATGGGAACTTAGTAGAAGTGTCTACTATGTAATATTTTGAGATGTAATAGCTATGAACTAATTCTCTAAAACTCTAAACCTGAAAATATCCTCAATGTGAATTATTCATTTAATTCAATATTAAGTAAGGTTTAAGGTCGGTCCCTTATACATGTTGTGAAAAAATGATATATTTTCCAAAATAAGTTTAGAAAAATGTTTAAAATGAATTTTGGATATGGTTTCAGAAGTTTTTACATATGGTGTGATAGAATTTAAAAGTGTGACAACTCTATAAAACTATAGTTCAAGTGTGATATTATTAAATATATGCACAAAAAAACCATAACATGTTATAAACTACATAATGGTTTGTGATGGGACAAAACAAGAAGTGATTATTATAACCATTACAATGATTAATACATAGAAGTATATAATTTATATGATAATGTATTAATCAACCACCTTATCCTACTCTAAGATATCATAATCAGTTAGGAATATCATTAGATGATAATCAATGGAGTTTTTATGTTGATGTATGAAACATTTAGTATTTAAAATTTTCATTATAAATGACCATGGTGTCAAAAACTGTTTTTTATATATAGCTTTATTATAAAAAATCTAGAAAATTTTGAATCCTTGGTATGTTACCTTGGTTCCTGTAAAAGGATATTATGTTAATTATATGTGTACTAGTGCATCATTCCCTAAGGTAGAAACTCTTTAAACTGAGGAACAATAGAGATATCATTTTATTCAAGACCTTAAGTGTGGTTTTAGTATAGACTGTAGCTTAAAGGACATTCTTCCCAAGAAATGGAAGACTTTCAAAACTCATGTACACCCTAGGAGGAAGAATTATATTAGACACTTCCTGGTGATATTTTTCAAGATAATTTCAATGATCTTGTATATTTGAAATCAATAAAGAAAAGGTAAACTTTATTTATTTATTTTATTCAATCCAAATGAATGTATTACAAAAATGGCATAATAGTTTTTGGATGATCAATTTTCTAGTGTTCAGATAATTTTTATCTCACCCATAACCCAACACTAACTTTAATTTTATATAATATATTATCCCAAAATGAACTATACATTTGATGTACCTTAAATTCATCTTCACTATAATTAATTGTTAATACTTTAATTCAATTTGATAATGAAAACATAATGTGATAAAAAATGACATCTAATCATGAAGCAGTAGAGTGGGGTAAACCCCTAGTGAGTTTCATAAACTTTATTTTATTTACCTATTTACCATAATCATCCTTAGAAAATTTTATTACCACTATGATTAGAGTATAATATAACTTTTCTTTTTTCTATTCCAAACTTCTTCAAATGTTTTTAGGCTTACTTCTCTTGAGAATGAAAAATTTGATCCAACTGTTAATAAATTTAGAGAACCAAGAAATAATTTATACCCCTAAAAATTAAAACCTGAAAAAGATCCTTCTTTTTTATATAAAAAACCTAGTAAACACTTTATTTCTAGAAAAATTGATTCCATTGACATAAATGATAATAATAAGAGACACCAATTTATATTATTTTTGTAGATATTGTTTTATTACCTTTTTTCTATAATTTTATAAAACATTAGAAAGTTTACAAGATTATAATATAATAACCCCATGAATTTATTTAACCCATATAACTCCGTTAACATGAAAAAAATTTCTCACAATCTCTAACAAATTTTTTTAATGTTTCTCAAAGGAAACATCCACTTCAAGTTTACCATTAAAGAAGTATTTCTTGATATTCATTCGTAAAATTTATTATCTTATTTGAGAAGTGATATAAATAAATAAAATTATGATTTTAATCAACAAAACTAGTAAAAACATGACATTGATGTCAATTCCATCAATATAGGAATACCATTTTCAAACAATCCAATATTTATTCATTATCAGTCCCCTTTTCTCATTCAACTTGTTTTGAAACACTAGCATAATTCCAAGAAAATTATTGTTTTTTGTTTTAGGAATAAACAACTAAGTGTTTGTATTATCAATAAAATTTAATCTTTAATCCATATTATCTATCCACTACGGATTCAGTAATTATTCTTTAAAATTATTTAGTTCTTCCTATGAAAATAAAAAGGTATGAGATGATATTATCAAATACCTTATTATTTAGGCCAATTTTTCTTGATCACCAATGTTAATTTAGACATCTACCTACTTTATTAACCTTATATTAAATTGTTTTTCATAATATCTTGATATGGTTAATCCATCACCATATTCATTCCAATCACATGAATTATTTACATTTCCATACTTTCCATTGTGTTATCCAACCAATTGTACACATTCTTATTAATTTTCATTAGATATAAATTATTGTTTCCACTATTTATATGAGTGTTAAATAACCATTAAATTATATAAATTAAATGATTTACCCTATTAATTGTTAATAAAATAATATACTCTTCCATTAGGTTAACATCCAAGAAAAACTCCATATATTCCTCATTAATTAAACATTCTTATGTCAGCACATTTCACCTCGATAACACGTGAGCTACCAAACACTCACATGTAATTCAAACATGAATTTTTCTTATAATATATACCATATTGAGACATATCTAATTTTTTATGATATAAAAAAAATTGAAAATGAATCAGAGTCCCAATCACTTATTTATAAAAGAAACATAAAGTTTTATGATCTACAAATATTTTTTAATTCATATCCCACAAAATATTTTTTTTACACTTAAAAACACCATTTTTATCGATATATTGTAACTACCCTCATGTTAAATATAAATATTACCCAGATATACATAAATCTTTATACCGGAGTACATAAATCCATCATCTATTCTAATTCCCTTAAAAGAACATCCACATTTATTTTCTAAATGTCTTCTAAAACTCTTTACCGTCCATAAATCAATGTATTTATATTTCATAAAAATAATGAATTTAATACAAGTAAATTTATAAAGAAATGAAATGAAATAATTATCACCATTTTTTTACTTCTCTATTATAGGATCACAAATACTTGAAAGAATAATTTACAATATATGAGATGTCTTAATCTACACTTTTGTGTGTGAAGAATTGACAATATCAATATTTTGGTATATGGAATAAACCCAATTAATTTACCTCTATAATAAATGAAAATTATTAAAATTATCTCTTAAATCAACAAATTTAATTTTCTTATGGCTGATGTCTCTAAACTTGTGATTCCATAACTCTTTTTCATTTATAAAATTCATATAAAAAGATTTTTTAGCTACAATCACTTGAATCAAGTAACCCCTTGTTCATTTTACTCTAGTTATCAAATGTCTATCATTTATTATCTTCATAAATAATTAATATTTTAGAAAAATATATTTACTTCCTTCATCATACAGTTTAGAAGTGCTATGTAAATTTTGTTTCAACCCATCAAAAAATAATGTGTTGTTTGTTTTCAAATTATTATTTATAATATTTGATAAAATGAATCCTTTTTTTATATTTAATAAATAATTACTAAATACGAATAAACATTATTTTTAGTTTTTAAATGTTTTTTAGAAGCTTTATATCACATGTTGTATTATATAAACATCATATTTCTAAAATCCACAAATTGTGGTTTTGATAATATTTCAATATAATTTCGTCTAAAAGATAATTATCCTTTATTTGTTTATTATTTTTATAATTTTAAGTATTATGATAAATACTAATCTGATATTTAAATACTATAATAAAATTATTAGTATTATATCAAAAAAATTCACATTTTTCAAAAAAAAAATTAAACACTTGATATATATTCTTCATTTTAACTTTTTAAGTTTTATACTTATTATGAATTTATATTAATTGAGAGAGTTGTATCCCCATAAATTCCTAACAAAAATATATTTTAGGATGAAATGAATAACTTTTATTTAAAAAATAATCTTACCACATATCTGAAACCATCACAACACTAGTTGTATCCTTGATAAGAAAAGTTCCTCACATTAACAGCTTTCTCTCTAGATTATGGAATCCATTACCTGCCACCTTTTTTACTACTATTTTTGGATCTATTTTTTAAACATATTTATGAGGTGATATAAACTTTTTTATCTAGATACCTAATTTTCTCGTAATTTTTCTCCATGAAATTTTCATCGTACTTTACTTAGATCTTGAAATTCTTAGAATTTCTCGATTTTTGTAAATTTTCTCTTGATGCCACAAATTCAATTCCTTTATCTTAAAATTATTTTTAGCCTTTAAATAAAAAAAATACAAGACATTTTCTAACTATTGAGTGATGTATTCATTGATTTAAAAAATCATCTAGATTTTTTGAACCTTAAAAAACTTTAACACTTCCCTACAACATTTATCCAATTACCTACATAGATATCTTGAAGTTAAACATGAATTTATTCATATGATTTCTTTATTATTACAACCTATGTTTAAAATTTTCATGTTACTTTTTTATTATCATTAATATTATATCCTATATCATCATTCAATTTTTTTCGTCAATATGTAACACCTTCAAATCATCAATTTTTTATGATTACTTTAATTCTTTTTCATTATGGGGAAAATCTATGTTATTTAATTTTTAAGATTATTTATTTAAATTATTGATATATTTCTCTAGCTTTGAGTTAATTTAAAGAAATCCATTTATATATTAATTCATTATAAAATATATTTCACTTTAGCCATTCTTTCACTTTATCAATTGACAAATTTTCCTTATTTTACTTGAAGTTTCAACTTTAGCCTCATCATTACCACTTTCTTCATCATCCAGTTTAGAGAAAAAAAATTAATTTTTTATTTTTGTTAAATTATTACGTTTTTATTTTGAGGGAATTTGTTTTCCAGAACTTCAATTATTTATTCATTGAAAAAAATCTTTTTTCCTCATCCTCATATTTACATTATTATTCTTTCAATTTTGAAAAATTAGCAGTGATATTTCCAATAGATCTAAGTTTAAAAAATTGAAATAAAAACTAATAATTGTACTTTACTTTGATCATGGAAATATTACTATAGATAAATTACATAATCTTTTCAAATTTTATATCATCATCTTCATTATAATTAAAATTATCATCTTATTCGTAAACTTATCTTTGAACATTCCCCCTTTTGAGTCTTTAAAATAAATTTTCATTTCTTCTTTACTATTCTTCTTTATAGTGCCTCTATTTCCCATTTTGTAAGAAATTAAAATGTTATATACACCATAAAAATGGATTTTTTAAATAACAGTCTTCAAGTGTTGAGTCCTATATAATTAATTTTGAAAGATGTGAAGTAACTTATTGGACATCATAGAATTTTCAAGAGTCCCTAAAAATCCTCCAATAGAGCTGAAAACCTCATTTATTAATGTAAATAATTCATCAATTTAGTCATATTCACAAGTGAATATATCCTCAAAATTTTCATGTAAAATTAATAATTTAACTTATTTAAATTTGACATTTCCATCAGAGTTATTTTCATGGTTATCTTACATTTCTTTTTTACATTATTAATCACCATAACTTTGATAAATCCATCTATAAATGAGATGAATTTATTATATTTCACAAATAATACTAATTTTCAAGATACTTCCTATCATCAATAATCATCATTGAATATTTTCTAGATGGAAAATACCCATTAATAGTAAGTTTATGCATATCCAATGTAATGACATGTGGATTTCAACATCAGTGAATTGGGTGGAATGTTGGATATTCACCATCTAGAGTAATGGGTGGATATGAATATTTGGATTTGGATTGAATGAATAAATTTTTTTATCATTTTTATATTGATTTATGTGATGTTTTGGTGGTGTAAGTATAATAAATATCCCACACACAGTGAGTTCTCATTAATTAGTGAATGAAATTTTTTTGTAGGTAGAAGATCATGCCACAATATGAGTTTTTAAAACATAGTGGGTTTATAAAAAAAGTTTTTATATTTATGAGAAATTAAAATCAATAGAATGAGGTGTAACACCATGATACCCCTATATAAGAATAATAATTTGAGTTGGGAAAGGTTCATGAAATAATGGAGGTGTTATGTTGTGAACCTTTGATTTCATAGGGAAACATAGTCAAGGAGTTTTTGGGGAGGTCACAAAACATCGATGAGAGTTGTATCATGATGACTTATTTTACAGTATAATAGTTTATCATATAATATTTGGTGCTACTATTTAAAGGTTTGTTGCACCATGATATCAATGGTCACTCTGTGACATGATTCGTTGCAGTTGTTGGGATACCCCAGGATAGTTTGTTACACTGTGACATAACTAGTCATGTCATAGTGATCCCCAATTATTTTTTTAAATGGGGTTATTTAATGGAGAGACACATAGGTTCTTTTATTTCAATCAGTCATAAAGAAGAAGGATCCATCCATTACTCACTATTTTATACCCTTGATCCAGGTGTTCTGGGATCATTTTATCACGCTACTTTAATGTAAGATCCTCCTCCTCCTCCTCCTCCTACTTATCCTTTCCCTACCCTCTCCTATAATATAGATGGTATTAGATAGGGCTTGATAAGTGATCTACCCATAATATAATTGAACCAATTTAGTACAATGAAGATGTGAGATGTGATGTGTATATGAGGTTTAACAAAGATATTTTCATATCATCGTATGTCATTCATCATGAGGTAAGCTACCAGTAAATTTAAAAAGATTTTTTATAATATAATGAGACTATTTTTATATTCAATGTTGTTAATTTGGACTGTTTCATGTCACAAGATTGGGTATGTGTCAGGAGTAGACCAAACATTGTTTCCTGGAGGTTCGGGATCATAGGTTTACCCATTATGTTTGGATTTAATTATGAATATTGTGAAAATTTATTTTCAATTATTAAATATTTTATTTTTGGGTGTTTATTGATACGTAATGTTCTCATTGTATTTATGGTTCCTAGAATGGGATGGTATTATGTTTCAGATCATCGATTAAGGGATGTGAAATTTTAATTATCGAGTATGTTTACCTTTTAGAGATTTTAAGTTTTTGTGGAAACACTTATACCATTGTTGTCATGTTTGTGAATATCTTCTGATCTCAACCCATAGATTGGGAAGGGATCTCATTGTCTTAGTTGTCAAAATAGGTCATATAGATTGTTAAACGATTTATTGTTAAATACTTCACTAAATTATTTCTAGTAGACCATTTTAAGATTTTTTGGGGGAATGATATGGGTTTGGAAAAGTAAATGGGTTTAAATTTTTATGTTTTATTTGAAAAGGGGATTATTTTTAAGGTATATTACAAAAGAAAAGTAACGATTTAAAGTAATGGTCATGAATAAAATTTTTAAAACAAATTAGGGGTTTTCAAATAGTATTTATATTTAAATGTTGTATAAGGGCCTTGAAGATCCCTTTTATCAATATAGGATCACTGAGAGGTGGAGGGGTGAATCAGTTAACACATTTATTTTTATAGGAATTGTTTATAAATTTATACAAAAACTTATTATATACTCTAAGAAATTTGTGTAGTTATAATCCACTCAAATATTAATATAAATTTAACTTTTATATACAAAAAATATAAAAAGAGACAAGAACATGATATTTAAAAGGATCGATACAAATTAATACTCCATGAAATGTTGGTTATTCCCCCTAACATACATTCTTTTACTATACCCTTTCATGATTTTATTATAATGGAAAGTCACTGGTTTTACACCCTTGAAATCATTCCTCTGAATAACACTACTAGTAAACCCAAGTAATAACCACTTCTCCCATCGTTGTTTATACCCACAACTCCCCTAACTATATAGTCTTTATTCATAGTTGGTTATACCACTCAGTAAAAAATCTATTTCAGCAACTAGTTATACTCCCAACTACATGCTCTTTTCTTTTTCTTTTTTTTGATCTGATGTAGAAATATAATCTCTTCCTATAAAAGAGATTTGGATCACCTTCACATATGTATAAAATTCAATATCATAAACATATCTCTTAAGAGTTTGTTTCACCTAATACTTTATCTTGATCTTGAGAAGACATAGATATGCTCAAGCAGATCTTTCCAAAATAATCTAAAAAATTCCTTGGAAAATATTTGTTTAATGACTCCATCTGATTTTCCCTATATCTCTGGGTCACTATTCAGTTAGCCTCTATCCAATTCTTAGCACTACACAATGATTTACTATATAGAACTCTATTCAATAGATCCATATGAAGACTCCATCTAATGCTCCTTTGTCTGATGAAGCATGTCTAGTCCAATGTGACTTCTATTTCATCAACTGAGTAGAAACTCAATCAAATACTCTCACTGTTCTTTCTCTTCATCTAATGGAACTTGTCCCAATAATTCTTTATTCATTCAAGTAGATACTTGATCTGAGTTTTCAAAACAAAAAACCTCCAACAATTTTTCTTCTTCACATGTGAACAATAATAGAATGTACTATACATATTCCCTTTTATATAGGCATGTCTCCAAAAGTTGGGGTGGGAATTAAAATTCATTTTATATCTCAATAAAACATTTTATATTGAATATTCCACTCAATTTATCTTTCCTGGTTAGCTTCTCAACTCTTTAGTAATCTTCTTAAAGCTTATTGATATTTCTTAAGAACTCTCCTTTTCTTATAATTTACTTAAACATTATGTTAAGGAACTTCTGTAAATAAACTAATCCTCTAAAATATAGTAAATTTTGAATGATTAGTTTCAACATCATAATGTTAAGGATATTACATAGTTTATGTAAAGATCCTTAGAACTTTTTTTAGTTCATTTCTGTGTGTTTATTTTATTATGACTTCCATTTAAAATGGTACACATTCAACATTCTCTATCTAATGGACCTCGCAGTATTCCACCATACAATTTAACATCATTAACCCCATTTTTTAGGAATCCTCTTTCCATTCAACTCAATATAAGTGAGTCTGATCACATCTCATATCTCTATTTGTTTGATCTTTCATGTGTATCTCTGATGGAACTCTGACAATTACTAATTCAAAGATATCTCCATATGGTTCTCTACTATAGATTTACTCCACCTAAAATTTTTTACAATCCATCCTTTTTACAAAACAACTTTACACTAATAACCTTTATATATCTTGTATAATCATTCTACTACCTTTATGAAGAACCTTTGATACCATTATGTTGGTAGTTTAAGGGCTGAGTTGCCTTTATAAAACTCTATTCATAGTACCAATACTTATGTTTTGGTGACTTGTACCTATTTTTAATAATATACTCTCCCCCTTTGTATTAATTTTTAAAAAAAATTGTAGTCTAGTGTGTTAGTACCCAATTAGTCTTTATTCGGTAACATTATCCATGTTATATCTGATATCATTGTGAAAATACGACCTCAAAATCTATTTTATCTATGTCTGATCACATCTGTTGGATAAGATCAATATCTATAATATTGAAACTTTGTAGATCATTCTATACAACCATGACTTAATCATTCTTACTTGGATATCCATCTAATAACATGATTCTGGTCTCTTTGATCACGTTATACAACTTTATAAACATATTCAATCCAATAACTCCAGGTTGAACTTTTTACTTTTTCTTGATCTTGTAACCCTCTAACTTTAAATAAATGTGTACTAACTTTATATTGGATCAAAAATTTATTCTTGATGTTATGAAATTTGTGAACAACACATCATCATCTTACATTATACGGATAGATTCTTAATATAGTAAAATAATATTTCTTACAATCCATAAAGAAAAACATGAGGAAAATTTCTTAACTTTCATAAGGAATTATTCCTTTATCATCAATATCTTCTCTCAACTTTCTCTTCAAACACATATTTACATATTGAAAACAAATGCAACCAACACACTTTAAAACAACAATATCCCCTTTTGTGTTTTTTCCAATACCCACATAAAACCTCAAACTTATTCATAGTCAGTATGTGTGACCAATAATTTATTGTTGACGTTTTATTCTACCCCTATGTTATTTATCTCCCATTATTGAAAATAAAATTCAATTTTTAACATTAGGATCATCACAAATCATATCTCTTTGTTTTGGAAACATGAAAACTATTTTTTAGGGAAAAGTTGAATCACATGATTTTCTACCAAAAGGCCTTTAATTAAACATCCAAGGTAAAAACTGGTGTAAAAAACAAGAGTGTATAATCAATTTGATAAATTTTATTCATAAAAAAAATTAAATGTATTACTTTTATCATGATTCTTCCAACATCAACATGTTATGGAAAATTAAAATAGTTTATTAAGGAAAAAAATAATATCCTTCTTAACAAACATATCAAAATAGTTCTCTTATATAAATAGAATTCCTCCAATATCTCACATTTATTAGAATAATCCCATTTTTATATAAATATTGATACTCATATGTCATGCCCCGACCTAATGGGGCTTGAGACATGACTCCCCAAGCCCACCTTTAATAGGCCAGGGGCTGGTGACTAGTGTCGAGTAGGCTATCACACACATGGGAGGCCTTATCCAAAAGTACATATATGCACAAACCCATATACACCTCTAAGAAATAGTGCCAATGTATATAAAAATTGAAAATAAATGCATATATACATCCATCCTAGCCATAGTATAGAAAAAGTAAAAAAAAGAAAAATATAGGGCCCACCAAAATAAAACTGAAAAATTGTCCAACCAACTTAGAAGGAGGGGATCGATGTCAAATGAACCTGCTGGAAAGCTCCTCGGCCCAGATCTTATAAACACCATCGTCAGTCTAGCTCACTGAGATCCTCCTACTGTAGGTCTTCCTGGGACTCCATCGAAAGGCATGTGGTCTGTAGACGACATAAGACTTGTGCGGGCAAAGCCCGTGTACAGGTGAGTATAAGAATACTCAGTAGGAACCCCAAAACACCAAAAGAAAAGGTGCAATTGAAATGAATCAGTATACTCATCCTAGCTAGAGGGAACCCAATCGAGAGAGAAACTCCATCTCAGGACCATCCTTGGATGCACCAGACTAGTCATCTTGGCATCCCTAACATGTCAACGAAACGACACGTGCCACAGGTATTTGTAGAACATACCCAGATATACTCATCTTAGGCACCAAGCCTCATGATGTTCTGACCTCATCAGCAATAACAATTTTCTTCTTGAGGCTCTATCGGTAACAAAACACTAAGCCCGACTCTAGAACCTAGCACAAGAGATCACACCAATGCTGACTAGAACCCCATGTTAGGTTAAAATAAATACATAGATTCTCTCTCCTCGTCACTTCCCCATAGTCGAGGGAGTACAAGATTTTAAACCTACCTACAAAACCCATATTGCTCTTGTCTGGAATGAATTTCACCTTATTACGTCGAGGGAGCACTATGTCGTAAAAGGAAACACTCACAACAAGTGGAGGAGCCCAATACTTGATGAAAATTAGGAATTAGGGAACACTTATCCATAGGCGTGAACCAATGCCCTGGTACCTCCGGGTATTACCCCTCTTTGAAACATGATCTTGCACCCTAAGACGATAGGGGAGAACCACTATGAGAAACATGGGAACACAACCACGGTAGGGAAGCACCACTCTATGAAACGCAAGCCCACACCCTAACACGATATGGGATCACCACTACAAGGATAGAGGACATGTTCCCTGGCATGGTAGGGGAGTACCGACCCTACCATCTAATGAGATTGGAGATCTCACACTCTGTCATGATAGGGGAGCAGTCCAACATCCCGAACATCATGGGGAACCCGCACTGTAGTCCATCTAGTGAGTAACAAGGAAGAGGATACTAACCAAAGGTAATGGTCCCACTACCCTAATTTTTGGAGTCCCTTAAGCTGTATCAAAGGCCACCATCATGTTTTACATTAAAAAACACTCAAGATAGGCTATTTACTTTCCCAAATTGGATATCCAGTGAAAAAGTCACTATTCATCACAACAAGACCGAACAGATCATGTGGGGCCCACACGTCAATCCGAAAACGCATCAAATGGGTTGTACCATTTTGATCCCCTTATATAAAACAAGGAATACACTATTCATTCCTCCAAAACAGAAACTCGGTGAAAAAGTCACATTTCACTGTAAGCGCCCCAAAATGGCCCTCATGGGACCCACAACCGGATTTCAGCTTAAGAACCAAAAATTTATCATAAAATGTATGTATTACCATAAGGGTCACAACACCACTGATGGTGTGTCAATCTAATGAACTATGCAGATGTTATGGAATGTTAAATTTGTATAATAAGAAAATATTATTATTATTTTAATGTTTCATGGACCTGGGCCACGAAACCAACTAATAAAATTTCTAAAACATGCTAAATGGATTTGTGTTGATTCATGTGTTTCATCACTATATATGACATGAAAATCATACACCTGGTTTGAAAGTTACTATGGTTTAAATAACTCGTGGACAAAACTGGCTAGACTGGCCAGCGTCGCCGAACTGTTGGTCCAGCTAGGCTGATAGGCCCTCTACAACGCCACTTTGAAGGATCGACCATTCCACCCTATCAGATCAACTTCATTACCAGAAACTTCCTCTCCACCTCTTCCTAGGCCACGCCTCGCCAAAAACCACTACAGCGCACCAGAAATCGCGGTCAGAGCTTCCACGGACCACTAGACCCCTCTGCTCGTTGGAAAAATGATCTAAAATCTATTTCAAAAACCCAAGGACTCGATCTACACATACATTACCTCGATTATAATATAAAAAATAATAAATTAGGGTATCATTCTTACAAATCAAAATTGACAACCTCGTGGTGGATCGCCAAAGCATCGGGTGTAGAACAACGCCTGAGATGCACTGATGCTCTATCTGCCGATGATCAACATAAAAAATGGTCGTCTACAGCACCATGGTTCATCAAAGTAAGTGGAATATGAGAGAGATCTATCCTCTTGTGTGCATCATTGGGGAATAAGGGGTGATGAGGATTTGATTTTTAATTAATTCCCTTATGCTTAAAAAGCCAACCCCGACTCGCCTCTGACCCTGAAACCCAGCAAGGCAAAGTTTATGTTGCACCTAAGGTAACCACAGAATTATGGACTCAACTGAGGTATCATAAATTCAATCCAAGACTTCATTTAGATTTTATTCAACCAGAAATCCAAATATATCTAATATAGTTTATTTACAAAAATTCCCTCGATAAATTTTTCTACAGTAGGCTCGTGCCGACAAAACATATACACCGCCTAGTGTAAAAGTAATGCTCCGAACACAATTGTGGCCTCAACTTTTTTATCAGAGATACTGTTTAAGAGATAATCTATTTTCCACCATGTGTATAGTATAAAAATATATAATATTTTTATAAAATTTATTCAGGGCACAATAGGACCTGGAATCTCACTCCATCTCTGCATCTAGCCCTGTAATTATTCATAGGAATATTCCAATGAATTTTTGGGGAAAACATGAGTTGTTACATCCTCCCCACCTTAAGACTTTTTATCCCTGAAAAGGCAAAGGCTAGGAATGACGGAATGAAACTGAACTCCCACCTAGGTCTCCTATGCCAGTGAGTTCACCAAAACCACCAAAAATCAACCAAGGTTTCTTGTGTTCCCAATGAGCACACACTAAGGGGCACCACAAGGGATACCTCACCCAAGTCCAGACCAACTTAGTTAACATCATGGGACAAGGAAGGCACACTCATCCTCAGCTAATATGGGTGGAGAACACCAAAAACCAGGTCCATATATAGTCATCGGGTCTAGAGAGACTTTCCCCTCGTTAACCTGATGTAGAGAAAAAACAAATCCCACTCCAAAAACAGAAGGAAAAAAAATGACTCATCCACCAAACCTCGATACTATCCACTTTGGGCAGCAATGACTCACCTTCATGGTTTTTTATCATCTATCAAGAATTCATCTTAGTGGGGAAAGCATCCATCATTACTGTGAGTCTGAAGCAATGTTGAACTGAACCACACCTTCACGTCTTTACAAGTGGTGTAAAAATAGAAAAATGGCTACCCAAGCATACACTGGCTCTTATGAGGACCTTCATGAAATCTCTAAACACACAAACTCACACCAAACACCCAAATAATAGGTACTCATATACCACACCATGACACTATCCACTTTAGGAGGCATTGACTCACCCACACAATTTTCATTTCCTCAAAAAAATGATTCTCGGTGGTGCAAGTATCCCTCTTCCTCATGCAATCGAAGTGACAAAGAAAAACACCAAAAAAAACATAGAGTGAAAATTGAAAGAAAAGAGTACCTCCTTAACATTCCTATCAAAACTACTATATAAATTATAATGTATAAAAAGTGTACCTCTTTCCATTCTAGAGCCTCTTGGTTAATGGACCCTAAGTCCCGTAGTTTCCCTCTACCCTCGTCCTCTAGCTCCCTGAGCCTAGTGTTGACCACTTGAGAGTGGTGGTGGTAACTTGTTCCATCTTCCACCTCCCACTGCAACACAAGATCTTTTTCCACATCTACATATCTACAGATCCCCATGCTCAGGATGATTCTTCTACCAAGGAGGCCTATCAACCAGCTACCTCTCAGAAGCATGGAGGGTCATAAAATCTCAAGCAAAATAACCCTGATCGTCACAGGCGTAGAAGTGCCTCTCCAACTGTTGACTAGAAACTTGTACTGGCTCCTTCCCCTCATAAACGCATGCCTGAGTCTGGGAATGGTTATTCTACCTATGATTCGATCCGAACACCTACTGTCTCCCAGCTATGGTTGACGTCTCAGACTCAAAAAACCCCATTGTAGGACATGCCTTCCTATCCCTCTTCTAAGAAGCTCACGACCACTAGAGCCCACTCTAATACCCATGAATAGGGGGGAAGGAACAAGGAGACCATACGTGCTTGGAAATCTTTGATAAGGCCCTACTCAAAAGTATGGGGCTAGAAGAACAGGTCTCGAACCTTGTCTAGGGAGTTGTGTGACAAGCCAGTAAAATTTTTCGAGTACTCCGCCACAGTCATGATACCTTGTCGAAGCTGCAGAAGATACTGGATCTATAATAACCTCAGAATTTATAGATAAAACTCATCCCTGAAGAGCCTCTAAAACTCTTACGAAGAGAGAATATCCTCATTGTGGTTATGTGTCACTAGAATCCACCAGCTCTTAACTGAACCATGGAAAAGGCTGTCTACAAGGACCAGTATCTGATCAGGAGGTGTAATCACAAGGTGGAAAACTCAAGTGACAGTTTCCAGCCATTCATCAGCTACCTGGGGGTCTGGGTCACTCTAGATCTTCATAGGTCACTTCCTTTGGAACTCATGAAGTGCACTCATCGTACGCGCATCATCTCCGTGCACTTTCGGAACAACCAGTTGCTCGATAGGTGGTGGCTCAACTGGAGGACCACATGGGGGTCCAGCCTCAAAACCCAAGCCCTACTCTAAAGCCTCTACTCAGGGCGAATCACCACCACAATCCTTCTATGAAACCATTGATGGTTGTCACCATGGAAGAATCTTGAAATACAATCAACATGTATCATGTTAAAAGAGTTTATCTAGGGATCTGACTTAAGAAGGATAAGGAAATTCAAAAACCCAGTCCTAAATGATGAATGTACCATGATTTCCTGACTACCAGTGTCTTAATATGTAGAGAAAAAAGTAAGGCCATCAGAGTTCTGGTGAATGGATATGTCAGCCATCACACCAACATTGGAGTCCCTGGACTAAAAGTTGAACTTGAAGTACTCTAACACAATCTCTGTGCAATCCAAACCAAGCTCACAACTAGACTAACTATGATTTGATGTCCCAAAGGTGGAACCTTATCTGATACCACTCTATCATGACCCGACCCAATGGGGATAAAGACACGACTCCCCATGTCCAACTACAATAGGCCTGCGACTGTCGACCAGTGTGGAGTAGGATATTACACACATGGGAGACCTTAGTCTAAGGTATCTGTATGTAGGTACCCACATACACCTCCAAAAAATAGTGCAAAGATATATAAAAACTGAAAATAAACACATGCATACATCTATCCCAACCAGAGTATAGAAAATGTAGAAAAATAATAAAAATATATGGTCCACCAAAATAAAGCTGTAAAAGCATAAAACCTACATAGAAGGTGGGGATCAATGTAAAATTCACATGCTGGAAAGCTCCTTGGCTCTACTATGATAAAAACCCCAGTCAGTCTATCTCACTAAGCTCCACCTACCCTAGGTCCTCCTGATACTTCATCGAAAGGCCTCTGGTCTATACATGACCCATGAGATTTGCAGGAAAAGCCCGTGCGGGGGTGATTATAAGAATACTCATTAGGAAAATCAAAACACAAAAATAAAAGGATCAACTGAAAGGAATCAGTCTCCACATCCCATCCAGACAGAACCCAAACGAGAGAGAAACTCCATCTCGAGACCATCCTCAGCTACACCCAACTAGTCAGCTCGATGTCCCTAGCATTTCAATGAAATGAAACATGGAATGAGGATTCCAAGAACATTCCCATATATAATCATCTTAGGCACAAAGCCTCATGAGGTTCCAACCTTATCACCAACAATAGGTTCCTACTCGAGACTCTACTAGTAACAACACACCAAGACCAACTACAGTTCCCAACACAAGAGAACACACTAACACTGAACTGTTCCTAGTACAAGGTCAAAAGAACTATGGAGAGTCTTTCACCTCATCACTTTCATATATTTTTGGGAGTAATAGATCCTAAAACAACCTGTGAACCCTTTATCTCTCTTGTCTGGAGGGGTCCACACATCAGTACGTCGAGGGAGAACTAACTCCTAACCATAAAACACTTGTAATAGGTGGAGGGGATCGCTCCCTGATGCAACTCGTGAATGAGGGATCACTACTTCGTAAGAATGAACCCGAACCCTGATATGTTAGGGGAGTACCATCCTGTGAAACATGAGCCTGCACCTTAATAGGGTAGGGGAGCACCACCACAAGAGATGTGGTCCTGCACCCATGGTAGGGGGGGAACCACTTTATGAAACATGATAATTCACCCTAACATAGAAGGGATGAATAATCACAAGGATATAGGACCCACTCCCTACCATGGAAGGGAATTAACGACCCTACCATCCAATGAGATTGGAGAGCCCATGCCCTATCACGGTAGGGGAGCATGCCAACTGCATGAACGTCACAAGGAACCCACATCCTAGTCCATCAGGGGGACTAAAATCCCTAAAGGTTACTACCCAAAGGTAAGGGTATTTATTCCATGATTTTGGTAGGCCCTCAATCCATATCAAATTACACCATCATGTTCTATGAAGAAAAATACTCATGATAGGCTATTTACATTCCCAAAATGGATAATTAGTGAAAAGGACACTATTTACCATAACAAGTCTGATAAGATCACATGGGTAACATGCCTAGATCTCAAAACACATCTAATATATTCCAACACTGGGATACTCTCGAAAAAACACCCATAATCCACTATTAATTTGTCTAAAAAAGACACCTCGTGAAAAAGTCATGTTTCAATGTAAATGACCCAAAACATCCCGTGTGGACCCCACACCCCGATTTTGGATTAATCACTAGAAATTTATCTTTAAATGTCTTCCTTACCACCGGGGTCCCAAATCCACTGATGATGCATCAATCAAACTCCCCGTGCAGATGTTATAGTGAGTCAATGTTGAACAATAATAAAATATTATTATTATTTTAACGTTTCGTTCCCCCATACCTAGAATCCAACTCATGAAATTCCCATAACATTATAAAAGGGTCATTATTGATTCAAGGGTTGTGTCTCCATATATTATATGCAAATCATATGCCTGTTTTGAAAGTTATAGAGGTTTGATGAACCTGTGGACTAAAATGGCTAGACCGGCCACCGCTGCCAGACCGCCGGTCCACCCAGGCCGGTCGGTCCTTCACTGCACTACCTTTACAGAGCCACCACCTCTCCTAAAACTACCTATCCTCCTCTTCCTGATCCATGCATTGCTGAAAACCTCTGAACCATGCCGGAAACCACCGCATCACACCTAAAATCATTGTAGGTGGTTCTGCGGACCACGCAGTCCCCTCCGGTGGTCAGAAAAATGATCTGAAACCAATTTTGGAGTCCTTGGGATCATATATACACCAAAATAGCCTCTATTAGAATAGAAAAGAATAAAAAATGAGGTCATAGTACTTAAAAATCAAAATCAACTACATTGTCGCCGTTTTCCAAAGCTTTAGGTGCAGAACGACACATGGGATACAATGATACTCGATCTAACAACAATCAGCATAAAAAATGGCCTCCTGCAACACCTTAGTTCGTCGAAGGAATATAAATAGGTGGGGGAGATGGCCTAATTCAGGAAGAAATAGGAAATAAGGGATGATGTGGATTTAATTTTTAATTAAACCCCATATGCTTAAAAACATGACCCCGATTGTCCTCCGACCTCAACACCCGACGCGACAAAGTTTATGTTGCACCTAGGGTTAACATGACATTACGAAATCAACCCAAATCTCAGAAATTATATCCAAGATTCTATTTAGATGTTACTTGAGTTGAGATCCAAAATAAAATAAATTTTTTTTTTACAAAAACACCCTCGATAAAATTTTCTACAGTAGGCCCGCACCGACAAAACTTATACCCCGCCTAGGGTGACCGGCACACTCATGACACAACTGCGGCCTTATATTTCTGATCTAAGAAACCATTTAAGAGATAACAAATTTTCTACCATTTGAATAGTATGAAAATACTTAATATTTTTTTAAAATTTATTTTGGGCACACCGGGCCACATAATCGCATGTCGTGTCTATGGCTAGCTCTCGATTTATTTGTAGAAATATTTCAACTACTTTTTTGGGAAAAACACGATTTGCTAAATCGTACATCATCTTCATATTTTATCCCCATAAAGGGAAGAAAATATTTATTCATCATCGGTATAACAATGTTTCATGGAGGATATATCTTCTTGTTATAAAACTTCTATAACCCTCAACGACTTTCTTACTTCTTCTTCTTTAATTAATTTAAAGTTAGTAAAAATATATGAGTATTTTGGAAATAAGTGGAAACTTAACTATTCCTTAGAAGTAATGTTCTTATTGAGAATATTCTCTCAGTCTTGGATTATTCTTATTATTATTGTATTATGCATGGGATGTACTATCATTCTTATCATCTATGCAATATTATTATGAAGACATTATCTTTAATTATGTTTCATAATAATTTTTTTCCTTGAGTTTATAAAATCACTTTCATGCTTTCCTCTTAAGCTGATAAGATAGTCATATAATTTTTGGTAACATTCCCATATTGATCAAACCTATTTCATTTGTTTTGAATCTTTAAATTTTTATCAGTCTATAATTTGTTATCAAATTTTTTCTCATTTCTTAAAACATGTTTCTTCCCATTTTTTTAGTAGATTTTTTTATTTCCTTTATATTTCTATCCATGGATATTTGATCTGTCCAAATAATTAATCACTATTTATTATATTGATTAACTATTTAACACTAATTAACTTTCATAAATTTTTATCTTTTCTCAACACTCTTAAGCATCACATTTTATTCTCTGTAATCTTTAACATTTTCACCTTCTAAAAATTATTTTATTCCTCATTATACTTTCTATAAAATTTTATTATTCTCTAATAATTATAAACCCCCATGATCTATACCAGTTTTCTAGTATGTATATGTTATACCAACATGAGTATAATAAGTTCCAAAAAACTCCACAAAACTAGAAATGATCTTTGAATCTTGATCTTTCAGACTGATAGTAGTAATAATATGAAGTTTGTTATTGTTTTATATTTACAAACTATTTGAGACTATGTTCAAAGAGATATTTTCTTGATGAATTCCACTCTTTCTTACTGGATGATGATTTCTTAAAAATCTCAACCTTTGAACATACATTAATCTTAAAAGAAGTTAAATATTGGGACTATTTTAGAATAGAAGCATCTTTATTCTACAAACCTTTATTTTCACTTTCTTGAGAATATTCACGTTTAACCTCAACTTATTTGTTGAAGTCTTCTCCTATATTTCTTAACCAAATTTGTGTCGTAAGAGAAATTGACTGTATTTCTAATAAATATTCTTATTTCACAAAAAAAAATCTTTCAAAATATTTGTGTTCTTATAAATTTGGCTATCTTTATCAAATTATGATTACTTTCCTCAACATGTTTATTTTATACCATACTGAGATTCTTTTTACCAGTTGATGTTTCATCATAAATTTTTAGTTTTCTCTTAGGCTTACTAATTTTATTTTTTTTATCTCTAATAAAATTATGTTTTATCTCCTCCTTTTTTATTCACTCGCCATTCTCAAAATTTATATCCATAACAAATTTTTTAAACTTCTTCCTTTTCTTCTCGTGTTGTGTATTTCTCTCAAATTATACATCGAATTTTTCTTTTAAAATCCACTCAAGTTATATTATCTCTCCACCATCATTTTCACTATATGATAAAGTAGTTTATTTTATTGCATGAGATAAGAATATGATGTGATAATTAGACTTTTCACTTGATGAGAAATTATACTACTATCTTCTTCTCAACAAACATTTCTTATTGTGGTAAGGAAACTTTTTCTTACTTTTTTCCACTTTTGTTTTTGATATTTTTTATCTTCTTCTTATAACTAAGAATATTCATAATTATTCATAGGAAATTATTTTGAAAAATATAATTTGTCATTATAATTCTTCAATTTATGTAAAATTTTACCTTTCAACTTGAATTTATTGTCTCTCTTATAAAGAATGGAGAATATTGTATTGAGGTATTATTCATTTTCCTCTTCATATGAATCATTTGATTCCTCCATAACTTCTTTATCTATAAGATACCATTTTAACAAGAATTTGAAAGAAATTTATTACTTTTAATTCTTCTTAGTGATAGATTTTTCCTTATATCATATGCCATAAAAATCTTCTATAGTCTATCTAGAGATAAATCTTCTCGATCTGCTAAAGCAGACACTTTGACCTCAAATCTATCTGGAATGTTTATCATCAGCTTCATGAAAATGGTAGAATCTTTTTTCTGTAGATAAAACCCTCTAATATCATTAACAATATCATTAACTCTTGTAACATATTCATCAATAATTTCTTCAGCATCTATCTTATTATCTTCAAACCTATTCCTCTATATTTTAAGTTACGAATTCTTAACTTTATCATTTCCTTCTTAACTACTTATGAACTTATCACACCTTTTTTATCCATTGGGAACCCCATAATCTATATATAAATATTTTCTATGAGAGAAATTAAATTTTAATTATATGATTTTTCATTAAATTCAAACTTTAATTTATCAAAATATATCATAGAAACATCACTAATGGGAGGAAATATCATGATTATAATATCTCTAACTTGAAGACTATGAGATAAAAGACAAGGTAACATAAAATTCTTTTAGATATGATAGTTTCCACAATTTAATACTAGAATACCCTATCCTCAATAGTTGGCTTAATCTTTTAGAGGGAACCTATGCTCTGATACTAATTAAAGTTCTTTTGGATCAAATTAGGATCACTGAGAGGGGGGTGAATCAGTGATCACTATTTCTTTAATAGAAAAGTTTATTAACTTCATATGGAAAATTTTTCCAACCTCTAAAATTATTTTGGAGTTAATATCCACTCAAATATAAATCCCAACCCCAACTTTATCATGAAAAAAATATAAATAGATATCAACACACAATATTTACAAGGTTCGGTCAAAATATCCACTCCTTTCAATGTTGGTTATTCCCCTTAACATGGATTATTTTAATATTATTTTTCATGATTAGAAAGTCACATAAAAAATGGTTTCACACCCTAGTAATAATTCCTATAACTAAACTTAGTTCCCCTCCCAAAAAATCCTCTATTATACTATTATTGGTTATACCCCCAACCATCCTAACTATATCCTATTTCTCCACAACTGGATATACCCTAGGGCATCAAGACTTTTTAGAAATCTTTTATAAACCCCAACTAAAATATCTTTTATTCTTATTTTATGATCTATTGTAGAAAGATATTCACTTCCTCTATAAGAAAGTTGGATCACCTTCATCTTTGTACAAATATCTTGATCTTTAATAACTCTCTTAAGAGTCTTTTGGCCTTGAATCTTTTTCTTGATCAGGGAAAGACCCAGATGTTCTCAAACTAAAATTTTCAAAAAAATATTTGAAAAAATGTTCATTTTATGACTCCATAAAATTTTAACTCTATCTGATGGGTCACTATATAGTTGGTCTCCATCTGATTCTTCTCACTAAAATCTACTTCAGTCTATAAAGATCTATTTAATAGCTCCATCTGATTACTTCGTCTATTTTTCCTCTATTTGATGAACATGATTTTTCTAGTTCACCTTCTATTTCATCGATTTATTAGAAACTCAATCATATTCTCCCAATTTTCTTTCTCTTTGTCCAATAGAACCCAGTTTGATGCTTCTTTCTTAAATCAAGTATAAACGTGATCAGATTTTTCATAGTAAAAATCATCCATCTATTTCGCTTATCTTCATTTGAATATTAATATTATATTCTATATGTAATCCCCTTTATATATCTGCATCTATAGATGTTTGGGTGGATAATCAAATACATTTTTCAACTCAATAAAATTTTTTTTTGGTGATTTCACTTAATTTTTTTTGGCCACTTCTCAACTCTTTTGTATTATTCTTGAGGCTTCTTGAAGTTTCTTAAAATCTCTATATTTATTCAAAATTCCTTAAACATGGTGTTAAAAAACATTTGAAAACTTATTTAACCATATAAATATATAAAATTTTGATCTATCAACTTTGGTATCATCATGGTAAAGACCTTACATAGTTTATCTAATGTTACTTAGAACTTCTATTTCTGGTGTATGAATATCTATTTCCTTCATTAATAATTCCATTTTTGATTGTAAACCTTATTCATTATCGTTTTAATAGACCTCACAATATTCCATTATCCAATGGTCTTTCATTTGGTTTCCCTTTTTTAGGAAACATACTTACATTCAGCTCAACATAAGTGTATCCAATAACATCTCATATCTATGGTTATTGAATCTTTCATGTATTTGTATGATGAAAGTCTTACAATTGAAACTTCATATACATATACATTGGTACTCTACTTCATATTTCCTCTATTCAATGACTAAAACAAGATATCCATTGTAAATAGTTTCTTTATACAGAAAACATTTATGTAGTTTGTGTGATAATAGTACTACCTTTACACATAAAATTTAAGACATTTATATAGGTAGTGCAAGGATCTAGTTTCCTTACATAACTCTATCCAAATATCCATAACATCATCCATTGTAAATTATACCTTTGTCCAATAAGATCTTCTCCCCCTTTGAATTTATTTTATTAAACCTCGCACTCTGTTATGTTAGTATCCAAAAAATATTTACCAGGTAACATTATCCGTGTTTCGTTTTATATCATTATACAAATGTAGCCTCAGATAGCTACTAAATCTCTATCTGGTCACATTTGTCTTGTAACCTCAATATTTTCATGTCCACAACTTCATGAATCATTTTTCATACAACTATACAAAAACTTTGTTACTCAGATATCTATTAAATAACATGAGTCTAGTCTGTCTGATAACATTATTCGACTTTGTACACATATCCAATCAGATAAATCTAGGTTTAAAATTTTACTACCACTTTATCTTAGACTTCTCTCACATTTTACTAAAATGTACAAACTTAATCTTGGATCATTAATTTCTTCATAATGTTAGGGACTTCGAGAATTTCATAGAATCATCTGAATTTGTATGTAAAGATTCCTAAAATAGTTAATTGAACTTTATTAAACTCCATAAGGAATGTTACCATGCTTCATAAGGAAGAATCCTTAACTTACATATGGAAGGTTACCGTAATAACTCCATCAATGTATTCTCTCAACTTTCTATTCAAAAAAATATTGAAAACAAATGAAACAAAAAAACTTTGGCAGAATAGAACTAACATGAGTAAATTAGGCTTGTGATTTCCTTTCTAATGGTTTCAAAATGGGATGGAATCATATTTTAAATGAATGCTAGAAATTCTTGTTTTGAGACATGTTTTGGTCTAATTGACCTTGTGTTGGAGATTCCCTATTTTCTAAAGATTGTATAATTTAATTATGATTCCTGATTATGGTTTTCTTATATGTTAATTATTATTTCATGTTATCCATGATTTCATAGAGTCTATAAAAGAGATATTCCTTTAGTTGATGTTTTTGTTAGACTATATTGAGATACTTTTTATGTTTCCATTTGGTATAGCTTTATAAGATCCTTTGGATACCTTGGGTGTGGGTGTGATCCCTTAATTTTCATCAACTTGTGGGTGGGATTTTTACTATTTTCCATCAATAATTTACTGACATTATGGTGATTCAGTCTGGATAACACAATTCTTTATAGAAGTTTATTTTTATTGGCATTAGTGGTTGAGGTGGGAGTTAGTCATAGTGTTTTTTATTGATGGATTAAGATTAATTTTGTGAGTTACATAATTTATAGAATTATGATACTTAGAATGGATCCAAATATAGGATAGGATATGATTGATACCTATTTGTGTTATTGGTAGGAGAATAGTGAATTTCCTTCTTACTTTGCATGGCGTATGCCGTTTGTAAGTAGTGTGATTGGGAACATAGATTGTGAGGTAGTATGATTTTTTCAATAGACCACTGGATTGAGTTTCATCACTAATGTTACGAGATGCATCTAACGACTGTTAGGAATGATTTTTTGGTTAAGGATCATGTTTTTTGTGTCTATGATTTCATGTATGTTTTTGTTTTATTAGTTAAGATATGGATTTTTTTAGATGATTCTCTTATATAATGTAATTCATCCCTGGAGTGATTATTGATAAGTGTCTAGGTAGAATGGTGGATAACATTTGGAATGTTATAGATGGATGGATGAAATAGAGATAAATCAGATCATTCAAAGAAACCACATGATGTAAGGACTAGACTATTGAATATACTTATTTATTTATGTTGATGATGATTTTGATGTACGGTCCAAGTGACCAGGATATAACAAGAGATCTTTATTATCATATAGTGGGATATATCCCATATGAACAAATGAAATATATATAATCATTATAGAGGTTCTCTGTCACTATTCTAGTAGATATATTTAAAGATGACCGGTGGGATGACATGGTATAGAGCGTGGGAGTTGGGATAGTTATCTTATATAGTTATGATCTATCCTTATTTTCCCATTCATTCACATGGGATTTATATTTAGCATTATTTAATGAATTAATCCCTCTTGGAGTACCCATTTATAGTTTGATTATATTTTTTGACATGTGATCGATGGTTGGTCCCTCATTAACTACATACTTTTGTGATTCTTATTTTGATCATGATTTCCCAGAATATTTTTCTTCATTGATATGAATTGTGATGACTAATGGGTTGGATGGGGCTCTGATGAATACATTTTTTGGATATGGTGATACCATCATGGTGGTTACATATAACGAGATAAGGGAGGTATGGTATAAATTTTTGTTATAGTGGAATTCATGGTATTGATCATAGATAAATGGGACCAACACTAAATAATGTAATATTGGAATGATTTATTGGGTTGTGTGTGTGTCTTTTAACTATGTGTAATAGGTTTATTCTACATGTGTATGTGGTGTAATGTTTTCGGGTGGGTGAGTTTCACTAAGAAACAACTTCCAAAATCTCTTAATATTTTCATTCACACCAACTTGATCACAACAACACTCAATGAATCATGGAGAGTAAGGGAATTATACATGATTTTTGGACTAACCCAATTCCCATGTATATGACATGGGTTTTGATGTACATGGGTAAACCTTCATGTTTTATTAGAGGTACACGTTTTATTTGGAGATAGAGACCTGGATCTAGTCTACCTATATGTGGGAGGTCTAGGACTTGGTATTATTTTATCTTATAAGTTAGGTTGGAGGTAGTTGTGTATTAATTTTCATTTAGGCTATTGTTATGTTTATGCACTGACATATATTCGTTATACTATTATACAATATATTTATGCATGTTATGTGTTATCTATTATTGATACTCTATTATGGTTTACGTGTCATATAATCTATTTATTAATTTTATATTCTAGAATATAGGGGACCTCTTGGATCCTATTTATTTTTCTTCAGGTTTTTTGGAATGATTATTATAAGGATGGGCCATATTAAATTTTTAGTAAATTCAATAATGAACTTCCTGAATACTTGCGAAGTAATAGTATTCCCATGAATGTTTCAAGCCCTAATTTCTAGTCAGTAGCCTATGTAATATGGTTATCTCACATGAGGTGTGGTAGCACCCCCTTCTCAGTATTCATTCATGTGGATTGGGTTAAGGATTTTCATCCAAGGTAATATATAATAGATATGATGGAAACTTATGCTTCCTTGTATGAAATTTATTTTTTTTCAAATGCTATAATTCCCCTAATGTTCACAAAATTGATATGTTCTATTATAGATATACAAATTACAAAAAGTTATTCTATTTGAATAGAAATATCTAAGATCGTTGTAATATTTGAAGGAATAATTGGACTTTCTCTAATACCTATTGAGGGTCCCATAGATGAAGTGAGTTCATTGAGAGTGGGGTGAATAAGTGAGAAACTTTCCACATTTCCTTTTATTATTTCTTATAAATAAAATTTTAATATTTTTTTGAATGATAAGTCACCTTGTTGTATTTTTCAACCACCAAAAAAATATGGTCAATGAAAGAACATATGATGTACAAGGTTCACTATTGAAAATGAATATCTACATTCATGGTATAGTTTGGAAAATATGGGATCATGTTAATGTATATATGACCTAAATCCTAATATGTATATGATATATGTTATCCAATAACATAATGTTTGTTATAGGGATATTATATGTGATAATATCCAAAGGCATATGACACTACCAATCATAGGTCACAATTGAAGCGTATTATTGGCTACGATATGTTGTAACCACTTCCATTAGATGACTGTAAAGTTTTTAGTGATTAAATATTTTAATCATAATTTAACAAAATATCATTAATATATATAGTTTTGGAGATTAATGATGCATATATAAGATGGATTCATGGAACAATTGAATCTTTACTCATGAATTTTTTAATGCTTGGGAAAATGTTTCATAGAGTTTGGAAGCATAATGTTCCATATATAAAAAGATAGTACTCAATTTTTTATGTTTTAAATGCTTGTATGCAACATATTCAATTCTTTTCATTTTCTAGAGGTTACCATATCATCCCCCCTTTACCATAGATGTACTAGAATATCATGGGTGGAGGTGAGTCATGCTCGTGTGATAAGTGATTGAACTTCAACCTATGGACATTTGTGAAGGAAGGATGGCAGTAAGCTACATATCATGTGATATTTGTCAATAATATAAGTTAAAGACCTAATCCATGGCCATATTTAGTTAAAGTTATATGTTTATTTTATAGTTTATTCATGATTTGGTTTCACACATGGTGGTCCTGGTTCTTGGGCTTCTATAATATTAATTTCATTATTTAAGTGTGATAAAATACTTAAAAACTAATTTGTGGTATCAAAGATTATTTCATAAAAAAATAATCATTTTTATTACTAGTTTTGTGATGAACAAACTTTTGATAATTTATTATATTCTATATTATAGCATACAATATGACATAAGTAGAAAAAGGGATACAACCACTGTCATTACGCCAGTGGGTGATAAAGTCATTGAAATATCATGCGAGGAAATTTACATGGTTATGTCCCATTTCATTGTCTCATGTATATATACTATATGATATCAATACTGTTTAAATGGTCACTAGTAGGTTTCTATGTAAAAATCCTCTATAGATATTTCCATGGGAAATTCCTATTGATAGATCATGCAGGATATCATCGTAGACACGGACTATGGCCATAGTTGTAAGAACCTGGGTTTTGAGCCAATAAGAATTTGAAAATTTCTTAATGTTATTCCTGATCAAGGCATTCAGATGGTGTGTGATTCTGAGCCTTGGTGTGGCCAAAATTAATTTTTAAGTGCGTTCACACTAAACACTCAAATAAATAGAATTACTTCTAAAAGGTTTTTCAAATGGAAAAAATGAGGCCACTGTTGAGTCCGGAGCATTCCGTTTACCCTAGGAGGGGTATAACTTTCGCAGGCGTGACCCTTCTGTGGAAAATGCCACTAGGGGCGTTTTCGTAATTTTACGGCCCTGAGCGTGAACTTATAACTTCTGAACGGAGGATCAGATTAAAACTTTGAGACCACCGTTGTGCTCAAAACATGGTTCTTACCCTAGGGGAAACTTAACCTCGACCACATCGAGAGTTCGGGTATGGGACCTACTGGTGGGGGTTTCAATCTTAATTAATTTTAATTAAGTTTTCTACTTAAACCCTTTCCTTAACTCCCCCCTTCTTCCCCTTAGCATTCCCTGGCGGATCCCTCTCAACAATCTCCTCTCCTCTCCTCTACCTCTCCAGCAAGGGGCGGCGGCTCTGGCGGATCGTTGCCGAAGCTACGGGCTACGCCCAGCAAGGTAGTCTAGTGCATTTTCAATTTTAATTACCCCAACCCCCTTAAAATGAAATTCTTTGCATCTAAATGATGTATGATCGTCGAGAGAATCCCATATATGCGTAGGGATCAATTTTATCTTCCAAAATATCCTTTAGGACCGAAATTTCGATTCCCGGGGTGTCCTGGGTGGCCCCGGGAAGTTTTCCGGCCATTTCCCTTGGTTTCCGGCGGTTCCAGGGAGGTCTGGAGGGCTACGGCAGAAGCACAGGGCGTTCTAGGCGGCAATGGTGGCGTTCCTGGTGGCGGTGATGGCATTCCAGACAGAAACGGCATGGTCCCAGGCGGCTGTGGCTTTCCTAGGATGCGGCATCCCAGGGCAGCGGCGGCGGGCAGAGCCCGCCGGTGCAGAGCGAGACGAAGGTCGCGGCGCGTGACCTCGTGCGGAGATCGAGACCCCCCTTTGGCGGGTCTCTCTGCGAGACAATGACCATCTACAAGGGTCGGTCGGTGCGGGGTGGACTGGGGCTCTTGGACCAGCCGCGCGGATGATCCGCGGGCCAGCGTTGCTAGCCGGGCCGGCCTAGGCAGGGTGGACCGGCCAGATCGGGCCGGTCCAGCCGGTGGGGGTTCGTCCCCTAGCTTCAGACACCCATAACTTCTACTATGGGTGTCAGTTTTGCATGAAGTATGTGGAAGTATGATCCTTGTATTGAGGCAAGGATTTTGAGATGGTCTCGAGAATTTTTAATTCCCGAGACGAGGGCTCGGTGGCGCGTCATGCTCGTCAAGTACCTTGCCTGAATTCTTCTTTCAGATGGTGTGAACACATCCAGAGTCCATTTACGGTGCCCTAAAAGGCATTTTGACCCTGTCGTCAAGACTAAGTGGTCTAAGGTGGTTTCAAGCATTGAAGCCAGAGTTGATGTGTGGGCCCCACGGGCCATCTTTTAAGCTGTGAGTTGTGTTTTTGTGGATTTTTCTTCAGACGTTCGTTCGGGGCGAATGAGTAGTCATTTCATCATGTTTTCCTTAGAGAATCGTGATGGCACAGTTTGGCCGACCTTTTTCTGGACCGAGGTGTGGGCCCTATGAGGCGTCATATGGGCACAAAGCGGGGTTGAATAACTTTTTCATCGGGAGTCTGGTTCCAGCGAGTAAGTAGTCTATCTCGCGTTTTTTTCTTCATGGATTGCAATGATGTAATCTGTTTGGGCACGTGGAGCCTCTTTTGAGATCTCATTAAATGTTAAAACATGAAAGGGCATTTGACAGAGGTCTCATTGATGCACTCTGAACCAACGCACAGTCGCGATGTTAGTGACACCCAGATATGGTTCAGGCATGGCAGATTTATCAGACCCGTATTAGGTTTTACCCTCCAGCGGGGTTGGGCAGTGGGTTACCCGTTGACATTAGGGTTTACCCTCCAGGTGGGCCGGACAGTGGGTTAACCTTAGAATTTAGGGTTTACCCTCTGGGTGGGCCAGGCAGTGGGTTACCCATTGACTTTAGGGTTTACCCTCCAGCAAGGCTGGGGAGTGGGTCACCTGATGACCTTTTAGGGTTTACCCCCAGTAGGTTGTGCATGGGTCACCTGACGACCTTTTGGGGTTTACCCTCCAGTAGTGCTGGGTAGTGGGTCACCCAATGACCTTTTGTGGTTTACCCTCCAGTTGGGATGGGTAGTGGGTCACCCAATGACTTCTTTCAGACTCAGACCTTTCAATGAGGCTAGCCAGTGGATTTTCTCCATGATTAATGGTGCGGGACTTTTGGTGGTACGTTTTATCAATGAAACAACTTTGACATGTGGGACACTTGGGCATTAGTGCTGGATATCCTTAAAACTGTTGGTGACTTTTCCTGGGCTGATCTTGGAGATGGAGATCCCCTTATGCACTCATTCGGATTTTTTATTGAGCACATATATATATATATACACACACACTCTACTTTGTTCCCAATTCTTGGGTTTAGTTACTTTCTTCCTAGGAGTGGCAAAGAAACGCGGGGTATGCCACGTGCTTTCTGTGTCTAGTTTCTCTTGGTTGGACGAGTCTACTCCCTTTCATCTATTGGGTTGAGATGTACTCTATTTACTGTACTTTTTCATAGTTCCTCATTCTGTCTACTGCTCACTGTTTTGGTACCTCCTTTATTGCTCCCTCGAGCTTCCGGGGCATCCTACTGAGTATCCTTTTACTCACCCCTTCTTGGGATTTTCCCGCACTTGGTGTTCCCTTGCAGACGACAGACAAGTCGATTGAGACTACGGAGGAGGGTAGAGGACACAAGAGCATGGGTTGCATTCAATGGTCGTAGTAGGACTTTCAGGTGTGAGACTCACCAGTTGTTTACTATTGTTTACCTGTTGTCGGTTTGTGGAACCTTTTTGGGTTGAGTGCGTGTTTTTCCCCTTTTTCTGTTCAGTATCTGTATGTACTTTTCATAACGTTAATTTTTCCTATTTTTAAGTTAATGCATGACTGGGTTTGAGTTATAGTTGTTTTTCCTTTGGTTTTATTTTACTCTGCACTTATGCATTGATTGGGATGTGTGTGTATACAGGTAATTAGGCGAAGGCCTCCCCGAGATTGTTATGCCTTCAGTGCTTGTCGCCAGCCCCTAGCCTATGGGGACGAGCTTGGGGTACTTGCGGCTCAGGACTAGTAGGGTCGGGTCGTGACAAAGTGGTATCAAAGGTGGTTTGTTCCATGGGGCATTGTTCAGACATCCCTAAAATGTTATTGGTTGGGATTTTGGGCAATAGTGTCGACATGTCTCAAGAGTGGCTCACAGGCCAGGGAGTCTAGTGATGGTATGGGCGGCCGATGTATCCATTATCCAGGACCCTGATAACCCGCTTGTTGACTCAGCACGCTGAGACATTTGTTGTAGGGAACTTTGGAACATGCATCTGGTAGGATTGAGTCATTGACTGTCCTTGTTGAGTCAGCTCCCCTTTGTGATTACTATTATATATATATATATATGCTCATCTTATTGCGGTAATCCTTGATAACTTTTTGGATTCCCCCACCATAGCATCTATACAGGTTACCCTCTCCATTTCATGACGACGATCTGGAGAGTGACGAGGAATCAGTTTAGGGACCCTCACGTGATCCCCTTCCGCCCAGTGCTTCAGCAGTGGCCCCTCCACCTGGAGAGCGGAATTTAGTACCAGTAGTATATGCTGAGGTTGAGCACAAGCTACGTGTGCTATGAGACTTTTAGCGTCAACGACCGAAGAATTTCTACGGGGAACCGGATCCCCAGGAAGCGGAAGACTGGCTAGAGTCTGTGGAATGAATTTTCAGGCTGGTACGGACACCGGCGGACCAGATGGTAGCACTAGATTCCAGCCTTTTCCTCAGGATGGACAGGCATTGGTGGGGGTTGGTTACACATACCCATGATGAGTCGTCTCTCACGTGGGATAGCTTCCAACATCTCTTTTGGGAGGAGTACTCCCCTGCTTTTTCCCGCTCCATTCGGATTCAGAAGCTTTTGGAGCTAAAGCAGGGGGGGATGACTGTGGCACAGTACTCATCTCAGTTTACCGATATGACACGCTACTCACATGATATGATCCGCGAGAGTTACTTCTAGGCGCGAAAGTTTGATTTGGGTCTTCGCAGGGAGATTTGTGCTAGTGTAGTACCCCTGTGCATCCCTACTTATGTCGGGGTGCTAGAGCAGGAGCTCGTGACTGAGAGATTCTTGGCTGAGGGATGCCAAATGACATGGCCTAGCAATGGCTGCTTCAAAAGAGAGTCTTCAGTGATAGGCCGGCGACAGAGAGCAGAGACTCAGTCAAGGAGGCCCTTCCCTGAGAAGACATAGGGGTAGAGTCGTAGACCGCAGCGGCGCCGTGGAGCAACGAGGCAGTAGGGAGAGAGCTTGTTTTATGCCTGTTATGGACAGGGTCACCTTTCACATGACTGCCCGATTAGGCATACCGAGTAGTCATGGCTGGCAGGGGGCCCACCGCATCGACAGAGGCAGCGCCGTGAACACGGATCCCCCAGGCGAGGATAAGGTGGTACACAGGGAGGCAGAGCAGGCAGAGCGGTGAGACCTGGAGGTTCGGGACAACGTTTTGAGGTCCTTCCACCACCACCACCGGGCGGCCCACACCGGGCTCAGGGATCAGGCGATAGGGGACACAGGCAACTTCAGGCTATGGGTGTTCGTAACCCCCAAGCACATGAGATGGTCCGAGGTATGCTTTTTGTTTACTCTACACATTCTTCGGTACTAGTATACACATGAACTAGCCAATCCTTTATATTGCTACTTTTGGTACGGGAGTTGGAGCTTCCAGTAGAGGCACTGACACTTGCACTTAGCCTCAAGGTTCCTACGAGAAGTGCCTTGTTGGTGACCTTTATCTGTAGATAGTGCGAACTGTCGTTTGGAGGAGGGAGATTCACATGAGACATACTAATCATCATGATGGAACCTTAAGACATCATCCTGGGCATGGATTGGATTTTTATGGTTCACACCCAGATCGACTGTCGTCACAGACGTGTCAGTGGTGTTTTTTCTGATGGGGTGAGGTTCACCATTCATGGTGAATGAGACATCATGGCAGAGCAGACGGGTACTCTGAGTAGGAGACCACGACCATTTTTCCATCATTTGGTGAGCATGGATCTCAAAGTAGCAGACGCTACCAGGACCTGTATCCCTACCATTGTAGAGGACTATATGGACGTCTATCCCGAGGTTGTTCTGGGACTACCTCCGAGGTGAGAGATGGATTCTTGTATTGATTTACGGTTGGGGATGACCCCGATATCATGTGAAACATATTGTATGGAACCCACAGAGCTTTAGGAGCTATGACTTCAGTTGGATGACCTTCATGAGAAGGGATTTATCAGGCCTAGTGTGTCCCCCTGGGTATCTCTAGTTTTATTTGTGAAAAAGGCAGATGGGAGTCTGTGGATTTGTGTGGATTATCGTCACCTAAATCCAGCCATGATAAAGAACAAGTACCCTTTCATGAGAATTGACGACCTCTTCAACCAGTTGAGAGGTGCGATGTGGTTCTCTAAGATTGATCTTCGATCCTTCTACCACCAGTTGCGGGTTTGTGAGGCTAACATCCCGAAGTTGGCTTTCCATTGCCGATATGGGAATTACGTGTTTCTGGTGATGCCCTTTGGAATGAAGAATTCTCCCACCGTTTTCATGGCTTTGATGAACCAGATCTTCCAGCCGTACTTGGACCGGTTTGTGGTGGTCTTTATTGACGACATACTCATCTAATATGCGATAGAGGCGGAGCACACAAAGTATTTGAGGATAGTCCTAGACTTACTCAAAGAGCACCAACTGTATGGGAAGCTCTCGAAGTGTCAGTTATGGATTCATGAGGTTCACTTTCTGGGGCATGTCGTTATGGAGCAGGGATTAGCCGTAGATCATGCAAAGATAGAGGCAGTTCTTGCTTGGGAGCCACCCAAGAATGCATTAGAGGTGCGGAACTTCCTTGGTTTGGTAGGGTACTATAAGAGATTAATGGATGATTTATCCTGGATTGCTACCCCTTTGACTATATTTACACCGAAGGGACGACCTTTAACCTGGATTGATCAGTGCTAGAGGGCCTTCGAGTAGTTGAGACAGAGGATGACTAGTGCTCTAGTGTTGAGGATGCCAGAGGAGGGAATTGAGTTTGTAGTGTGCTGCGACACTTCAGGAGATGTGCTCGGGTGCGTGCTAATGCAGCAGCAGGAAATGATTGCATATGGGTTGAGGAAGTTGAGGCCACATGAGCAGAATTATGCGACTCACGATTTGGAGCTAGTAGCGGTGGTCTTTTCCTTTATACTATGGATACATTACATTCTGGGTGAGAGTTTTGTGGTCTACTCAGACCACCAGATCCTCAAGTACATATTCACTTAGTGGGATATGAATCTGAGGTAGAGGTGCTGGCTGGAGTTTCTACAAGACTATGATTTCAATATAGTCTACACTTCAAGGAAGGGCAACGTAGTAGCATATGCCCTTAGCAGGAAGTCCCAGGATCGTTTAGTGCAGGAAGCTTCAGAGCAGTTGGCTTCCCTACGAATGACCTTGGTGGAGCCAGAGGGAACGGATTTTTTTCATTTGATGGTGTTGACTCCTTCGCTCCTTGAGCATGTGGGAGAGTCATGGCTGGGGGATGTCGACAGCGAGGTACTGCATGATCAGATATCTATGGGCGACGCACCTAATGGGTATTCTGATGGAGGGAATCATGAGATCCTATTACATGGGTGAGCTATAGTACCAGTGGAGATTCAGGAGGAGGTGATGTAGGAGTTCCACACTTCTCCCTTGGTGGTACATCCCAGTGTGGGGGAAGATGTACAAAGACCATCAGCGGCAGTTTTGGTGGTCTGGCATGAAGCAGACCATAGCAGAGTTCATTTCTCAGTGTCTCACTTGTCAGCTGGTGAAGGAAGAGCATCAGGTTCTGGTAGGGTTGTTGTACCCCCTTGATATCTCAGAGTGGAAGTGGGATGGATTATCTATGGACTTCGTCACATGACTTCCACACACAACGAAGGGCCATGATTCCATATGGGTGATAGTGGAATGACTCATGAAGTCAGCGCACTTCCTTTCCATCAAGGAGAAGATCTCAGTGGAGAGCCTTGGGAAGCTGTATGTTTGGGAGGTCATCCGCCTTTATGGAGTACCCTTGATGACCATCTCCGACTGTGACGTGCGGTTTATGTCGCGATAGTGGTGAGGGCTGCATGAGGAATTCAGGACTCAGCTACGGATGAGTACAAATTTTTACCCCAAGATGGACAGGCAAACCGAGCGCACTATCTAGGTGCTGGAGGATATGCTCAGGGTGTGCATGTTAGATTTTGGCCTAAGCAGGGAGGATCACCTGACCTTGGTGGAGTTTGCATACAACAACAGTTACCACTCTACTATCGGCATGGCACCTTTTGAGGCCCTGTATGAGTGGCTCTGTAGGTCACTGTTGTGCTAGACGGAGGTTGGGGAGACCTCCCTCGTGGGCCCAGAGTTGGAGTATACGACAATAGAGAATGTGAAGGTCATTTGTTAGCGGATGAGGATGGCTCAGAGCATACAGAAGTCCAACACAGATCATCGTCATAGGCCTTTGGAGTTCGAGCAGCGGGACCATGTCTTTTTGAGAGTCTCTCCGCGGCGTGGGACATAGAGGTTTGGTCGGGGTGGAAAGCTATCTTCGAGGATCATTGGGCCCTTTGAGATCATGGACAGGGTCGGCGAGGTTTCTTACCATCTTGCTCTACCCCCACAGCTGGAGAGGGTGCACGACGTCTTCCACATGTCACAACTGAGGAAATACGTGCACGACCCCATGCATGTTATTGACTGTGGAAAGATAGACATTGAGGAGGGATACACCTTTCGGAGCACCCAGTGGCGATTGAGGACTGGCAGGAGCGGACACTACGTGGATGGACCATTCCTTTGGTTCGTGTGCCATGGTAGCACATGAGGGTGGAGGAGAGCACCTGGGAATGGGAGAGCCAGATGCAGACACAATATCCAGAGTTGTTTTTGTAGTTTTATTTTTCAAGGAATAAAAACATGAAGGAGGGAATTATGTATGAAACTAGGTTTTGAACCTTTAAGACTTTGAAATTTTATTAATGTTATTCCAAAGCAGGGCGTTCAGACGACGTGTGATTCCGAGCCCCGGTGTGGCCGAAATTAATTTTTATCTGCGTTCACACTAGAAAAACAAAATAAACATAATAACTCCTAAAAGGTTACTCAGATAAAAAAAATGAGGGTACCATTGAGTCCGGATCGGGCCGTTTAACCTAGGATGGGTATAACTTTCGCGAGTGTGACCCTTCTGTGGAAAATGCCACCAGGGGCATTTTCCTAATTTAGTAGACCCGGGTGTGAACTTATAACGTCTGAAGGGAGGCTCAGATTAATATTTTGAGACCAACGTTGTGCTAATAATGTGGTTATTACCCTAGGTTCGGCTTAACCTTGACCCCGTTGAGAGTCCGGGTACAGGGCCTACTAGTGGGGGTTTAAGACTTAATTAAATTTAATTAAGTTTTCTATATAAACCATTCCCCCCCATCCCCCTTCTTCCCCTTATAATTCCCTGGAGGATCCCTCTTAACAAGCTCCTCTCCTCTTCTACATCTCTCCGGTACGGCGTGGCGGCTCCGATAGATCGTCGGCGAAGCTACGGGCAACGCCCAGCGAGGTATGCTCTTTTATTTTCAATTTTAATTCCCAAAACACCTTTCAAATGAAATTATTTGCATCGAAATGATGTTTGATCTTCGAGAGAAGCCCATAGTTGAGTAGGGATCGATTTTATCTTGCAAACGATCCTTTCGGACCGAAATTTTGAGTCTTGGGGCGTCCGGGGTGGCCCTGGGAATTTTTCCGACCATTTCCCTTGGTTTCCGGCGGTTCCAGGGAGGTCCAGCGGGTGACGGTGGCGGCGCGGGGCATTCCAGGCGGCGGTGGAGGCGTTCCGGGCGATGGAGGCATCGATGTTCCAAGCTTCAGAGGCGGCGGCATACCAGGTGATAGTGGCACGGTCCCAGGCGGTGGCGGCGTTCCCAAGCGGCGACAACGGTAGGTGGAGCCCGTCGGTGCGGGGCGAGACGGGGGTCGCGGCACACGACCCCATAAGGAGACTGAGACCCACCTTCGGCAGGTCTCCGCATGAGACAACGACCGACTGTGATGGCCGGTCGGTTCATAGTGGACTGAGTGTCAGTGGCCAGGCCGCGCGGATGAGCCTCGGGTCGGTGTTGCGAGTCGGGCCGACCAGCACTGCGAGCCGGGCCGGTCCAGGCCAAGGGGGTTCGTCCCGTGGCTTCGGACACCCGTAACATCTACTACAGGTGTACGGTTTTCATGCTGTCTATGGCAGTACAATCCTCAACTTGAGGAGAGGATTTTGGTATGGTCTCGAGAATTTTTAATTCTCAAGGTGGTGGCTCGGTGGTGCATCACGCTGGTTAAGTACCTCGCTAGAATTCTTCTTTCAGATGCCATGAACACATACAGAGTTCGTTTAAGGCGCCATCAGCGGTGTTGTGACCCTGGCGTCGAGATGAAGTGGTCCAAGGTGGTTTTAAGCATTGAATTCAGAGTTTTGGAATGGGCCCATGGGCTGTCTTTTAAGCTGTGAGCAGTGTTTTGCGGCTTTTTCATCTGAAGTTCGTTTGGGGCGAATGAGTAGTTGTTTCGGTGTGTTTTTTCGAGAGCATTGTGATGACATAGTTTGCCTGACCTTTCTTGGTACCGAGGTGTGGGTCCCATGAGGCATCGTAAGGGCACAAAGTGGGGTTGACTAACTTTTTCGTCAGGTGTCCGTCTCCCGCTAGTTAGTAGTCTATCTCGCATGTTTTTTCACGAGGATTGCAACAGTTTAATCTGTTTGGGAATGCAGAGCCTCTTTAGAGATCTCATTAATTGTGGAAACATGAAAGGGTGTTTTTTGGAGGTTCCTTTGATGCACTCCGACCCAACGCATGGTCACGATGTCAGTGACACCTAGAGATGGTTCCTGCAGGGTAGAGTTATCAGACTCGTATCAGGGTTTACCCTCCAACGGGGCTAGGTAGTGGGTTACCCATTGACATTAGGGTTTACCCTCCGGGTGGTCCGGCTAGTGGGTTACCCATTGACTTTAGGGTTTAACCTCCGTGTGGGCTGGGTAGTGGGTTAACCATTGACTTTCAGGTTTACCCTTCAGCAAGGCTTGGAAGTGGGTCACCTGATGACCTTTTAGGGTTTACCCTCCAGCAGGCTGGGCAGTGGGTCACCCAACGACCTTTTAGGGTTTACCCTCTAGCAGTGTTGGACAGTGGGTCACTCGACAACCTTTTGAGATTTACCCTCCAGTTGGGCTGGGCAGTGGGTCACCCAAAGACTTCTTCTAGACTCAGCCCTTTCAATGAGGCTAGTCAGTTGCTTTTCTCCGTGATTACTAGATCGGTACTTTTGGTGGTACGGTTTAGCGATGAGACTATTTGACGTGCAGGATGCTTGGGCATCAGTGCTGGATATCCTAAGAAATTTTTGCGACTTTTCCTGGGTTGATCTTAGAGATGGAGATCCCCTTCGCACTTGTTCGGGTTTCTTGTTGAGCATATATATATATATATATATACACACTCTACTTTGTTCCCACTCCTTAGGTCAATTACTCTCCTTTTAGAAGGGGTGGAGACACACGGGGTATGCAATGTGGTTTACGTGTCTAGTTCCTCTTGGTTGGATGAGTTTACTCCCTTTCGTCTGTTGGGTTGATCTAAACTCTATTTACTATAATCTTTTATTGTTCCTCATTCTGTCTACTGCTCACCGTTTTGGTACCTCCTTTGTTGCTCCGTCGAGAATTCGGGGAATCCTATGGAGTATCCTTATACTCACCCCTGCTTGGGCTTTGGCCGCACTTGGTGTGCCCTTGCATATGACAGATAGGTCGATCAAGACTACGGAGGAATGTAGAGGACACATGAGCTTGGGCTGTTTTCAATGGTCATATTAGTAATTCCAGGTGTGAGACTCGCCAGCTGTTTACTTTTGTTTACCTGTTGCCGGGTTGTGGCACCTTTCGGGTTGGGTGTGTGTTTTTTCCCTTTTTCTGTTCAGTATCTATTAGTACTTTTCAGCACATTAAATTTTCCTATTTAGAGGATGATGAATGACTGGGGTTGGGTTATAGTTGTTTATCCTTTGGTTTTATTTTACTATGCACTTCTGCATTGAGTGGGCTGTTTGTGTGTGTGTACAGGTACTTAGGCGAAGGCCTCCCCGAGATTGTTATGCCTTCAACACTTGTCACCAGCCACGGGCCTATGGAGGTGGGCTTGGGGTAGTTTTGGCTCAAGACCGGTAGGTTCAGGTCGTGACAATAGTCCCAATGGATATTGTCATAAATCTAGCATGTGTCCATGGAATAATATCTTTCCATAGGAATCTCACATAGTTGAGGTATTGGATTTTTTTAAAAAAATTCTCCACCTAGTTTCAAATCCGATTAGATATCATTAAAGTGAACCAGACTCTACCACTAAACTACCAGGGAATTGTATATATATATATATATATATATATATTTTTGGTTTTTAAATATATTTATTATTATAATTATTATATTAGTTATAATATTTATTTCATTTGTTGAGAAAATAATGCCTATATCCATGGGTAGCGTCACACATGGGTGTAGGTTCATATAGCCATGGGAACTGCTAACCATGGTTGTCGGTTGGAACTAATTACATAAGGTGAAATTACCTATGGAAGTACATTATGATACTATTCTAGTTTAAATTTTCCATGTTCATTAGTTGGAACTACTTCTAAAATACATTATTCCCATGGATGGTGGTTGTGTTATAGCCACAAGCACAATATTCAATGGTTGTATGTGTTTCATGTAGGGCGCTACCTCCATGGGCCATTGTGCTTGTGGTAGTAATTTATGTTACCATCACTGGATAATTACCCATGGTAGTATGGGTCACATTCTAGGTGTTACCACTATGAGCCATATTTCCCATGGCATTAGAGGCACATGTTATGCCCCTACCACTATATGTGACCTCACTCATAATGATAGGGTCTTCTTACCACCTTCTATATTTGTTACCACATTCACCATTTATTACCATGTTAAACTATGGCCAGGGGCTTAGTGGCCTAAGGAAGTCGGGTCTTCCTACCACCTTCTTGAATCTTCCATATCGTTCCCATGTGAATGTAGGATCACAAGACACCATGCCTATGGTAATAGGTAGTCTACCACAATGGGTAAGATTTTCCCATGAATTTATGGTATCCTATAGCCATAATCCTATTGATCAATGTTATAGGACATTGGATATGTTCCATTTTAGTTGTAGTGTGATGAGGTTGAAGACCAGTCATAGGATCACTTGCCTGATACTATTTTTTAATAGTGGTGGGGTATAAATAGTTTATAACATGAGGTATCATTGAAATGAAAACCCATGGTTTTGATCTATGTCGTGTGCTATAATATTGGAGAGATCATAGACTATGATAGAATCCAAGTTTTCATGAAAAAAAGCATTGTTTTTAAAGTGATATAATAGATATCATTGATTATTGCTGGGCACTATGTAGGATTCTTTGATACATATGTGTATGGTTCCATAAGTGCTAAGTTTTTGCAGTAAAATATCACCTACTGAAATTTATCTCTCACACATGAAAAGGGAGGGTGACCCACATCAGGTTAAATAGGCGTATCATGGAAAATTAGAGTTTACAATAGGGAGTTAGGTAAGAAACCATACATGGTATCAACAACAACATAAGTATTTCTAGTGAAATGCGTAAGATAACACTAATCATTAAGGATAAACCTATCATGGATTATGATAGGGGAGATAAAATTGAATCATAACATGGTTCCATAACTAGTATATGGATAAAAATGATGATTACCATGTAAGGATTATCATCGACCCACATAAGATTAAAAGGAGGCGAATTATGATTGATAACCTCTTTATTAATCGAAATATATGATTTAATCCATGTTTGAATAAATTTTAGTATTTGGATAAAATTGTTATATTTTATAAATTATTTATAACTAACAGGTGTTGGAAATTGTAAATAATATATTTTATGCCAAAATTAAATAATAAATTTTCAAATTAATATCTCATGATTATTAAATAAATAAAAATTCAATTTATTTAGTCATTCATTTTAAATTTTGATTTATGTTAATTTTTTATATAATTTGAATATTATATTTGGTTTAATAAATAGGTTAATGCTTATAGATTTTTAATATTGAATAAAGGAATAAAATGTGAGATAATAAAGATTACATGATATGAAATAGTAAATTGTAAATATTAATCAAATTTTCAAATTATATGGAATACATTATTTTTTTGTAAAGAAAATGTTTTATCTGAAAATTATAAGGGTAATTTATAAATAGTTTACAAATTAAAAAATAAGGCTAAAAATATAAAGAATTGTTTATTTAATTATGTGTTTTTAATAATTAATTAATTTTAATTATTCATATTAAATTACTTTTTTAAAAATTTATTTAAGCCAAATAAAATTCTTTTTAACAATTTATTTGATCAATATTTAAATAACATAAAATATGTGATATGTATCTTATTTAAATATTTCACATAATAGAAATTAAAATATAAAATGTTTATATTTCATTTAATATCTCATATTAAATTGAAATTTCATATAATGAATAATGAAAGAGTTTATATTAGAATAATTTTAAATTGTTTATATTTAATTTTTTATAGAATGTTTATAATGATTAGTTAATTTATAAAATTTTTATTATTATCTTTTATTTATAAATTAATTAAAAATGTTTATATCATTCTTAAATATGTGAATTATTCATTTATTTAAAAGTCGTCCCCTATTTTATTCATATGTATAATTGTTATATAATGAATATGTGTATGATTTTATGAAAATTGTATAAATTTATTCTAATGATAGTCATGAATGCATCTATGAAGTTACATGCTAGGTATGATAATGGATTCAGTTTTCTTCAACATCGACTTTGTCTTGTATTTAGTTATGATATTAGATTAAGTATTTAATTATGATTTAAATAGATTATGAGTTAGATTTATTATGGAATTTAAATATATCTCAAGTAATGCATCCATGGGTATAGGGACTTTGGGTCAGACTTCTCACTAGCCCGGAGGCTTATTCCTTATATAGAAAAGTGAGAGCTGAATATATGTGTCTCCACGCATACCTGTGTAGAGATTATTGGATATATATATATATATATAAATAAAACATTTCTTTAAAATATTTCATATACTATATATATAAGATGAATTTGGATATATATGAAAATAGATGGGTTATAATTATGGTTAGTAACGCAGGGTATGAGTTGTGTAAAGAGTTATTCAACAATATGATTTGAACATATTGATTTGGTGGCAGGAATACGATCCAAAATATAAATAATTTGTAGTAAGAATAAATGTAAAGGGAATAAAGGAGATAAGAAAGGGAGATTAAATATCCTTAAAAATACTATGTGTTTCATTCCTTCTGATTTGAATTTTCAAAACCATGATAGTCCAACTAGGTGAGTTCATAATAAAGGTGGGTGCACCTCAAATATCTAGTATAAGTAAAGTAATGGGTGAACTTAATAGTATTAGGTTCATGTTCTTAGTGTTTTATTTAGGATATACTTATCAATAATACCCTATGAGATAGTATACTAGGGGAATTAAGTTAAATAAATTCATATAATGGATTAAATAAAGTTTTTTCCACTCAACTACCCATTAGTCAAATATGATATAATGGGATGATTCCATACCAAAGTAACTAAGTGGTGAGATGAACACTAAAGTGGACTCATTTACATAGTGAAATATATATCATATCCTAGTAATGGATATGACATATTTTTAAATGGGCTATCCTTTTAATAAAGGTAAATTAAATAAAAGTCTTTATTAAATATTCATAAAACATGATACAAATATGATGGAAGATTTTATTATTGATAAATGATATTATAGTCATAAAACTTAACTTTGAAATTAACCCTATATAATGGAAAATCATAATGCAATAAACTCATAAGAATGGTAACTTAAGAAAATTTTTGAAGTAAGAAATATTATTTTTGTTAGAGAAACACCTACTTGAGTAACATGTTATTGAATTTTTCGAACAAGGGAATTTAGATTATTATGAGAAACTTAGAATGTTTTGTTCAAGTTTCTATTGGAATTGTATGAAAATTATACCAGGGAACATTATTAGCTACTCAAATACTCAACATGATAAAGTATATCAATTATTTGGTGTAACAACCAAAACTTTTATAAATAAAATTTCCCTGGTGTTTTAATTAAATGTCTTATTATGTACTATAGTTATAGAAAATTCATGCACTTCAATGGTTTTATTATATCCTATTGTACTTAAAATAACATTAAGCATCATATCCAATGATAATATAGTAATTGAACAACAATCATATGATTAGTATAAATATATGTTTTTAAGAAATCCAATTGACATAGAAAATGGAAGTGGTGGCCTCAATCGGTAGGATAATACTCTATGAAGCCCATTTATCATATCTTATTTTGGAGATAGAATCACTTGGCTTTTCCATTGACCAAGCACAAGTTGATATTCAATAACTAAAGGATGAGAAAACCCATTTATGAAATAATTTCATGCTTAATGAGACAACAACCTAAACCATATCCGTTGCAAAACCCCATGAAAATATCATTATCACACACATTACCCTTTGGCCATTTTATGATCTAATAAAGGGATATGTATCAAGACCATAATAATAGGAATACATATATTTTATTGAATAATTAATATATTTACTCTATTATTTTTACTTTATAAATGATTTTCGATTTTGATTCGATAAAACAAAAATTATTTTCTTGGAAAATATTCAATTAATTCATTTATTTTGATGAATTCATGGATTTTTGAAATAAATAATATTTAAAAAAGATATTATTATTAATTTTTTTATTAAATATAAATGATCATACAGTTTTTCTATAATGACCCAAAGTTTTATCAATGGAATTAATTTCTTATAATTATGTCATATGGTATAATCACATAAAATCACATTAGGAAAAACAATTTAACATCATGCTTAAATGAACTACTAAATTTTATGTGACCTTTAAACATATTTTTGCCACTTATGTGATTTGAATTTCGAGAATCTGACATACACTGTTGCAATTAATAAGATGTTTGGAGTCCGATAAGGCAAACTTAATTTTTGGTGAATAGTAAAATACCCTTATGAATAGTAATGTTACCCTTATGAATAGTAATATGACCCTTATGAATAGTAAATCATCAAAGTGAATAGAATCCTTATCAATGGTAGTGTAAATAAAATTTATCCACACTATAAGTTACAATATGATATAATTATATTATTGTGCTGGTATTTTTGTAAGTAATACATATTTAATGATTTAAAAGAAAATTTATTTTTATAAAATGTATTCATAAACTATTATTTTTATGTCTTATGATTTTATGATAATTTAATGAGACCTCAATTAATTTTTCAATTTATTAGAAAATAATTTTTTATTTTTTATTTTTTATTTTTTAGAAAATTTATAATTTTAATTAAAAAAATTAATTACTCATATTTAGAAAATCATTTTCATAAAATGGAGTTCATTTTTTGATTTTGGACATCGAAAATGGTCAGGGTGATTTTTTGGGATTTTTCTGAAATACTAGATTTTTTGTGAGTAGTAAAATATGATAATTTATTATATAAATACATTATAAGTTAAATCCAATATTCCTGACATCATAAGTGATGTAAGAATCCAAATCTCGAACTCTCATGCCCTATTTACTTTATTTAGTCATGTAATAATCATTGTTTCTTGTCTAGATGGAAATTAATAATCTAATGAATTAAATATTGAGAAAACACCTCTCCCAACCATTATAAATACCAACCCTCACAACCTCATTTTTCTCAGACCTCTCAAGTTTCAATCCTTGTCCAAATTCTATCCAAACCTCTTCTCTAGCCCCTCCACCACGTTCCGTTGCTCTTGGTCTCTTCCAAAGACTAATCCTAGGTGCCATGAGGAGGATCTCAACATTACGGAAAAAATGGCCTTTTTCGACGAGTTATTTGCGGCGGGAATAAATCATGTCGCAAATAGATCATCGAAGAGGTTATTTATGACAGGGGCATCGAACCGTCGCAAAAAGTTAGGCGCGGTTTGGTGTGGTTTGCGTGCCAAACTACGGGAAGGGTATTTGCAATGGAGAGGCACTCCCCATCCGAAATACCCAGAGGCGGTAAATACAATTTACGATGGGGAAATTCCTCGTCATAAATAGTTCATCTGTGGGTCACTATTTGTGACGGGACCCATCGCAAATACCCAGCGACTGTAAATACTATTTGTGACGGGATGTTGCCTCCTTTCAAAGAGTGTGTTGTAGGCCACAATTTGCGACGGGTCCCATCAAAAATACCCTTTTAACCGCTGAAAGTAATAAATGTGGCCGAATGTATTTGCGAAGGGAGTCCAATCGCAAATAGTACTGTTGCAACTAATCTAACCTATATATACCCCCATCTGTTTTTTCATTGTTCCCCTCAATTTGTACTTTCTCTCTCTCTCTCTCAACTCTAATTTTAGATTGAAAATTTCTCTCAGTTAATTTTTTTACGAAGATGTTTTTGAAGTCATCTTTACCTATTAGAGATCATGTTTAAAGAAATATATGTTTTATTTAATTTATTATTTATTAAAAAATATATTAATTTTAATTATTGTAAATTAGTTGTAATTAAATTAGATTTAGATTACGTTGTCATCGGTATTTATTTGTAATAATAAATTTAAATTATTAGTTCTAATTATTAATAATTGGTAGTAACTGAGAATTATTAAAGATAATTAATAATGAATATAAATAATTAGCGATAATTAGTAATTTGTTGAGGTAATTGGAAGCAATTAATAATAATTAACGTTAATTAGTAATAATTTGGAATAAATAGGAATAAATAGTATTAAGTAGTAATAATTAGTAAATAATAGTACAAAATACTAATAATTAGTAGTAAATACTAATAATTAGTAACAATTAGTAAAAAATAGTAATAAATAATAATAAATAGTTATAAATTGTAATAAATAGTAATAAATAGTAATAATTAGTAATAATTAGTAATAATTACTAATAAATAGTAATAAATAGTAATCAATTGTAATAATTTGTAATAAATAGTATTAATTAGTAATAATTAGTAATAATTAGTAATAATTAGTCATATATAGTAATAAATAGTAATAATTGGTAATGATTAGTAATAATTAATAATAATTTGTAATAATTAGTAATAATTAGTAATAATTAGTTATAAAATAGTAATTAAATATATATAAAATAGCAATAATTAGTAATAATTAGTAATAATTAGAAACAATTAGTAACAATTAGTAATAAATAGTAATTAATAGTAAAAAATATTAATAAATAGCAACAAAGAGTAATAAATAGTAATAAATAGTAATAAACAGTAATAAATAGTACTAAATAGTAATAATTAGTAATAATTAGAAATAGTTTGTAATAATTAGTAATAAATAGTTATAAATAGCAATAAATAGTATCTAATAGAAAAAATAGTAATAATTTGTAACAATTAGTAATAATTAGTAATAATTAGTAATAATTAGTAATAAATGGTAATAATTAGTAATAATTTGTAATAAATAGTAATAAATAGTAATAAATAGTAATAAATAGTAATAAATAATAATAGTTAGTAATAATTAGTGATAATAAGTGATAATTAGTAATAATTAGTAATAATTAGTAATAATTAGTAATAATTAGTAATAATTGGTAATAATTAGTAATAATTGGTAATAAATCGAAATAAATAGTAATAAATAATAGTAATTAGTAATAAATAGTAATAAATAGTAGTAAATAGTAATAAATAGTAATATATAGTAATAAATAATAATAAATACTAATAATTAATTATAATTACTAATAATTTGTAATAATTACAAATAATTAGTAATAATTAGTAATAAATAGTTATAATTAGTCATAATTTGTCATAATTTGTCATTATTTGTCATAATTAGTCATAATTAGTCAAAATTAGTCATAATTTGTCCTAATTTGTCATAATTAGTCTTAATTACTTAAAACTAGTCAGAATTAGTTATAATTATGGATAATTAGGGATAGTTAGGGATAATTAGGGAAAATTAGAGAAAATTAGTGAAAATTAGGGACAATTAGGCAAAATTAGGCAAAATTAGGCAAAATTAGGAAAAAATAAGAATAATTAGCAATAATTAGAAAAAATTAGCAATAATTAGGAAAAATTAGTTTTAATTAAAAAAATGGAAGAATTAAGAAAATTAAGAAAAATTAGAATTAATTATAATAAATTATATGAACTTGGCATAATTTCCAGTGGATTGACGACACTCCTTTTGCTCAATGACTCTTCTCATTTCAACTCTCACTAACTCAAAACATTATGGAAAATTTGCTTCTACATATGCATATCTATTATTGTATGCACAAGATTTGATATTCATTCAAAGAACCAGATTTCTCATAATATGTGTTGGCGATGACAGTTGGAAGAAGATGATTCATCGATGAAACGGGGTCTCATTAGTCTGATGGCTCATTTACTTACATCTTTCTCACAATAAAATCACAATGAAGAATCTGGTTGGAGGTATGCTTATGCATTCTCGTATACATGAGAATGGATATGCGTACCTCAGAGCAGAATCTTTATTGTGATTTTAGTGTGAGAACGACAAGTAGATGAACCGTCGAATAAAAGAGCATATGTCAATCCATTGGAAATTGTATCTCCCGTATTTAGTGGTAGTTAGTAAGAAGTAACTATAATTATTTATCTTCTATTTTTTGGATAGGGTTTTCCTTATTTCAAATTATTCAAAAATAGTAATGATTTTATATTTTGTAGAAAAATTTGGAACAGGGAAGTCGACAACATTCATTATTAGATGATAGGGCTTAGATAAAGTAGTGAAGAAATCTAAATGGTTCTGGTTTAAATCCTGTATATATTGAGGGTGTTGAATCTTTATTATCATTTTCATTAGTAAAATCATTATTTTTTTAGAAGGCATAATTAAGTGTCATTTTAAAAAAATTTCGTTGAAAACATTTGACACATTTGAAAATGTTGGAGGAAAACTCTTAAATTTTGGTTTTCAACCAGATTATGTTTTTTTGGTATCAAAACAGTGAATGAAGTTCTAGATAAGATACTAATAATTGGATTTCAAATCCATCACAGTTTCAAAATTAAGTATTTGATGTTGCAGGTCCATCTCTTCATCAAAATAAAACATAAGATGATATTGATTTAACTCCCAAGTTGACATCATCTAAATTTTATGATTTTTTGATGTCTGCTAAGGAATAATTATATTCTTATTGCAAGAGGAGAAAATTTGAAGAGGTTGAAAATTTTATGGCTATTAAATCAGATAATAGAATGTCAAACAACTATTTTGATCATATATATTTTTTGGTTAAAACACTATTACCTGAAAGAAATGTGTTTCCGGAAAATTACTATGAGAGAAAGCGGCTGGTTCGTAATCTAGACCTTAGTTATCAGAAGATTCATGAATGTAAAAATGATTGCATATTATATTCTAGTGGAAATGAGTCGCTGAATTGTTGTCCCACATATGGACAATCGAGTTATGAAGAAGCTCAACTGGGGAACTCTTGAATGATTTCTGAAAAGAAGTTGAGATATTTCCTACATACACAAGGTTGAAACATTTACTTATGTCTCAGAACAGAGTGACAATGATGTCATGGTAGAAAACCAAGATTTAAATTTGTAAAATCTTGATTCATCTATCTGATGGTGATTTATGGAAACATTTTGACCGAAATCATCCATCTTTTTCTTTAGAATCCTAGAACGTGTGATTGGGTATTTCTACTAATGGTTTTTGTCCGTTTGTTTCTTATGGTAGTCAGTATTCATGCTAGCCTATCTTTATAACTCTATACAATTTACCTCTATGGATATTGATGAAGGAGTCTTATAACTTTTTGACCTTATTAATCCCATGAAATCTAAAAATGTATATTGATGTTTATTTGAAACCATTGATTGTTGAGTTAAATTCATTGTTGAGTAATGGTGTGTGTACATATGATGTTTCTGCAAAACAAAATTTCCTACTAAAAGCTGCATTAATGTGAACAATTAGTGACTTCCTGACATATAGCGTGTTATCTGGATGGAGTACACATGGTCTGAAATCAATTTCTTACTGTATCAGAGACAACAAAGAATTTATGCTCTTTAATGGAAAAAACCTTGTTATTCTTACTGTCATCATAGATTTCTTACAACTGATCATCCTATTCGGAGGAACAAATCTCATTTTAGAAAACACACAATTGAAAGGGTCGAACCACCACAATGATCTTAGGTGCAGAGTTAAAGCTAGTTTTATTTTTATTACCTCCCATTACATTTGGACCAAAAATAAACCAACATAAAATTCTTGGATTTGATAATGAACACAATTGGATAAAATAGAGAATTTGTTGGGATTTTCCATATTGGTCTGATTTGTTGGTCCGCCACATGTTGGATGTCATGCATATTGAGAAGAACTATTTTGATAATTTATTTCATACAATTTTGTATACAATAGGTAAGACCAAAGATAATGTAAAGGAATGATTATATCTTACCCAAATTTGTAGGCAACCAGAACTTGAATTGTTTGAAAATGTAAAATAATTGTGGTTAATGAAGCTAAAAGAAGCTTATACACAGTCCAAAGAGAGTCGATTATTATTTTGTTAGTGGATTAAAAATTTGAGACTTACAGATGTCTATGCTTCAAATTTTGGCAGATACGTTATGAATAATCATATTACTGGATTAAAAATTCATGATTGTTATGTTATAGTGGAAAAACTTATGCTGATTGGAATAAGATCTTTTTTTTTATTTCTATGATTTGGGATTTGATAACAGACATATCAAATTTGTTTCAAGACATTTGTGCAGTGACAACAGACTATGATGCACTAAACAAACAAGAAGAAGATGTTGTAATTATATGTAAACTAGAAAAAATATTCCCACTAACATTATTTGACTCAATGAAACATCTAATATAACATTTTCCACATAAAGAAAAATATAGTGGTCTAGTACAATTTTTATGAATGTACCCATTCGAGAGATGCTTATAGAAATTGAATAAAAATGACGTAACAAAGCATCAGTTGAAGGCTCAATTGATGAACCTTATTTCCAAGAGGAAATTGATTTTTTCTAATCTCATTATTTTGAATCTTAATATCTATCAAAACAAAACCTCATGGGATGGAATGAGGGGGATGTTGATGATAAAATGGAAAATAAATTATTAGTTTTTAATCATCCAGATCTTGGCTTCGGTGGAGTTCATGAATGATGGATTTCAGATGATGAACATCACAGAGCTCATACAAATGTTTTTCTCAAATTGTGTATAAATAAAATAGTTTTTCTATGAGTGTTTCCATCACTTATTCTATAATTTATGTTACAGTAAGTAAAATTATTTTATTTTTAGGTTATATGATAATTATATTAAGAAACAACTTCCACAAATTACATTAGCTGCTCTTTAAGAACTCCGATTTTTTTTCTCTCAATGGTTTCAAAAATAGGTAACAAAAATTATTGATGGTTTAACATATCAATTCCATATATTATTTATTATATTGATAATTGTTTTAAAAAATTTTAGGTTTCTCAACATGATGATAAAATTGATAAGCGACTGTGTATATCAAGTAACCCACTATCCAAAATAGTTAAATATAATAATTTATAGTGGTGAGTGGTTTTTGATTTCATACACATGTATATGGGGAATAAAAAAACAATGAACAATGGGGTTATCTTGGGAGGTTCTCATCATAGAGAAACTGAAGTTGAATTTTACGGCATGTTGGATGATATTATTGAAATGTGTTATCTATAACAAAATTACATAACTATTTTTAAATGTTGGTGTTTGGATACTGAGAGAGGATTGTGTGTTTATCTGAATCATGGAATCGTTGATATTAAATATAAAAGTCTTCTTGCAATAAATTTACCATTTTTACTGACTCAATAGGCACCTGAAATTTATTACGTAAAGTACTTTGCTACTTTAAGAGACCTGAGTGATTAGCGGAGCATAATAAAAATGAAATCTCATGAAAATATGTTTACTCAAAGTGAATGCGTTTATGATAATGGGCTATAAATTGAAATTTTTCAAGAGACTACTCAAAATCCATATTTTCTAGAAAGATACATGAATATCAATGATGACACTCCATAATCAAGGGTCGATGGGGACAATGATGCTAATAATGTTACAAATGAATTTTAAATAACAAGAGATGATGAAACTAAAACTCATATAGATATTGATGATGGCGAGGAGGAATATGAAGACATTAACATCGTCAGATATGAAGATGAAGATGAAGTTGAACATTGACAATGTTAAATGCCGATTATAATCATAACTAATATATATCTCTATATAATAGTTATTTTCAACTTCTTTCTAACAACAATAATTTTGTGTTTTATATGAAAAATGATCTATTTTGTGAGTTGCAGTTGGCTGAGCTACCTTTGTATGAGGAGGATTTGGGATCATCTAACCCTCAACCGATTTGCAGTTCAAGGGGTACGTGGAGAGGGAGTGGTCTTGCGCAACTGATGATCCATGATCCTATCCCCGAGCGACGTCCACATCTTGGCTTCGATCCACGCACATAGAGGTATGGAAACCTGTGTATTTTAGTTATATGTCATTAATTTATTTATATAATAATTGTTTGATTATTTTTTATTTTTTGACAGTTTTTCTCATATAACTGTTGTACAGAGGAGCACTATCATGAACAATTATTTTTCTCATCCATAGATCACATGGGAACAGATTCCTATTGATGTGCAGCTCGGTATGTTCAATAATTGGATAGTATATAAATAAATGATATTTATTTTGAAATTTATTTAATTAATAACTTGGTATTATAAATTATTTGTTGGTTTTATGGTATCCCATCGATGATAGTATGCGTGACGCTATCCACACGGAATGGGAGGTGTGTATACGAGACTGATTCTGCCAGTTTTTGCACAGTTTGAGAAGGATGACCATAAAGAAAGAATCAGTGACAGTATTTGATGAGTCATATAGATCCCACCAACCAAGGTACATATAATATCATGTTTGGGATGGATTATTTTCACACTCGTTGGGTGAGGGATTTCAAAGGAGATCTTCATTGGGATGGTAGAATTGGGGAAGAAAGTAGGTGACTCATCGATCTGGTAGTTGTACATTTAGTACCGATTGAGAGAATCTGGTAAGTATATCTTTTAAATACTTTATATAAGTATAAATTTAAATAGTTTATTTTATATTCATAAAGGCATTCAAGAAGCCTGATATAATGGAGTACGATGTTTATCGGAAGATGTACAGTGATTCAGCCAGTAGAGAGATTATAGGTGATCGCCAGCGTCAGAATGTGGTCAGTATTATTTATTTTTCAATTTTAATATTAACTGCATATAATTTTTTTACTATTTTAATTTCAAATTGGATTTGCAGAAGTCATATTATACCGTGAACTCTCAAACACAGGCTGAGAGTCAGGCTGATATGGCTGAGCAAAATAGTGCTCACCATTTTGATGAGGCGATATGGACACAGGCGACCTAGTATACATTCAAGAAGGGATGAGTGGTTGGTATCAGATCTCATTTGACTCTTGGAACTTATTATGGTATTACTGCGATGTAGGCGACACGCTCGAGAGGAGATCGCGGAGAGGCATCATCTTCTGGTTCATGGTATCAGGAGCAGCTGTAAGCTCAGAGTGAGCTTATAGAGAGTCTGCATAAGCAGTTGGAAGGGATGCATTAGAAGCAGTAGCAGTACGAGGAGGATATGAATTGATGGTAGAAGGAGCAACAACACGAGGAGGAGATATGTCGGTGGAAGCAACAACAACATGACCAGATGGAGTACATGTGTCGTCTGACTTGTAGTTTAGGGATGGAGTTTCGTCCACCATCTCCTCCAGCTCCTCCACCTCCTCCAGAAGACTATCCTGCCAAGTGAATTTTTTATTGTGTTAAAAAAATTTGAATTCATTATTTGTTGTAATACGAACTATTTACAGTTTCGTCTTTTATATTTGTGCAGATATTGCATAATTTAATTATTTTAATTTTTAATTTTATTATTTATTTATAGTATTTTATTTTTTAATGATTTTTTATTTTACTAATAAAAATAAAAATAATTTATGATTTTTTTATATTTATTTGTTAATATGTATAATTTTAATATTTTTTATTTTTTATTATTTTAATAGTATTAATATTATATTTTTTCATTAATTTATCCTAATTTTATTAAATATATAAATTTTTTATTTTATTCAGTATTTGCGATGGGATCTTTTACGATGGGACCCCATCATAAATAGTTTATATATATATATATATTTAAAATTTATTTGTGAAGGGTAAAAGGGACCATTTTAAAGGTTATATATATATATAATATATATAAATTGAGAACTATTTACGTTGGGAAAATGGGCATGTCACAACACATGTTTTTATATATAATATATATAATCAGAGAGTTATATCCAAGACAGGACCCCATCGCAAAAGCTCATTTGTGATGGGATCCCGTCGCAAATAGAATGTCGTAAATACGTCAAATTCCCATAGTGCAAGAGGATAATTCAAGAGGTAATTCCTCTATCTTTTCATTAAATTTCCTTTCATATTTCATTTCTTTTCTTCTCTTATCCCCAACATCCCTTATCCACATGTCAAAATAACTTCAGTATGATTGATATATTGATATTCTACAATATTAATGAAATATTATTCATTAAAATCCTCCCTCCCTCTCTTTTCTTTTTAAAAATGAAATCATTTCTTGTGTTGTGTCAATTTACCATCATTGTGGGTGATGCACCTTAATATTCCATCAACGCCTTCAAGGCTATCAATAAAACCAATAAACAGTTGAAAAAGCTTTTAATATTTATGTTTTAATCCCTTTTATGTTTTTTAAACAACTTTTATACATAATACTAAATTATAAAACAAAACATGTTCGTTGTGATCCAAAAACCAGAAAATTAAACTAAAAGAATCATCATTAAATTTTATCTAATGATTCATACTCCTGGTATATAAAAAATTAATTATAAGATATTTTAAACTCATGGATTATCATTAATTGCATTTAATCTCAATTATGGATGTTTATCCATGTTCTACATGAACTTTTATTCATGTGTATAAGTAAACCATTCATGAAATCTACAAAAAAAACACTCTAGAAAAATGAATTTAAACAGTGTAACTCATAAAAAAGCACATAAAAGAACTTAATGAATCCATATTGAACCATATTAATATATATAATGTTATTCAATTTTTAATTAATTAATCGAATTTCATTATACAGGAAATTAAAGTGAAGAAAGTGTTCTGATACAAGGTAATGGGAATTCTTGTACCCAACATTCTTTCTTTCGGTTTTCTGTCTTTCACTCCATTTTTAGTATGGTTATTACATTAAAATAATTTATTCATAATTATACTAAATTTTCTAGTATATACATATTTTTCACTAGAGTTTATGTCAAACACAATGTTTTCCAGAAGAACTCTTCTTTCAAAAAAACTCACCATTTTCTTTGCACTCTAGGATAATGGTGCTTTTATCATGTTTGTTATTCCCTATTCAATTTGGGAACCCAAAGTGTATGAATTTATTATTTACGAAGTATAAACCATTAAATTCCACTGTTTGTTTTATGTTAAATATTGATATATGTTCCATGTGGAATGCATGATAATGTAAATGTTATGATGTGATGGGTTTACCAAAAATTATATAGCGCAATGAAAATATTACGATGTGATAGGTGTGCCAAGAATTATATAACACTCAAATGTATCAGGTATTGTGAATAACTTCATGAGTAAAGTGAAATATGTGTGAACATGATACCTGATTTTTTCACAACCATGTGTGTTAGTTAACCACTAAGATATGATGTTTAATTTTTATGCATTGCCATATTCCAGGCCATTATGTAATGCTTTTTCTTAAGACTATGATGAGGATGTTATGATTATTCTCACCCATGCTATTTTTTTCTCATGTTCCTATACTCTTATTGGGAATTTATCTCACTTGTTTGATATATATCCTTATGATATTATGTGTACTAAGAAAAAATCAATGGCCAATAAGACTCTAGAGAAGAAGAAATTAAATAAATGGTTATGTTTTATATTGAAAAAGTTATACAGGGTGCTAGTTTTACTAAGAAACTAAACCATTGTATCCTCATTGTGTAATGTTTTTATGTTGTTTATCTTTTAAATGATTTAGAAATAATTTAATAAAAGTAAGGTTACTATATTTTCTAAAGTCAAATGTAGTTTTTATAAGGGTTTGAAAACTATTATTGACATAAAAACATGGAATTTCTCAAAAAATGTTGACTCTTATTTTAAAAGGGTAGATTCAAATATTATAATAATTATTTTGATAAAATAAATATATTTTTTATTAGTACTTCTAAATTATCCAAGAGTTAATTTTTCATAATTTTCAGATACAACAATGTTTTTTTATAAAAATTAAATACGGTATAAATATACCATGTGTATTATGATGTAATAATGACCCAAAAATGATGTAATAAATAATATAAATGTTTTAAAAAACAAAATATATGTTTTAAATTTAAAATATTTTGATTTTATGTTTATTTTATAAATTCTATAAATTCGTAATGAATCCTCCAAAACCAATGATATATTTTAAGGTTTAAAAATCTTTTCATTAAATATGTGACTCACTTCTACATAATGAAGGGATATATTTCAATAATTTTGACCCTTTGAATTAAAAAATAATTAAAACCAATCCCCTTTAGTATGAACAATGAGATAAAAAATCAAAATTCTTGTGTTTTTGATTAATTTATTATATAGATTCCAAAACTTATGTTTGAGAAATAATAACAACTCCCCTCTCTTTTCCTATATATACCCACCCAAGCTCTCATTCCTCTCCACTAAAAATATATCTAGAAGGTACTTACTCTTCCTTCCCCTCTCTAGTGTCTTTATAATTTTCCCCCAATCATTCAAGAATCTCCTCCAAATCTTTTGGAATGTCACTTTCAAGATAAGGGATCTCCCACTCTACTTTTTTTCAAGAACCAATTTTATATTAAGCATATTAGTTTCTATTTATCCTTGTTTAGTCATGTTTTTATACATATATATTGCTTAAATTTTTATTTCCATGTTATGATAGAGCCCTTTAAAGTTCATTAATCCCTCCCATAAAACCTTATGTACCCCTGTTACCATGCTGAAATTTAGTAAGGGTTTCTCTCCTTTATCATCTTTATTCATGTGTCACCATTATCTTATGCCTTTAATATCAATTTAATAACATTTTTATATGTTCTCTCATATACCCCTTACCTAACATATAATTTATAAATGATTATAGACCCCTTTCACTCTAATTAATCCCTCCCACAAACATTTGTACTACCGCATTATGCTTCCAAAGTTTTACTGTGATTTCCCATACCAAACAATTGTATAATGAATACCCATACCCATTTCTTATAAATTATATTCACCATTATGAATATATAATTATTTAATTGGAACTTACATTTATTTATTGTACACTCCTTTATCATTGAAAAAATGTGATGAAAATTAATTTCATGTTGCTTGATCTATGTGGAAAACATATGTATGTTAATTAAATGAAAGTGATGGGTGCACCCATATTATATAGGGCTCCAATGCATTGGGTAATGTCTTAGTCTCATGAGACTTCATTCATGTGATTAGGGAGTAAACCTATTACATCATGTTACTTTTTTACACCATTATTTCTTGGCATTTATCCTTGACATATTGTATGATTCCATGTATAAATTTATTTCCACATTTCCCATATTTCCTTTCTGTTATCATGATATATCATGCTTAATTGTTCATTTTTATGATTCTCACACATTTTTATCTCATTGATAGTCCTATTTACTAACATATAATACTTTATTCATGTCATTGCACGTTTATTATCTTACTGAGATATATATCTCACTCATTACTTTTGTATGTCCTCATGTTATCTCCTGTAGTTTCAGAACATTCAAGGATTTCTAAGAACATGTTAAGAAAGTTTTCAATAATGTGGTTACATACCATGTTCAAGATGATATGTTATGTTCCAAATTTACAATGACACTAGACTTCTAAATATTATAGGTTTTATTATGTGTAATATTATGTATTAAATCATGGAAAAATTTTAATAAAGAGCAGGGTTTTCATATTTGGTATCAAAGGACAGTTTAGTTATTTCTAGGAAAAGAATTAGAAAAATACTGTGATATTAAGTTTAATATAACATCTATAAGTTTTTTTGTATTATATAGTATGAATTTTCATAGAAAATACATTAATTTCTCGATACTACAAATGGTTATGGATCTGGAACATATGTACATAGGGGTAAACCCAAAAACACATCATTGAGGTATACTCAATCAAGAACTAGTGCATGAAAATATCGTTTTCTTCACACTTGGAATGACACTCCAAGGGTATATATTTTGGTAAATTCTCATGCTCATTTTAAACCATTATTAAGGGGAAAAAATTCTCATTAGTGTCTATGTCATAAAATAGATCATGGATAACATAGATTAAATCAAAGAAATTCATAAGTTAAGAAAATACATATCATTTATATGTTATCCCTTTAATTTTTTTTATTCCAATTAATGTATTTAACAGTTTAAAAAAATATATTCCCTATGTCTGTATTGAATTCGATAAATTAGTAGAACCATGATCAAATAGTGAAAGTTAGAGTTATCATTTATAGTTCTACTCATTCTTGTATATCACATAAGTTTAGTAGAATTAATAAAACACCACCACAAATTATGGAACTAAAGCTGTTAGTGAAAATGGAAAATGTGGAAATTATAGCTTCCCAAGTATTTAACTTCTCCCTTGTCGAACGTTTTTAGGCGAAATTCCTGGAAGACCTTTTGATACACTATTTTGTGGAATTTTATGAAATTTTTGGCATGGATTGGGTTCCCCAATATAGATTCAACATAAATTTCTATGAGAAGGAAATCACTCCCTATTTCATGAATCATCCTCCAATTCTGTACAAATGTAATGATATAGATGAATATTATTTAGCATTAACAAATCAAGAATGGATATTATTACCCTATGAGAAAGAATAACTTGATCAAATTATCGAGTCTGAGGAAAATACCATCCTTGAAGAAATGCCCATTGTTATTTAATATACTGAAGTGGTTCCTATAAAATTTTCCTATCTTCCTCTAAGCTAAGAGGTTAAATTTTCAATCAAGATTATACCTTGGGATGCACCATTATCCAAGACTCTATATATAATGGTCGTTGGGGAACTTGAGGAGCTGAAGAAACAACTATAGGAGAATATGGATAAAGGGTCAACATGACCTTGTGCTTCACCGTGGGGTTCACCAGTCCCCTTCACTGAGAAGAAGGATGGGTCAATGTGACTTTTCATTGACTATTTTTAGCTAAACAAGATCATGATAAAGAAACCATATCCTTTACCATAGATTGATGACTTGTTCTATCATCTATGTGGATCATAATATATCTACAAGGTGGATATTTGGTCTGGGTGTTATCAAGCATGGGTGAACAAAGAGTATATCCCCAAGACTACTTTCCAAAAAATGTATGGGTACTATAAGTGAATAAAAATATCTTTTAGAATCATTAATTCTTCAACACTCTTCAGATAAATGATGAGTAAAGTATTTATAGATTACCTCAAAAAAAATGGGTAGTCTTTATAGATGATATTATAATATAATAAAAATTAAAGAGGAACATAAGGAGCATCTAAGAACCATTCTAAAGGCCTTATGAAAGGAGAAGCTGAAAAGTATAGAAAATGTGTGTTCTGGTTTAAGGAAGTCTCGTTCTTATGGAATATTATCACACAAAATGGGATATATGTAGACCCTTAAAAGATGAATGAAATTTAAGGATTGTTGAGGCCATCATCTGTGAAAGAAATATGTTGTTTCCTTAGATTATCTAGGTTCTATCGTTAATTTTTGAGAAATTTCTCAAAATTTTCAAACCATATGACCAAGAGAACACAAAAGAGATTCATTTTTTTGGAATAGTTATTTAGAAGATAGTTTCATAGAGTTGAAAAATATTCTTATCACTGCACTTATACTTACACAACCCATAAGTGGAAAAAATTAGATGGCATAAAACGATGCTTCAAATAATTGTTTGGTATATATTTTAATGCATGATGAAGATGTAATAGCATGAGATTCAATGAAATTGAAATTTAACAAATAGAACAACCCAAAACATGAACTAGAGTTGGATGCAGTGCTCTTCACATTGAAAATATTGAGACATTACTTCTTTGGGGGGAAGTGTGGAATATATATTGATCATAATATCCTAAAGTATATATTCCCATATAATTAGGTGAATATGAACTAGAGATGATAGTTAGATTTGATTATGTTTAATGACTTCTCAATCAACTATGATTCAGGGAATATAAATAAAATGGTATATTATCTAAGTAGAAAGGATCCAATAATTTTATCATTAATGAGTATTGAGAAGGATCCAATCTTTTAAGACATGAATATGATGGACATTATAATTGTAAAGTATTAAAAATCTTCAATCCTTTCAAAAATGATTTATCAACTGTCCCTTTCGGAGAGGGTAAAGGATGATCAATGAGATGATGTGGAAATTCAGAATAAAGTGGAAACTATAAGAAAAAGGTAAATACACAGAGTTCAATATTAATGATTAATGATTTGTAAGATTTGGGGAAAGACTATGTGTACTATAAAATCTCAAGTTAAATAAGGAGTTACTGGATGATGCACATATTTCAACTGTCTCTATCAATCCATAGAACACAAATATGTAACAAGATATCCAAGAGAACTATTAGTGGGATAATATGAAGAAGGATATAGTGGAATACATATCAATATGTCTTGTATTATATCAAGTCAAGGAGAGAATAAAAAATACCAGGGGATGATGTAACCATTACCCATACTAACATAGAAATGGTAAAACATCACCATAGACTTTTCATTGGTCATATAAAGACATCAATATGAATTAATGTTATATGGGTTGTGTTGGATCATTTTAAAAATACTCCTAACTCCATTTAAATTCAATAGGAATTCTCACTCAATCAAATTTTAATCATATATACTAGAGAGGTGGTGAGGTTGTATAGAACACCACTATACATTATATCTAATGAAGATCTAAGATTTACTTTTATGTTATAGAAGAGTCTCCAACATGATCTAAATAATGAGTTGAACTTCATCACAGCTTATCAAGCTCAAACTAATGGTTAATCTGAGTGGACTATCTAGATACTTGAGGACATGCTGAGATCATGATAAATTGACTTCAAAGGTGGATGGGATCAACATATTACTCTATTCAATTTCTCATAGAATAATAGTTTCCACTATAGAATATAAATGGAACCCTATGAATCCATTTATGGTAAGTGGTTCATAACATATGAATTATGGGATGAATATGGGGAACCTAAATTATTAGACCTTGAAATGTTCTAGGAAATGGTTGAAAATGTCAAGCCCATTCACTAGCACATTGGGGCTGGTCAAAGTCGACAGAAGTGCTATGATGATAATCATCGATGTGACCTAGAGTTTGTGGTTTATGAAATGGTGTTAAACCATAAATCTACATGGAATAATGTCATGATATATGAGAATAAGGTAAAGCTTAGTCCATGATACATTAGTCCCTTTGACATACTCAACAGCATCATAGCGGTGGCATGTCGACTAAAACTCCCACCTAACCTATCTCAAGTACATGATGTGCTTCACATATAAATCTTGAGAAATTATATACCCGAATACTCACATGTGATGAATCTAGTGGTGGTACCATTGTAGAATGATCTTTCATATGAGAATAATCTAATGAATACCATAGATCATAGATACAAAGTTCTATGAATTAATATAATTCACTTGTTCAAAGTGATATAGAGGAACCATAAATTTTATAAATAAAGATGGGAAACAGGGGAGGTGATGAGATATAATTACTATTATCTATTTTAGTGTGTGAAATAAAAACATTGAGGGAGAAATTTTTTAAGGGGGGAAGATTGTAATGACCTAAAAATTTATAAATAAAATTCCCCCTATGTTTTAATTAAATGTATTATTATGTATTATGGTTAAAGAAAACACATGCAATTAATTTGTTTTACCATATCCTATCATATTTAAATTAGTTTTAAGTATCATAGCTATCACTAATATATCTGTTGAATAGTGATCATGTAGTCAGAAAAAAATGTAGGGTTTTAACAAATCATATTAACATAGAAAAATGAAGTGATGGCCTTAACTAGTTGGATTTTACCATATGAATCCCATTTATCGGAGCTTCTAAGGGAGATAACATCACTGAGGTTTTCCCTTGTCCAATCCCAAGATGAGATCTAATAAATAAATCATAATAAATCTATTTATGGGATAATTTCATGCACATCAAGATCATGACCCAAACCACATATGTCAAACCACACCAAGAAAATATCACCATCATGAACCTTACCCTTATGAAGGTTTTTACTGTAATAGAGAAATATAACTCACAAAACTAATAATATGAATATGTATATTGTATAGAATAAAAAATGTATTTCCTCTTTATTATTTCTACATTATAAATGATTTGGGATTTTGATTCGATAAAACCCAAAATATTTTTTTGGGTAATATTCTATTAAGAAATTTAATTTGACGAATTAATGGGTTTTTAAAATAAATAATATTGTAATAAAATATTATTATTAAATATTTTTTAATAAATTTAAATTATCTTATCATTTTTATAAAGTCATATGTAATTTTTATAAGGGTTTGAAAACTACTATTGACAAGAAAACCAACCATTTCTCCAAAAATATCAATTCTTATTTTAAAAGGTAAAATTCACAATTTTTGAAAATTATTTGGATAAAATAAATATTATTTTTGTAATCATAATTTCTAAATTATAAATGGTTAATTTCTTATATTTTTCTAAGATAGTAAAATTTTCACGTAAAAATTTAACATGGTATAAGTATAAGGTGTATATTATGACATCATAAAGATAAAAAAATTGTGTAATAAATTATATAAACGGTATAAGCGAACAAAATTTTTTTTACCATTTAAAATAATTTAATTTTAATTTTATTTGATTAATTTTATAAATCATTTATGAACCCTCCAAAACCTATAATATATTTTAAGGTTTTAAAATCATTTCTTTAAGGACATGGTTCAGTTGTACATCATCGGGGGAAACATTTTAATAAGTTAGGCCTTTAGACTTATAAAAAAATTAAAAACACTCCATTTTTTGTATAAACCATGGGAAAAAATATCTAAAAGTTTTTGGTTTTGATTACTTTATTATATAGAGTCCCAAACCTATATTTGAGAAATAACAAAGAACTCCCCTCTCTTTTCCTAAATAAGACCTACCAATCTCCCTTTACTATCCTATAAAAAACCGTGGATCATGTAATTACTATAGCCTACCCTATATATAGTCCTCCCAAAGTTCCCGGATGATATCAAGAAGCTCATCTAATGCTTTTGTAATCACACATTGAAGGTAAGGGATCTCCCACTCTACTTTTTATTCAAGAACCACTTTTATGTTAAGCCTCTTAATTTATATTTATCCATGTTTGGTAATATTTTTATAAATCCGTATTACTTCCATTTTTATTTACATGTTATGAGAGAAATGTTTCACTCTCATTAATCCCTCCCATGAACCCTTATGTACACATGTTACCATGCTGAAATTTTTTAAGGGTTTCTCTTCTTCTCCTCTTTATTCAACCATCTCCATTATCTTATGAATTTTATATCCATTTACTATTGTTTGGATATATTATCCAATATACTTATTACTTATCCTATGATGTAGAAATGATGACAGATCCCTTTCAATCTCATTAAACTCCCCCATGAACATTTATATTCCCCCGTTATGCGGTCAAAATTTCACCATGATTTCCCATTCCAAATAATTATGTTTTGGATACCCATACCCATTTTCTATCAAGGTTGTTCACCTTTATGAACATATAATTATTTTATTGGGTAATTAAATTTATGTATTATACCATCATTTAATGTGGAATAAAATTTGATGAAAAATTATTTCATTTTGTATGATATATGTGGCACAATTATGCATATGAATGAAATGAAAGGGATGGTTGTTCCTGGAATTATATAGCTCTTCAATGCATTGGGTAGTGTTTTAGTCTCATGAGATGTAACTCAAAAGATTAGTAAGTGAACCTAATCAATCATGAAAAGATGTACACCATGATTTCTAAGTGCTTATCCTTTAAAAATGTTTATGATTCCATGTTTAAAGTTGTTGCCACATTTTCCATATTGCCTTTATGTTATCATGCTATATCATGCCTCATTGTTCATATTTATGATTCTCCCCCATTTTATATATCATTGATATGCCTATTTTCTAACATGTAATAATTTTTTCATGTTATTACAAGTTTATTCAATTTTTGGGATTTATAGATGACCCATTTTTTATGTATGTCCCCAGGTTATACTCTGCATTTTCAGAAGAATTGATGCTTTATAAGAGGATGTTAAGGAAATTTTCAATAATATAATTGTATCCCATGTTCATGATGTTATGATATATAACTAATTAACAAATATACTAGACTTATCGATCATCTGGGTTTTATTATGTGTAATATTATGTATTAAATCATGAAATAAAGTATAATAAAGACCAGGGTTGTCATACTTGGATAGCTAGAGTTTTTCTTATGTCTTGTTATTAGTATGAAATTCCGTAATTTTTCATTGATATAAATGTTTCAACAATGTGAATGATATCAAGACAATTTTAATCTATATTCTAAATTTATTGAGAATATATGAACAAGGTAAATTTATGTCTAGGTTCTTGTACAATGTTGACTATAGAAGTGGGAAAAATTTCAAATCAGAAGAATAAAAGTTAGTTGAATGTCCAAAAATGTTTCATCTAGTAACTAGTAAAGGTCATTGAAAATTAAAGGAGTTAATGTCATGTGATATGAAATGCATAATTTAAAATTTTTTTCAATATAAATTATTTTAAAATCAAGGTCAGAATTGATAGTGCTTATAGTTTTCATTCAAGTGATGAAGAAAATAGTTTCTTTATCAAGGATTTGAATGTAAATTAATATAACAAGCTCAAATGGATCTTATTAGAGGATGTGTTATTTTACTTATATAATAAGAAAAGTTTTTTTTACCAAACATTTCTTAAAGAAAAATATGATATGGTGTTTTTGATACAGTTGGTTTATGATTCTTATGATTTTATAATATATTTTAAAAGAAAAGATGGATAAAAATGCTTTATAAAGTATACAAGTGTTTGTCAAAAAGTTTTTTAAAATTAAAGGATTTAATAATCCACCACCATTAGTGCATTATTTTAAATAATAAAGTTTTTTTTTAATAATATTTCTCTAAAAACATTGAATACCATAAATGTTATAAATAAAATAGTTTATTTGTTAATAGTTACTATTTGAACAACCTCATGGAATTGTTGATGGGTTGTAATTTTTTCACCAATTTTTTAGAATAATTGTAGGATGATGAGATGTTTTTGAAGCTATTTATAATTATTTTTAAAATATTTTAGTTTCTATAAAATGAATTTAATAGTTTTTGTGGTTATTTGAAGAGATATGGAGCTTATAGAATGAATTTGACATATTTTGGACCCAGGATTATGGAATTTGGTTTCCAAAAGATACTTAGAATTTTTTAATACATTTGGTGACCGCAAAAGATATTATAACTAGAACCTATATTATTTAGTTTTTCTAAGATATTATGGTATAACTTATAAGATACCTTCGTTTCATAATATACTTGGTCAAACATGTAATATTCATTTATCTGTTAAAGATATTAAGGTGCATGTAAGATATTGATTGATGCATACGATATTTTAGTTTTTTTTGATATTTGAGCAACATATGACTATATATTATCAAAATATAATTTTACTAAGATAATTTTTGTAATATATCTAGATATCATAATATATTATACTTTTTGAAAAACTAAAAAAATAGAAACCTCTAAATGTTTCTATAAAATAAATATTATGATGATCAATAAGATATTTAGTGGATTAAAAATCAAAAATAAAACTGTCATTCAAGATGGTTTTGTGAGATATTAAAAAGTTTGATATCTTATATGGTGGTTTGACGTTTTAAAATAAATTTATTTGAGAAAAGTTAAAAGGTAATCAAAGCTGAATGATTGAAAAAATTAAATCATATATTGGATAAAATTTTCTTCATTGATTAAATTATCACAAATAATTTTTTATTCAAGGTGAATGAGTATATTATTATATAAATACCATTTATAATATGATCTCATGATGATAACAACTGAATAATGAATAATCAATCTAAACAATGTTTTTTAATGAGAAACTACATAAGCTTATTCTGAATTAAAAATGGGGTAATGTTGTGATAATATTCAATTCATAAATCAGATTCCAATAATTATGCTTTAATTCAATATTATTTTTATAGTGTATTGTGGTGAGAATATATAATTAAATCCATTAAATATTTTGATAGATATATCAACCAAATTTTATCTAGTGAAATATAAAGAGAAGATCACTACTAGAACTATCTAGAATTCACAGATTAATTTATTTGTGAAATATTTTAATTAGTGATCACTGTTGATGAAATAATCAATCATTTTTCTCATGAGATGAAATTAGAAGAGTGGTATTTCTATAATTTTACTATAGAAATTAATTAAATGAATAATATAATATTTTAATATTAGTGGAGTATACCCATGTGGTCAGTTGTTGAAGAAACACACCGAGGATCTCATTATACCATTCGATCATGAAAATTTTCTAGAAGCTAAGATGGGAATTAGTTTCAGAATTAAATTAATTATAGAATTTTGAGAATTCACAATCAATTAGAGAAGTTATTTCATAATTCTTGTTCATAATTTGAGTGGAAAATATTGATAAAATAGAGAATGAATCTGTTAACATATAAGATTGAGTAAACACATAGTATGTTCGAGTATTCAGTGAATTTGAGTTATTAGTAACAGATCATTTCAATTATTTATGAAGTGATCAAGTTAAACTAAGTTGGAATCAACATTTAATTTCATAGGTAAATGTTATTGAATTGGTTATCATATTCTGATCATATTATATGAAATTATCAAAGAATAAAATCATCATAAATGGGTTATAAAGGAAGCTTAATTATCATGTGATATTTTCACCATGATCTGATGAACTTGTAACTAACATCGATATGTTGTAAATAATGTTGATATTTTTTATATAGGTGTGTAATTAATTTTTGGATTTAAAATATACCCATTGTAACAACTTGTGGTTATAGTGGAGAATCTATGGCCTGAGGTTTATAACCAATCACAATAAGAAGTAGGTACCTATCCTAGGACTGAACCTTGTACAAATTTATTATTCCCTATGTTATTTTATTTATATTTAAATTAGGTAAGGATGAGATTTATAACTGAGTTTACATGATTATAAAAAATCACATAGGTCAATTTCCAATAAGAAATCCTAAAAATAAACATCCACTAATCCAAAAACCTTTTTAGTGATCAAACTCATTCCTGGGGAACTTTAATTGGTATCAAAGCACCCAAGTTCCCTCTATTATATCCAAAAAGTTACAATAGATATATAAAAAAAATCACTTAATAAAAAGGGCGTACCCACATTATACGGAAAGAAAATTCACAACTACAATAATAAGATGTTACAATGTTTTATATCTCTTAAAAAGAAGTTAAAGATGCAACAAAAATAGTATTACCACCAATTGATTGTAATTATACAATTATATTTTTTGATAAGTAAAATTTATAAAATTATTGAAAATATAAAAATTCCATTCTTATGTGTCCATCAAAAAATATATACAAAAAATGTTTTGGGAGAAAATCAGTTAAATAAATCTTGGAAAAACTAGAAAGAAGTTATGATTGAAATACTAATGTTAATGAAACTAAATTTTCAAATTTAAAGATTAGTAGATTTAAATATATGAACATAGATGAATAATAAAAATTTAATTATTACTTTATAATATTCAACAATATTATTTAGTATATAAAAGGCTTAGGGGAATATATAGATTAATTAAAAATTATAAAAAATTTGATGAGAATGTTTTTAAATATATTTGACCTTAAAATTACAGTATTAAAAGTTATAGAAGATCCATATATTGATGAATTGAAAAATTATATAAATTCTAATGAAATTATAAATATTAATTCATTTAAGAGTAATATGATATTTTAAATGGATTTTGAGGCCATGTGAAAACTCAAAATCAAAGAAGAAGTAGCTAGAGATTCAGATGAACCTAAATATGAGGAAGATGATGAAGACTGCTAGATATTTATGGATCATATTGAAAAATAGATTTAGAAATGTTAGTATAAAGTATAAAGAAAAATTCCCTCCAATTTTCTGTAGTTTTTGTTATATTGGGAACATTATAATTAATTTCCCAAAAGAAAAAAATAATGGGTATGAAACTAATGAACAAGATGGAAATCCTAAAAAAGAAATAAGTGGGTTAAAAGATCAAAATATGTGAAAAAATATAGTAAAAATAAATAAAATATTTTCAAGGAGTTAAAGAATAATACTTTTGAGAAAATAATAATAATATGACATAGTATAAAGTAAGAAAACAAAAGAATAATATGTTAAACTATTCAAAAACTCTATAGATCCTATTGAAAAGATTGAATAATCCTTAAGTAGTGAAGAAGAAGATAATGAGATAACATTTATAGAGGATATGCTAATGTATATACATTTAGACTATCTTGAGTAGAATAAAAAATTCAAGAAAGATCTCAGGCCATTGAAAAAAATAAAATGATAAGAAGAATAAAGGAAAGGAAGATCTTATTCAAAGGGAACCTGATCACATTGATGAAATCAACAAACTCAAGATAAAAGTAATTGTGCAAGATAAAATGGAGGAAAATATTAATAAAAAACCAATTCAAAAATAAAAATGGATAAATAAGATACAACCAAGTTGTATTGAATTTGAGAAATATTTGATGATGATGAATGAATATATGCACAAGGTTGTCAAAGTTCATGCTAAATCATATTAATATTTTGTGAAAACTGACTAAAAAGAAAGGTCAAATATGATCCTATTAAAATTAAAATAAAATATGATATATCAAATATAGGAGGTTAAAATTCCAATTCTTAAAAAAGTATGGAATATAAATAATGATGAGAAATCCACTTCCACCTCAAAGGAAGAGAATAATATCTCAAAAATATATTTCCCCAAAGTCAAAAATAATAATAACCGATGACAATACAATAATAAATATATTCTAGAAATAACTATTCTCTGTATAGAATATTAATTTTTATTTGATACTACTGGTGTTATAGATTTTTCAAGCACAGTGAGTATTCATGCTGGTTCAATATGTCACTATTGGGGAAGAATATTGAATCACTGGGGAGAAACTTTGAGAAGATAATAAGTAATTATTAAATAATGCATGTTGTGACTAGAAATACATGAATTCCACCTACACAAAATAGGTTTTAATGCTTGGAGGTAATTTATCGTATATGTGACTAACAATTTTACTACATTGAATATTGCAGGAAAAATATTCCTAGGATATATTTATATAGTGATAAAGGTAAAGGAACTCTTAATGTTAAGAGGGAAGATAAGTCACTCTTTACTGAAGTTTCTATCAAGGCTTGTGAGAGTAATAAGTCATAGATTCTTGAAAATGGATGTTCCGCACATGTGACTGGTCACATTTAAATATTTAAATATAATCAAAGTATTGGAGGGGGAGAAGTAAATTTTGGAAATGAATGTTCTCTAAAAATTAGAGGATTTATTTCTATTTACATTGATAACCAAAAGATAAAATCAAAAGATTTACTATATGTGGAAGTGATTAAGAAGAATCAGTTGTGTGTTATTTAAATCTATAATTATGAAAATATTGTAATTTTGAATAAGTTATAATGTATCAGAAAAATATAAATGTATGGATGGATTATTCCTCAAGGTTAATGAAAAAATATTAATATGTTTTAAATTGGTGATCTTACTAATTATTTCTATTTGAGTGAAAAAGATAGAAAAAAGTTGCAGAACAAAAAAATTTGTCATATAGGGCAAATAGGTATGATTAAAATCATAAAACATGATGTGGTGATAGAGCTACACCAATTTTAAAGAGATAAATACACTATACATGAAAGTTTTAAAAAAGGAAAATGATTCCATGAATGTAAAAAAGAGTGGAGATATACTCCACTAGGAAATTAGAATTAATTATTACTAAATTATGTGAACCTATGAGGAAAATTATACCAATGATGATCTATATGATATTACATTAATTATGATCTCACTTAGAAGAAAAAATTTATGCTAATAAAACACAAGTTTACAAAGGTTAATATGTTCAAAAAAATTAAAATCCAAAATGAAAAATAACCTGGAACTTATATCAAAATTATAAGAATTTATAATGGTAGGAAATAAACTTGTCATTCATTTAAAAGATATATTGCAATTCATGGAATCAAGAATCTATACATTACACCATATACTCCCCAATTGAATGGAATAGTATATGTAAAGAACAAAAGATTATTTAAGTTGGGATGATTAATGTTTGTTGAATAAACAAATATCAAAATTCATCTATAGATAAACATTATGTACTATTATACACATATAGAACAAATTATTTGTAAGAACTGATTCACATTTGATATCATATGAAATGTGGTATAATAATATGACAATAGTAAAGTACTTAAAAACTACTTGGTAATCATTATTACCTAAAGATAAGTAATTAAAATACAGGAATGTTTGAAGAAAAATATGAATAAGGGATATGTATGGGATACTAATCAAATAAAAGAGGCTATAAATGATTTTATAATAGATCACACAAACTGGTTGACTATTTTTATATGAATATAATGAAAATAGTCTAAATTATATGCGGTATTGGAATATATTTTGAGGACTCTAGAGAAAAAAATTTACATATTTTAAAAAAAATGATTGAAGAAGTATCCAGAAATGAATAGAATTATGTTAAATTTTATTATTACTAGACCAGTGATGAATATGTGATTTATATAGATCAAAATAAAAGGATAAATTATTTAATAACCATGTTTATATAGAAAATATCATTGTTAGTTAATAATATCTAGTTGATACAAAAAGAAGATTAAGTATTGAAAATTAATCCACTCTCATTTTACTAGTGGAGCCATGGACTATTTCAAAAGTAGTTAAGAATAAGGAAATGATCATTGAAATGATTGAATAACATGATCAGATTAAGAAAAAATCTATTTGGGAGCTTATTTAAATACCTTAAAATAAAATTACAATTGGAACCATGTGGTTTTTACAAACAAATTAATTGAGAAATGATAAGTGTCGTGAAAAAAAATATATATAATTATGAAAAGGAGACTCACAAATGGAAGGAAAACTATTTTAATAAAAAATTTCACAAGTATAAAGGATAAAATCAATTAGAATGTTCTGTGAAGTAGTGTCATACAGAAAATATAAGGTCTTCCAAATGGTTGAGATGTCTATATTATTAAATGGTTATATAGAAGACGAGTGTTTCATTGAACAACATAAATGGTTTGTTATAGATAGAGATGTAAGTATATTTCATAAACTGAATAAGTATTTATATGATTTAAAAAAGGCCCCAAAATCCTAGAATTCAAAAATATATAATTTCCCATGATAATTAAATTTTACTAAATGAAAGGTTGAAAACAATTATATTTGAATGAGTTGTCCATGATGAACTATAATTGTAAAGGTTTATGAGGATGAATTGTTTTCCATAAGTTGAGATATATATCTATGAGAATTTTATTATGAAGATGAAAATGCATTATGAAATGTCAATACTGTGTGAAATAAGATATTTTTATAGATTAAATATTGTACAAAAATATAAGTATATCTTCTTGTACCATGATAAATATTCTATATAATTATTAAATAAATTTTAAATAGATGATTCTAAAGAAGTATATACACCCATACAAGTTCAAAATAAGTTGATAAAATAAGATGTTCGAAGTAAGGATAATCCAAAGGACTTCATGAGAATCATGAGAAGTCTACTTTACCTTACAACATCAATACTTGTTATTGTGTTTTAAGTGAAACATTATGCATAGTTTTATAGTGATCATAATGATTATCATATTATATAAGATAAAATAATTTTGATATATAGAAAATGAACTCTGACCAACGACATGTTGTATAAAAATAAATCAAACATGAACTTTAAAAAATACACATATGTTGTTTGGGAAATATATTATACTGAGTGAAAGGTGGATCATTCTTTCATGGTGATATCTGTGTGAGGTTTCATTGTAATAAGAATAATTCAGTTTCTTAGAGCATAGTTGAGGCAGAGTATGTTGTAATAGTACACACTTGTACAAGATTCTCTAGATTCTAGTGTAGTTGGAATATTTGAATGATTAAGATGATAATCCAATGATATTTTCTTGTGATAATCAAAAGAGAATTATTCTATCAAAAAATATAGTTCAACACTCTAGATAAAAAAAATATCAACTACTATTTAATTAAATATAGAGTTTCCAATGGTGATGTGAAATGTGACCCCCCCACTATGGTTCGTAAATTTCAGAAGGAATTTCTATTTTTTAGTTTTAGGAGGATTTCATTTTGAGAACAATGATTTTGATTCAAATTCTGAGATTTTTAACATAATAAAGTGATATTTTTTATATATGAATCGAGGTTTGAGAGGTGTCTCATGTGCTTGGATTATTCTTAGAATTTATAGGGTAATTTTATGATTATGGAGGGTTTCTACCCTGGTTCATGGTTTAATGAGCACAGTTTAGGGGAAAATATATATCACCATAAGAATGACAAGTTTTTTAGTTTATTTTCTAAAGTGAAAGATTGATGAGAACAATTAGCTAATGATTTTTAGGAAACCATAAAGATTTTAAATGAAACCACACAACTTCTTTTTGGAATAGGTGTAAGGTTCATGGTCACTACACTATTGCAGATAAACTATATAGGATCTAAAATATTACTATATACCAAGTTTCATAGTTTTTTCACAATTTGAATTATTATGTGTCCCAATCACATGAGGGATGTGGCCTTGCATATTTAAGGTTACACGATTGGCGCATATCTTGTCCAATTTTTTGAAAAAATGTGTGGCCCTTTAAATGAGGTAAAATGACCATTTTTTCACCAAGGATTTTAAGATGGAATCCCCCTCTTTTAACTCTATCACGTACACACTAGCCAACCAATTCCTTTCCATTCATTCCTTAACCCCTCTTAAATTTGGTGTTGTCCTTATTTAATTTTCTAGTAATTTGAGGTGAGTCTCCCCCTATATTACCTCTATTATTACTCCTCTATTTCCATGATAATGTGGTGTTGTTTTTATTATTTTTATGATGACTATTTCACCCGAGCATCATGAAATCATCCGAAAATTCTGGGGGTTTTGTTTTTGATAGGAAGAGAATGTCCTGAGACGAGGAACACACATCATTGCATGAAATTTTGGTGTAGGTACATCATCTTGTGTTTATATATATTATTTTCATATATATTGGATGAAATTGATAGATGAGTTTTCAGTTAATTATAGGTCTTTTCCTAAGATATTTTTGGAGCATCCCATGGGATGATGGAATGTCATTGGTAATTGTTTTGGTCTAACGTGGTCAACCAGTGAATTTTGAGAAATTATTCCTAATTGAATTAATTTTGAAATTAATTAGTAAGTTTTAAAATAAATTGAATAATTATATATAAGTTCTTTATAATTGATTTATTTGGATTCTTTATCATGATTTAGGGTCATACGGTGATAGGAGGTGACCAGTTAGAGTTGGATGAGCTCGGGTGAGTCTTATCAAGATGCTATTAAAAATGATAACTCTATTATTGAGTTGTGTGGTCCTTATTAATTTTTTATATATTATTATACATGATTTTTTTGGAATGTGATATGAACAGTCTCACCGACAAGGCAGATCAACCTTTTAAAATTCTATAATAACAAATTAAAACGATAAGAATGGATTTTACAGGGTACCAAATGACTCTAAGGACCCTTATTCACGAGCTTGATGACTCATCCAATGATGGTCAAAGACCGGGTGATGAAGTTATACCTTGAGATACAAAAACCCTAAGGGGTGAATTTTAAATGAATTAAGTGAATGTAATGTCCCATAGTGCATGTGTCTTGGAGACCGCCAAGTAGAGGAATGTGATAGTTATGAGCTAGTGTCCCTAGTAGGCCTTAATAAAAATTGATATTCCTTAAAGGAATTGTGATAGTTTAGATTCACATGTAGTCAGTGTTCATTCCCCTCTATGTGATTTCTCAGGTGATATTTCCTTGGTAAAATTTGGAAGGGTTTAGCATGTGTCAAATGAACTAGAGGCCACTTCAGATGAAAGACGGGATTGGGCCATATCTTGAGACCAATGATAGTATGGATTTCCATATGAGGTTGGTGAGATCATGATATGATTATGAAAATTCCATGGGATGTTATTCCATTTGAGTTATGGGTTTTTAATTGAGAGATGAGAATGGGATAATGGGGATTTATATTCTAAGATGTGACATAGGGGACCCCAATGGGTTCCCCAATGCTATATTAACCCTAGAGAGGGTAGTGCATGTTATTGGTAATTATGACCTCATGTGTCACCTTAGAACACAAATCAATGATGATATCCTTATTTTTCCATAGTTCCATCATTTTATAGAGATAATTTAGTTATATGAAATGGGTTTACGTAAAAGAAAAACCCATATTTTCTTTACTCTTTTGAGATATCACATGAGGGATATACTACCCCTCAAAGTTTTCTATTTTATAAATGATTTCCAAGGTTTCTAGGATCCATATTTTACACATGAGGTTACATGGATTTCCTAGGACCACCTTCTAGGAATAGAAAGTGATTCTTAATGATTATATATTTCCTAAAATCACCTTATAGAAATCCGTAATAATAACTAATGGCTATTAATTTCCTAAAATCAACTCTGAGAAATTAGAGATGATACTTGATGACTATTGATTTCCTAATAACATCTCCTAGGAATTTACAATGAATCCTGGTGACTATTTATTTAAAAGTAACATCTCTTAAGAATCGATGATAAAACCTGATAACTATTGATCATACAGTATTATCTTTTAGGGATTGAATTTATTCCAACTACTATCAATATTCCTTTAGATATTCCAACTATTCAGTGATTACACCAGATATTATATGGTTAGGGGGATTCATATTGGTTGTTAAAATTACGTGACATGCTCAGAGGAAATCCGATACTAGAAAACATAGGTTTGGGTTGATATCGGGTGTCATGATAGAACCTGTGGATTATGAGTGGTTATTTATTTATTCCTCTATAGTTATTTTTCTGAGCAGGAATCATGCACATACACTGATTTTTCTGATCATATATGGAATGATTTTGGTTTGTACCTATTAAGTTGTACTCAAAACATACTCAAGTAGCTATGACCCCTGGGTACTTTTGAATATTTCATTTATCATAGGTTTAGGTTTGTAAGAGGCTCATATTATCTTGATGATGTGGGATAACTTGAACGATATTAGAAAATGGGATGAGGTGGGGCTTAAGGATGATGGTAGAGTATTTGTGTATTTTGTTGTTTTATGTATTTTATTTTTGTGAATAACATGGTTGGATTTCACTATTGTATATTGGCTAGACTTGGAGTCTGAATGAGAAAATTATATTTTATGTTCATCTGTTACAACACTGTTATTGATTATTTCATTCATGTACTCTACTAATTTTTAATTATATGGGTGAAATTTATTTTGTCTTTATCTTATTTTACACTCTTATATGGGGTATAGTCTCTCTATGGTAACACCTTAGACCCCTGATACTAGTTAGAATCATTTGGTATAGAGGGATATGCTCTTGAGGTCCTAATAGAATCACCAATCCACACACTGATGAGTTCTCTGAGTCTAGGGATATCACAAAGCGGTGTTAGAGATATTATGGGAATGATATAATTAAGTGAATCAATGTTTTATTTTCTATTACTATTTCAGAATATAGGAGATAGGTGACATGAAAATGATTTAGAGATTTTGATGAATGTATGATTAGTGCATCATAAACATGTTTTCAAATAGTATGTTTAGGTTACTAGGGATATTGAGTTGTTTTTTTGTGGTTTTTTATTTTATTATTATATTATTTCACCGTGTGTGGAACAATTAATTATTTAGAATTATGATTTATTATGGTTTTTATCTCTTGGCTCATTGTAAAGAGTCCAATTTCCATGCATCATATTTGGCAATATAGGATTCACATGGCATACATGTGATTTTATGTGATTTTTATAATTGATGGTAAAGGGTTAAACTATTTGAAGTGTTAATAAAAACTTATATGTAATTATTCCATATATCTTCTTGGTGGAATTATACTCATATGGACTATAGTGTGGTTTCTTCAAATGATAGGTCACGTGGATCTTTAGTGATGGGCTCTTTTATAATGATTGTATATCCTCTCTATATAAGGGAGGTATAGAGACCCTAGTAGGTTAGTAAAATCATTTGATACCATAGTGATAGACCCTTTTAAGGTTATTATGGTACCGATTTCAAAATAATAAGGGTTTGGTTGTTTGAAGTTCCAACAACAACCTTTATAGTGTTTTCCTATATAGATTTTTAGTGAAATTATACTGAATCAAACCTCATGTCTATGGTTTACCTAACACATATTGTGGTAGAACAATGTCAATATGCTAATATTATTATAGTTGGGAATGTTATTCTTAAGAGAGTATATTTTTATATGGATTCCTTGTGAGAATAAATATCGTTGAGTGGTTTCATGAATTTGAATGTGATGCATGATATGGATATATGATACCCTAGTGTGGGTAGTGGGCATGGTGTGTTCTTGTGTGGATTTGGAGATGGTAATAGAGAGGTATTTCCCATGATTTGACATTTATATGGTATATGACCTAGGGGTTAGGCATGATATCCTAACAACCCTTGTTATATATGACTCATGATATTGGAAATCTAGGTATTATAGTCAAAACATGTTATATATTATGAGGCTAACCTGAGTGAGGGGTTTTTGTCAGGCTTCTAAGTACCTTAGAAACATGAATCATATAGGGATACTTTAGGTTATGATATAATGTAATCAGAGGTATTATTGGGTATATGGTATAACAATGGTAATTTCATAGTTTTTTAGGAGTAAATCACCTTGAGTACTAGTTCTTCTGTATTAAGGATTGATTTTAGGGGGAATGATCAATAGGATATCTAACCCTCAGGATTAAAAACATGATATATGGTGTATGTTGTGAGAGTTTGTAATATATTTAAATTTTGTAATGATGTCTAAGTGGTAATTGATGAAATGATAAACCTTATACCATCTGAAATTCCCAATTTTAAAGAGGATAATCAAGGGTTATTTTGTATTGGATGAGTTGACATGCATCGGTATTATAGTCAATGGATTAAGAACGTGTATATAAAATTAATAATTTTTGACTCATAGAATTAAGAGTCTAATTATATGATTGGGTTATACTAGAGTATACACCCAATGGATTCAGATGAAATTGATATGGATTATTGAGAGGCCATGTGAGATTCAAGGAATGATGGTTATGATAAAGTACATGATGGAATGATTTCCTAATAGTTTTTATAAAATTAGAAATTTACCTATGTGCTGATAAGTGATATTGAAATTTGATAGGGGTAAAATTACAAAGTTGGTCTAATCTTGATATTTGAAATGTGTTTCCATTGATGATATGGATATGGATCAGGATGAGTGATACTAATATGTGGATTAAGATATTGAGTTTATGATCAAGGGGTGGTATGAATAAAGTAAAATGTTGGGGATCAAACCATTGGTTATTAGAGGATGTGGACCTCGATAGAGATATATTTTAGTGAATGATGAGGATGATGTTTCCATGAGCTGGGAACAAGTAGTGGTTATTGTTTCATGTTGGGGATTGAGTGTTAGTGGTATGGCCACATCAATCCATTCCATACTTTAATGAAAATAATGTGGTCTTAGGTGGAATGACCTCATGTTGGTAGGGTCGTGGGTGTGACGAGACTTGTCATTGGATGATTAAATTATCATTTGGATTCTAGTGAGTAGGTAAATTTTTATCATATAGAGAATGGGAGATATGGTATTCAAATGTGATTTTGGATGAAGTTCATTAATTTTCATTGGGATTGTGTTTAATTTTTTGTGATCTAAGCATGATTTAGGTTATAGGTTTTCCAATTATCATGGTGAGGACTTGAACAATGATGTGATTGTCTGGTGATCTAACTAGATAATTATGCTAATAGACAATTTTAGACATCAGTGTGGGATATCTAGAAGATCTAATAATGAATCTACGGATTTAGGCATCATGAACATGTGCATTTGATATTTAATCATTGGGTATGAAAATGTGTTTTTGAGAAGGGTCAGTCAGTGGAAGATCAACCAATTTTTTCTAGAATAATTGGTTATTATGAGATGTAAACTAAATCGAACGGGTTTTTAGAATATTGATTTTTTTGGTAGATGATTTTGATGTTGGGGACATGGATTGAGATCAAACTGTATGAAATGATCCTTATGGTGGGGAGTGACTAAGCCTATAGAAAAATTGAATAATGAAATACTGTTTTCTTATGGTAGATGGGTGTAAACGAGTGTCCTATAGGTGTTTCAATTATGGTAGAGAGTGGTGGATCAACTTTTTTTTGAATAGTGTTCCTTATGATTGGAGTTATGTAGTTTAATCTTCATTAGAATTCTAATGTTGAACATAATAAATTTTATTGAATTGAAAACTAGGGAAATGGTGAGATGTGTGGGTTTAAGACCAAAAATACTTCTTTGGTATGAGATGTTATATGGTGGGGAAGTGATAAACCACTCACTCTATGAGTTATAAATTTTTTTAAGGAATTTTAAATTTTTTGTTTGGTGAGGGGTATTTTTGGGAGTCTATGTTCATATTGAAATTCATGGATTTGGAGCACATATAGGTGACTTTTTGGATATGGATTAAGTCTTAAGAGGTTATTTAAAATCTTGGATCAATCTCATAAGATTATGGTTATGTTTTTAAAAGTTTTAGAGGGTTTATTCTTTGGTTAATAGTTTGGTGTGCATGGTTTAACGGAAAACAAGATAAATTTAGAGTATGAGAAGGTTTTCAACTCATTTTGTAAATTTAAAGGTTTATTTTTATGGTTAGTGAATCATTTTAATGAAACCATGAATATTTTATAGAAAATAGTGTCCCTTTCGTTGGATTGGGGGTAAGGCACAAAGTCACCAAATGGTTGTTGAAAAACCATGTGGTGTGTAATGCTTTGTTATATAATGAGTTTCATGGTTGGTGCATGGTTTCTCTAACCACACATCCCCATAATGAATGGGAGGTAGCCTTAGAAAGTGAAGGTTATGTGGTTTGTGAATATTTTATTCAACCATATGGCCAATCCATGAAACCCTTTAACATAGGTAATACTAACATGTTTCTATCCTAAAATTTTAAGAGGGTCTCCCCTCTACTCCCTCCCTCTAAATCACACAGTCTAACTACCTCAATACCTATTCTTACTTCAAACATCTTGGATTTGGGGAGATCCTTGTGCTATTTTCTAGTAATTTAAGGCTAGTCACTCCCTATGTGTCCTTCATTCATCACAATCTCTTTTTTAGATAATGTAGTTATGAACCAATTATATTTTTTGAGATGATTTCACCGAATCATTGTGAAATCCTTTGAGTATTATGGGAATTTTTGTGCGTGATGGAATATGGATGCCCCAAGATGAGGAATTCATACCCTTTCCTAACATTATAGTTGAGGTACGTTGTCATGTGATTTTATTTATGGAGTTTTATTAAATTTGATAAAATTTATTGATGAATAGTTTATAAATGATATATATTTTCTCCAAGATCTACAAGGATAATTACATGGGATGTTGGCTTGATGATGATAACTATTTCAGTGCGATGAGGTTAGTCGTTGGGTTTTAGAAAATTATGACTAATTGAATTAATTTTAAATTAATTATTAAATATTAAAATTAATATAATGATTAATTATAATTGGTTTATAATTAATTATTTTTGATTATTTGGCATGATTTAGGGCCTCGTGGTGGTGGGTGGTGTCCATCTGTACTTGGATGATCTTGGGGAAGAGTTATCAAGCTGTGATTAAAGTTAAATAAATCTATTTTTTAATTAGGTGATCTTTATAAATTTTACCTATGGTATTATGCATGAATTTATATGGAAAGTGATATATAAAGTCTCTCCATACAGGGATATTGATCTATTCAAGTTTTGTAAATTATTTAATAAAATACTAATGTGTTATGAATGGATTTAGAAAAAGTTTAAAGTGCCACTAAGGAACCTTGTGAACCAGATTTATGCCTTGGTCATTGATGGTTGAGACTTGGGTGATAAATGTATTCTTTGAGATACATAAACCCTAATTTATGAGCTTTAAATGGAGTAAGTGAACCCTGTGGCCCTTAATTAGGTGTCTTGGTGACCTTCGAGCAGTGAAATGTGATGGGTTGGAGTGAGTGGACCTAGTGAGACTCAGTGAACATTGAGATGCCTTATATGATTTGGGTTACTTGATAGGACCATGAGGTTAGTGGTATCACCTTGATTATATGTGAGTAACTATGTGTGTATGCCCTAAGTTCACTTTGGATGGATTGTTTGTGTGAGGACTGACCCAGCGATGAATTGAGATGGAAAATGGGGTTGAGCCATCTTTTGAGTGCGATGCCAATATGGATTATCTTATGAGACTGATGATACCATTATATGATTATGATAGGGTTTAGAATCATTATTCTCTATGAGAAATGGATGTCTAACCATGAAACAATATTGCGATAATGGATCCCATGTGGGTGTTCACACTATGATGTGACCTTGGGTACCCATGTGGGTGCCTTATTGTTATATTGACACTAGTGCAGGTAGTGTAGGTGATGGGTATTTATGATATTGGGTGTCAAATTAGAATGTATATTGATGATGAGATACTTATTTGACCTTAGGTTGATTCTTTAAGGGACCAACTACAATTATATGAGATGGGTTAAGGTGAATGAACAACCCATGTTTTAATTATTATTTTGAAATATCATGAGAGGGATGTACTAGCCATATATGTTGAACATTATGCATAATATTACTATGATTAAAATAACCCATATTATAATTCTATGGTTATATAGATATCCTATGATCACCTCCTATGAATTAGAAATGATGTCTGATGACTATTGATTTCCTAGGATCAACTCCTCGGAATCGATGATGATGCCCGATTGATATTGATTTCCAAGGATTATCTATAAAGAATTAGTGATAACACCTAATGATTATTGATATCTTAGGATCACTTAATCAGAATCTATGATTATTCTTTATGTCTATTGATTTCCTAGGATCATATCCTATGAATAAATGATGACACCTGATGAATATTGATCACCTAGTATTACCTCATTAGGATAAAATTTATGCCTACTATATTAGGATTCCTTATAATATTATAAGGATATAGTGATTATACCTATTACTATATATCCAAGGGGATTAGTAATATTTTTTACAATTACATGGTGTTTTCAAAGAAACCATGACACTGGAAAAAAAGTTTTGGTTTATCTAATCTTTTATTTTAAAACATGAGGATCGATAATAGTTATTAATTTATTCTTATATATTAATTTATTTATTTTCTGAGTATATCACATACACATAGACTTATTTTTCTTGTTATCTAATGGATTTTTTTATGGTTGTTTCTATCAAGTTTTGGTGAGGTTTTTTTAGGGAGCTGGTAATGTCTAACTACCCCAATATCTATGACAAGGGACGTCACTATAACCCTTATTTCCAAAGGTATGTGGTCTCTATGGTTTCTATATAGTGATACTTTGAAATGTAAATTGGAGGATAGGATGGGACATCAATCTCATCACACCCTTTAAGGGGTAATTGTTACATAATCTGAGAATATCTTATGGATTTAGGACATATTCATGAATCCTTTGAAAATCCCTAGGATTAGATTGGTTACCCCTATGAAAATATTGTATAAAAACCCTATAGAGTCAATAAAAACTATGTTTATTAGAGTTGTCCCATATATAATTTACTTATTAATTTTTCTATATTTAAGATGATACAATATAAATCCACAAATCATGGTGCACTAGAATTTATTTCCATTCATGGTGGCAATATGTGTTTACGATGTAGGGATAAGGCCCATAATGGGGTATTCCTATATATTCATGAAAATTTAATTATAACCCACATAGTTAAATTCATATTAATGGGATATTATGTAACCTTTTATGTTCATGGAACTGGAATATCTTCTAAGAACATTAAATTCATACGGTATGGAATTCTTAGTGAAATAAGCTTCAAAATTATTTTTCAGGGACTTATACATGAGTGGCCCATTTTAGTTAGTCCTGATGATAATATGGTCTGTATGAGAATAATATCATGATTACCCAAAGGAATATATCTCTATGGTAAGGGGAATGATTTAATCTGAAATGTGTCATAGTGATGGGGTGAAAGTATTAGATGTCATATTTTAACCTCAAAGAGGAATCATATGTATCCCATTGAAATATTAATAAAAAATTATATAGTTTTAGATTCATAATTTTAAGGTCATATGTACTATGAAACTTAGATCCATGAGATAAGAATTTTCAACTCATTATAGGGGTGACAAAGAAGGATTTAGTGGGGAGTATGCATGGGTTTCCAAGAAAATATAGGTTAAAGCTTATACCTAGTATGAGATCTATATTGTAGTCACCTAAATTATGTTAATGACAAGATAAAATTATATCTTTAAGCCCATGTGAGTCATGATTAGTTTTATAAAAAAGAGATATTGTAAAATTTGGTTCATTGAATAAGAGTGCACAATTGGATTTGAATGGAACCTACCCATTGAGGCTATACATTTTGAGTGTATTTTTTTAATTGATAACATCACCAATTAGAAATATCATGGGTTTTATACCCAAGAGGGAATCCCATCCTCCCGTATTCATACCTATTGGTAGGTGAGGGTGGGGTATGGTGGTGGGTGGAATACAGACTCTTGAAAGAAATTACAGGGGATTATTCATGGATATAAATCCTTTCTGACACCTCTTGTTTAATGGAGAATAAATACATCATTGTATTTAAAGGTTTTCTTCCATCACCTCTATGATTAGTGCCCTCATTATCAAGGTAATACTCCATTGCAAAACCCTTAGTTACCCTATCTGTTAGAGAGGATTAGTAGGGTACACATTTTATAAACGACATAAAACATTTATGGGGAGAATGTTGGGTTAATTCCCAGATCATTTTCATTATATTTATTCATATGAGGCTTTAAGTTGGCCCTTTATGGGTTTTTGTATTGGAAAAAGTGATTCCGGAACATATTGTGAGTTTCATTTATCTGAATATATAGCGTGGATGAAGGTAGTGACATTATATAAGTTTATCATCCCATTTTGGGGCTGGTTATTGGAGAAAATTTGATTCTATTAGTCTTCACTAAGATAATGAAACCCTAAGTATTTGTAAAGAAATAGCCCAAGTCACCTTGACACGTCACCCATGCCATTTCACCATAAGACCTAAGGTGCATTCCCAATTAGTTTGGGATGGAGACATAAAATAGTGTATCGCGATTAAACTCATGAGAATGACATAAACCTCAATAAAACTAGTATAAAAAATAATTCAATATGGGAACCCCTCATGAGGTATCCTTAAATTAGATAACCATTCTAAAATAGATAAATAGATATAAAACATGATCCAACCAAACATGTAATAAGCATAAAAAACAAATAAAACATTTTCCAAATTTTTTTTCATAAATGAATAAATTTTGTAATTATTTTAAAAATCTATATGTAGAAAACAATTCAAAATAAAAAATAATGATTCTAGAGTGGTCGAAACACCACATGACCAAACATGTAAAACAAACTCGAGAGATAAAACTCACCATCACCATGTGACTCTCAAGTAACCACCAAAACTAGAATATCACATGATTAGAATTAGAGAGTGGTAGAAACCAAACCTATAATACATAATCAAGGAACCTATAGAAAACATGAAGACCACATACCCCCCAAAAAGAGTATATTTATTGTGATCTAAAGTCCAGTATGATACCACTATGAGTCTATTATATTCCTTTTTAATAAATAAACCAAGTAAAATAGTTTTAATGTAATGAAAATATAGTTTTTTAGTTAATTTATATAAAATGGGAATAAATATACCATATCATATACCACTTCATAAAACACACCATTCATAAAAAATGTCTCAAAGAGGACTTTCCAAGGAAATGGAATTTCAAAAACTAACCATTACCCTTTTAAAACAAAACAACTTTTATTTAAAATAGAAACAATTTAAAACTTATCTTTTCATTTAATATACAACTTTTTAAAAAATAACTAACATGTTATTTAAAATGTATTTAAATAGAAAAATTTAACAAGTATTTATTTGAAATAACAATTTCATGACCCATTTTTAAACTCAACACACACACACCTCTAACATTAGAATAATCGATGGAAAAAATTATAAAATTAAAATCCATGAAGAGTAATAATAATTAAAATAATAATAAAAGTAAATCCATTCAATAATAATTCTCAAACCTGGATTACTAATACATCAAATTAGGCTCAAAGTAAGAGATACACAATGTAACACCCTGATATTGTTATGAAATATCTTATTTCAAATTAATTTAAATTATCTATTAGATTTCCTTAAATGAAATGAATAATTTGTCTTAAATTATACACAACACTAATTTTATCTTGTGTTGCATGTAAAATCAATTTTCTTTGATAACTGTTGTTACACACAAGGTCGGGTCTTACTAGAAAAAAATTTACTATTAATATTATGATGTTAATCACCTAGCCATTCTAATGGAGGGAATGAATAAGATTTACTAAATTAAGAAAATAAGATTTAAACATGTTTATATAATGAATCCTTTGAGGACCAATTAATTACAAATGAAAATAAAACCAATTTAATATAATGGATGTGCTTTTATAAAAATCTATTTTTATACAAAAAAAGGAATTTTAGATTAATAAATTAAATTAATCAATCTTATATAATTATTTTAAATAAATTTATATTTTATATATTCAATAAAATAATTTTTATTCATCTGATAACTTTGATAAACCTAAAGTAAAAAAATCCAATTTTAAGAATGAAAAGTGGTATTTTTCTAAAAGGAATTTTTCTACCTTTTAATGAAGTACTTGTTTTAAAGTTAAATTTTGACAATTTGATAAATTTTAGTTGAAAAAATAAAATTCTTCTTCATTATGTAATTATTTATTCAAAGGGGAGAGAGGGGAAAGGAAATAAGGGGACATAAGGATTAGGGGGGTCTAAAGTAGTGGAGGCTGAGGGTACCCCCTCTAATGATATTTACCCTTATTGGCTTCAGACTGTCTATATTGTGTAGGGAAAGGCTTTCAAAGCCAGGGGGTCCAGCGAGGCTAGGTAGTCGGCATCTTTGTTCCCCCCCCACCAGGTATGCATCAATCTGATATTGCTATGAAGAATGATATGACATTTTATGACCATGTACCTTATCGACCATGGGATGACTCCATGAACCAGTAGGGAATTGTACCGGACCATCGAGTTTGTTTCGATCTCTGATATGTGTAGTCTTCTCTTGGTACATATTACGAGACCCGTTAACATGGACATAGCCTTATCCTAGAGGGATAAACCCAGACCGAGAGACAAATAAGGCTAGGATGACTGATCTTTTACCATCACAGACAACACTCCCACCACGCATAGCCCCCTATGCATAGGAGACATCTGAGTTAAGATTCAAGCCCCTGGCGTGGGGGTTCCAGTGGACCTAGTTGCCCATAGAGGATATGCTGCTGGGTAGAGAGGCATGTGTCCTGTGCTTGAAGAGTTGCAAATACATGGACTCATTCCAGTTGACTAACACCTTAACCAGATCAATGAGTAAATTGTTGGAACATGTAATAATGGAACAACCAGTCGAGGCCACCCCCTCATGAAACCATTTATTCCTCACCCACCACAAACACCTACAGGCTGCATATAGAAGAGTAGTGTGAGCCATCCTCTCCACACCTCCCTTAATCGAACCATGGAACCATAATTCATGGAAGGGTTGATCATCCATAACCAGACTGGAAAAGGGAGTGAAGTCACCATAGTAAGACTATACCTTGTACGCCCATTTTCTCTAAAACAAGAGGTGACCCGAAGTTTCCTCCCTATGGAACCTAGAGGGCATGCTGATTCTGCATCATCTAATATTATCATCTGTGGGAGCTACCATATTTCATAATATCTAGATTATAAAGTTTAATTTTTAAGGGATATGCTTGGACCAAAGGAGTTTCGTCCATGAGTCCGTTGGATCATGCATGGTGTGGGTCCGATAGAAGTCCTTCATCAGGAAGAGGCTAAATGGGGAGGGGGTGGAGAAACGCTTATCCAACACCCAACATATATTGATAATGTGAAATAGCACCCGATAGTCGTTCTTTAGGACAGATTTGAGGAAGGATAGATGTTGGATGGCTTCCCTATACGAAATGGTATGAGTAGGACACCCGGGGTATCCAATGGTCTCCCTTGCCTAGTTCTGGTTTCGAAAGGAGATGTCCCTTCTACCAATGATCCAGTGGTAGAAATGCTTAAGATCATATACAAGGGGTCCAATCTTGGACCAGAGGGGGAAGAATTTCCAACCGCAGAGGCCTGGTCTCCATGAAGGTGTGAATTCATTCTAGTCGCCCAAAGGGTGAGTTGTTCCAAGACCTCCCATGACAATTTTTCATGCATGCATAGGAGAGTATCTTTGAGGCTCCTTATATTAATCCCTCCTTCCTTATCTGGCCTCTCCATTCTACTCCAAGAGACCCAGTGGCGCTTTACTTCAGACATGTTATCCTGAATGAAGCCCGCAAGTATTTTTTCAATATTCCTTCTCACCCCTTTAGGTTCCTTTATCTAAGAGAGAGCATGGACTGGTGTGGACAACAACACATTATTCACCAGCATAATCCTCCCCCTAAAAGAGAGATATTTATTTTTACAGATGAAAATTTGATCTGTGATCCTATGCAGAAGGGTGTGGAAGTCACTTATCCAGAGTCTTGTAAGGGAGACAGGAATGCTAATATAGTTGATGGGAAATTCCCTTCTCTTCATGTGCAGTATTCTGCTCACATTGGAACCCCATCTTGGGAGGCACCTGTTGATAATGTAGAAGTTTCTCTTGATTTTATTAAAATTTTGGCCACTCCAATGTTAGTACTCCACCATTACCCTATTAAGACCTTGCCACGATATTCTGGGGGCATTCATAAAGATGATCATGTCATCATCAAACATGATATGGGACACTGAAGGGAAGCACAACCTTCTACGGTATGGTAAAATTTCTCCATTCCTCATGCTCCTATAAAGTAGGTGGCTAAGAACGTCCTGGGTGATAATGAAAATACTCGGGGAGATGGGGTCCCCCTACCTGACCCTGTGGGTAGCCTTAAAGAATCCATAGGGGTTTCCCATTAAAGTGACAACCAACCATGAATAACTAATGTTGTAAAAGATGATATCAACATTCAAAGGGGAAAGGCCCATACTTGTGAGTACTTTGTTGATGTAACTCTATTCCACTCGATCGAAGGCCTTTCTCATGCCATGTTTGATGGCAATGCTAGATCCTTGGGTCTTGAAATTGATATCCCTTGTCATCTTATGGTCTAGAGTAATCACCCCTATATTGATCACCCTTTCACAAAGAAGTGTTTCTTCATAGAGATCCACTTAGTAAGATATTAAGAGAGCCTTGAGTTGATGATGCTGACGAAGATTTTATAGGGGATGTTACACATTCTCACAAGGTAGAAATAGAGGAGATAGGTGGGATTCCTAGAATTGGGAATGATCACGATGGAGGTGGAACTCACAACTCAGGGGATTTTCCTCACAAAAAAAATCTTTGGATAACCACAATAAAATCTTGCTTCACCGTCTCCCACAAATCTCTATAAAATGAACCTGGGAAGCCATCGGGACCTGCCTCACCTTCAGGATTAAGGATGAGCATGTTTTCTTATATATCTTGTTCTTAGGGGATATATTCCATGAGATGATTTTACTAGGATAAGAAATTAGAGGGGATCACCTCAAAGAGCCTCAGGTTATCACCCAGGTAACCATCTGGTGAGAGGTTTTTGGGGCCATCCGGAAGTTCCTTGAAAAATGAGTTGGCCATACCTCCTAAAAAATACTTTTCATTGGTATAGGTGTCATCATACTGAATAATGTTTGGTTTACCATGCCTTTTCCTCTCTTTGATACATGCGTGGAAGTAAGAGGTGTTTTTATCACCCTCCTGAAGCCACCTAACCCTCGCCTCATCCCTAGCCAGATGCTCCTTCCTCAAAAGCGTGTCCTCCAGAAGATCCTTCCTACTATGAAGGACCTCAAAGACGTAGTCTTCCCAAGACTCATCAAGACTTATTTCAAGATGATCAACATCTTTCATGATATACTCTAAGTCTCCGTCTTATGGAGGGAAGGTCCTCGACCATGCCTGAAGGCTCATCTTGGGGAGTCTGAGTTTGTTGAGGAGGGAAATCTACATGTTTCCCTAGGATCGGGAAAGCCAAGAGTATTTAACCAGATATTGGAATCCATATATGTTGTCCCAAATCCAGTAGTAGTAAAATCGTTGATGATGATCATGCCCGAAAGATAAGGAGATCACTAGTGGGGAGTGGTCCGATAAAACCTGCACAAGGTGAGTCACCCTAGAATTATAAAACATAGAGATGGACTGAATGTTAAAAAGTCATTCCAGAAGGCTCCAAGAATGATGATTCTCCCATTGGTTGTTACACCACTTGTAGCTGTCACTGGAAAAGCTGAAATCCAAGAGGCCCCTGCCCACCATGAAATGGGTGAAGTCTTGGATGGATTTCCTAGGAAAAGTACTTCTTAACTTTCTCTCATATAGGTTTGAAATGATGTTAGAATAACCCCATATAATCCATGGTATATTTCAAGGGTTAAACATGATAATATCATTCCAAGGAAACACCCTCTGGTGAGAATCACAACTACCGTAAATAAAAGGTGCCAAGAAGGTATGAGTTCTCTGTGTTAATTTCACCGTGATGAATTGGTCACCAGCCTATATGAGGTTGACCGAGAAGATACTATGCTAGAAGATACATATGTGATGGTTGGAAGGGGTTTAATTCCTGGATCCATGCATCTTGAGTTTCCAGGAGAAGCTACTGATCCTACCCGGTTGTTGTTTGTGTTCAAGAATGAAAACCATAAAAGCCTTGTGCTTAATAATCTCTAAGGCCCAGAAGTCTATTTTGACCCGAGCTCCAATTACTTGGGAATTCCAAATGAGGACCTGTATCTTAAGGAAAATAGTGTTTTTTATTGGATCTAGATCTCGTAGACATCTCGATGTGGGAAGATAGCTTCGCCTTATGTTTGCTGGACTTTGTCTTAGAACAAACTTTGTTAACCTTAAATAAAAATTAGTTCAGGGTAGAATCTAAGGATCGATGGGAGGAAGGCTTACTACCCCTCATGCCCAGGGAGGAATAAGATCCCTTCATTGGTCCTTTTGGAGGGTAAGAGAAACATACAGAGAGCTGGGGATACCAAGGAGGAGGAGAGGTCTCCTCATTCAGATAGCCTAAAGCCAAGGGAGTCTCCTCGGGAGGGATCTCATCCCGAATAGAAGTACTCCAGGGTAGGATTACATCGATACGGGTAAAATCTAAGAGATAAGGGGGAAGGGAAATTTTCATACATGCAGTGCTTATAACCCCTGAATCCTATTCAAAAAGAATAACGGAAGGGGGTTGATGGTAGCCAGGGCTAGGGGCCGCCTCACTGGAGAATAGGGGATGATGTCCCAGCGTGGCTGCTAATCATTTACTGATGCAAGGAATAGGGGAACCGTTAGGAAATGAACTAGGGTGAGACAAAGGAGAAATATTAGGATCCAATGACATCTCCACATACCCACCATAAGGATCCCCAAGAGCATCTCTAGCAACAACAACTTGGGCAGGACGACAACCCTCAACATGATGTCGATGACGGAAACACTGCATGGAGTGGCCCTGAAGGAGGAAATGTCAGAAGAACCTCAGGATGACCAGATAAGATATTTATTGGGACCAGGTAAAGTAATCCTACACCTGTAGATCAAACATTTCCAGCACTGTAAGATAGATATCCAGCTCCAAATAGATGTGGCCCACTGAGGTATCCACACATCCACTGGTCCGAACATCCGAGCACAGGAAGCCGCCCAAGGAGTCCTTGATTAAACTAAGTAGGACTTTATTTTGGAAAGGAATTGGGAGTCCTAAGAGTCCTATCTACACCACTACTTCCAGAAATTCTTTGGCTTTAGGTAGATCCATGGACCAATGGGACAAGCTAAATCCCCAATGACCAACAAAACAGGGAGCCCAACACCACGCCTGGATGAAATCAGTCTGTGATTAAAGCGCAATTTCAAAGGAGAGTCTATGTATTGTAGAGATAATAATATGGAGAAAAATACCCTATAAAGACACAAAGCCTTGGAAAATAGGGAAAGGAGTCCTAGCAGTGCTGAAGCGGGTGACCACTGTCCATTTTAAGCAAGCCGAAGCCACCTCGAAGGCCACCGTAGGGACTTCCATAGAGACCCAGAAACCCTCATGTGAAAGAGGAGGCATTTCCAAGGACAAAAGATAGAATAAGGGTTGATGGGGAGAGGAATTATTGTCATAAACTGAATCCCTGACGGAGTGGTAAGGACCTAGGGTGGGGCCGACAGGGGAGGAGAAAGTGGGGGGAGGCGAAGGGGTGACCAGAGAAAGAGTGGGGCTAGTGCGGGGCGGCCCAATGTAAGAGAGGCTGATGAAGCCAAAAAAATCTAATGGGGGGATCCAATGCTACGATGCCAGAGAAGGAGCCAAGATTAGGGGATGAAAAAGCCGAGGGAGGTGGGGGAGGGCCGGAGAGAGAGGCCGCAACGGTTGGGAAATTTGAAAAGGGAGACTGCGCGTGATGCACATTCTTTTTAGGATCCATCCATGCCATTTCAAATAATTATTCTTTGAAAACGAAATTTCGAAATTAAATCTGGGTGATTGTTTTGAGAAGTTTCATTTTTTTGATTATTAGTGAAAAGTAGTGAATTTTAATTGAAAATGGACTTTTCATGTTAATAACTATATTGTTAAATTGTATTTTTTTTAGTTGGTATTAAAGTAAAAATTGTTTAATTATAAATATATTAATCCATTTTTTCATTGTAATATTCTTTTATGTTGAATTTGGATATAAAAACATCACAAATGTTTGGTCATTTTTACTTTAAAAACCTACTTTCTCCTTTCATCTATGGGATTAGTTTTAAATTAAAATCTTCCCCTTATGTTGTTATAATTTGAAAAAAATGTATTAAATATTTTTAATCACAATAATTTATATGTTATAATAAGTTGAACTTATTTTTGACCAAAAATATTGGTGACAATAATTTAAATTAATTACAGCAATTAAAGAAAATGAGTTCAATTAATGGTTAAACTTTAATCTAAAGGGGCCAAATAACCAAGAAACATGTCAAAAACCCATTTTCTAGACATATTTAGTCCATATACCATATTGGATATAAAATTCTTCATTTTTTAGGCATGTGATGTAAGGGATCCCCCCTAATAGTGTTTACCTTTTTGTATTTACAAGAATTCCGCTACTCTACCACTATAAAAAGGCACTCACTCTCCCCACTTATTCAAACATATAAATCCTTTTAGATCATCCAAAATATTCCCAAATTACTTCCCAAAATCCCAAATCTCATACTATAAGACTAAATTATGGAATTGATCTAACCAATGAAGGTCTCTGGTTCAAACCAAAATGAGTTACCTGAAGAATAGGTAACCTTCATAAACAAACATGTTTGTTTTACATCTTCCTCAAACCTCTTCAATTAATTTTATATCTTGATTATATAATAACATAAGTATATTAAGTATAATGAGATTTTTTTATGTTAAGGATACTACCTAAAATTTCTCACACTTCTATCATATGAGATACACAATCAGAGTTCGTGTGTACGACAAACTACTGCCTCACAAATCAATGTTATTCATTCTTCCATTACCACCTCTCAAGACTAGTATTAATGATGTAATTTCTATTTATATATGATATTTATGATATTTATAAAATAATAATTCCTATATATTCATTATATCATATTCAACCTTTTTACATTTCAAATTATAGGGGATACAATAACATCGCTCATGTTTTCGACGGACAACAACCTCACAACGTGATGTTAAGTGTTTTTAAAAAATGTGCTACATGGAAGGTAATAATGGAAACTGAAATAAATATATATTATATAGGTGAAATTATTATGATATTAATGAAAAAATTATCTTTTTGGAAATATAATATATCTTTTTCTTGATTACCTTTTCATACACTGAAAAATTGATAACGTTATTCTTGGACCTGTGGACTATCACCTCCTCAAAGCAATGTGATTCCTTTTACATCAAAAGAAAGATATATATATATATAATTATATATAATTAAAATTCATGGTATTTATTATTTAATTATAATTATATAATGACAAAATATTACTTACCTTCTTTCCATAATGATCATTGAATAATGGAAACGTTATTCATGCGTACGTACGACCAACCATCTGCATGATTGTAACATTAGTTCATTTTTCACAATCATATTTTATGATTAGATTAAAAAATAATAATTTATATATAAATATTATAATTAAAAAATTATTATTATTATTTATAAGTTTAAATAGTAACCACTTTGAACATATTAAACTAACCTAAGTTGTTTTTCACAAACAATCCAAATATTGTTAAAATATATGATATAAAATTAATAAATTAAGTAACTACATATGAAAAGGTAATAAGTGAAATAAAAATAATAATAAAATTAAAAAAGATTAAAATTAAACTAAAAATTATCATAATTTTTTTATTCATGAATATAAGGAACAAGCATGACGAATCAGACTCAAGGTTAGGGGATTTCTAGTCTCGATTTTATTTCTGTGAGACTTACGCCACATTCACCACTATTTTATTTTGTGGGGTGAATATTGTACTCTATGACATATTATATCATTAATTGAATTTATTTAATGATATTAAAATTTTCAATTTATTTTATTATTTTATGTATCTCATGAATAAAAAGTTACTCTAGTAGTAAGGGTTTTTTTCATCTCACTTTTATTTCAGTGAGATATATGACATATTCACGACTTATTTTTGTTGTGTGGTTTATATAATTACAATTAATGTATTTAATTATTAATTTAATTATTTTTGGTTTTATTTAATGTTATATTTTGAGATATCTCTTTTTTTTGTTTTACAGTTTCAATGTTACCAAAGCATTAATTGATTTTTGTCACAATTTTCCTTCTTCGTGATGTTTGTTATGTTATACACCAATATTGTTTTATAAGGTGTATATACTAACCCTTTGACATGTTATATCATTAGTGTCCCTATTTTTATGGAATTATAAGTTTCATTTAATTTAATCTTTCATGGGTCTTATTATTCAAAGTTACCAAAGTGGTAAGAGTTTGATATTACAATCACATCGATTATCGGGTTTGTTTGTGATTACGTATCCAATTTTGAAATATTATGATCTAACTCGAAAGAATTTTTATATATTTTATTATCCTTTTTTTTACTCAGAATACATTTTCCCTTAATATTACTCTCTTTATGTACTGAAGAGTTCAAAACATTTGTTTTATAAAAAATCATCTATTCGATCGAAAACTATTTTTCTTCAAAAACCATGCATTCTAAAAATGTTTTGAGAAATGTTTTTAAAATAGTTTTTAAAATATTAATGTATATTTTCCTCAAGAAATGTTTTAAATTGTTTTTAAAATCTTACTTTATAATATTTTAAGGTTATTTTCTAATAAAATTATTGTCAAAATGTTTTAGTTTATAAATGTAATTTTCAAAATGAAAATGGTATTTTACTCAAAATGTTTTAACTGATTATTTAATGTAATTTTAATTCCTCAACATCAAAAACACTTTTTTTACATATCCTTCACATGGGATATTTTATATTGATAACAACCTCTTTCTTTACATAGATGGGTTAAGTTTGTTTCAAAAATATTTTTACGAAACCCATTTGTTTTCCAAGGGTTAATCATGTTTCAAAAAGATTGTTATGGAACCCATTTTTTCCATTGGTTAACCATGTTTAAAAGATATTTTTGTGGAGAAAATTTCCATTATAGGGTTTAATAATGTTATAAATAGAATCAAGGTTGTTTCAATGAGGATTGATGAAATGAATTCTCTATGTGATTTATTCATTATCCAGCTATTTGTCAATATAAATGATGGGTGTGCCCAGATAGTGCCATGTGATCCCATTATATATTATACGATGGGTACACACAGAGAGACCTCTAATGAAATAGGTAAAGTTTTTTTTGGGAATCATACTAAAAGTTTTCAATATGGTTATTATAATTTTTAATTGTTATACAAGGGTTTTGTAAGGGTTCTATGAGATGATGTTCCAAGAAACTAATATGCTTTATTTTTGATAGATATAGGTTTATAAATATTATCATTATCAATATTTATATCACATGGTCTATGATGAAATTTTTATTTATCATGTTTTCATATTTGATGATACAATTATATATGGGTATGAGTTATTTTATGATTATCTTTAATGTAGTTTGATTATGTCACTATAACCTTATGATATCTTATGATCATTTATGATATTCAATTCTTAATGATTATATTTACCCATACTGAACATTTGATCTCAAAATTATTAGGTTTACATTTTCACCAGGTTATAAAGAATGAGGTTGAATGGTTTGTGTCTATTAATGATATCACAAGGATGATGTTGATGAACTATTGTAAAATGAGAAAAGATGGATTAAATGGGAGAAATTTTCATCTGAAAACTTGCAAATTGTTTATGTGATAGTTTTTCACAATTATATAAAACTGTAAACCTAAAATTTATTTGATGATATAAGTGATCCATGTTTTACATTTTTCATATTATTTGGATAGAAAATTTTTGATCATAATTATTAGCATCATAGCCGAAAATGTAAATTTATGTATTTCAGCATAGGATCTGAGAGTGGGGGTCCTAGGCTGTTATAGTTGGTATAAAAGTTTGTTTTAGATAAATTTTGATATTTGGAATTTTTTCATATAATTTTATCTTAAGAATTATGGATATCATTAAAGGAATTTAGGATTAAATTTGATCATATGTTCAAAGTCATAGACATCCCATTTTAGGTTTTTATGTATTAAAATTTTTGAGGTTATCACTAACATTTTTGTAGAAGTTTTATTCGTCTAGGTTATTTTTAACCCCTATGAACAACACAATGTTTTATATAGGTAGGAATTATTATTATTATTTAAATAAAAAACAACTCATATGCTATTGGGTGACAACCCGCCACATCCTACAAGGTAGTGGGACTTGAACCCATGACCGAAGGAAGATAAGAGTTTCATGCCAACCACTAAACTATATAATTTCCTAGAATTTTATGAAATTTATATAGGTAAATATTATGTTTATTTAATAAACATGTGATATTTTATTTCAGGAACAATGGTTTGTAGATTTTGGAAGAATATATGATCAAATACTTCTAATCTTTGGGTTTCTACCTTATTCAACAAATATTTTAAATTTATTAATAATAGTTATTTATGTAATGGTTTTGTTTGATATTTCGGTATTACTTTTTAAGATTAATGTATCTTGTTAAGGTTTACTCATTTTGTGAATTATCTTACCATGTGCTAGCTGTTTTTTTGGTTAATGTCTAAATATAGGTGGAATACCTTGACTATCCCTTTTATGGTTATGTGGTCTTTAAAAGATATTTTTTTCTTCAATATTAATAAAATCCCTCTTGAATAGTCATAATCTATAGAAAAAGAAGATATTGTGGTGTAAATTGGTATAATGATGAAATTTTACATGTCAAGTAAGTATATATCCATATTCTTTTAGTCTATATAGTAAGAGAATTCCTATACTCCAGGAAATAAATCCTGAACAAAAATATAATCCTAGTTCATTCATTTATGATGAACCGATGGTTTTTTTATCATCACATATTTATGGTTTTAATTCCCTTAATATTACATTGATCATTCACTTTCTTTTGATCAATAACCTTAATCACTCTCTATAATTATTAACACTTTTCCTCTATTTGTACTTATGTTTTCCTATGTGAAAACCATGTTATGCATAAATTCATGTAACCATTATGTTTACCACTTATTGTTTATAAATATTTTTTCCCAATTTAATTTTTAATATTTGGGTTTCAATAAAGTAATTATAAAAATGTTAATCCTTTGATAACCAAGATAAATTGTAAGGGTGCAATTAATTTTAAGGGTGTAGGATGTAATATCCTGATATTTTTAAGAAATATATTACTTAAAATTAATTTTAATTTTTTGGTTTCTTGAGTTACGTGAAATGAATAATTTAGATTTTATTATACACATCACCAATTTTTTCTTGAATCACACATAACATTGTGTTTTTTCGATGACTTGTGTTACACACAAGGTCGAGTCTTACCAGACAACAATATATTATTATTATTATTATTATAGTTATCACCTTGGTATTGGAATGGTGGGAATGAATAATATTAAATAAATTATTAAAATTTGTATTACATGTGTTTATATAATTAATCCTTTTAGGACCAATTAATTATAAAAGAAAATAAAAATTAACTGAATATAATGGATGTGTTTTTATGAAAAACTATTTTTTTGTCCACAAAGGTGTTTTATATTAATAAATTAAATTAATAATTATTAATGAAAAATACTAATGAAATTTATATTTAATATATTAAATATAATATTTTTCATTCATCCAATAATTTTGATAGGCATAAATTAATAACAAATCCAATTTTAAGCATGAAAAGATGTATTTTTCAAAAAGCCAGATTTACCGCCTTTTAATTGTGGACTTGTTTTAAAAATAAATTTTGAAAATTTTATGAATTTTATCTGAAAAAATAAAATTATTATTTTAATTATAAATGTCAAAATTATCTTACGGTGGATTTTTTTGTGTTTTTTTGAGATGTTTCATTTTTTGATGAATAGTGACAAATAATGATTTTTGTTTGATAACTGACTTTTCATCTAAATGATTTAAAATGATAAATTATATTTTTAATAATTTTTAAAGTAAAAATTGTTAAATTATACATATATTAATCCAATTTATGTCATTGTAATCACTTTTATGTTTAATTGGGATACAAAAATATAGTAAACATTTGGACATTTTCACCCGTTTTCTCATTCTATCAACAGAATTAGTTTTAAATTTAAATATGTTAATTTTGTGGTTTGAATTTGAAAATATGGATTAAATATTTATAATAATGATAATTTATAATTTATATTAAGGTAAAATTATTTTTTAACAATAATATCAGTGAAATAAATTAAAATTAATTGCATAGATTAAAGTAGAAAGTAGTTAACTTAGTGGTTAAACTTTAATATTAAAGGACCAAATGACCTATAAACTTATAAAAAACCATTTTATGGAAATAGTTTGATAATATCCCATATTGTTTCTAACAATTTTCATTATTTTAGGCACCTTATGTAAGGGATGCTTCCCAATAGTGATTACCTTTTAGTTTTTACAGGAATGTCACTCCACCACTATAAAAAGGAACTCACTCTCCCCTCATCTTCACAAATATAAAGACTTTTAGATCATAAAAAATATAAAAAAGTGACTTAAAAATCCATAATCTCTTATTAGAATCGTCACTTTGGGATTAATTAAACCAATGACGACCTTTAGTTCAAACCAAATGAAGTTACCTAAATAGGAAGTAATATTCATCAATAAATGTTTTTATTTTATTTCTTCCTAAAACCACTTAAATTATTTTTATATATAGATTATATAAAAACATAATTATATTAAATATATGTAAAATTTGTTATGTTAAATATAGTACCTAACAATTTACACACTTTCATTAAATGAGATACACAATCATCATTCATGTGTACGGTGAACTACCGCCTCGCGAATTGATGTCATCTATTCTTCCATTACCACATTTCAAGGTTATGAATAATGATGGAAACGATTTTTATATATGATATTCATGATATTTATACAATAATAATACTTATAGAGTTATTATATCAATACAACATATTTACATTTCCTAACATAGTGGATACGATAACATCACTTATGTGTATGGAGGATAACTGCCTCGCGAAGCGATGCGAACCATTTTTCACTAATCTGTCACATGAAAGGTAATAAGGGTAAGTATAAAAAAATATATGATATAAATGAAATAATTATGATATTAATGTCATAATTATATTTCTATAAATATAATATATCTTTTTCTTTATTACCTATTCAAACACTAAAAAAGTTATAATGTTATTCAAGGACATGTGGACTACTACCTTCTCGAATCGATGTGATTATTTTTACATTATAATAATGATATATATAATCATATATAATTAAATATCAAGAAATTTATGATATAATTATAATTTTTAATGATAAAATATTAATTAAATTCTTTCTATAATAAAAATTTAATAATAAAAACATTACTCATGCTTAAGTACGACCACTACAGGAAATTTCAGCTATACCTAGGCTTTCAAACAATGGGTATAGTCTACAAACTATGGGTATAGGATATACCCATGGTTTCAAGGAATCAATGGAAACCAAGTTGTTGGTATAGCCTTGAGCTATACCCATGGTTTCCAATCCATTAATATAGGTGTATTCGACTATGTCATTGACCCTATACCCACAGTTTTAAAATTGTGGGTATAACTTTTAAAAAGTCAGTGGCTCCATATTTTGATCCCTGGACCACATCTATATGGTTCTGATGCCAAACCACTAAACTATATTTTCTTATTGATATATAAATATATATTTACATATATATATTTATCTAAACTGTGGCTATAGGTGGAAAACCTTGGGTATAGGTGTTCCTGTTATTTTTTTGTCCTGCAGAAATTTTTATTTTCTCACCATAACAAGGGAAAGCTATACCCATAGTTTTCAAAAGATATGGGTATAGGTCTTGAAAAATAAAATATTCCTACATTTTGAAACATAATTTGGGCATAGGTCTTGAAAATAATCCTACACCCACAGTTTCTACAAAACTGTGGTATAGGTCTTTAAAAGAACACGTATACCCATGGTTTTGGAAAGCCATGTGTATATGGGAATTTTACAGTAATGGGCCTACCATCACCATGATCTTAATGTTATTCCATTTTTTTTACCATATTTAATGATGAGTTTAAAATATATAATTGATATATAAATATTATAATTATGTCATTTTTATTATTATGTACATGTTTAAATTGTATCCACTTTGACCATAGGCAATCCACCTAAGTCGTTTTTGACAACACAAGTCAAATTTGGTCAAAATATTCAATGAAAACTTAATAAATTATGAAGTTGTATATAAAAATGGTAATAAGTGAGTTAAAAGTATTAATAAACTTGAAAAATTTCCTAAATCAATCAAATAATTATCATAAGTTTATTATTCAGGAAGATAAAGAACAAGCGTGATGAATCAGACTCAAGGTAAGTGAATTTATAGTCTCACTTTTATTTCCATGAGAATTATTCTATATTCACCCCTTGATTATTTTGTATGGTGTATATACTTACCTATGAAATGTTATATCATTAATTTAATGTATTTAATTATATTAAAACTTTATGTTGATGTTATTATTTCCCAGATCTCATGGTTTAAAAGTTACTGAAGTAGTAAGGGTATTTCTCATCTCACTTTTATTTCTATGAGATAGTATGCACCACTTATTTTTTTGGGTTTCATATACATACCAAGAATTTATTTGAAGATTATTATACTTATATTTAAGTGTATTAACATAAAAATTTAATGGGGTTAATGTTTTTAAATCTAAAAAATTGGTAATTTATTTTTGTCACAATTTTCTTTCTTTGTGAGGTTTGTTGTGTTATATAGCTATCTTATTTTATAAGGTGTACATACTGACATTTTTTCATGTTATATCATGATTATAATTATTTTCATGATATTATAATTTTCATTTATTTAATATATTAATGAGACATACAATTCAATGTTACAAAAATGTTAATAGTTTGATATTATAATCTCATTGATTGTTGGGATTGTTTGTGATTAAGTCTCTAATTTTGAAATATTATGATATAACTATAAATAATCCTTGTTAATTTTATTATCCACTGGTTCTGTCATAAGAATACATGTTTTGCATTCATTTTATCCTATTTATGTACTAAAGAGTAAAAAATATATTTTTTTATGAAACATATTCTTTTCAATTGGAAAATATTTTTCATCCAAAACCACACCTTTTAAAAACGTCTTCAAAAAAGTTTTAAAATTTTTTTATAAGAAAAAAGGTAGTTTTCTGAAGAAATATTTTAAATTATTTTTAAAATACTTCTTTATAATATTTCAAGTTTATTTTCAAAGAAAATTATTTTCAAAAAGTTCTATGTTATAAAATTGATTTTAAAATTGAAAAAATGATTTTTCTCAAAAATTTTTTAATGAAATTTTAGTTGAATTTCCATTCATCAGCATCAAAAAACCTTTTTGTAACTTTTCCTACCCTAGAGATATTTTCTATTAACACCATCTTATTTCTTTCTATCGGTGGATTATTTTTCTTTCAAAGTTATTTATATGAAACCCATTTCTTTTCCATAGGTTAATCATGTTTCAAAGCGATTTTTATAAAACCCATTTGTTTTCCATGGGTTAACCATGTTTAAAAGCAATTTTTTTGGAATTGATTTCATTTATATGAGTTAATCATGTTTTGAAAAGAAAAAATGTTATGTCAATGAGTTATGAGGAAATTAATTCCCTATGATATTTATTTATTATTTGGTTCTTGGAAATTATAAATTATGGGTGCACATGGATATTACTAAGTGATACCATTATATCTAATGTGATGTGTGTTTCCAGATAGTGCTTCAAATCATTTAGTAATTATTATGTTCTCTAAATAATTATCTTTGAAGTTGGCCATATGGTTATTCGGATTTGAAGGGTTCAAAAAGGATTCTATAAGGGATCTATGTGACGATTTTTAAAGATACCAACATAGTTTATTTATGATTTCTATTGGGTTATAATGCTTCTCAGGATTTATATTGATATCACCTGGCTCGTGATTATTGATTCTGATCACTCTTTCCTTTTCCATGTTTTCTTTTTATATGATACAGGTATTGATGGGTTTGATTTATTATATGATAATCTCATGCACTTTGACTATGTAAACATACCCATATACACTCTTATGAACTTTGATGAAATTAAATTAATACTGATTATGTTTCCATTAGTGATAATTTGAGCTCAAGCTTCTTATGTTTACCTTTTCTATAGGTTATAAATATTGAGGTTGACCGATTGATCTGGATAAAGGATTTTACAGGGATGATGTTGATGACCTATTGTAAAAAAATAAAATATGGGTTAAATTAGAGAAATATTCCTTTTACAACTTTTTAATTGTTTATGTTGGAGTTTTTAATAGTTCTCTAAAACCATAATCCTAAAATTTCTTCAAGAATATCAGTGATCAATGTTTTCCATTTTATGTTGTATGAGTTGGATTGAAAAATTTTGGTCATAATTATCAGCATCATAGATGGATATGTAAAATTATGGATTTCAGTATAAGATTTGAGAGTGTGGGTTCTAGACTGTTATATATATATCACACATACAAGTACATAATAAAATAGAAAAAATAGGATATATTGCATTATTCAAACACCTAGAGACTAATTTCCCATGTACTAGGCATGAAAACATGTATCCAACTACTGAAAGGTTAAAATTCTAATAACTTCTTCCCCAAATCACTATATACTAGTATCATTAATGAAAACCCCTATCCAAGTCATATAATTCTACTAGTGGATCATATCATGTGTGAAACTCCTAACTAGTATAGCCAAAGTCTCTTGAATCCCCGACTAGTGTCATATTGTTCATTATGTCATAGATAGTTTTGGGGGACCACTATAAAACCAATTTTAATCAATTGAAAATCACATAACCCAAAAAAATAAATAATCAAATATTTTACACCTCTAACACAACCCCTTCAATAACTATCCTCTATCCAAGCCACATAACCATGAATAACAATTCTTCTAACTATTATCAAATTCACTTAGTCATAAACAGTGGAAAATAGAGGGGATAAACTAGGCTATAAGAAAACAAATCAACAAATCATCGTCTCTAAAGGTTCCAATGAGCCTTATCTTTTAAAATTAAGATATGAATATTTAGAAATTCATTTTTAAAACCACTTTTGAAAATAAGATAATTTTTTAAATGTACATAAAAATTAACAAAAATCTTTAATATTCCCAGCTAATCAATGGCTCAACCCAAAACAATGAAACCAATAAGATACACACCCCCAATTTTATAAAACAATAAATCATTTAAAATATGTACATCCACTTTAGGCAAACAAGGTAAAATTTTTAAAACAAGGGGATCTTATTTTGTTAAAATAAGAAAAACACCATTTAGACTAGGAAGCCTCTTTTCAAAATATGGGTCAAAATCTTAAAATAATGAATCCCCTTTTAAATAAAAGAGAACTACACTTTATAAATATAATTTGGTATAAATCACCATGATCAAAAAATTATTCTTAAAGATAATCCACACTGTAATTTTATAAAAAAAATGAATTCATAAAACACCATTCGAAAACAATGTAAAATTAAACTAAAAAATTCACAAACTTTTTACAAAGTAAAATCCAAAAAAACATGGATATCACTTGATAACACAAAATTATATATCATATAAATCATTACTATAACGAACCATAATTTACATAAATTTTTAATACTTCAAAATTGAAGCATACATATTACAACATATAACAAAACCACGAAAGGACCGTATAGATATAGTGTCTTTAGAAACTGGGAAACATAAACAACTGGTTCATAAAGCGTCTACACTATCTCCCATTTATTTCATCATATCTATAGTCCCTTTTGGAATATTTTAATTAATAACATTCTTCCTGACCTGGGGAAAGAAAACATACAAAAGGGTGAGCTCAAATGCTCAGTAAGGGTAAACAAAAGAAATATCAATCACATCATGTTCATAAGAACATAACTTTTGGAAATCTTAACCTACAAAAGAGAGCATAATTTCATAACATGGGATAAATCATAGTAGTGAAATGGAAATCATAACTTAACATGAAACTTTGTGGCATACACACATAATCATAGAGAATCATTTCTTATTAGTCAAGACTCATTTCCAAGACTATCTTAGTGGACAAAGTCCATTTCTGAACCGAGTTCACTCCCCGTTTCAGTCCTGTTTCACTGAACCGGTATAACCTACCGTTCCAGCCATGTCTATCTCATGAGATATAAAATCTTTACCCAATTAATTGGAGGGAGATATAGGTCCCACCCATCTCATAATGATATCATTCTTATGTGTGCCACAAAATCATAAATCATACATCATTGCATAACCCATGTAATAAAAATGGGAATCTTAAACATCGTGACATCATAAAACAATTCATATAAGATAAAGGAATTCATAAAAATATTTCCATCACAACATAATCAAATCCATATAATAATAGGGATAGAAACAGAACCCTATATTATCTTAGATGGAAAATAATTTTTATAAAACTCTTGAACTCCATTCTTGAGGAAAATATCCTTTCTACTTCAAAAACATTTTTCCTTTATTAAAATGTCATACAATTTTAAACTAAAAGAAGTTTATTAAAAATAAACTTGAAAACTTGTAAAGGAAGCTTCTTGGAAATAATGTTTTAAAAATCCATTCATGCCGTATAAGTTAAAAAAAACATTCTTCTCGTACTTTTGTCGGAAAAGTCAAAAAAGTACCTCGTACGAAAAATGACAAAAGATTACTTTCATATATTTTACTAAAAACTCACCGAAGGGTAAAATAGGATTTAAAAAATTGTAGGTGAATGGAAATAATATTACATATTGAGGAAACGTGGATGTGGATGATAAAATACACCCTAGTAAATGCCAAAGTATAACCAATCTCGGATAAAAATGAGATTGTGATATTTCCCTTACCTTAGGTCCGTTTTGCTTCGTAAGTGTCTGAACCTCCTGTATAATGATTTAAATAATGTTATTTACTTATTCCAGAATCATACTTATTTTTATGATATCATATATGGTCATATTCTTAGCTTCTTAGTAGTAATATTTCATTGCTACTTGTTATTCGGGTGTTTATAACTTTTTGTTCTTATGCGTGTCTTGTCGAATAAATTCTTATTATTCTATTTAGGTTATAGATACCTCATTTCCAGAGTCGTATTACTGTAATATATATCATATTCATTCATTCAATTCATTTATATAATCATTATGAAATGAGGATCATGTAGAACGAGTCGTATCACATCGTGGAGACGGTATTCCGTACGTACGCACGGGTGATGATATCGTTCCTATGATCGTGGAATTATATTGGAGTGTATGTATACTATTTCAGAATCAGTATCACTTTATAATAGTCATATATAGTCATTATTTACAACATTATAGCCATCCAAATAAGGTGGTGGTGGAAAATAGATTACACCACGGTGTGGAGACGGTATTCCGTACGTACGCATGCGCAGTGATTTCTTTTTCCGTAGGATGGATTGATGGTGAAATAGGGTTGTTTCCTACATATAATAACATATCAGTATATGAGTGATACTGATTTTATTACTTCATAATGAAACAACTAAAGAAGAAGCAGTGGAAGAAGAAATAAAGATGAAAGAATCGGTAACGGACATTACCTCTTCTTTGAAGTGCTTCTTTGAGACCTTCTTTTAGGGCACTAAAATTGGTATTTGAATAAGACCAGGACCTCTAGGATGTCTCTAGGGAAGTGTAGAGGAGGAATTGTTAGGGTTTGGCCGAGCTTGAAGGCTCAAAGTGGTGTGATCAAGAGGGGGAGGAGGTGCCCTTTTTTAAGGGAGGAGAGGGGCACCTTTGTGAAAACTAAAAATATTATTTTATTATAAAGTCAATTTCGGTTATAAATAGCTCCAAATTGATATATTTCGAAGCTAAGGTGGGGATGGGTCGAAATACTCTCATCCAATAGAATTTAGACAAGTTTAGGTATAAATTTTAACCTTATAATTTAGATTTAACTTTAAGTTAGATAATTTAACTTTTACCGTGTCTTCTTGTTTTCTTACACTATAAGGTTAATAAACTTACTATATCAAGCCAAAGGAACCCCAAGTTGTTTATTATTAATATATATAGCCTTATCTAAGTCATTTTTCCGAAACTTAGATTTTTAGGAATAAAATAACAATTACTAATATAATATTTGTTTTAAAAACTATTTTATGTCAATTTTGACACTATTTAGTAAATGATTTTTGTGAAAATCATAACAGAATGATTAGTTCGAACAAAGTTAATTAAATCAATACTAACATGTCATATTAACCTAGAAAATTAGTGTAATTTATAAAAAGTCTCAAATTACATTTATTTGGGTATTTATAACGTCAATTACGTCAATATTTCACTAATAAGATAATTACTACATCATCGTTGTGTCATAAATAAATTAAATTATTTACAAATAAAATACCATTATATAGGAAATATTTTTATCTTTCTAATGAATATTTATAGTCGAATTTATCTTATGTATAACCCCATATTAAAAATGATTTTCTTATTAAACTTTGATTTTAACTATTTAACCCTTCTTTAAATAAATTAATAATAAATGTCCTAATCTAATCCAAGTGGTTCTAAATGGTCTTATTTTATTCCTAAGGTTGTTTTTGGTAGAATTACACTTGTACAATAGAATTAGGAAATGTGTTAGGGTAATAATAATATCATTTTTACCCTTAATTACCCTATTTACTTTTAACCGTGGTAAATAAAAGTAAAAAGTTACTATTCACCAAAAATTATTTTCATCTCATTGAACCACATTTTAGTCCTTGATATTAACCGTGTCTCTCAGATTTTCGAAATTCCACTCACAGAAGCGGTAAAATTAAGTTTTATGAAAAATTCAGTTTTTTTAACTACCACTTAGTGGTTTCACTATTCATCAAAAATTGAAAGTTTTCAGAAAAATACCAAAATTTCATTCCTGGCTAATTTCGATATTCCGAATCCAAAAATGAAGTCCATTTTGAAAAATAAAATTTCAAAAAGTGGTTATTACTATTCATAATGACTAGTTTTAATAATATTTTAATAGCATATCATTGTTTACTGAAACTCGGTATTGCGTACGACACAAGCTATCGAGGAAGGCCGCAGTTGCGTGTAAAGAAAGCCAGGCTAGTGTTGTGTGTAGTAAATGATTTCTCTGATGATTTATAAAAACAAAATATTTCTCATAAAAGTCTCGGGCGTTACATTCTACCCCCCTTAAAATGAATTTCACCCTCGAAATTCGTCACTTTGTCACAAACAGATGAGGATACCTCTCCCTCATCATATCCTTAAGCTCCCATGTAGCTTATTCTAATTGGTGGTTCCTCCGTAAAAAATTCACCAATCGAGTGGTCTTGTTTCGTAGGAATTTTTTGCTACGATCCAGAATCTCTATCGGCTGTTCTTCATAAGAAAGATCTGGCTCTAGCGGTACAACTTCTGAGCTGAGTACATGTGAAGGATCAGGTATGTACTTTCTCAGGAGAGATACATAGAACACATCGTGAACTTCAGAGAGATTCGGTGGAAGCGCCAATCGGTAAGCTACCTTCCCAACACGATCCAGTATTTCGAAAGGACCGATATATCTAGGGCTCAACTTCCCCTTCTTTCCAAATCTCATGACCCTCTTCCAGGGAGATATTCGTAAGAACACTTTATCACCCACTTCAAACTCTAGTTCGTTTCTTCGGTTGTCGGCATAACTTTTCTGTCAAATCTGAGCTTCTCTTATGTGTTGTTGAATAGATCTGACCTTTTCTTCCATTTCATCAACAAGATCAGGTCCTAATAGCTTTCTTTCCCCAACTTCATCCCAGCAAGTTGGAGTCCTGAATTTCTTTCCATAGAGAGCTTCATAAGGAGCCATCTGAATACTGGAGTGAAAGCTATTATTATAAGAAAATTCCAACAAAGGTAGGTGTTGATCCCAACCACCTTTGAAATCCATAGAGAAAGCTCTCAACATATCTTCTAGGGTTTGAATTGTTCTCTCAGACTGACCGTCTGTCTGAGGATGATAAGCAGTGATGAAACTCAACTCTGTATCCAGAGTATGCTGAAGACTTCGCAAGAACTTCAAGGTAAATCTCGAATCCCGATCAGATATAATAGAAAGTGGTACTCCATGAAATCTTACCACTTCCTTTACATATATCCTGGCAAGCTGATCCAGAGAGAAATCCTCTCTAATAGCAATGAAGTGTGCAGACTTTGTAAGATGATCAACTATGACCCAGATAGCATTATTGCCTTTGGATGTTTTAGGAAGTCCTGTGACAAAGTCCATAGTGACGTTTTCCCATTTCCATTTGGGTATGGTTAATGGTTGTAACATCCCCTTAGACTTCTGTCTCTCAGCTTTAACTTGCTGACAAACCAAGCATCTAGAGACATATTCAGCAACATCTCTTTTCATGCCATCCCACCAGAAGTACTCTTTCAGGTCTCTATACATCTTCATGTTTCCAGGATGAATAGAGAATGAAGAACTATGAGCCTCATCCAGCAGCTCCTTCTTTAATTCAGGGATGGGAGGAACACAAACCCGATTCCTAAACTTTATTATCCCATCACAATCAAGGTTGAATTCAGGAACATTTCTCACCTTCTTTTGTAACTCGACATCTGCTTTCTGTGCCTCTAAAATCTTCACATGTATAGATGGTTGAAAATTCATTTGAGAAAGATAAGATTTTTCCCCTTCCATTACAATTCCAAGATCCATCCTTTGTAAATCCATAAATATTGGATCTTTTGTGATCCTCACCATGGATAAACTGGCATGGTTTTGTCGACTTAATTCATCTTCCACCTTGTTTGCTTTCCCAGGGTGGTAATGGATTGAGCAGTCATAATCCTTAATCATCTCCAACCATCTTCTTTGACGCATATTCAGCTCCTTTTGTGTGAAAATATACTTTAAACTTTTATGATCAGTATAAATGTCACACCTTTCTCCATAAAGATAATGCCTCCAAATCTTTAATGCAAAGATTACCGCAGCTAACTCCAAATCATGTGTTGGGTAATTTTTCTCATGGATTTTCAACTGTCGTGAGGCATAAGCTATCACCATATCATTTTGCATAAGAACACACCCCAATCCCTTCTTGGATGCATCACTATAGATCACAAACCTTTCTCCACTACAAGGCAGTGTGAGCACAGGTGCACTGGATAACCTTCTTTTCAACTCCTTGAAATTCTCTTCAAATTCCTCCGTCCAAACAAACTTAACTTCTTTCCGAGTCAACTTGGTGAGTGGATTAGATAATCGTGAAAAATCTTTCACAAAACGTCGATAATATCCAGCCAAACCAAGAAAACTTCGGATCTCAGTTACTGTTGTTGGTCTCGACCATCTTTCGATAACCTCTGTTTTTGCTAGATCCACAGATATCCCCTCATTTGAGATTATGTGACCCAAAATTGAAAATTTTGATTCCAAAATTCACACTTGGTAAATTTGGCATAAAGCTTCTCCTTTCATAGGGTCTCCAATATAATTCTCAAGTGATCTTCATGTTCTTCCTTGCTCTTTGAATATACAAGAATATCGTCTATAAAGACTACCACAAATTGATCAAGATAATCTCTAAAGACTCTATTAATCAGATCCATGAAGATAACAGGGGCATTAGTAAGACCAAATGGCATCACTATAAATTCATAGCGTCCATACCTTGTACGGAAAGCCGTGTTTGGTATATCCTCCCTTTTGACCCTTAATTGATGATACCCTGAATGAAGATCAATCTTGGAAAAGTATTGAGCTCCGTGTAGTTGGTCAAATAAGTCATCAATGCGTGGGAGAGGATATTTTTTCTTGATAATGATCTTGTTAAGTTCTCGATAATCAATGCAGAGTCTCATTGATCCATCTTTCTTCTTAACAAATAGAACAGGTGCTTCCCAAGGTGACGCACTAGGGCATATGAATCCCTTATCAAGATTCTCTTGGAGTTGCTTCTTCAATTCCTGCAACTCAATTGGGGCCATTCTATAAGGTGTCTTTGAAATAGGCAAAGCACCCGGTACAAGTTCTATTGAGAACTCAACTTCACGATCTTGTGGAACACCCGATAATTCCTCAGGAAAGACATCATCAAACTCCCATACAATGGGCATATTATTAATCGTGAGTTTCTCACCAACCATTTGAGATAAATAACCTTCATTTAGTGGAATCAAGACCCATAAGATGGAAGAAATTTCCACTGGAAAGTTATGTTTATCCTTGCATCGATAGACGATCATAGATTGATCTGGAATATGAAATGTGACGTCCCTTCTTTGCAAATTGATATGAGCTCCATATAATGAAATCCAATCCATGCTAAGAATCACATCAAATTCCACTATAGGAAGGAACACATGATTTGTAGGAAGCACTTTCCCACAAACTTCGATCGGAGAAGAATTATAAATTTTTGATGCGATTGTTGTGCCATTAGGTGTTGTCATAGCTAACTCATCATCTAATTGTTGAGGTAATACGGTGATACCCTTAGAAAATTATTCATAAATAAAAGAGTGGGTGGATCCAGAATCAAATAAAACATTTTCTACTTTAGAGTGGATTGTAAGTGTACCTTTCACCACATCGTTATCGTACTCCACATCACTGATAGAAATTGCATGTGACTTTCCTTTGCCTTTAGCCTTAAGAGTTTGTTGACGTCGACCATCATCATCAATCCTTGGATTAGGGCATTTATTGGCATAATTCCCCATCTCCTTGCACTTGAAACATTGAAGTGTAGTAGGTTCATTATGTGTATCCCTTCCATTGTTTGCATCATTAGACATCTTCTTCCCATCATTGCGGCATTCAAATGCCCAATGACCTTCCTTTCCACATTTGAAACATTTACTTGTCCCTTTAAGACAACTCCCTCCATGTTTCTATCCACACTTTGAGCATAAGGGAAAGCTCATCTTCTTTTCAGTGTGCTCTTTAGATTTTTCTTTGAATTCCATTTTCCTCTTCTTATCAAACCCATATGACTGATGGGTTACTCCAATCTCCATCTCAACTTTGAGAGCACATCGAATGATTTCTTCGTAGCTATTGAAGTCCCTTATGGATAAGGCCCTTCTAAGACTTGGTTTTAAGCCACTAAAGAATCGATCGATCTTACTCTCAGGTTGGATAATAATACCAGAAGCGTACCTTGAAAGTCTTGTAAAATTTGCTTCATGGGTACCAACAGATTCATAATCCTTTTTCTTAAGTTCAAGAAACTCTTTCTCCATCTTTGTTCAGAGAATACGAGGGAAGTACTTATTGAAAAATAAGTTCTTGAACTCGTCCCATTCCATGGACTCAATTTCATCCCTTTGCCTCGTATTATTAATAAGATTCCACCATTGATCAGCATTACCTTCCAAACGATACACTACTAAGATGACTTTATCATGCTCAGAACATTAAAGAACTGAAAATATCTTTTCAGTAGTATTAATCCATTGTTCAGCAACTAATGGATCAGTAGACCCACTGAAAGAAGGTGGACGCTGTCTCATGAAGGATTCAACAGAATGTTGCTCCTTCCTTTTCTCGTTTGGAAGTCATGCATGATTCATAACTTGAGAAATTTGTGTGAGCATGGAAACAATAATTTTCATTCCAGCTCCCATAACGTTTGGTTTCTCAGGGGGACAATCATTGCATTTCCCGTCACATTCCACATTAACATGATTCCTTCGGGTTCCAGCCATTGACTAAAACCAGGAAGAATAGTGTGAGAAACACTAATTATAATAGGAAAACCACATAATAAAGAATAAGATTTCACACTTAAGGTCTCATCCTAGGTTATTCATGGCCATTTCTAAAACACTAAGATTGTGTTCTATGCTTAGAATTATCCTTAGGGTTCTTACTAAGGCTTTCGCATCCTAGTTTCAAAAGGTTGACTATACCTTTCCTCTGATACCAACTATAACGACCCATACTTTACATACATTATTAATACTTAAAAATTGAAGAATACTTATTACAACATATAACACAACCACGAAAGGACCGTATAGGTATAGTGTCTTTAGAAATTGGGAAACATAAACAACTGGTTCATAAAGCGTCTACACTGTCTCCCATTTATTTCATCATATCTATAGTCCCTTTCGTATATCTTACGTAATAACCTTCTTCCTGACCTGGGGAAAGAAAAAATACAAAAGGGTGAGCTCAAATGCTCAGTAAGGGTAAACAAAAGAAATATCAATCACATCATATTCATAAGAACATAACTTTTGGAAATCTTAACCTGCAAAAGAGAGCATGATATCATAACATGGGATAAATCATAGTAGTGAAATGGAAATCATAACTTAAAACATTAAACATTGTGGCATACACACATAATCATAGAGAATCATTTCTTATTAGTCAAGACTCATTTCCAAGACTATCTTAGTGGACAAAGTCCATATCTGAACCGAGTTCACTCCCCGTTTCTGTCCTGTTTCACTGAACCAGTATAACCTACCGTTACAGCCATGTCTATCTCATGAGATATAAAATCTTTACCCAATGCATTGGAGGGAGATATATGTCCCACCCATCTCATAATAACACCATTCTTATGTGTGCCACAAAATCATAAATCATACATCATTGCATAACCCATGTAATAAAAATGGGAATCTTAAACATTGTGACATCATCAAACAATTTATATAAGATAAAGGAATTCATAAAAATATTTCCATCACAACATAATCAAATCCATGTAATAATTGGGATATAAATAGAACCCTATATTATCTTAGATGGAAAATAATTTTGATAAAACTCTTAAACTCCATTCTTGAGGAAAATATCCTTTCTACTTCAAAAACATTTTTCCTTTATTAAAATGTCATACAATTTTAAACTAAAAGAAGTTGATTAAAAATAAACCTGAAAACTTGTAAAGGAAGATTCTTGGAAATAATGTTTTAAAAATCCATTCATGCTGTATAAGTAAAAAAAACATTCTTCTCGTACTTTTGTCAGAAAAGTCAAAAAAGTACCTCGTACGAAAAATGACAAAACATTCCTTTCATATCTTTTACTAAAAACTCACCGAAGGGTAAAATAGGATTTAAAAAATTGTAGGTGAATGGAAATAATATTACATATTGAGGAAACATGGATGTGGATGATAAAATACACCCTAGTAAATGCCAAAGTATAAACAATCTCGGATAAAAATGAGATTGTGATATTTCCCTTACCTTAGGTCCGTTTTGCTTCGTAAGTGTCCGAACCTCCTGTATAATGATTTAAATAATGTTATTGACTTATTACAGAATCATAATTATTTTTATGATATCATATATGGTCATATTCTTAGCTTCTTAGTAGTAATATTTCATTGCTACTTGTTATTCGGGTGTTTATAACTTTTTGTTCTTATGCGTGTCTTGTCGAATAAATTCTTATTCTTCTCTTTAGGTTATAGATACCTAATTTACAGAATGGTATTAGTGTAATATATATAATATTCATTCATTCAATTCATTTATATAATCATTATGAAATTAAGATCATGTATAACGAGTCGGATCACATCGTGGAGACGGTATTCCGTACGTACGCACGAGTGATGATATCGTTCCTATGATCGTGGAATTGTATTGGAGTGTATGTATACTATTTCAGAATCAATATCACTTTATAATAGTCATATATAGTCATTATTTACACCATTATACCCATCCAAATAAGGTGGTGGTGGATATGAGATTACACCACGGCGTGGAGAAGGTATTCCGTACGTACGCACGCGCGGTGATTTCTTTTTCCGTAGGATGGATAGATGGTGAAATAGGGTTGTTTCATACTTATAATAACATATCAGTATATGAGTGATACTGATGTTATTACTTCATATTGAAACAACTAAAGAAGAAGAAGTGTAAGAAGAAATAAAGATGAAAGAATCGGTAACAGACATTACCTCTTCTTTGAAGTGCTTCTTTGAGACCTTCTTTTAGGGCACTAAAATTGGTCTTTGAATAAGACCAGGACCTCTAGGATGTCTCTAGGGAAGTGGAGAGGAGGAATTGGCCGGGGTTGGCCGAGATTGAAGGCTCAAAGTGGTGTAAGCAAGAGGGGGAGGGGGTGCCCTTTTATAAGGGAGGAGAGGGGAACCTTTGGGAAAACTAAAAATATTATTTTATTATAAAGTCAAGTTCGGTATTAAATAGCTCCAAATTGATATATTTAGAAGCTAAGGTGGGGATGGGTCGAAATAATCTCATCCAATATAATTTAGACATGTTTAGGTATCAATTTTAACCTTATCATTAGGTTTAACTTTAAGTTAGATAATTTAACTTTTACCGTGTCTTATTGTTTTCTTACACTATAAGGTTAATAAACTTACTATATCAATCCAAACGAATCCCAAGTTGTTCATTATTAATATATATAGCCTTATCTAAGTCATTTGGCCGAACATTATATTTTTAGGAATAAAATAACAATTACTAATATAATATTTGTTTTAAAAACTATTTTATGTCAATTTTGACACTATTTAGTAATTGATTTTTGTGAAAATCATAACAGAATTATTAGTTCGAACAAAGTTAATTAAATCAATACTAACATGTCATATTAAACTATAAAATTAGTTTAATTCCTAAAAAGTCTCAAATTACATTTATTTGGGTATTTATAACATCAATTATGTCAATATTTCACTAATAAGATAATTACTGCATCATCATTGTGTCATAAATAAATTAAATTATTTACAAATAAAATACCATTATGTAGGAAATATTTTTAGCTTTATAATGAATATTTATAGTCGAATTTATCTTATGTATTACCCCATATTAAAAATGATTTACTTATTAAACTTTGATTTTAACTATTTAACCCTTCTTTAAAAAAATTAATAATAAATGTCCTAATCTAATCCAAGTGGGCCAAAATGGTCATATTTTATTCCTATGGTTGTTTTTGGTCGAATTACACTTTTCCAATAGAATTAGGACATGTGTTAGGGTAATAATAATATCATTTTTACCCTTAATTACCCTATTTACTTTTAACCGTGGTAAATAAAAGTAAAAAGTTACTATTCACCAAAAATTATTTTCATCTCATTGAACCACATTTTACTCCTTGATATTAACCGCGTCTCTCGGATTTTCTAAATTCCACTCACAGAAGCGGTAAAATTATGTTTTATGAAAAATTCAGTTTTTTAACTACCACTTAGTGGTTTCACTATTCATTAAAAATTGAAAGTTTTCAGAAAAATACCAAAATTTCACCCAGGATAATTTCGATATTCCGAATCCAAAAATGAAGTCCATTTTGAAAAATAAAATTTCAAAAAGTGTTTATTACTATTCATAACGGCTAGTTTTAATAATATTTTTATAGCATATCATTGTTTACTGAAACTCGGTATTGCGTACGACACAAGCTATCGAGGAAGGCCGCGGTTGCGTGTAAAGCAAGCCAGGATAGTGTTGTGTGTAGTAAAAGATTCCTTTGATGATTTATAAAAACAAAATATTTCTCATAAAAGTCTCGGGCGTTATAATTACTATAGTTCAAAATCACCTTCAAAACAACAAGAACTCATGGAACTCATTAATAAATGAAAATTGAATGGAAACACCTATTTCAAGTGGTGGAACATTTTTTCCCTCAATGGAAAGCACCAAAATAGGTCTTCTATGATGGATTACAAGCTTAAAATCCAAAATCCCAAAAATATCAACCCTTGAAAACCAAAACTAGCCAATCATGGCCATTATGGTTATGGTAGATGGGTGAAAAGGGAGATAAGCCCAGAGAGAAATGGTGGAAGTGTCTTAACCATTCAATAAAGATGTAAAGAAACAAATAAACCACTAAAAATCCATATTGTAGGTGCTTATAATTTTAAAAAATTACCTTAGGTGGTGCCTTATAAAACTGGGTCGATTGGGGGTGGATTTTGGGAGATTACACTGATAAAAAGAAGACAATATGAAAAAAAAATCATTAAACTGAGCCAGCCGCATAATTGTATCACATGCTTTACCAAACCATGTGATCGTCACCACCTAAAATAGACTAATTTTCATGGTTTCAACTACATAGTTTCCTAGAATATTCACTTAAACTTCTAACATTAAAAAGGCACAAAATTTCTAAATTTTATCCTCAAGAAATCTCGATTCCAAGGGAGAAAATAACTATAAAAACACAAGTAAGAATGTGACATTTCAGGGTGTCACAATTCTCTCAACCATACCACTTTCTTCCCCAATAAAGTCATAAAAAATTAATTCAATCTAAAATTTATAGTCCAAATAACGAAAGATAAGGATATAACTATAGGATGAATTCTAAACATGAATCCAAGATCATGAAACCTAGATATCTAGTTCCTCAAGAAAGACCATATTAATTAATGATTTACCAACCATTGAAACACCATGAATCCTGAAATTATATTCCTAAAAAATAAAAGTATTAGGATGGACACTCCCTTAGTGTTCCTTGAATTATTTAACTCTAATAAATGAATATAAAAAACATATGTTCTTTCTGAGTCCCAAATAAGATTAGAGGATAGAACAACACTAACACCTCTAGAACATCCAAGGTCACAAGAGCTATATGCACTGGTAGGTTTGAACCAAAAAAATATAGAGGAAAACTCACATGAATAAGTAAAACTAAAAAAATACTAGACTTAGGTTTACTTAACATTTAAAATTGACCTAAAGTTTTAAAACATTAGATATACACACCCAAATACAAATCATTACCAAACAGGCATGATCCATATCCTATAACTTGAAATCTATTAACACTTTAAATAAAAAAAACTTAAGAAAAACCCAAAGATCACTAAGATAATGCACTCAAAAAAATTGATAAACTCCCCAATAATGATCCTTCCTTGAATAATAAATATAATTTTCTAACTTTGGGTCATGAAACTATTGATAATTTAACTCGAGGCCAAACTCAAGGAATACCCACTCTCAATGATCCCGAAGGAAAACCTCAACTCGATAGCTCTGAAATTATTCCCAGCAACAAAAGGCTTATCTGTGTCACATAATCCTACACCCAAGACTTTCCCAAGAAATCTATTTATCAAACCTATAAATATGGTCCTCACTATACACTAATTACAATAAGTTCGAAAAGAAACAAGACATGGATATCACAAATGATAAGAACATGAGCCAAAAGATCCTTTATATATTATGAAAAATGATATTTGGTCTACAGAAGAGATAGAAAAAATTTCAAAAAATGGAGGCTATAAATAGAAGTACTCCTAAACCAAAAATCAACTTCACACTCTCCCAAAGAAGAAACACCAAAAAACATTTTTCATATCAAAACTGGATCTGATACTTCTTCTTACTATGCATTTTCATCTTACAAAACTTTGTATAAGACTGGAACATACACTCAAATTATTGGTATTCAAATTTATTAGACACTAGGGATTAACATTCCCAAACATCCCATACTAGAATAACACAACTATCTTCTACTTCCAACCAGTTCGATTAGTTTTACTGGCACCAGATGGGGTCTCAACATCAGTTTTCATGGGTATATTTTTTGAATAATATTTAGGGAAGATAGCCTTAAAAATAACCTTTATATAGTTAGTTAGTCCAGAATAAAACACTACCATGAATATATCTGAATTAATTCCTCTAGTAATAAACCAATCCTTCTTTTAATCAATAGAAACCAACTCTAGACAAAAAGGAACCAATCTAATAAAATGTTCAATGTTTTCCTTCACTGATTGATCATCCTAATAGATACTGAAGAATTCCATCACCTTAGATATTCTTAATTATTTAGGGAAACCATGATATAAAGTCATCCGTGAAGTATTATTTATGAAAAATATTAAATAGGTGGACCTGGGAATCGTGACTCCATAAATACAAACTTAATATTTTGAACAACGGAGTTGTGCACCACACCATATAGTTTCCAAGAGTTCGTAGTAACTTAAAGATATCTTTACCCTTACCTAGCCACTTTACCTCCTATTTTAATCCTTTTTAATACCAAAAAATGTCAAATTATGTTTCAAAAACTCTCACACATGATCCATAATATGAGAAGAACAAGTCCCTACCACTCCATCAAGAGTCTAGGCAATGTTAGAGACTAGGAAAAAATAATTGGATTACTAGAATGACAACATAAAAGGTTCCCTTCATGGATTTATTCTTCCTTAAAATAGTTCAAATTATAAAACATAATTAGAAACAAAAAATTTAATCAAACCAACTCTGGTTTAAAATAAGGGATACAAAATCATGATTCAAATGAAAAAATATTACAAAACACTTTTTGAAACCTAATTTAAAAACACCCAATGAGGCCTTCAAACCATTTAGAAATATTATATTGATTTATAAAGATTCTTAAAACCATTTAAGACCAACAATAAATGGAACGAATCTCTTGGAATCTGAATTTTTCTCTTAAAAACACACACAAAAATCATTCACCTTTTCATAAAGTAACTCAGCCTATAGAAATTATCACCATTCTAAAATAATTTCAATAATTAAACCAAACTTAAAAACCACGAAATTACTTAATTAAAAACCATTATAATCCAAAATAATTTCATCCACTTAAATAATTTATGTAATATTTCAATTTTTTTACTCAAATGACTAAACCACTGAAAACACGGATTTTAAAAAACTTAAATACCAACATAAAAAATGTTGCTTTAAAATTTTATCAAAAAATATTTCAAAAACTATAAAAGATTCAATTGATTATTAACATACAAAACTCATCAAATAAAATAGGGTATAAAATCATCAAATAAGTGAAAAAATAAAAATTCTAATTGTTTTTCACTACACATAGTTCGATCATAGGGTTTGTCAGACTGTGTGGTATCCACTCAAGTGGCACTGGAATTTTTCTTGAATGGTATCCATTCACTGTACAAGATTTAAAAATTGTGCACCTTACACATTTTTCTCTTGGATGGCCTCTAGTTTCACACCGAAATTAAAAATTATTTGATCGATCTCCTAGGGTCTTCATAAAATTGATAGTGTTAGTGATCTCTTTCAATATTTCTCTAGACCAGACCACCATAGATCGTAAAGTTTAAATTAAATCTCTATAACACCCATGGAAACTAAAGATATACTATGGGTAAGAGTTATAAAATCACTCCTATACACCCACCACTCAAACTCTGAAATTTCTAACTCATGTCTACCATTAAATCCCCAAAAAACCTCTCTCGGTATCCATTTTATAAAGAGATGACCCATGTCACACTGATGTGTCATCCAAGAAATTATTCCAGATAGGTCGAGGGATGTTCTTGATTTTTTAATGCTGGAAAAAATTTATAGGTTGTCACAAGTAAATTCATGGTAATTATTTCACCCTCTAGGAAACTAGGATCCACAATAGTTCTAACTATGAACCAGACATGTGGTCTCATTCCATTGGATAACCATTTAGTACAAATAAATATATATAAAACAATATCCAACTAAATAAAGGATAATTATATAAAAATAACCTTTTCCAAATATTTTTTCATAAATGAAAAATTTTTACAAATATTTTACAATCTATAAATTGAAATCAAAGCTAAATAAAAAGTAAGAGGTCAGATATTCTGACACACCACATTACCCAATTAGGTAAAAAAACTTGAGAGAACAAACCCACCACCAACATTTAACCCTAAAGTAACTACCATAACCAACAGATCACCTAATTCCCCTCATAGAGAGCTAGCAACCCACCCTACAAGTCATAACCTGGGAACTAGTAAAATACATTATGAATACATTCCCATCAATGTGAGTATGTAGGGTATGATACAAGGCTAGTAGGATTCCACACTGATCCCATTACATTCTTTTTTATAATGAAACCAAGTACAGAAGTTTGAAATTAATAAAAAAATTGGTTTTCCATTAATTAATACAAAAAGTAAAAAAATATACATACCATTTACCACTTCTCAGAACACACCATTTATAAAGCATGCCTCAAGTAAGAATTTTCAAGGCATTATAATTTCCAAACCCAACCATTATATTTTTAATATAATATATTTTATATTTCAAAAAGAAATTATTTAAACCTTATATTTCATTTGAAACATCTATCTTTGAAAACACACTGAAACATGGTTTAAAATACATTTCATAAGTCTTGTATTGAAAATAACCACATCCTTTCCCTTTTTAAAAATAAACTGACACACACACCTTAAACATGATTACAATAACGGGAAAACATAATAAAATTAAAATCCATGAAAAATCATAATAATTAAAATGATAATGCAATGGAACACCTATAATAATAATTCTCAAAACATGATAACCAACAGATTAAATTAGTCTTAAAGAAAGAGATAATTAACTGACATTATAATACACAATAAATATGTATAACAAAGAATACATAGCATAAGGAAATAACCTAAGTAAAAATAGAAAAATTAGTAGACATGAAAAAATTAGAACCAATTATTGATAGGTTAATGTTTACATAACTCATCCCATGAATCACTCTCAACTAGTCTCATTGGTGAAAATCCCCAAGAAATGTTATAACATTCAACTATGTACTACTAGATTGTGTGTAAATCTAAACTAACATATCCAAAATCCCTTGACTTTCCACTTAATATCCTAGTTCTCCACATGTCATAGATAATATAGGTGGACCCCTATAAACACAATGTCAATCATATTATAATCACACATCCCAATGGTAAAATAATATAAAAATAAAAACATTCCACTTCTAATAAATTACCTTTCATAATTATCCCCTATTCAAACCATAGAACCATGAATCATAATTCATAAAACTATTAACACATACACAAAAGAATAAACACGGGATAACCAAATGGGTCATGTAAGGCGTAAACATAAATCAATAAATCACATTATCTCAAGGATCTGAAGAAGAATTAGATTTAAAATCAAGATATACATCATTCTGAATCCATTTTTAAAACCATTTTTTTAAAATGTAATTTTCATAAAGTATATAAAAATAAAAAAAAGTGTCAACATTCCTAATTACACAAATCATGCACACAAAACAAGCAAAGAAATAGGACACACACCTCTAATTTTATAAAATATAGAAGAACATAAAATATAAACATCCATTTTAGTCAAATAGAATGACTACATTAAAACAAGATAAACCCTTTTATAAAAAAATGAATCCCCCTTTAAAATAATTATGCCTCTTTTAAAAGTAAGGGAACGACTCTTTAAATAAGAAAATTCACTTTTAATAAAATAACACTTCACTTTATAAATCTAAATTTGTCCAAATCACCATTACAAAAAATTATTCATAAAGAAAACCATCAAAGGTATTTTATCAAATAAATCAAATGCCTAAAACATAATTTAAAATAATTCAATTGAACTAATCAATTCAACAACTTTTTCTAAAGGAAAATACCAACAAAACATGGAAAACCCTTGATAACAAAAAAATAGTACCAAATATATCATTAATTTAGTTTAAAAACTCATTTAAAGAACTAATAAACCAAATAACTCTATAATAAAACTTAATGGATTGATAACACCTACATCAAGTTGTGGAATCATGTCTTATTCGATATAAACCATCTGAATAAGTCTCATAGGATGGCTCACAACCTTTAAAAACCAAAATCCAAAAAATATGAACACAAAACAATCAAAATAATACATCCATTTCCATTAGGGTTATTAATATATAATGAAAAGGATAGAAAACAAGATATAAAGGGGGAAATATCACTAAACTTTTAATCCAAATGGAAAGACACTAAGAAACCACTCCAAATCCATATTGGAGGTGGTTGGAAGAGAAAAGGAGGACCTTGGATGATGTCTTAGATGGAGGGGCTCGGTGGTGAAGGATTTTGGAAGAATCCATTAATAAAATAACTATAATTTAAATAATCGCAAACCCATGCTATTTACATGGTCATCTTGCATAGTTTACCAAATCTAATGATTACCACTACCTAAAACATCCTATGGTGTAGTGTTTCCAATACATAGTTTCCCAAACGGCGATCCAAATCATGAATACCTATAAAATCATAAGAATATAAAAATCTAAGCCTCAGTAAACTCCAAACCTAAGAGATAAATTACTATAATAACACAATCAATAAGGTTTCATTTTGGTGTACCATAACAGTGCACTATACGAAGTGAATCTGGATGCATATATCATTTTTTTAGTTTTTTAATTAACTTAGTATGATTATACTATCCATATCTACTAATTTTTTTCACTTGGCCCAATTTTACTATGTCACTCATGGGTTTTATCTTGATTAATGAAGATTTATTCACTAGCATTGGAAAAGGTAGATAGGTGTGTTGACTATGCACTGAAATATTCATGTGGTAAATTTCACCTAGAAAATTTATCTTATAAAAATTTTCTTTCTAACGTTAACCTAGAATAATTTTCTATTATCACATTTCTAGTGGATATTATGTTTGAATCTATCCGAAGGTATTGATATTTCATCTCCTTTCTAACCTTATTCTATGTGTCTGTGCCCAAAGGCGTAACTTGATTATCCATAGGCCAGAGTGGGGTATATACACCCAAAATTTAATAGTTTAAAAAATAATTCGATATAGAAAATATAGAGTAACATCATGGAATTTACTAATAGTAATACCACATAAAGAATTTGAGTTTAATTCCATGGTAGTATCTCTCATCTACTAAAGGGTCTTTCAGCAATGTGTGATAATCATTATCTAAGACACGTAATCCCTTCACATAAGAAGTGTAGGAAGATCAAGCTTGTTGTCCTAGATGATTCCATTAGTGTTTCAAATATATAGATCTTGTCTCCAACTTATTGAGGTGAAAATATAATGGGGTGGAGCAGATGATGAAAGATATAATAAGGTAGGAAAAAGTAATGTTGGTCAGAGGGATCCTATGGTGTTCGATAACCATTTCACCTAGTTGGTTTCAATAACCTACATGGGTAGGAATGCCCACCTAGTGAATTTAAAGGATGATCCTAGAATTGATGAGCTAGGTGATCTCTTGTTCTATATATCACCATCGTTCATAACATTATTTGAACATATACTCAAAAAGGATAAATACTATAGGGAATACTCATTTTTAAAATTTACAATTTGGTAAGCTTTTAAATTTTGTGTGAATAAAAAACATCTTCCCTTTGAATAGATTCCTAACAATAGGAAGAATGGTTTGTTCATATGTACTAATAGAATCCCATGTATCCTATATGGAAGACCAATGTATCCACCACATTATCCCTGTAAGTAATTAGGTAGCTGACCAAGTCTTATAAATAAGATAAAGGCCCTCTCACTTTTTAATTGATTCTATAAATGTCTATCCAGGAATATTTTATCCCTTACCCTTAACAGTCATCCATTTTTTACATGATATTGATCATGTATCCATTATATACACTAAATTCATCTCATTTTGTTTTTTTGAGAAGTAATTATCAGGTTCCCATCATTACCCATGTCATTATTAAGAGAATATTCAAACTTGGAGTTTCATGTACTATTGAAATTGAAAATTACTTAGTCCTTCATCAAGATAACTCAGGTACCTGATGGTATACACATGCCAACCAGAAAATTTCACCTATAGTTCATGAACTAGTTTTGCAGGTATTACACAGTTATGGGTGGTTATTATACAGAGGCTATTTTTTACCAGAATTTAATTCATGCCCACTTTTCATATAGATTATAGTGATCCTAGGTTTTCATACATTAAAAATACATAAAATTTTTAGAATACCTAAAACATTACAAAAATATAAGCCCAAAGACTGTATGAGTCAACCTACATTATAAACATGGAAATATAAACACTGGTATATAAATTATATATATAATCTTCCACTGGGTAATTATTGACTAGAACCTTTCTTAGAGACGTCATAAAAAATACATATCTTCATAACCTGGGGAAAGGAAATAGAAAAAGGGGTGAGATTAGACATTCAATAAGGGTAAACAAAAAATATATATAAGCATAATCATGAGCATAAGGGCCTTATAACATGATCATGAATATTGAAGATCATACCCTGCATATAAAAGATCATATACATGAAGCATTACATAATTCTTAGTAGTTCATAGGACATGAATCAAAAGGAAATAAAAAACATAAACAATGAAATCATAACACATTTATAAAACATGGAATTGTATAAGACACATAAGCATATACAATGATTTACATAGTAGTCAAGACATTGCTTCCGAGATTATCTTAGTAGAAAAAGTCCTTTACTGAACCAGGTTCACACCCTGTTCCAGCCCTATATTACTGAACAATGTTGACTCCCCACCCAACCATGTAATACTAAACAGAGTTCATTTCCAATTCATCTATTTAATACTGAACCAATTTCATTTCTCATTCCATTTATGTCTATCTCATGAGATATAAATCATTACCCAAGGCATTTTAAGAAGATATAGGTCCCACCCATATCATAATGAAATCATACATACATATTCCAAAATATCATAAACAGTCATATCATAATCCATTAAATGAAATGGGTATTATAAAAATGTAATCATATCATAAAATATAGAGAAAATAGGTTTCATAATCATTTCCTCATAATCATACCCCATGTAATGAAGCAGATTTCAAAAAGAATATATCCTAGGAAAGAGAAACATGTTTCATAAATATCATGTTATAAAAACATAATCTATTCAGAGAAAGAATAATAATGGAAACAATGAATAATTTCCCCATAAAGGCATGATTAACACCAATGATACATTGATGAGAAAATAATGAGAGATCACTCGGGATCCTGCTCAATTCAAATTTTTTGTACTAATGAAGAACAATCCTTGGACTAATTTTTTGATTAAATGGATTCGTTTAATGTAGAATGGGAGAGACCATTCCCACCTCTTCTGAATGAACCTGGAGCTGGTGATGACTTTGATGTTCTACCCTACAAGGTGATTTCATTTTCAGAAGCACTTGTAGGATCAACTTCCATTTCTACAGCCCAACGAAAATATTCCATTATAAAACGCTCTGGAGAAGGTTCCATCATGGTCATCATTGAATCTGATGAAATTAAGAAAAGGATAGAGGTTTGTAAATTCTAGACACTTGGTCACATCTCCTATGAAAGCGGTGTGTAGACCTGGTCATTGATAGATCTCAAACAATGTATCTTTCATTGATAATGTTTCTTCAAATGGAACTTAATTCCTCTAGGAAAGGGATACTTACATGTTATTTTGTAGAAACTACTAGATATGAATGTGGTCTGGAGGCTCAGAACTCTCAACTTAAAACCAAGAGTACTTCACCTCTTGGAGTGGGAGGAGAACTTCAACCCATTCAAACAGAAGTAATCTCTTGCTCAATTCTGGGAAAGAATTCAAAAACTCCCATGGATATACTGGAATCCTAAAATTCGCAATTATTTAGCTTATTGAATTGGAACACCTTTGAGTATTGATCATCAAATAATTATCGGTGATCTTGGGCTCTAGGATATATTTCTTATTGAGATTGATATGGAAACTACACCCCCTGAACGTGTATCCCACGATGTCAATGGACATCTTATTGATGTTAGATTTTAATTTGAGAATGTTCATAAAAACTGTGAGCATTACAGGATGGTTGGACATATCATTGATAAATGCGGAATTATTTAGAAAATAGTCCACCCCACATCAAATAATGCTTCATGGATAGAATTACCATGAAGAAAGCCTGCTTCCAAAATGAAATATATAGGAAAAAGTGATACATTGACTTTAAAGGAGGCTCTATATTATCACCCAGCTAGAACTAGCACCAATTGGGCTGATCTTGCTAAAGAAGAGGAGAAAAACTATCTTTATAAATATGATTCTACTTTTGATCAATTAGGGATACTACCAGTTGACATATAGAATGAGATCAATGAGCTTTATAAATTTTCAAAATACACTGTTTCTCATTCACTCAATATGAAATATGATACCTTCACCTTAGATTTAATCAGTTCGGACATAAATCAGGCCTTAGACACTAAAATTGCATCTATAGAGGCCAACATTATCCCTTACTGGCAATTGATGGACATAATCCTAGTCAAATTCATGACTCACCAGTTGGATGTGACTACCCCCTCAAAAACAAAAGTTAGAAATTACAATGAGGTTACTACTTAAGATCATGCTAAAGCTACCCTAATGCAGACATTGACCACTGCTGCTTCAAGAAAACCAGACCTGAGGAGTTCTAGAAGAAATAAAGCGAATGAAACAAGAGAAAAAAGTTGTCCTTACCCCCAAACAGAAATCCAAATGAGGATTTTATTTTAGAACTTATAAGGCCTTTCCAATCATAGCACTTTATGTTCCCTCATGATACTTTTGGGTAAATATAAACCTAATATTATTGGGATTTATAAACCAAAAACAAGTCCTCTATTAATGGTTCTCCTTTTTAGAGCATGGGATATTCTTGGCTTAGTTCTATATAGGATTCTTTTTGGAACAGGTAATGGATTATTTTTCACAATAGTGTTGATAATCCTATTCTGATTTCTATGGAGGAGCATATTATTACTTGCAAGTTTTCCAAAGTTGGTTGTTATATTTTCTACTTGATGGTTTATGCCTCCAATATCTATACTATCAGAATATCTATTTGGAGAAAAATTAACAATATATCCATATCCATCTCTGAACCATGGGTTATCATGATGAATCTCAATACTATTCTCCATGAAGATGAAAAGATTGGACATGCCTTTTGTACCATTTCTATGAAATAATTGAAGTCATGCATTTCAGATTCTAATCTGATAGAGATCAACCTACTAGGGGCTAGGCACACTTGGTATAGGAAACATCTTAATAGAATGAGGGCAAGTATAATTGATCATTTCTTTTTCAATGAACACGTGATAGGGATTTGGAAAACCATATCATGTGTCGCTCTTGCAAGGCATAATTCAGATCATCATCTTATATTGATTAATTTCATTGATAAAAGTGAAAGACAACCTCTACCTTTTAGGTTTAACAACGCTTGGACTTCCATTTTAGAATGCTCTCATCTTTTCAGGGATACGTAGGCCATTTAAGACTATAAACAAAATCCATTATCTTGTGTTCAAAAGATTATAATTATCCAAATGAAATTGAAGCAATGAGGCAAGAAAAATTTCAGCCTTCTGGACCAGGAAATAGACTCACAAGAAAATGAACTTCATGGGATTCAAGAATCCATTACCACAAGTAATTTCACTGCTAATGATGAGCAGGAGGAAAGAGTCTCCTCTGAACATAGGCACCTCTTTATTCATAGATAGAACATCTCAAAATAACTGTTCAATGTGAAGTGGCTTATGGATGGGGACATAAATACCAAATTCTTCAATGCCCTTTAAAGAGACAAATTGTCAATAGACCTTTATCTTTATTGAAGGATGGAGAAACTATCATAGATGAAAAAAAGACACTCTAATCATATTGTTTCCTCATACATGGATATCATTAATGGCCCCAAAATAATTGAGGAATTGATTGGGGTAATTATTCCAAAACATGTCACTTAAGATGATAAAATTATTCTCACCTCACTCCAACATATATTGAAATTAGGGATGTTGTTATTGCACCCAAAAAGGAAAGTTCACCAGGACCAGATGGTTTCACCAACCATTTCTTCCAATTCTATTAGGATGTCATCCAAAGTGATGTTTTTAAATTGGTTAGTAATTTATTCACTAAAGGATATAATTCTCAAGGCCTAAATGATAAATTTATTTCTTTAATCCCTAAGGTGGAAAATGAAAGTGATATAGGTAAATTTAAAACTTTGTCTCTTATTAATACTATACAAATGATTATCACAAAAATTAGGGCCAATCAACTTTCTCATATTACTAAGAGAATCATCTCCTAGAATTAGTTTGGTTATATCAAAGGAAGAAGGATTCATGATTGTATCTTTACTACCTAGAAAAGTATTAATCAACTTCAAAATACTAAAATAGAAGGAAACATTGATATTAAACTTGATATAAATAAGGCCTTAAATACCATTGACTACAGATTTATTGGACGAATCCTATATGAGTTTGGATTTCATATGAGATTCATTCATTGCAATAATAGTCTTATTAACTCTGCTCACATATCCATCTTTGTTAATGGATCTCTGGAAGGATACTTCAACTTCACCAGAGGAGTGAGACAGGGCTACCCCCTCTCTGCTATCATTTTTGCAATCACTGAATATTATCTTAGTAGATCGATACTTCCCAAAGGGAGTAAAGGAGAAATCAGAACAATTAGAGCTGCTAGAGGTATCTATTTCCCCTATCACATTTTTTTGATGATGACATTATCCACTTTACTAAGGGGATAAGAAGAAAATAAAAAACATTAATAAAACCATTCTTCACTATGAAAAAGATTCTAGTCAGGTGGTCAACTAGTAAAAGTCATTTATTTTATTTGGTAGAACTATCTATACCTCCAGAAAACATTGCATCATGCAGGATCTTAGCATAAGGGAAGGATCCCTAACATTCACCTATCTCGGGGTCCCCATGTTTCTTGGAAGTCCTTGTTCCTCTTCTTTTGGTTGATGTGGCGAGTCAAGTTAGAAGAACCCACTCTAACTATAAAATAAAGTCTCTCTCAATGGCGGGAAGGATTTTCTTTGTCAAACATGTGATTATATGAAAACTTGTTTACTCATTCATGGTGTACTCATGGCCTGCATCCACCATTAAAACCATCAATTATCTTTTGAGTAATTCTATGTTGAGTGGTAGTATTATAGAATGAAAAATTCTTACATCCCCTTGGAAGAAATGCTGCTTACCACACAACATGGGATGACTTGGCCTTAAAAACTTTGATCTTTTCAAAAAATCCCTATAGGATCATTTTATTTGGAGGGTTAATAATGAAAAGTCACACTTCCTTTATTTTTTAAGAGTCAAATTCCTTAGTTGGCCAATTAAAGGGAGGATGACTTACATGCAATCCTCAATTTCGCCGAGACAAAAAAAGATTTTCTAGCAGATTAAAATGAAATATAGTAGGTTAGTAAATGTGCATTCTTCCCATAAATTATGGAAGGAAAACTAGAAAATTTACCTCTTGATTGACTTTATAATCACTTAAGACCCAGATACATACTACAATGGCACCATTAAGGAGAAACTTGAGTAGATCAACATTCCACCACCTCAAATAGACCTCCAAATTTCCTCATACGAATTTTTAAACACTAAAGACATTCTCATATGGGAACTAATATCTACGAGTATTCTAGATTCCAAGAAATTTTACAATCACCTATTATAAGAAAATTGTATTTGAATAGGGATGTTTAATAAAAAATGGTTGCAACCTTCTCGGTTCACACTACTTTGGTGACTCCACCTTAGTAAACTTCTAGTGGAAGACAAACTGCCACACATTGGAATATCCCTACGCTCCATGTGCACCCTGTACCATCCGCATCAAGATGATATTTATCATTTGATTATGTCCTGAAAAACCACTAACTCCCTATGGAATTCAACTTTTTCTTCTTTTTGAACTTCATCCTCCGCGTGCATTTGACATCATGGATTTGCTACTACAAATATCAGTAATTCATCTCTCGAAGAAGGTCTACATACTCTTCCTGGTTTCATGTGCTAAAGTTGTCCATATTATATAGGGGATAAGAAAAAAAATCGATTCATGAAAATGATACTTTCAAGCAAAAAGCTACACTCACATAGATTCTGATCACGAATCAACAGGCTAACCATTTACACGATGCTAAATGTGACAACTAAATAAAAGACATTATACTTATGAGAAAACTACATCTTTCGAATAAGTTTCCTAAACCATTGGGCACCATAGAGGTATTTGGGATACCTCTATTTATAGGTTGGATCAAATATACCTTTTATGGTGCATCGAGAGAAAATCTAGGGACTTATGGCTATAGAATATTCTTCAGATATCACAATGGTGATTTCCTTACTGGGGTTCATGGCTCTTGTAGACAAACGGCTACTCTTGAGGTAGAGATGATGGGTTTTATCAAGGTAGTGTAATTTTCTAATCAAAGAAATTGCAATACAATCTGGTTTTAAAGTGACTCCTTCTCCATTGTCCAAGCAGTTAGAATGGGTCAGATTCATCTTTCATAGAAACTCACATCTAAATGGATAAATTTTCTAGACAATCTCACTTAAATTAATTATATTATAACACACATTTATCGCGAAGCCATCTAACTTATTACTTGACTTTCAAATATGGGGGTCTCTGGTGTTACATTCACATATCAGTCCTAGACACTCTGTGAAATGATTTCTATTGTTCAATGAGATAAGTGTAAAACTCATTTCTTTCAACTCTTGTAACCATGTTTCGTTTCCATTATATAATTTCGTGCTAATTTCTTTTCTAAAAAAACCAATGGATGTTTTCTTAGATGGGAAATAATGTTGAAAGATATTTCAAAAACATTTCTTGATTAAAATATCCTTTCTGCATTGAAAAATTCCTTTTAAAACATAAAGCCTTTTGAAAAGAATTTTCTTTGAAAATATATTTGAAAAAATATAAAGCAGTGAACCCCATAAAACATTTTTAAAAACCTTTTTCCTTGAAAATGGGATTCAAAGCTATTTTGAAAACATTTTCTAAAACAATTTTGAAAACATGGTTTTTGAATAAAATATATTTCTAACTGAAGAGAGATACAATCATATTTTACTTAAAACATTATATTATGCACAAAGATATGGAGAAATGGTACTAAAACATGAGGATATCTTAAATAATAATAACAAAATAAAATTCAAGAGTGTTCTTGAGATATTCATCATGATATTTAATTAATTGAAGCATAATCCTAAACAACGTTGAATAATGATGAGATTGTTTCAATAAACTCTTATCACTTGGTCACTTTGAATCATAATATGCATGTAAGAAAATAAAATAAAATAAATATTAAAGTATCATTAAAATAAGTGTATTCATTATATAACATGTAAATTGGAAGTATATACACCTCAAAAAATAATTTAGGTGCATAAAAAACACGAGTCTCAAAGAAGGAAAATTGAGACAAAACTTTTTTACCAATTATGTAACTTTTGAAACTTAAAACCCATGAAAGAAAGATCATAAAATATATATTTAAATACACTAAAATATAATTATAATAATCATTGAATACATACATGGGTAGTATACACACTACATAGAAGGAATAGGTGGTGAATAAATCATGTGTATCATGGAAATAAAAAGTGGGATGAAATCCCCTTACCTTGTGTCTTGAATATCTTCGTACTCATACAAAGATCCTATATAATAAATATAAATTTATTATCAATCTATCACGTAACCATATTATTATTTATAATATCACATATGGTTTGATTACAACTTTATATTAATTACTTGTTAACCATTCTATGTTAAGGTTTCACTTCAGGTAATATTCGATTTGTTTTCACATATGTCTTAATTTGTTATATCTTTGGTCCTTATACTTATATAATGATTTATAGAATTCAAAAAATTATTTGAATATAATTTATATTCATTGTATCGGTATTATAACAATCTATATAATATAAAATTATGAAATGGAATACACCATTTAGGGAGACATTAAGTTGTACACATGAATGAACATTGTTTCTATTTTTATTATCGTATTGAATGAAAGAAAGAAAATGATATATATATATATATATATTTATTTATATATATATAATATAAATAAAGTATAATTATAATTTTATATATATCACATTATTTCACTAAACCCTTCATTAATACATTCTGTGTAGTGTGTGACCGAATCACATCGCTTTAAGGGGGCGGTAGTCCACACTTCCTCAAATGAAATTATCATATTTACACTAAATGGAAAGTAAAATGATATAAATTGTAAAAATAATACATAATACTAAATAAATAATAAATATAATATATAAAATATATAAATATAGTGTTCATAATAATTTCCACCAAGATAGGTGGTAAATAAAAAATGAAATATCATTTTTTAGTAAGGAGATTATTCACCGTACATGTAAATAGTATTTTCATTACCCATTAGTTGAAGGTGAGTTTAAGTGTAGGTTTGAAACTTATCATAAAAACATAATATTATATTGATAATAATGTATTTTATATATAGTAGTTGAATAAATAGAGTACATGGGTTGGAGAAGGAAAATAAAATAAAGGAACTTCATATAAGACATTACCTATAAATCAGTTAACTCCTTTTAGTTTGTGCCAAAAGGATTACTTGGATTTCTTTCTTCCAGAAGGGAGGATTATAGGAGTAATGAAGGAATTTTTTATGTTTATTGGGTATATATTGTTAGAACATATGTTTTTTTAGTGGTGTGAAGAAGAGGGAGAGGTTGTGGCCTTTTATATCAATGAGAAAGGACTCACTTGATATTTTTAAAAACAAGTTAGGTGTACCCATGATTTTACCTAACAATAGTCATAAAAAACCAAAAAAAAATCAATACTGGATGGTTATTTGAGGAATAATTTACATAAAAAGTGTGTTGGACATGTGCATAATTAAATTATATGAAAAATTAGTTTTGAATTAAAATCATATATTTTTCATTATTTATCAAAATAATAAAGTTTCTCAGAAAAATCCACAAATTTCACCCTAAGTTAATTTCAAAATTATAAATTAAAAAAATATTTTATTTTATAAAATTAATTTATCAAATTTTCAAAAAATTAATTTTATTATTTTTCACATAAGGACATTGAAAGTTGTTTATTCAAGAAAACAATATTTTTAAACATATAAGAACTTTACTGAAAATTATATCTTTCATTATCAATATTTTTTATTTATATAAAAATATTATGAAATAACTTTGAAAATTATTTATCACTATTCATATAAATAAGTTTAACACCTTGGTTGTAATTATCTCATTTAAATAATTGTTACAATAAAATGATATTTTGTAGAAATATCAGTGTTGTGTGTAACGTCTTCCATGTCAGTGTTGCATATAACATACACTGAGTTAGTGTTCCATGTATTGTACACCAAGTTGGTGCCGTTTAATGTTTTCCAAGTTGGTTTCATGTGAAAAGATTTTTTTAATTGGTTCATTGTAAGACATAAATTAAAATTTTATTTATTCAAGAGAAAAATGGTCAATAAAAACTCAGGGTGTTACATTATACCCCCTTAAAATGAATTTTTCCCTAAAAAATTTTCAATTGGCTAAAAAACGTAAGGATACTTATTCTTCATCATATCCTCAATTTCTCACATATCTTCCTCTAATAGGGGTTATATAAAAAATATGTTAACTAGGTGAGTGGTCTTGTTTCATTGAACTTTCATTGATTTGTCTAAAATTCCAATTGGTTGTTATTCATAAGATAGATCATGTTTTAGTGGTATAACCTTTGAGTTCAGTATATATGAAGGGTAAAGTATGTACTTTAATAAGAGAGTTACATGGAACACATCAAGGTCTTAAGAGATATTTTGAGGAAGTTCCAAGTGATATGATTCCATACCGATACAATCAATAATCTCAAAGGGACTGATATACCTAAGGATTAGTTTCCCTTTATTCTTGAATCTCATGACCTTCTTCTAGGGTGAGATTCATAGAAAAACCATTTCACTAACTTCAAATTCTATATTGCACCGACAGTTATAAATGTATCTTTTCTTCTGGATTTTAGTTTCCTTGATATGTAGCTGAATGGTTCTAACCATCTTGACTATTTATTTAGTGATCTAATGTCCCAATAGCTTTCTTTATCCAACTTCAACCCAACATGTTGAATCTATGAATTTCTTCCCATAAAGGGATTTTTAAGGTTCCATATGAATTCTTGAGTGAAATATATTATTGTAAAAAAACTCAACTAGAGGATGGTGTTGATCCCAACCACCTTTTAAATCCATATAAGAAGACATCAACATATTCTCTATGGTTTGAATTGTTCTGTTATAGTGACCATCTATGTGAGGATGGTAAGAAGTGATGAAACTCCATTCTATATCAAGTGATTACTAAAGACTTCACCAGAACATTGAGGTGAACCTTATATCTTGATCTAATACAATAGAATATTTTACTCCATGAAACCTTACCACTTTATTAATGTATATCCTAGAAATCAGATCAAGTTAGAAGTCTTATTTGATATAAATTAAGTGTTCTGACTTAGTAAGGAGATCAAATACCACCCATATAGAATTTAATCAATTTGAGGTTTTGGGTAGTCCTATAACAAAATCCACAGTGATGTTATCCCATTTCCATTCTGGTATGGGTAATGGATGCACCATCCCCTTATACTTTTGTCTTTTAGACTTAACATGTTGGAATACCAAGAACTAATATACAAACTCCATGATATCTCTCTTTCTGAAACCCGACCAGATGTATTTTTTGATTTCCTTATACATCTTCGTACTTCAAGATTGAATAGAGAATGAAGAACTATGTTCTTACTCTAACATCTCCTTTTTCAAATATGGTATGTAAGGAACACATTCATAGTTTATGAAGCTTATCATTCTACCTTGTTCATGGTTAAACTCCATAACATTGTTGAATTTCTTTTATAGCTCTTCATCTTCCTTTTATGCCTCCTTAATCTTCACTAGGACAGTGGTTTGAACATTCATGTGAGAAAGATAATATTTTATCCTTTATTTAGGATTTCTAGATCCATCATATTAAAATCCAAAAATATTAAATCATTTTTGATCCTCATCATTGATAATCTATAATGATCCTTCCGACTCAATGCATCATCCACCATGTTCGGTTTCCTAGGATGGTAATGTATTGAGCTGTCATTATCATTTATCAACTATAAAAATATTATCTAGAACATGTTTAACTCATTTTTTAGAATATATATTTTATAATTTTATGATCAGTATATATATCACACTTTTCTCCATAATCATGATTCCCCTATATCTTTAATGCAAATATTACCTATACTAACTCCAAATCTTGAGTAGGGTAGTTTTTCTCATTAACCTTCAACTATCATGAGACATAAGATATAACACTTATATTTTTCATAATAAACCATACCAATCCCTTCTTATATTCATATATAAATATTACAAGCCCTTATCTTCTATAGGTTATTGTAAGAACAGGTGTACTAACAGACCTTCTATTTAGTTCCGTGAAATTTTTCTCACTTTCATCAATCTAGAGGATCTTGAAACGCTTCTGAGTTAACTTGGTTTGAGGATTATATAGTCATGGGAAATTTCCCCAAATTGTCGATAATATATAGATAATGTAATAAAGATACTAATAACAGTCACTCTGGTTGGTCCATGACATGATTCAACAGCCTCCGTCTTTGATGGATCTATTTCTATACCATCTCTTGAGATTATGTGACCCAAAAAATTAAACCTTTTACACCTAAAATTCATAAATTTTAAAATTTTCATATGTATTCCCCTTCCTTAGGGTCTTTAGTAAAATTTATAAGTGGTCTTAATCCACTTATTTGATCTTTGAATAGATAATAATATCATATTTTACAACTACCACAAACTGATCAAGGTAATTTATAAAGACTCTATTCATTAAATCCATGGAGATAGTGGGGCCATTAGTAAGGCCAAAAGGTATCACTAAATATTCATAGTTTTCATACCTTATACATAATTTCCTCTTAGGTATATCCTTCATGTTTACTCTCAATTGATGATATCCCGGAAAAAGGTAAATCTTGGAAAAGTATTGAGCTCTGCGCAGTTGATCAAACAAATCATCAATATAGGGAAGATGATACTTGTTATTGATTGTGATCTTGTTAAATTGCCAATAATCAATGCAAAGTCTCATTGATCCATATTTACTTTTCACAAAAGGAAAAGGTGCAATCCATGGTGAAAAACATAGATAAATGAATCCCTTATCAGGGTTTTCTTGGAATTTATTCTTCAATTCCTACAACACAATCAGAGCCATTCAATATGTGTTCTATAAAATTGGCATGGAAATATATAAATTCTATTGAGAACTCAACTTCAAATTTTGGTGGAAGACTAAGAAACTCTTCCATAAATACATCCGAAAAATTGTGAACAATACTCATATCATTGATGTGGATTTTCTCCAAACCATTTGAGATAAACAACCCTTTTAATGGGAATTAAGACCTATACACTGGATATAATCTCCATATGAATTTCATGTTTATCGTTACATTGATGTAGTACATAGGAGGGTTTAAAAAATCATATATAACTTCCCTTTCTTAATAATTGATGTGGGATTTATACAGAGAAATCCAACACATGCCTATGATGACATAAAATTCAACCAAAGGAAGAATGTAAAGATTTTAAGGAAGCTCCTTATCAAAAACCTCAACTAGAGAGTAATCATAGACTTGAGATGTAGTCACTATACAATTATGGTTTTTCAGTGCTGATTCCATATCTAATTTTTTGGTGGAATCTCAAAACCCTTATAAAACTCTTTAGATATGAAAGCATGGGAATATCTAGAATCAAATATGACATTAAAAGTTCTAGAGTGGATGGTAAGTGTACCTTTAATCACATCATTATCACACCCCTCATAAAAAATAGTGATTGCATGAGATTTCTTTATATCCCTTGGATTAAGAGGTTACTGAAGTCCATTATAATCACTAGCCCTTGGGATTGGGTAGTGGTTATCATAATTCCCATTCTCCTTATACATGTAGAACATGATCTTGTGAGGTGTATTTTGTACATCTTTCTCTCTATTATAATTCTTAGCTAACTTCTCTCCATATTTTCGAGAATAAATTTCCCGGTGACCTTCCATTTCACACTTAAAATATTTATTAGACCCCTTAAGGCAAATTCTTCTTAGATTTATCCCACATTTAAAGTATAAAGGAAATCCCATCTTCTTTTATCCATAGTATTTAGAGTTTCCTTTTAAATATATCTTCCTTTTCTTTTCAAAACCAATAAGTTGATATGTTATTCCATCCTCCATTTCAACGGTGATTAAAAAACTCAAAATATCGTAATATATACCAATGTATTTTATTTATAAATCCCTTCTAAGACTTGGATTTAAGACACTAAAGAACCAATCGACTTTAATTTTAGGTTGGATGATAATTCCTAAATCTTACCTCCAAGTCTCTTGAAATTATCTTTATAGGTACTAATAGATTATTCATCCATTTTCATCAACATAAGGAACTATTTATCTATATTGGTACGATGAATTCAAGGAAATTACTTATTGAAAAATAATTTCTTGAATATGTCCCATTCCATGGATTCAATCTCATCATATTGCCTCATATTCTTGATTAGTTTCCACCACTGGACTTCTTTGACATCAAACTGATAGACATACTGAATGAATTTCTCATGCTATGAACATTGGATAATTTAGAATATCTTTTTAGTAGTATTGATCCATTGTTAAGAAAAAAGTGGACCAGAAGACCCTCTTAGAGAAGGTGGAAGTTTCCTCAGGAATGACTGAACAGAATGTTGATCCTTCCTTTTCCCATTTATAAGTCCCCCATGATTCATAGCTTGAGAAACCTATTCAAGCATAGTAATTATGTTTTTTATTCCATCTCCCATAAAATTCCATTTATTTAGAGTAAAATCATTTCATTTTCAATAACAATCACCATTAACGTGGTTTATTTGGGTTTCATCCATTGACTAAAACTAACAAGAATAGAGTGAGAAATAGTTATCCTATTTAGGAACCACATTATCATGAAAAGTCACTTATATGATATCTAAATTATGACACTTTACTTAATATATGAAACATTTGTTTTATCATAAGTTATTAATATAATACTTCAATTTAAAATCATTATGATGGTTCATGAATAGTTTGTGAATTCTCAAAGCATATCCCTCAGGCGTGTCAAACAGGTGTGCAACAAGGCTTGTTATCAAGTACAAGATTACCTCGAGTTAGTCTTGGAACATTTTTCAAATTTCATACCCCTAGGTACATATGTCCCAGACCCACATCCACTTAATATATCTAGAAAGGGATATATTTATAAAAAAAGAACTTACTCTATCCTTCTCTAAAATTCCGGGAAATTTTTGATAATTTTCTTTATCCTTAAGCTTATCATAAGACATTTAATTAGGGTTATCACAATGGTTTTCTAATCCTATCTTCCAAAGGTTAACTAAACCTTTTTTATGATATCAACTATAGTGAACCTCTCTTTCTATATATTAATATTACATAAAATTTTGGAAAACCCTAAAAAATTACAAAACTAGATTCCCAAATGTCGTATTGGTCTAGTGCCTTTGGAAACATGGAAACATAAACAGAAGTACATAAATGAGATATATCATCTCCCATAAGGTTCTTCTTGACTAGAACCATTATTGGATGCATCATAAATAATACATATCTTCATAAAATAGGGGGAATTAAAGATAAAAAGGAGCGACATTAGATGCTCAATAAAGGTAAACATGGGAGATATATAAGTATAATCATGAGCATAAGGGTATGAAAACATGATCATGAAAATAGAATATCATACCTTGAATATCAAAGATCATATACATGAATCATGGAATAAATTTTGGATGTTCATAATACATGAATCATAAGGAAATAAAAAAAATAATCCATGAAATCGTAACTTAGGAATAAAACATGGAATTGTGGAAGAAAAATAAGCATATATAATTATTTCTATTGTAGTCAAGGCATTTCTATCAAGCCCATATTAGTGGAAAAAGTCATTTACTAATAGGTTTCATACCCCGTTCCAACCCTATATTATGGAATCGACTACACTCCTCATTCCATCCCTTTAATAATGAACCCAATTCATTTCTCGTTCTAGCCCTATAATACTGAAGCATGTTTATTTCTCCTTCCATCCATTTCGTTCTCATGAGATAAAAATCATTACCCAATGCATTGGAGGGAGATATAGGTCCCACCCATATCATCATTAAATCATATAAAGATATGCCAAAAGATAATAAATAATAATATCATAACCCATGAAATGAAATGTGTATTATAAACATGTAATCATATCATAACTTGTGAAACAAATAGGTTTTATAATCATTTCCTCATATACACAACTCGTTTAAAGAAGAAATTTTCAAAATCATATAACCCATGAAAGAGAAATAGGTTTCATAAACATCATTCCATAAAAACATAATCCATTCAGAGATAGAATTTTAATATAAAAATTTCATACTTTCCTCATAAAGGCACAAGTAACACCATTGGATGTTATATTATATGGGAAATAATATTTAATGATCTTTTAAAAACTTTTCCTAAAGAAAATATAATTTCTTCATTGAAAACACTTTTTAAAACATAAATCCTTTTTTAGTACATTTTTAGTTGAAAACAAATTTTGAAAATTATAAAGGAATAATTGAAAACTAGAAAAAAAAATTAAAAAACTTTTTCCTTGAAAATGGGGTTCAAATATATTCTGAAAAAAAATTTAAAACATTTTTTAGAAAATGGTTTTTGAAAACAATATATTTCCAACCGAAGAGAGAGATAGTAATATTTTACATAAAAACATTATCTAAAGTAAAAAATAATGTAAAATTTTACTATTGCATGAGTATATCTTGAATAACCATTTCATAAGAAAATTCATGGGTGTTCATGATATATAGATCATGATATTTCATTAATTCAAGCATAATCATAAACAATTGTGAAAAATGATGAGATTATTTCAATAAGATCTTATCACATGGTAACTTGGGATCACACTCTCCATGTAATAAAATGAAATTAAATGAAACTTAAAATATCAAGAAAATATTTTTATTCATTATATGACATGTAAAATAGAAGTATATATACCTCAAAAAGGAATTTTGGTTCATAATAAAACATGATTCTGTAGAAGAAAATCGGGAAAAAGAAGTTTACCGATTTAGTAACTTTTGTAACTTAAACCCCATGAAAGAAATTTCATAAAATTGATATATTAATACCCATAAATTTAATTATAATAATAATTAAATACATCATGTGAATTATACACACCACAAAAAGGAAATAGATGGTGAGTAAACCATGTATCTCACGGAAAGAAAAAGTGTGATGAAATCCCCTTACCTTGTCTGTTGACTCTATTCATACTCATACAAAACTTCAGTATAATAATTATAAATTAATAAAACATATATAAATGAACTATATTCTTAATCATAAAATCATATATGGTTTTATTATTACTTTATATTACCTTATTGTAAATAATTCTATGTTAAGGTTTCATTTTGGTTAATATTCTATTTATTCTTCGCATGTGTCTTAATTTGTTATATATTTGGATCTTATACTTATATAATTATTTCTAGAATGTAAAAACTTATTTATTTATTTTTTTTATTCAGTATATTTTTATTATAATAATCCATAGAATATATAAGTACAAAATGGAATACACTATTCATGGAGACGACAAATCGTACGTACACATGAACGTTGTTTCTATTTTTATTATCGTATTTAGAGAAAGAAATAAAATTAAATATATGTATAAATATACAATACCATTAATTATAATTATAATTTTATACATATCATAAAATGTCAGTAAATTAATAATTAATACATACCATGTAGTTTTTGAACGAATCACATCACTTTGAGGGGGTGGTAATCCACACTTCCTCAAACGAAATTGTCGTATTTACATCAAATGAAATGTAAAAAGATATGTGTTATAAAAGGAATAAATAAAATTAAATACATAATTAATATAATATATAAAATATATAAAAATAATTTCTATTATGATTTCTACCAGAAGAAGTGATAAAGGAAAAATGAACAATCATTATTTAGTGAGGTGGTAGTTCGTCGTACACGTAAACAATATATTTATTACCCATTATATGGAGATGTGTGTAACTGTAGGTTGAAAACTTAGAATTATAAAATAATAGTATATTTATAATACTTTTTTTGTTATAAAATAATGTAATAAATAGTGTGGAGGGGGTGGAGAAAGAAAATAAAAGAAAGGAGATTGAGAGAAGATGTTGTATCTTAATCGGGTAACTCCTTTTGGTTTGTGCCAAAATGATTCCTTGGATTTCGTTATATCCAATAGGAGGATTATAAGAGGAAATTAGGGATTTAAGGAATGTTATTGGTCATATCTATGTCTAACCTATGTGGTTTTAGAGTTTGGATGATAAAAGAGAGCATGTTTCCTTTTATAGTGAAGGGAAATAACTCACATGGTATTTTTGTAAACAAGTTAGGTGTACCAACGTTTTCACTTAAAAAAAGTCATAAAAATCCCAAAAAACACGATAATAGAAGGTTAGTTTCAGAATCATGGCCATCAAATGAGTTTTGGAAAATTTTATAGGTCGTTTTGGGTCTTAAATTAAAAGTTTAGTGATTAGTTAATCTTAATCTTACCTTCATCAATGTAATTAATTTCAATTACTTTCATTAATATTTTTGGTCAAAAACTAAGTTAACATTATTATAAATTATAAATTATAAATTATTGTGATTCCAAATATTTAATCCATTTTTTCAAATTATAATCACATATGTGGATGAAATGAATTTAAAATTAGTCCTACAGTTGGGGTGAAAATATGGGGTTTTAAAGTAAATATGTTCAAAAGTTTGCTAAGTTTCTTTATCCAATTTTAATGTGAAATTGATCTAAATGAACTAAATTTTTTTAATTAATAAAAAATATATCTAAATAAACTTTGAAACAAATTTATAATATAATTTATTCTTATAATTAAATTATATAAAAAGAAATATTGAATTAAAATCTGGTATTTCTCATTATTTATCCAGAAATGATGTTTCTCAGAAAAAAACGTAAAATTTCAACCTATATTAATTTTGATATTATAAATTCAAAATTGAAGTTTAATTTTTCAAATAATTTTTCCAAATGTGTTTAAAATTTAATTTTAATATTTTTCATAGAAGGACATTAAAAGTATCTCATTCGAGAAAATGGTATTTTTTAAACATATATGGACTTTACAAAAAATTATATCTTTCATTATCAATATGTTTTATTTATATAAAACAATTATAAAAAATATTTGTGACTTAGTTATTATAATTCACATAACTAAGTTTAATGGTTAGGTTATAATTGTCTCGTTTAAATAATTATTAAAATAAAATGATATTTTGTAGAAATATTGGTGTTGCGTATAACATATGCCAAGTTGGTGTTGCATATAACATACAGTGAGTCAATATTCCATGTATTCTATTCCATGTTTTTTCATTTAACATGCACCAATTTTGTTCCATGTGAAAGGAATGTTTGACGTAGTGCATTCTAAGACATATTTGAAAATATAATATATTTGAGAAAAAAGCTCAATAAAAACATAGGGTGTTAAATAGATGGTGACTTTAGAACAATGTCCTCATGATCTAGAATTTTATGTGAAGTGGGAGTAGATGATTTAATGCGTGGAGACTTACCACCATCAATCTATCATCTTGAAACATAATCTCCTATCATATCCCAAGGGAGATGGATTTTGAGACTATCCTTTATTGGATAATTTACTACTATATGGGTTTAGGTTATTAAAGAATACTTAAATTCTTTCACCATGACTAGGAAATCAACCAATTATATATATTAATAAATATTGGTAAGTATCTCCTGTGAATATCATAGTGGATGGTAAATTTATCAAGGAAACTAATCTCTATATAGGTATTATTCTAGGATACACCCCATTATCCCTAGAGGAGGAGAACCACTTAGTAGAATCGGAATTTCACAACTAAGTATCTATCATGTGAAGATCTACAGGTAACCAAAGATTTGGTTAGATGATAAATTGGGACCTCATATCTCAAGGTGCCTTTGTACTAGACTGGGGATGTTTATTTTGGGTATAGTAGTGTTTTGAAGAATTTGATGCAGAGTTAAAGGTGTTGGATCTGTATGAATCTATCTAGGTTTTTCAAACCCTTTTATATAGAATTATTTAAATAATTATAGACCGATTTAAAAGGTGTATTTGTGATGAAAACACTTTCCATTTGGTCCATAGAGAGATTTTAATAAGATTACAAGATATATAAATGGTTAGTAGAGATCCAATTATCTGAGATATGTTTGAAGAGTTTCTTCCCTAGGATAACACATGGTTCAATAATAACAGGACTACATTGATTTACAAAGAATTTATCTATATTGAGGGACCTATGATGGGATAATTCCTTCATATAAATGTTGTATTTTCTTTTAGAGTGTGGAATGTCTATCACATTAAGTTAACCAAGTAAGAGTTGAAACCTTGAAGGCCATAGTCATGCCCAATCCTTGATATGCTTTGGCTTCTCAATTCTTACTATCCCATTATAGAAGGAGTTCATTTGTATAACTGGGGTTGGGAATTTTCCTCTATGGATAACTGATTGGTACACCTATTGAGATCCATATAGATATACTTGATTGGATTACTTCTACCAGTATGAGAACACAATGGAGTGAGGACTAGAGACTTTACAATGGACTCACAGATTGAAAGTGGAAAATGGATCAAAGTGGTCATTCCAATTTTGGTCTAGTTATATTTATTATTGGGGAATGTTTATAAAGTAAATAACCCATTTATAATTATCATCCAATTTAAGATATGGTGGGGTTGGATATCAGCTCATATAGGCATCTATGAGTTCATCAATGCTCTTAGTTACTTTTTTGGCCCTACCACTAGAGTATTAGTGAAGTCTAGAATCACACTTTTGGGGATTGAGATATAAAAAATTGGATAAATTAGATTAAGAAGTCTATATATAGATCATATGAAACTACCACTAGATGTATTATGAAAAAATCATCTAGGAGACCTGAATAATGTGGATATATAATATATTATTTGAAATAAATTATTATACTAGAATTTATGGGAATGTCATATATTAAGGTTAAACACCGTAATGATTCTGATGATATTTTGGATATGTACCGAAGAAATGTACAAACCCTCATTCATGTGTAGTTGATGAGATACACTTGATGGAGGTATATATGTTTTGCCTAATGATTTCTTGAGAAGATACCTGTATACAAGTAACCTTCCATCAAACTGATTCTATCATTGGTTTTCAATATGACTATATCGAGGCCTATATTCAATCATACCCTAATAAGAAATTGGAACATTTGGTGAAACCTTTTGAAGGCCTTAAATCTATAGTGGATTATGAGGAACCAAATTATCATAAAAATACAACCAAATTGGACAAGATGGTTTCTCAATATCTGGTATAAATAACAGACCTATAAAAAGTGTTTATTTGAAAGTTAAAAATTGTTTTTGCTACCAACAAAATAGATGAATCATATTAGCATTCCACGGTCTGGTATTGGAATGACATACTTTATATAAATCAATAAAAATACCAAATTCTAAAAATATTAGAGATAATTTGTCCCATGAATGGATGAAATGTCAACCAAGGATGTTTGAAAGTCACTTTAGGTGATCGGGATCATTTTGAAAGAAAATCTAAGTCACCCCTGTCAACTTCCTCTATAAAGATGAACCATCAAAAGTGGAGGCCTATATAATTTACATAGTTGTGTCCATTAACACATTGAGGGATGTGCCCTTATACTCAAGCTGAGTGTTTGGAATAATGAGGTTGGGGTCAAGTAGTAGAGGCGATGACAGTGACCAACATTCGTCTTTGGAAGAGGTAAATAGGAGTTTACACTAGTGAATGATATTTTGTTTTATGTTTCCATACAATCATTAATTATCTCTTTCACTTGTATTGGGGTTGTGTGGTATTCCATCACCCATTGTATCCCCAATATATGATGCTGAAGATACAAATGTTATCTCATGATCCTATATAAATATCTAGGGTGATGTAGCACATAGATCTCCAGGTTTTTCAAATCAAGTATGGGAGGTCATTGAAAATGAAACTGGATTACTTATAGTTCTATGAATATGTTTACATATAATTGAATTATATCTTATTGAAATATAGATTCAATAATAGTTGAATCTTCTAGAACATCATCTATATATGGAACTTGAGGGTAACTATTTCTAGAATTTGACCTCTTTATTGTGGTTTTTTAACATTTAATTTAAAAATTTTCTCTGGTTTTGGTATGACAAATTCAACCCCAGGAGTGTCAGCCTCCCAATAATATTATGTTTCTAAACTACTCTAAGGGACATTCGAGGAATCTATAATAAGTTAAGCCCAACAGGACTAGAGTTGGGTCTATATCTAAATGTGTTAGTATCCACTTCAAAATTTTCAACATTAATAGATAGACTTATAGATATCGACACCTTATTAAAATAACCTAAGAGAATTATGATCATTTTTAGTGCATCATTACAGGAAGGTACATTGTTTAAATATAAACATATTTTTCTTTATTTACACCAAATAATTATCTTTTTTGTTTTTCTTTTCATGGAAATTTCCAAGATAAATCCAGGTAGGAGAGACCATATAGTCTCATCATTCAACTAGAAGGGGTAATACAGGTGGCCCTAAATTCCATGAAAGTTCTTCAACTATAAAGCCTTGTTTTTGTTCCTATGGATGGGAGGTTACAGTTGTGACTGTCCCTCCAAAATATGGTAGTATGTGTCTAATAATTTCATCATTGGGATAATTTAATAGTATTTTTTTTACTGAAATCTTCTAATATACGAATTTAAGAAATTTTTTAGCAAGTTTAGTGAGTTGGAAATAGCATTGAATTGATATCCAAACTGAAGGAATCTATGTGTACATAGGTTGTCTTAGTGACACAATCATCAAGTGTTACCTATACCAACTCTTCCTTGGTTTATTAGTCCCAAAATATATATCGGTCCCTATGATTTCATTTGATTGACATCGGGAAGATTCATCATTCTCGATAGGGTAGTGACAAAGAGCATGGAGAAAGATCTCAGGAACCATTTTTGAAAACCCACTTAAGGATCAGAGTAATCAACTTGGGAACCTTCCTAGCATATTATTCAACCTTGGCTTCAGTGGGTATGACTACTTCTAAATCTCACCAAAATATTAAAGAGATGATTTGATATTGGGAAAAATGGAATACATCACTACTTCTTCTATTAAGGGATAATATAACAACACATTCGACTATTCTTTGATTTATGAAACATCAACATTAGTCTTGATGCACAAAGATGGTGGTGGAAAAAAATTCATACATAATAAAAATATATTTAAGTGGAGTTCCTCTAGAGGTATCTTAATGTTTCCAAAGTGTAGTTATAAGATCATTAAAAGTTATCCTAATAATATGAGAATAAAAAATAAAATGTTTACTCTCCATCTTACTGAGGAATATAATTCCATAAGGATAGTTGAACTTTTGTGTATTTTTAAAAGCGTACAATCATTAATTAATGAACTTCACTATTTCATAAAGTGTATCCTATGAGTATATCATGTGTGTATCTTATTTTTTATAATTTGAGAAATAGAATTCAATCATATGGATTCCCCAATGCTTTCTTTTCATGTTGTTAATGAATGAAACTCACTTCGTTCATAACCATTTATCATCTTTTTTTCATGAATGTTGGTGAAGTCCTCAAAAGGGTAACATTATGATAACTAGAATCCATTTTTACATTGAACTGAATATAAATAAAATCAATCATAGACCCTAAAAACTTTTATTCAAGAAATTACATACTAGGAATGGATCAAATATAGTTATAGGAAAAGCTACTGTCACAGTACACTAGTGATAGTCCATATGGATGACTGATGTTCTTCTGGGAATGGTTTGTGGATGGGTATAGTCATATCCACCATCATCATACACTATATTTGGTCAATCAGGATGAATTATATGACTAACTATGTTTAGGTTCATTAATGAAATATTTGGAGTGAGGATTACAATTCTCAAGAGGGTTTAAATACCTTGAAATTATTCCTTTATACGTTTTCATGGATTCTCTAGATTTATTTTACAGTTATGAGGAAATTTTGGAATAATATAACTTTTGATAAGGTTATGAAAGGAATAAAAAGAAATTATTGACTTCTAATTGGGTCAAGTTGTTTACTCCAAAAAAAATTGAGTCTTTAATTTTAATTCTAGAATTATTTTTTCTAAAACTTATTATAGGTAATAATAGTCGGCAAGATCTTATATTTTTTTGAATCTTCCCTTAAAAGTTTTTAACATAAAACAAATTGTATTTTTTTCATTTAAAATGTGTATTTTTTTTAATGAAATATGCATGCCTAGAGAGTGGATAATAAACTTTTTCCTAGGTCTCCCTTTATGGGGTTTCAACCTAAAATGTTTCATGTATCATTAATCTAGTAGTTTTAGGTCATGCAAGGTGGTCCTGTGTTGTTAGTGTTTTAAGGATAGATAGATTTGACCAGAATGTGAAGTAGTCTTTAAAACACATGAGAAATGAAAACCCAACATGAATGAGATCCTAATGTCATAAATGTATATGCACTTAGTTAATGGGAAATATATTTTATAGATATAGTTCCTAGACCTAGGGTTGTAAATGTTTTAAGGTAAAATAGATCTTGACAACATATATATATATGGTTTGAGGATGTATAGTTTACCGAACATGTGGGAATGTCTATCTAGAAAGGGAAAGGAAAATCCTAATGTAAATGAAGAACCCATAAAAAATATAAACTATACTAGAACATGGGATAATTAAGTTTATGGTCAAAAATCTCATACCATGATGTCATATGATTTATGGTCAGGAAATAAGGACCAACGAAATAATAATGAGGTGCCACGTGCTTTTCTTAACAATCGGTATGATGCATGAAAGCGTAACATCAAGAATATCAAATCCACTTGAATATTTGTATTGAATATTGTATAAATCGTAACCCAAGGAGATTGGATCAAGGATAGTGATATTGGGAAGATATGTTGAGGATAACTACATTCCATACTCGAATGACGGGCTCAACTACAATGGTTTCATGGTATATAAAGATTAGAGGAACTTCTCCTCAAGACAAATATGAATACTGTTAGTAGGATGGATTGGGATGCATATGTAGGTCCAAATTTGGGAATGAATCCAAATCCAAATATATGTTCCCCTTGGAGTCGAATACACCAATTACTGATAGCCATGGAGAATTTATGGGGATTCAAATATTTGGGGAATTAGGATAATTCAAAGAGGAGAGAATATTCAAGGAGGGTTTTGTTAAACTAATGATGACACCATCATGTGTAGAACACATTATGAGGGAAAGTAGATATGAAATAACATAACACTAACATTTTCTTAAACAAGTGGGTCTATTGGGCATGGCTTGGGTTTTTCAAGGGCCATATGATGGGTCCCACAATATTTATATATTTTTTTCATGTTTTAATTTTCTTCTATTCCTTGAAAGTTGGAGGCCTAATAAATGAGGGATTAGTTTTAATTAGTCCTACCTTTATGGGTTTTCAACCTGAATTTTTTATATATCATTTATTATCATTTTAAGGTCTTTTAATTTAGACCATATGAGGCTAGATTTTATGGTCATACAATATTGACCATGGTGAACACAATTTACGATCTTGATATATGGACTATAACATGAAGTGGATGTGTGAAAAAACATATCAATTAGGTTTTTTGGGACAAGAGCACTCTAAAAACTCTTGAACAAAGCATGATAATGCTATAAATCAAGTCTTGAGGTTTCTGGATCTATAATTGTGATATGGTAAAGGTATGAAAAGTATAATTGTTAAACATATTCGAATGATGGGATATATTACAATATTGTTAGGGTGTACATAGATTAGTGGAAAAAAAATTTTGGACAAAAGCGTGATTTTTTTGGAAGGGTGGATCATGGACACATATTTAGTATCCAAATAGGGACATGTCTTCATAGCCAGTAATATGAGGCCATTGAAGCTAGATACACTCATTACTGATAACCATGAAGGGTTTATTGCAATCCAAGACCCTTGAGACATGATGTTTGATATATGGAAAGAAATGTTTAAAAAAGGTGATAGAGGTATCCCAAACCTAGGTTGTCCATGGTTAGGTTGTTTTAGTCCTTTGAAAATGAATTATAATGGGTGACTATTTGTGGATAAGTCTATATAATGTGATCTAGATTTCACGTTGTATCTTATAATAGAAATAATACATCCACCCATAGTTCTTATTTCATACAAGATCCCTATATTTATCTAACATGAATGTAGGGAGGGGATGTTTAATGTATAAGGATGATATTGGATGCCCATTGAACCATATAGTTTCACTCATGGTGATGTTTCTAGGTATTATCAACTATAAATATGAGGAGACCCAAACTTTAAGAATTTTTAGGGTCATAGTGGGCGTAGTATCCTAGTATAGGGTCCTGTATGATGTGTTATATCACATGGATTTGACTTCTTTGTAGAGAAATTAGGTTATATGGTATGAATTACTCAAAAAATTTCATGTTCACGTAGGATAGACCAATTTTTTTAGTTTAAGATCATGTGACATGGACTTTGGTGTCACATAGTTTAACATCATTCGATAAGGACCCACACTACAAAATTTCAAATTAATAGCATATAAATACTCATGGTGAACTTTATACAGGTCTATGTATTGTGTAAGATGAAATAAACTCATCTTAGTGTTGACTCTGAAAGGACTTGACATTATGATGCAACATTTGGAAATGAGGTACATTTTCTCATGGAATAAGTATTTAGAAAACAACGAAATACTTCCAAAATCCTATTTGGATAGCTATCACAAGAGAGAACAATTACGATCAAGGATAAAATTAGGAATACATTCATGAAGCCACTTCCAAGATATGAAAAGGTTTCATTGAAATTCATTGATGGGTTAAATATAGAGTATTTAGACATTATTACATATCCCATATTGACGAGAATCAAACTACAGATAGTCATTAAATGGGTAGAACCATTAACATTGACCCAAGGATGATTAATTACATTATAAAGGTTTCTATATGGATCTTGTTTTTACGTACAAGGGAGGAAATTTTGATCAATATATTTTTTATCTAGTCTTGAGATAGGAGATATAAGAATCACTATGTATCCTGAAAAATTAAGAATCAATCCACACATAATTATAATGAAAAAGGGACCCTAATGAATCTAGCTTATATGTGGGGAGGAAGCATCCATTTTTTATAAAAGATCAAAATAATGAGAGGGTCCTATAATTTCATCTTTTAATAGGGAGTTTTATTATATTATATATTAATTCACTAAGAAGATCTCATATGGATTATGATCACATGAAATGGAAATGTTTTCAACAACAACCCACCTATAATGGTTTGAGGGGCCATGTGAGGCGATCCGTATATTATGTAGTTCCATGTTATATGATTAATAACAGATTAAAATCCTTTGTATATATTCCATCATAATCATTTTTATCATAATGGTTCATTATAGGATTTTTAAGCTTACATGAGTCAAAATAAATGTGGGAAACCAAAGATAACTAATAGATTATTTGAATCACCTGAGAGTGTGTGACAAAGAACATATGAGGGGAATTTTCATCTTGATACATGAAATAAAACACTATATGGATTTCAATCACATGTAATGGATATTAGAAACATAGGGTGGAACAGTATAAATGGTTTAAGGTTTTTCATGATTAGATCACAAGTCATGTAGTATAATTCTATATGCCTATGATGAAAGGGGGGATCTTCTTCCATGATGTTGGATAGAAGATGAGGAAAAAATCGGAATTTTTATTACCACATGGATATGACTCTCATGGGATGGGGGGTGAATTATTCCTTGTTATAAGTCATTGAAATGTAACTATACACTAAATATATGCCACTATGAGATGTTTAGATCCATACTGGATGGACTCAACACTATGTCATTAAATTTCATGCGATAAAGACAAATTCCAAGCATTTTAAAGACTTAAAAAATGTTAAATATAATTTTAAATTTTTATAGAATGTAATTTTACTATAAATTTTATCATCACTAAATAGGTATGAAATGTTGAATAATTCAAATTCTTGTGAACAAGACTAGGATGTTACCAAATTTAGTGCTTGATATACAGGGGAACATTTATCTATTTAACTTCAGATGAGGTAGGGTTATTAAAAACACCCATCAAATAGAAATGGATTTGTATCAAGGGAACCTTTGGCTATATATATGATAATTAACCCAATACATCACTATGTATCTTGAATGAGTAAGAATAAAGCCACACATAGTTCTTAATAATGTTTGCATAGATCTAGCTCATATATAGGGAAAAATAGGCATGTTTTATTTCCTTTATTTTTTTATTTGAATTTATAGTTGATTATAACACAAGAATTCCATGTATCACTATTTATCATATATGATGAAAAATAATTATACAAATAGTTTGGAAACGGTGTCTCTCATACATTAATAATGCTCATACATTGGGGATAATTTTTAGATGAAAAATTCAATTGGGGATAAGATTAAACCCAGTTCTCAAAATGAATTCTGTGAGGAAAGGAATCAAGAAACACATATCTATTGAAATGTTACACATAGATCTATCTCATATGTAAGAAAAATAAAATCAAGTCTCATGTTAGTGAAGTTCCATAAAAATATGATATATTGTCTAAGAGACCCAAAACACTCAGGTGGGAGAGGAAATTTAATTTGGGATTTATGGTGAGGTCTAGGATTGGAGGTCTAGGAGTCAATACATATCCTATTGGTCAGGAATCAATATAAAAATAGTTCTTGGAAGTTAACTATATATATTTTTCTCATATATTGTGGTAATGGGTATTTTCTTAAATATAGTTTCATAGATAAAGAATCAAATATTCAAGGTTCATATGTATATATTGATCAAATATAGTAGAGTAGAATTTTCATTCTTTTTTAAGACACACCCAAATATCTCAAGAACATAATGAGTGGATCTGGTATCATATTGGTTATGATAGTGGTTAAATTATAGTTGGGTTGAAGGTAATAAGCCTAGGATTAATTACATATCCAGTGGGAGTAGGAAACAAGACTTATATAGATATTTGATAGAAATACAACATGATTCTAAGAAAAAGGACATAATATCATATTGAATGAGGATAAAATTAGTATAGTTTAATTTCATTCAATATCGATGATGTCTTTTAGTTATATGTCATTCTATTAGGATAATATCAGGTAGTTTTACATCATGTGACTAACATTGACCATGTATTTTAACATTATACACAAAGGAAGTTGTCATAAAGTTTAGCATTATATGATTAGGATTAAATGGATAACATGAAGGTTATGAAAAGTATTTCTTATAAAAAATTTCATTAGTGGAGGTGTAATAGACTCTTTATCCATTGTCGCTAAAGAGTATGCTCTATTATAATAGACCTTGTGTAAGATGTAAGGTCATTCTAATTTTGGATCAAATTTTGATGGATTAGTTTCTAGTATCATAGGATTTTTGGGTAACAATACTAGCTATTTTGATATGAATGAGAAGATGCGAAATTTATTATTAAAGGCTCATGAAATCCAATTTTTATGGATTTGAAGGTTGTGAAATGTGCACAACCTCTCATAATCAAGTTTCTCTTACTCATCAGGACATTTATTGGGTTTTTATTCTTCTAAGAGTTATTAAATGATAAAAACATGGAGTGATGGAAGTTGAAATTTTATGGTAATAATCACTTTTTTAATGGACAAGAGAATATGTGGTTGATTTCGTAGTAGTGCATGTCGTGGTGAGATAATCCCACAAGGAAACGAAAATCTTATATAGAAAGGATTTATTTTTTTTATACACCATTTTATGGAGTACATTTGATAAAAACGTAATTATGTATTATATCTATCAATTTAACATTGCATGATAGTATGATGAGTGGTCAGACATATTTTTATACTCCTAGACAACATTTTGAACTCAAAAAAACAAAAAATTGTGTTTTCCCCCTCAATATTATATATGACGTTCCAAATTCAATGATGATATTATAATTGATGTAGTGGATGATATTATTTTTTCTAAATTTTTTGAGGGGTATATCCTTATCCAATTTGGGGAAACATTATGTGGTAATAAGGATTTACTTGAACTTGATGGCTGTAGCTGGGGGGATATGGTACCATGATATCCATTTATTATACGATGAACCACTAAATATATTGGGTAATATATAAGGACTTCAGGGTTTGATGAATTAATTTTTCATGTATTTGAAAAGAATATAACCTTTGTTAAATTATACATAACCTTTTGTCATTTTTGGACAAAAATAGATTAATATTTTAATTTATAGTGGGAGCATGGTCCTTGAATGATGATTAATGTAGGATCCTACATGAACTTCCAACATTACGGTGAGGGATTCTCCTCCTTCAATTTACATTAGGAGGAATCTATCAAAATATCATTTTAAAGGACATTTTATTAATTTGGTTCATCATAGAGGAAAAAAGTTTCTACCCGTTATCAGATCTGTTCCTTCTTTGCTGAGTCTAATGGAAGGATCTTACTTTAGAGAGAGTTCATTATGGGGAGCATCCATCCAGTAATTCTATCAGTTGATGAGGATATTGGATTCTCATACTACAGGTATGTAATAAATTCATTGATTTCTTCTATTCCACCGACAATGACTCGGGAGGCCACCATATATTGTGCGTAATCAATGATTATATAACTTTTATAATAATAAAATATGGTTTTCATAATTATTAAAGAAATTAAGAAAGAAAATATTTAACTTCAATAATAAAAATCGAATAATCTCTCAATTTAACAATATTCCACATTTTAAAAATTAAAACACTATTCATTTAAAAAAACATAATTCTGTTAATAATAAAAAAATAACTTATTTTTTAAAAAAACCCTTCCTTTTGTGAAACTTTTTTAGATAAAAATAATTTAAAAAAACTCACCAAATTTATGAATTAAAAAAACATTAAACAAAAATATTAATTATATTAAATTGAATCATATTTATCTACGATGTTAATAATTAATACCAATTATTAACGCATGATAAAATAATGAACTCCCCCTAGAATAATTCATACCTAGAATAACTACACTACTGAAATATAAATAGTCAATGAAACGATAAAAACTTATAACATTAATAAGCCCAAATTACATAATTTATAATAATGGTTTCACTTTCTTACATTCTGAGTATCTTTTTTGTATAAAATTTTAGAGGATTAGGGAAAAATTATACTATATAATAAAGATAGAGAAATTGAATATTTTTTAAAAAATAATATTATTAAAATTTAACCATTGTTTCCTTTGAAATAGTTATTCATCTTTATTGATGATTTGATATAATAGAAATATTGAAATTTATATAGTTCATACACATATCTATATCTGGTAAAAGACATTTTAAAACATGATAGGAGAAAAATATGTTCAGTGAGGGTATATAAAAATAAAATAATCCCATTAGTCTATTGATAGACATGAAAACACATGATACTATTTAGGTTTTTCACAATAACAATTTGAGAATGTAAATAAAACATATCTACATAATTAAATAAAACATTATTCAAATAAAATATTTTTAAACCAATGAGTAGTCATAGTAAAAACATGAAATCATCATGAAAATTATTCATTTAAAAATAAACCCTTAACCTTTAAAAGTTCACAAAATTTCATTACCTCATGAAATTAAAATATTTCAATAAAAACATTTAAGAAGCATAAATTTAGTATTTTGGAGCTTTACATTCATAACATTATTACTCATGTTTAACCCATGTAAAAATAATCAATTCCAATTTAATTAAATATGACAAACATATGTGGTTATCTTCTTAATTTTCACCTTTTATGGTTAATCATTATTTAATTTATTAGAGAGATATATCAGGCTAACCCTTTATAATGAGCTATATCAAGCACACATATTATCAAATATTGTACTCAATTACTATACAATGAATAAAAAAATATGTAGTATTTCAATTTTCCATCATTAAATCCTAGAAAAATCATTTCAATCCATTTCAAGGCACTTTCCATTTCACATAAAATGAGGATAAATATCCCTTTTCTTTTGAAAACTCTTTAAAATAAAAAATTTCCCAATCAAATGTGACATAAATTAAATTTAAAAACCATGAAAAATGAAAGATTAATATTTTAAATGATGAAATGACATTATGGTTAAAAATTCCTCTAATATAGTAATCGTTAAAAATATTCTGTATTCACTTTGGGGGAACGATTCAAAAGAGGCTTGTACAAAAAATATTAAAAACACCCACTTTTAATCCTATTCAAATAATGTAAAAAGTATTTGAAAATTAAATTTTAAATCCTTATAAATTTAAATAATAAAATAATTTAAAATTTTTATAGAAAATTGAAATTGAGGAAAAATATTTTAAAGGAGTACTTTAAAGAATGTTTTGAATAAAATTCCATTGTAGCTTTAATAACTTTTGAAAAAAATATGCTGAATCAGAGAAACAAAAATTGATTTTTAAACTATTTGGTTTTTGTTAAATTAATGTTGAAATATATACATAATTTATTTCATAAACCACAAAAAATAAATCATTCAGTGAAAATGAAATACATCTCAAAGAACGTAAAATGAGATGAGAAATCCACTTAAATCAACTCTGGATCGCCACATACATTCATTAACTCCTCAATAATAAAATTATATAAATTATTTAATTTACTAAGAACCATTTTTTGGTTTATTACCTTATCATAATCCCTTTTATTCCTTTTATAACCATGTTTTATATAGTTACTAAATTGAATAAGTTCATTTTGTGCATTTTGAGGATGTTTAGTTCATAATCCCAAAATAGTTTTGATAAGCTGACTAGGGTCAATGTGGTCATCATTACATAATCTGTTGAATATTAATTAGGAAATGATAATAATTGTCCGACATTAAATAAAATTTTATAACTATCCATATAAGGTGATCAAGAAAAAATAAATTATATTTTTTCATAAAGATAGTAGTCCATACGTATGCATGAATAACATTTTTTTATAATGCGTGAAAAAGAAATAAAGTAGATAATATTTTGCATTTATATAATCATAAATATGTTATAAATGTAATATTTATTCATTATTTTCATCCTTATTAACACCCTTATAAATTTTAAACGAAATATTAATCATATCACTTTATATAGGTTGTATTCCATGCGTACATACAAGAGGAATTATCAATTAACAACAGTTGGAAAGGGTAAGAGGTTAATTAATATATTACTTTTAAAGAATAAAAATTATGTAATAAATTTCATATATATCTATTTTCCATCATTTTAACCATACATATGATCTGGTGATGAAGAAAAACTCATCACATTATTGAGGCAGTAGTCAACACATACACACAAGCGATGTATTCATTTCCCATAAGATAGAAAAGGAGATGAAAAAGGGTTGTACCATAATAATAATAACATTTAAGTGTATGGAAGATAATTTTTTATTATTTCATCATGGTTAATGAGTATTATAATTAGTTATAAGTATAAATAAACATGAAACACTCAACTATGGATTATACATCTTATTTTGAAAACATTCCTTGTCTTACACCTTAAGAATTCCAGGCTTGGTATTTTAGTAAGACCAATACTTTATGGATGTGGGCAGGGATTTTAGAGAGATATTTTGGTAAGTTTTTGTGAAACTATGGTTCTCAAAAGGTGTTTATATGGGAAGATATGAGGTTCCATTTTATTAGATAGGGGAGTGACATAATTGTAATTTTTCAAAGATTTAAAATAATATTAATCCACTCTCATGGTAAATTGGAACATAAAAAATTTATATTCAAAGATATGGTGATAAGGGAAGAAATAATCTCATCCAATAAGAATTAAAATAAAATTTTGTGACCTTATCTATTATCTTTTACTTTAATTAACATCTATTATCCTTTCAACATGGTGACACATTTTTTCCATTGTTACTATTGATAGTGACAAAAAAAGTTGACCTCATTAATAAATGTTAACACCCTAATTAAAAATATGGAATTAATTTTTCCAGATTAAATTTGTATAATTATCGTAAATTACTTTTAATATAAATGTGTAAAACAAAATAAAAAATAGTTTTAAGAAAATTATGTTTTTAAGAATAAAATGAACTTATTCCACAATAAAATATATTGTTAATCACTATAGAATTATTTAGATTATGTTTAGTTAAATGGATTTTATTTTAAATTAAAACCAAATTCAAAATATAATGTTACTTTTCAATTACATTGTTTAATGAAAATAAATAGGAGTTTTTCAAAAATCAGCATTTTCACTATTCACTAAAAAATCAAATTTTCAAAAAATATAACAATTCATTATATAAATATTTTTATATTTTAATTTTAAAACATATATCCATTTTTTAAAATTGAATTATTTAAATTTCATAAATTAATTATAATATCCATGCACAACATGAAATAAAAACCATTTTTGAAGGAAATGTATATTCAAAGCATAAAATTAATTTATTTTGACCTGGCCGAAAAATTAAATTTTTTATTTCAAATTAACTATTAAGTAAAATGTGGGAAACCAAAAAATTCCCAACTAAGGTTCATTAATCACAGAAATAACTCACAAAATCATTAAATATATGACTAAGGCTGTCGGAATTACTCACCCTATATAACCCCCATTGAAGTTCAATTGCCTACATATCTATATCTTCCATGATGAGATATTCAAAATGATTGGATATCGTGTCCCATATATAGATATATTCCACTAGATTAATTTTCCACTCATTGATTACACGTGCCAGTATTTTAACTTTTTTGTTGATCAAATCAGTTTTCTCATCATTAAGGTTGACTCAAATTGATATCTCGTTAATTCTATCAATATATTCCATTTAAACATTGATATTTAAGTATTCCTCTAACAACTATTACTTGAAAAGTAGGAAAAGTATTGGTTCGAAATCCTCCTTAGATGCATCCTTCTATACAACTTCTACTACCCCCGGTTTCGGTAACCGATTAGAATCTTACAACCTACCAAATTTAGACTCCTTGGTTTTGGTATAAGTAACCTCACCCGTATTACCCAGAGGTGTTTCTAGACCCATAATAAATACACATTTCTAAGTTGCCGTTGGGTCCGGCCTTGGATCATACATAGTTATCTTAGTTTTTCCAGTGGATCTGGTGACTATGGGATTTAGAAGGTAGGAGTAGTCTTTTCCCTGGATAATTTTTCTCTCTATTTATTGGGTTCAAAATTTCAAAAAAAATTCATTATCCCCCCCCCCTCAAAATTTTATCTCATGTTCAATAAAAATGTGTTAAATTTTCATTAACAAATCGATTCTAAGGAGTGGATAATAAAACATATGATCATGAAAAAAATAGATTTTAAAATACTTTTTCTAAAGACCCACATTATAAAAATAAATATTAAATGATACCTTTGAAAAGAGGATAATGGAAGTATAAAGGTCACCAAGAATACCATAAAATAATATTTCTATCTAATAAGAAAATTGGAGGGTAGTGAAAATTCAAACATAGAGGAGAAAAAATAATTTCCAAGGAAGAATAATGAGTGATAGAGAACATGATAATGGGAAATTTAATTATCATAAAACCATAAACCAGTAAGAAATTCGGAAAACCATAAAGTAATCATAAATTAATGTAAAAGGGTAACATTTTTCATTCATGATTATTTTCTTAGATTTGAGGTAGTCTTTTAAATTCAAGATAGAGGAAGTGAGAAAATAGGATTACATGATTTCTTTCCATTTAATAATTGAAATTTCATTCTCTAGTTGTTCTTTGATCAGTTTCAACTTCCATCTTATATTTCAATTCAATAAATGCATATTAAAGATAAATATTTCATGTTTGAAGCACTGAATTTTTCTTTTAATGGATCACAACATCAAAAAAAGGATAATAAGTTATTCCTCACATCTTTTGGAATTATCCAATACCTAAATGATTATAATAATATATATTAATTTTCTATATGAAACATTTTAAAAAAATAACAATAATAACACCCAATGTTTAACTTAAATCATTCCATAAATATCTATCCTTAAAAAGATTCAAAATATATCAAACCAAATTTTAAAACCCAAAACGAAATAGAAATATTTGATCACAAATTCTTCTAAGATCAACATAACATTTATCTTCAAATAATATTAAATATGCATAATGTCACATACCAAATTTTTTTATACCCTAATCATATAATCTTCATTATATGCTAATATTTTCAATAGATAACCTCAATTATCATAATTATAAAAATCATATATGATTCCAAAATAAAACACAACGTTTATTCCTTAATAAAAATAACATTTTAGCAAAAAAATGTTTCTATTTAACTTCATCATATAACATTACCAATATAGATAACTTCTTAAAATATATATTTAATCACATATTCACCATATCACTTATCATTCTCATGGTAATGTATATGAAAAATCATATGTTCTCAAAAAGTAAAAACCCTTTTTTTATAATTAAATATAATTACCTCAACAAAAAATATCATCAATACCATTCAAATTAAGTATAAAAAATATTAAAAAAAATTCTTCATCAAATAACCTTTTCACTACAACTTAAGTTAAATATAACGGTTACATATACCAATTTTTTTTATTAAAACTCAATAAATGTCTTCCAAAGTACCCCAATCACATAAGAACTCAAATAAGTTATCTATTTATTTAAACTTATTTCATTTTTAGACTTATTGACCTCTAATTGTATATAAAACTCTTAAAATATCCTCATCTGAATCATCATAACCTCTATAGTTATCTAAGCCTTTCCTTTAAGACCAACTATAAAATTCTATAAATTTAATAACCCATAGTTATATGATTTATAGAAAGGGTTTATATTGATAAAAAATCAAGTATATTATTGGTTTATAATTTTAGTTAATTAGTAAGAACATTAAATTATATAGGGTACCCTAAAACAAAGTGACCATTTTTTCCACCAAATAGGATTCTTAAATTTAAAATCATGTTTCATTTAAAAAAATTATTCTTAATTTTAGATGAGTCACCATATCAGAAATATTAACCTTTCTATAGGTCCTAAACGTCTTTAGATCCAAGGAAAATATTAAAAAACATAAGATTATTTAAAAAAGGCTTAATAAGTGAAATAAAAAAACAAATTCTTTATTCTAATGAAAAACATGAAAAATCGTGATAATGTTAACCTTTTTCACAAAAAAAAATTTAAGCACCTAAATAAAACATATCCATGTGAATAAATCCAAATTCTATCTAATAATACATTTGAAACCAATTATATGAATTAAAGAACAATTAAATAATCCGGAAAACATTTCTTTGAAAAACTAACCTTTCACCCTTATTAGTTCACAAACAATCCTTAATTTATGAAATTATAATATTTTTATAAAAACCCTTAGAAATAATAAATTCAGTGTTTGAGAGAGTAATATTCATAACCCAAGATCAACAATTTTTAAAATGTATAGAAATTAATTATGACATGTTAATTATATAGGAGTAACCAACCTAGTTATATCCCTCATTTTTTACCTTTGAAGACTAACCGTTACGTAATGAATTGAAGAGAAATATCAAGATCATCTATTGTGATGAGCTATATCACTCTCACCCATCATCATATATATATTTATAAATTATCATATCATTATTAAATAATTTTTAATATTTAAATTTTTTATCATAAAACCGTAGAAAAAATCATATGAACCCATAATAAAAGAAGTTTTAATTTTCACAAAAAATGAGGAGAAATTTAACTTTTTCATGAAAACTCTTTAAAATAAAAAATTATTGATTATAATTGGAATTGAATTAAAATTTCATAACCATGAAAAGAAAAATATTAATCTTTATAATGAATAAAGTGCATGATGGGTGGAAATTTTTTTCTTGTCGTATACATTAAAAAATATTTTTTCCACTTTTGTAGAAAGATTAAAATATTACAAATTACAAAAATCAATTTTTAAACCTGTTTACAAGAATTAGAAATTATTTTAAAATAAAATTCAACAAAATTTGAAGTAAAAATATGAAAATTCTTGAATCATGTTAATGAACATGTACATTGAAGAAAACAATTTTAAAGTAATAATTTAAAACATGGTTGAAAAGAAAAATACCTTGCATCTTTTGTAACATAAAAAATGATATTAAAAATTACAACCTAAAATGGATTTTTAAAGGTACTTATTTCTATAAATTAATGGTAAAATAAATATAAAAGATATTTATCACACCACAAAAAAGAAAAAAATTGGTGAAAATGGCATAAGTCTCATTGAAAGGAAATTAAGATGGTAAATCCTCTTGCTTAATGTTCAAATCCTCATATACATTCTTTAACTCTTGTATAATAATATTATATTAATTATTTAATTTCTTAAGAAACAAATATAGTTTTATTACCTTATCATAAAATATTTTATTTCATTTTTTACCATATATTATACAGTTACTAAATCGATAAATTTTATGTTGGTTATTTTGAGAACATTCAGTTCATAATCACAAAAACAATTATTGTAATTTGGACAATATAAAAGCGGTCACTATTAAATAGTATATAGAATATTAATATTTAAATAATTATCATTTTCATACATTAGATATTATTTTATTACTTTCCATGTCAAGTTATCATGAAAAATTAATTACATCATTTTATGGAAATGTTAGTCTTTATGTATGCATGAATGACATTTTTATTTATCTAATAGATGGAAACGAAATAAATTATATAATATTTTATTTTTTCCAAAATGATAAATATTTTATAAATTTTAAAATTATTCATTAATTTTATCCTTATATGAAAGGAATGAAAAATGGATCACATCACTTCATGGATGTGGTTTTCCACATGTACACATGTGTGACGTTATCAATTTCTAATAGATGAACATGGTAATAAGGTAAGTAATATATTAATTATAAAAATAATAATTATATTATATTACAATACATATATATATATCTAATTATTTTATCATTTTAACCATTCATGTGATCTTTTGATGAAAAATGAAACACATCACTTCATTGTGGTGGTGGTCCACACATACGCATGATTGAGGTTTTAATTTCCAATACGATAGAAAAAGAGATGAAAAAAGTTTTTTAAAATAATTATGACAACATTTAATAATATGTAATATAAATATTTTATTATTTAATCATGGATAAAAAATAATTAAATGAGGTAGAATAATAAATAAACATGAAACACTTTTTTAATAATTATACATTTTTTAGAAAAGCTTATTTGTATTACACCTGAAGTTTACTAGATTTGGTGTTTTAGTTATTCCATGAGCTCTAAGACAAGGGATGTTATGATTGGGAGATATTTGGGAAGGTATTGGATGAACTAGGGTTCTCAAAAAGTATGAATAAATGAGGATATGAGGTTCCCTAAGTGAGGGAATAAAACACTTGAAATTATTAAATGTTTTAAAATAATATCAAGTCACTATCAAGGTAATATAAAAATTAAACAATTTATATTAAAATATAAATTTATTAGTGTTTAAATAACTTCAAACAAATATAATTATGATAAGATTTTGTGACCTTATCACAAAATTTACCATTCATTTAATTATAATATAACATATTTAAAATCATTATATTTAAATCCATTAATTACCTTTTTATGGAATACATAATAAAGTCCTTCATATAAATATAAAGAGAAGAATAAAAATAAAAGAAAAATAAATTGAAACGGAACTAATAAATCCTCTGATATATGTTCATCATCTCCAAAGTAAAAAACAAGAAACCCAAAAAGCGCTTCTATAAAATGATGGTAGCTGAGAATCATTCCTGTTCTGCAACTCCAGCATCTTCTTATAGAGTTCCGCATTCTGCTCATTATAGATCCATGCCAAAATGGTTTTTTGGGATGTTCCTGTTGGTTTGAGGATAAGGATAACCAAAACATGCAATTCTCTTTATTAAATTGGGGGCTCATACTATAACCAGAGGTAGTGCGACACCAGGTTCAGTAAAAATTTGTCCATTCGGTTGTGGGAGCTTCATCCTTTTCATGCCTTCATGACCTTGGTTGTATTTGATGTATCCATATTCATGTAAATTTGTATTTTCAGTTCTATGTTTCTCCTTTATTGGGGTTTCATCTTTGGATAATAAAAAATGGATCTTATATTACTTTAAAACAAAATAAAAAATGGAATGAGACTTTTAACTTACTTCATTTAATTAAAATAAATTATTTTTTTTGTAAAAAATGACATTTTTTAATATTCACTGAAAGATTAATATTTTCTTAAAAATATCAAAAAGTCAAAAAAGTCTATTATGAAATTATTATTTAAAAAATGATATCCTTTTTCAAATATACTTCCAAAAAAATATCTTTTTGAAATTCCACTCTTTAGCAGCGCTAAAAAATGCTGATAAACATACAGACTTTATTAGTGTTTTTGGCGCTATTAAAGAGTCCCATTTATTATCAATTTTTTAGTTGAAGTAATAAAGGGTGGTCATTATCAGTTTTTTTACTAGAACTATTGCAAATCATTTTTTCCATTTTAAAAGCTGGTTTATGAGATTATGGTTCCCTACATACAACCAAAAACTCAAAAAAGTGAAACTTGCACATCATAGTTGCCAGAGTCATCACCACACCCCATATAAGATCCATCATCTTCAGTGGCTAATTTCCAGTCTGGAGACATCCAAAGGCTCGCACTTTGAACCTGACTCCTAAGCTGCTCCAGAGCAGGTTTCTCTAGTGATGCCTTTTCGACTACACTACCCTTTTTAAAGGCCACAGTTACCACACTGTTCCGCTTAGAGTCTGATCTGGTCCGCATCGGCCGTGGAAGGTAAGAGTAATCCTTCCTTGGCCTTCTTCTTGGTGTAGCAGATAAAGGCCCTTCCTTTGTAACTGTATTCTGATTACCACTTTTCACAATATCACTGAATGACTGGCCAAAAGGGATTCTCTCATTTTCCTCCCCTCCTCCAGAACTCTCCCTTCCAAATTTAACTCACACCTCCAAAACATCATCAGGAGACTTAGAGATGACCCCCCCTCCTCTGGTCCGGGGTGTTACTTTCCATCAAAGGAAGACTCCTCACCTTAGTAGTATCTTCCTCCACATCCAATGTGCAAGTCTCCTTCCCCATACCCTGTAGACTCTCTGGTGTTTTCACAACTCCAACCATCCATACATAAACATCCTCAATCGTTCCATCCTCTAACAAGCATGTAGAAAGATCATTAAACCAGTTTCTAAGAGTGAGGAAAGGACTGTCTAAGGGATCCAATCCCCGAGGATTCATAGAACAGGCCAGACAGACCAAATCCAAAAGTCTGAAACATATCTCCTCCTTGTTCTGAATTGTATCCCTTATCGCATAGGAACAATAAATGTTCTCCAAACTGAGCCTCGACCTGCTGACAACATCATAAAACCACGGGATCAACTGCAGACTCGACTATCCAGCCGCCTTTGCATCATGGACCTCTCCACATACCACCTGTTAGGATAAAGAAGGCTAGTCTGCCACCACAGTGTTAGGAATAAGAGAAACCCACCCTCCATCCATCAAACCCAGATCATTCTGACCATGATCAATCGTCATCTGATGTTCTGGATTCTTTTTTCTTGGATTATCCTCTAACCCCTCAAAAATTAGTTGCACACCACATTGGTTCTTTCCATTAGAAGACTGCACCGGGGACACCACAACATTAGGTGGATTAGAATTTTGAGTGATTTTATCAGGAACCATACCCCAATCTCCCTAAACTGAGTTCTTCATCACATGAACCCTCACCCTCTTATCCTTAGATTTCGACCTTCATGGGGGATATCTCCTTCGGCATACCTTCGAAGGGTGTCCCAACCGCTTAAAAAAGGTTAAGAAGTCCATCCAATTCTCATAGACCACCTTCTCCTTGCACCTGCACTCCTCACCTATGGTGATCCATACAAAATCAGAAGGCAGATGAGAGAAATCTACTTCCACACAGATTCTAGGATTAACCGGATGACATAGAGCTGTAGTGCGATTATCAGAACAAAGAAACCTTCCTACCATATTACCAATCATCCGAAGAATAGGGGTATTCTGAAAGGAAAGATATAGTTTAGCTAAACAAACACAAATTTCCATTGACGGAAAATAACGCTTCATGTGAAGATCGAAATTCCATCGAAGGAGGATGAAACTCATCCCGTTGAAACTTCGCGGAGCCCTAGACTAGGCCTGAATTAGATCCACCTCCGATTCAAAATGGATAATGATCTGGCGACTTTCAAGCAAACCGAACACCTCCTGTTCATAAAGATCCTAGGATATAAACACAAACCTATCAAAAGCATCAACTGAGGGCCGCCTATATGTGAAACGGGAAACCAGAGTGAGGTTCAGAAGCACTGAAGACTCCAAGAACTCCAATTTCGAGATCTGTAGATTAGCGTAACCGTCGAGGAGCTCCGGGGCTTTAGGGAAAACCAAAACATTGGTGAAGGGTGGAAGGAAATCAGGGTTTGAGAAAGGATGGAAGAAATATATAAATATATAAATATAAATATATTTGTATAAATATAATATATATATAAATATGTTTTAGATAAGGATAAATATACATATAAACTTAATATATAATATATTTAGTGAAAATGACTTATAAAATAATCAAAAAATATTATTAATAAATAATTTTATAATTATTATCGAGTAATAGTCATTTAACAACAATTTGAAGAAACAAAAAATAAAAAAAATAATAAAAGAAAAAAAATAAGTTGAAAACATAACACAAACTTCAAACAACCATAACGTTTCATTCGAGTGTCCATTTGAACTCTACCACATATAGAATTGATTCTTGAGATGACCTCTATGCACTGGTAACATGGGGGATATCCATATAACATTTTATAAGGCTTAAAAAGGCTATGTAGAAAGTAAAAACTGAGTTTTTAATCAGGGTATACCAATTGTTTTACATTCAATAGACTTTCAGATTTGTTTCAGAGGGTGTTTTTCCCAATTTTAGTGGGGAATAAATTTATTCTGATGGATTACATTTATATTGAAATTATTGTTTTAGAATTTTATCATTTTTCATAATGTGGATTAATTTATTATCAAATATATAAAAATATATACATATTTTGTATATATTCACGCATAATAATTTAATTTTATAAATATATATGTGAACATATTTACATGTAAAGTGTATTTGAAAATATATAAACCTTATCTGACAAAAAAAATAATATCCATTTTATTTAAAATAAAAATATATAAATATTTATTAAAATATATGAATATTTATTTTTATTTAAACCTACAAAATAATATGAATATTTATATAATATATATATAAATATATTTGTGTGTGTATTAGGAAATTGGTATATATTTATATATATATTCTAACATATGTATGTTTGTTTGTATATATGTATTTATAAACACACACACACACAAAACATACTATATATATATATATATATTTGTATATATGTATAAAAAATGTAATGAAATATAAATATATATAGATATATTATAAAATATAGAAGAAAATGATATAAGGGAGTGAAAAGGTGTAAGATTATGAGGGGGTCTCATGTTTGAAACCCAACGAAGGCAAGGGAGGGTGCAACCAGGTGATGCAGGTCCTCAGTGCTGTTAAATAGTGAGGGGATTTCTAGCACTATTAGGGGGAAGGGCTAGACAAGCACTGTTAAAAGGGTCGAATCAAATTCTAGTAAAAATGGGGAGGTCCTACCCTATGATTTTTATAAGAAAATATTTTTAAACAATTACTTTTTTCACCACTAACAATTATTTTTTTAGCGTTGATAAAATGGACCCCCTTTTAATAGCGTTGAAGATAATAATGATTTTTTATAATTTTAAATTCCATTTTGATCACATTTAAAGGTTTCATTTTTTGTAGAGATACAATTTATAAAAGTGATAGAAATTAATTAAAACATCCCCAAAAAATTAAATAAAAATCATTTTTGATGGAAATGTATTTTTGAAGATAAAATGATTTTATTTTAATTAATTACATAATAAAAATTATTAAATCACTATTAATTCATTAAATTTGATATATAATATAATTATTTTCTTATAATAATTTACAAATAGTAATTAATTAAATCTATTAGGATCAAAATACATTGCACACATAAAAATGGTTTTATGAAAAATTTATCATTTTCCTTAAAAATATTTTTTCTTCATTTTCAACAAATTGATAATCATTGCATGATTGATTATTCATTTTATTAAGGATTTTTTTAATATATTTCATAATATGATTACTCTTATTCATACCAACCAAACCAATCACCATGTAATAATTCTTATATTTTAGAAATAGTATTTTAATCGTATATCATTGTTTATTATAAGCTCAGTATAAAATATACTAAACATAATCGAATATATTATTTAATAAAAATATATTATAAGTATTGGTGTATAATAATATATCCCTTTAAATAAATTTCATCCTCATTATTTAACCTCATTGTTGATAATAAAAGGTTTAAAATATTTAAATAAAATAATTCCAATGAGTGGAAAATAAAACATTAGATCATGAAAGAGAAAAAATAATTCAATATTTAAAAAAACATTGGTTGAAAACCCATATCATAAAAATTTACAATAAAACATATTTTTTGAAAACATTAGAAAAAAAATATGAAAGTCACCTAGAATAAAGCATAATTAGGTTCACACATAAGAACATTGGCAGAAAGTGAAAATTTGATCATAATGGAGAAAAAATAGCGTCCAAAGAATAAATGAGAGTGATTGAGAACATTATCATGATAAACTTAAGAAAAAAAAACCCAAAATCAATAAGATATAAATAGTACCATGAAATCATTAGAAATGAATATTAAAGGACAAATGTTTTCTTTTAAGATCATTTTCCTAGATTTGAGGTATTCTTTTAATATCAAGATAGAGAACATGAGAAAATATAATTACCTGATTTATTTTCTTCTCATGAGAAAAAATTTCATCCTTTGGTTATGATTTGATAAATTTTTATTTCTGCCATATATCTTAATCCATGAAATTAATATTAAAGATTAATTATTTATTTATGATTCACTAAAATTTAAATTTAATAGATTATAAGATCCATAAATGTAACCGGTTTTTACTACTTTCTCTAGACATTAACCAAAACAAAAAATGGTTAGAACTAGATAATATAATAAACAATATAGATCAATCTCAATAATAACACCCAAATTTCAAATTAAATCATTAAATAAATAACTGACCTTAAAAATCATCAAAATATTCTAGGATATATTTCGATCCAAAAAGGAAACAAAAATATTTCATCACATATCTTTTGATATCAACTTAACATTTATTTTTACAAAACATTTATCAATCATAAAGTCATATAAAAATCGTATATTCCATAATCATATAATTTCTAAAATAACTTAATAATTTAAATAAATAATTGTAATAAAAAAACCATAAAATTATATATGCTTATAAAATATAATTCAAATTTAATTTATCAAATAAAATCCCATATTCGATAAATTCATTTCTATTTACCCTAATTATATAATGTTCACAATATAGTAAACTTCTTAAAACATATATGTAATCAGATAGTCACCATATCACTTTTCAATCTCAAGGATATCTATAGGATAAACCATATATTCCCAAAATTTTAATAACAATTTTATCCCATTTAACTTTAATTACATTAACAACAAATATCATCTTAACCCTTCAACACCTTTCAACTTATGTCTAAAAAATATAAATTATTATTCCTAAAATAACCTTTTTACTACAACACAAGTTAAACCTAAAAGTCTCATATATCTTAAAAATTAAATAAAACTCAATAAATCTCTTCTAAATTACTCCCATCACATAAAGCCTAAAAAAGGGTATCTTTGACTTTAGCCTTATAATCAACATTACACTTATTAACCCATGATGGAATATAAAACTATTAAAATCTACTCATATAAATCATACTAACTTCTAAATTTATATAAACCATTCTTTATTAATTGATTATAATACCCCCATTACATTAAAAACCAATAATTACATGATTTATAACATGGTTTTCAATTTATTACATTTTTAGGGTCATTTAGGTTATGAGTTTTTTAGAATTAGTAAAAACAATACATTACATATGGAACACTAAAAAAAATTTCCATTTAAAAAAATGGGATTCTTAAATTCAAACTCATGTTTCATATAAAATAATTCTTAATAATTTAATACAAGTCACCATAGAAGAAAAATATTGAACTTTTTTATAGATCCTACACATATTTTCATCCTCTGAACAATATTTGAAAAGAAGGGATGGGAAGAACAGAGCTCATTAAGAGATATAATAAAAATAAAATTCTATTATTCCAGTAAAAAACATGAAAACCCATGATAATGTTTTTCTTTTCACAATAATGATTCGACGAAATAAATAAAACATATCCAAATGAATAAATTCAAATGTTCTCAATGAAAACCTTCTAAATCCATTGGTAATAAATTTAAAATAATGAAATCACCATGATAAAATATCTTTGAATTTTAACTATTGAAATTTAAATGTTTACAAACATTCCTTACCTTATGAAATAAAAAAAATCCATACAACCCTTTAGCGTGCCCAAATTCAATGTCATAGAGGATCATATTCATGAAATGTGTTCATTAATGTTTAACCCATAATGAAATAACTTATTATTAGATAATTCTATTGGAGTTACATAACTGTTAATCTATCCCATTCTTTTCCTTTGAAAACCAATCATTACCCAATGTATTGGAGAGATATACTAGGCTCACCAATCACTATGAGATATATCTGACTTGCCACATACATTATATAAATCTTATTTAATAAACTTATATTTTTTAATTAATTTATTAAGAATTTTTTTTAATGTTTATTACCTTATCATAATACATTTAATTCTATTTATTACCATATCTTATACTGTAACTAAATCGATTAAGTTCACATCGAGTGTTTTGAGGAAGTTTGGTTTATAACCCAAAAAAATTTCAATAGGTTGACCAAGGTTAATGGTATAATTATTACATAATATATATAATATTAATAATTTCATAATTATCATTTTATATATTAAATAAATTTTTATAACCATCCATGTTTAGTGATTATGAAAAATTAATTACATCATTTCATGGAGATGGTAGTTTATACGTATGCATGAATAACGTTTTACTTTTTCTAACATGTGTAAAATAAATAAATTATATAATAATTTAATTTTATAGAATCATTAATATGTTATACATGTCATATTTATTTATTATATCATCCATATGAGCATCCTTATAAAATATAAATGAAAAATAAATCACATCACTTCCTAATGGTTGTATTCCACACATACACACAAGTGACATTATATATTTTCAATAGATGGAAAGGGTAAGAATCTATGTAATATATTACTTTTAAAGAATCATAATTATTTTATAAATATCATATATATTAATTTTTCCATAATTTTAACCAACTATATGATGTGTTGATGAAAAATGAAATTCATCACTTCTTAGAGGTGGCAGTTCACATGTACGGGTAAATGATGTTTTCATTTCCAATAATATAGAAAAAGAGATGAAACATTGTTGATAAAAAATCATAATAAAATGTAATTGTATTTAATATACTTATTTTTTTATTTCAGTATTGTTAAATATTATTTTAATGAGTTATATTAATAAATATACCTCAAACACTTTCTTGAGAATTATATATATTATTTGGAAAACATCTTTTGTCATACACATTAAACCTTATATGTTTGGAATTTTGGTGATACAATGAACTTTTGGATGTGTGGAATTATATTATGGAGAGATTTTTTATGGAATTAGCAGAACCATGGTTCTCAAAAGGTGTGAGGAATGGAGGGTAGGGGGTTCCATTTTATAAGTGAGGTGAGTGATAAATTTTTAGTTATTCAAAGATTTAAAATAATATGTAATCACCCCCATTGTCAAGTGGAACTTGAAAAGTTAAAACTCAAAAATAATCTGATAAGTTATAAATTATGTCTTCCAATGATAATTAATATATTATTTTTTTTCCTTTTCACTTTTTTACATTAATTATCTTCTCTACCCTTTTAACTTAGTGAAACATTTTTAGCATGGATACTATTTAAAGTGACCAAAAAAATGAAATTGAACTCATTAATAAATTTGAAAATCCAAATTAAGAATAATAAATCCAATTTTTAATATTTAATTATTTTAAGTGGTAGAAATTAATATTAATAAAAGTGTGTAAAACACAATAAAAAAAGTCTTTAGAAAATTTCATTTTAATCATAAAAACAAACTTACACCATAATAAAATATTATGTTTATTCATATAGAGTTAATTGTATTATTTTTTTGAAAATGGATTTTATGTTACTTTAAAACTAAATTCAAAAAAATTGACTTTAAAATTAATTAATTTAATGAAAATAAATTTGAGTTTTGGAAAAAAATCAGTATTTTCACTATTCACCCAAAAATCAATCATTTTAGAGAAATAATAAAATTAATCCTAATACTTATATGAACTGATGATTAAAAAAAATTATATCAATTTTATTAAATATAATTTATAAATTTGTAATAAATTAATTTGAATTTATGCCCACAAAATCCGATAAACCCATTTTTGAAGGAAATATATTTTCGAATTTTAAAATTACTTTATTATTGTCGAGTAAACATAATTAAATGAATTTTAATTCATTAAAATGGTTATATAATCAACTTATTTACATATATTAATTTATAAATAGTGGTTTACTTAATCTATTATGATCAAAATACATTTTACATATAAAGATAGATTTATGAAAAATATCTCTTTTATCTTCATTTTTAACCAATTTATAATCAATGTATTATTTATTATTAAATTTTTAAAGAATGAATTTTTAAAAATATTTAATAATATGGTTATTCTTATTCATAACTTTTAATACAATGGCTAGTTCATAATGGTTATATTTAAATAATAATATTTTTAATAGTATATCATTGTTCATTTTATGCTTGGTATTGCATATACCGCAAACAATAAATATATCATATAAATAAAATAAATTATAAAAGTTTTTTGGGTTAAATTATACAACCCTTTAGGAAATTATTTCCTCATAATTTTATCTCATGTCTAATAATTTTTTTTAAAACATTTAAAAAACAATTCAATGGAGTGAATGATAGAACATATAATCCTGAAAAGAGATACCTTTTTAGAATTTACAAATATCATTATATAATTTCCACATCATAAAAATGGATAATAAATAATATTTTTGAAAATTGGAGAGGGGAAATATGAAGGTCTTCTATAATAACACATAACCTAATTCCCACATTAATAAAACATTAGTAGGAATTGAAAATGTAGACATATAGGAGAAAAAATAATGTCCATGGAATAATATAGGGTGATATAGAATATGATCATGATAATGTTAAGAAAAAAAACAATAAATAGGTAAGGGATAAATAAGACAATCAATCTATTATAAATAAATGTAAAAGGATAATATTTTTCTTTTAAGATTATATTATTAGAGTTTGGAGATTCTTTTACTGTTTAGATACAAACCATGAGAAAACGTACTAACTTAATTTTTTCCCATTTCATGAGAACAGTTTCATCTTTTGGTTTTGATTCTATCAATTTACAATTCTATCTCATCTCTTAATCCATGAAATGAATATTCAAGAATAATTTTTCCTTACTAATCTACGAAAATTTACTTTTAACAAATCCCAAGATCAATAATAGGATAACAAGTTATTCCTCTTGTGATTAGACCTTAACCAAAACCAAAATGTGTACCACAAGATATAATAACATCCAATATGAATCAATCGTTAAAATCTCAATAATAGCACAAAAATATAAACATAAATCATTCCGTAAATAACTAACATTAAAATCTTAAAATTATTCAATATAAAATTTGAATCCCAAAAAGAAACAGAAATATTTGATCTCATAATATTATGAGATCAAATTAACATTTATCTCCAAACAAAATTAATCACTCATAAATTAACATACCAAAAATGTATATGACTTAATCATATAATATCTAAAATTTTCTAATATTATCAATAAAAACCCAAATCACCATAAAACATTAAAATCAAATATGTTTCCAAAATTTAATTCGAAAATTATTCAAAAAAATAAAGTCCCATCTTAGCCAAAAATATTTGAATTTAAATTAATCATATAATGTTCACAATATAGTCAAATTCTTTAAAAATGTATTTAATCACATATTAAAAAAACATTTTTTCAATCCCATGGTTTTATATTTGAGAAATTATATATCCCTAATATGTAATAACCCTTTTATCCCAATTAACCATAATTTCCATAACAAAATATATCATATTAACCCTAAAGGTTGTCAATACCTTTTAATATATGTCCAGAAAATAAAAAATCATTCTTTCTCATATAACCTTTTCTCTACAACAAAAATTAAATATATAGGTTACATATTCCTAAAAAATTTACTAAACCACAATAAATTTCATTAATAGTACTACCATTTATAAAACCTCAAAAGGGTATCTATTTCTTTAGACTTATAGTCAACCACAGGCTTATTATCCCATGATATTATCTAAAACTCTTAAAATATCCTCATTTGATTCATCTTAACCTCTAATGTTATCTAAACCATTCAATTTATACAAAATATAACATGTTATAACATGAACAACCCATAATTGCATTATATATAACAACAATATATTTTTATTTATTTTAAAGTATATTTTAGGATTAAAGTTTTAGATAAATAGAAAAAAACATTATATTTCAGAGGAAACCCTAAAACAAAATTCCCATTTTTTCCACATAATGGGATTCTTAAATTTAAACTCCTAGTTCATTTAAAAAACTTCTCTATCATTTATAAAAAAGTACCATAGGAAATGATTTACCTTTATATAGTTCATGTAAATATTTATATATTATGAACAACATTTCAAAACATGGGATGGGAAAAATAATGCTCAGTATTGGATATAAAAATATAATAATATCATTATTCTAGTGAAAAACATGAAACCTCGTGATAATTTTTACCATTTTGACAATAATAATTTGTGCATAGAAATAAAAAATATCAATATAAATAGAGAAATTTTTTCTAAAAAAAACATTTTAATCCAATTTATAAGAAAATATTTACCATGAAAGAATCATTAAAACATTTCTTTTAAAAACAGACATTTCACCTTTAAAAGTTCACACAATATTTTTACCTTATGAAATAAAATGATTTTCATTAATAAAATTAGAAAACATCAAATATATTTCTTGGAGAATCATACTCACAACCCCTGTTCACTTGTGTTTAACCTTTTTTAAAATAACTGAAGCTAATTTAATTCCATAGGTGTAATTGATATATTTATATCCCTTATTTTTTTCTCTTTCAAGAAGGATCGTTAACCAATGCATTAGAGAGCTATTTTGATCCTACCTATTTTCATGATCTATATCTTGTTCAACCATTATCATATATAATTCTTAGGCACCATATCATGAATAAAAGATGTTTAAGACCACAATTTTTTAATCTAAAAACCTAGAAAAACTTTTTTGATCCCATAATAAAATCAAATTCCATTTTTACATAAAATTGATAAGTATCCCTTTTCTTTTCAAAAAAATTTAAAATGAAAAATTACAAAATTAAATGGTAATATAATTTACTTTATAAAACTATGAATAAATGAATTGTAATATTTATAATGAATAATGTATATGATGATATTAAATTCTTCTCTTTTCATATATGTTAAAAATATATTTTCTCACTTTGGTAAAAAGTGTCAAAAGTGACATGTACAGAAAATATTTAAGACATTATTTTTAAACCTTTTCAAAGAAACATAAAACTTGTTAAAAATAAAATTTACCATTTTTTTAGAATAAATAATAAAATTCATTAAAAATTTCAAAGAAACCTGGTATTGAATTTTTTTTTGAAAGTAATGGTTTAAAAAATGTTTTTGAATAAATATTCATTAAAATATTCCTAAATTTTTAAATAAAGGGATGTTGAAGAAGAGAACTCAAAATGGATTTGAAAAATATTTTTTTAAATAAATTAATGATAAAATGAATCAATAATTTAATTTATACACCATAAAAAAATGAAAAAATGTGGGGGAAATGGCATAAGTCTCAAATTATGTAAATTGAGACAATAAATACCCTTATGATGTTCTAAATAATCTAATAACAATTGGTGGGGGGGTGAATCTGTTGTTCAATTTTAATAATCTTAAATAATTTTTAATACTTAACCCTTACAACCTATTATGATTTATTTTTTTATCATATTTGTTTAAATACTTATACATGAAAAAGTAGGAAATATATTAGAGAAAAAAAGATTTACAAGTTCTTTCTTCATTATGAGAACCTACATCCTTTCCATCACCACTCTAGTTGTTATAAAAAAATTCACTATTTTGAATAAGTGAATACATCTTATGCCCACTCCAATTACGCCTCTTCTATCTCTCACTTGGAGAGATTATACTAACTCTCATCGGTTTAAAAATTTTCTTACAAAAAAAATTGATTCAAAACAAAATAATAATTCTTTGTTCAATTTTATTCACAAAATACCGGTCTAGATACTCAGTTTGATTTGGCTGGATCTGATTATCTCATTCTAATGATGTCAATTCAATTCTACCTTACTCAATCTACACTTTTTACACTCTACATAGAAATTCATTCTGATCTTACTTATTCTGATTGAGTCAGTAATATGGACTCAATACCATGAAACCATTGTTAATCTTCAAAACTCAAAATCTACTCAAATGATCTATACAATATTATCAATTTGATTCTTCCTTATTGTAAACAAAACATAGTGGTGTCTTATCTTATTTTTAGATATTAGTCTGAAAAAAACCTTCACTTTAATTATTCAACGCTCTGCATTTTTTTACTTCCCTAAAAGATAGAATGAATGAATTATCTGAGAAAACATTTATAGTTGTCTCTGAGAAACAATACTGGGAATCTTTAAAACTTCCCTTATATCCTTATATTTCTAAACTCCAAATAACTCTCTCATATAAACTTAAACTTTTACTTATTCAATCCTCCTTATATTTCTCCAAGATTTATGTAAAATTGAATTTCATGTTTGACCTATTTAACTCTTTAAAAAACTTATTGAATCATATTTATGAGACTTCTTCTTAATCATCCTTCTCATAATTTCAATCCTTTCTTCTTTCTGATGTAACATCATCATCTTCAATATAATGAAAATTTCTCAGATTCAATATAATTTATCTTCCTTAGGTTATTATGATATGCCTTTCTTTCTCATCTCATTATGATCCACCTTTCTTTCTCATCTCATTATGATCTACCTTTATTTCTATGCTCATAATTATTTGTATTTCTTTCTCAGAATCAGTGTAACTCCTAGAGATTTTGTAATTTTTATTTGAATTAATTTAATCATTTTGATATTTTCAATTTCATAAAAAAAATTATCACATATTATGGTATTTCCCAAATTAAACCATTAATTTCACGTGGAAGAAACTTATCTTTCAGTACATGCCACACTAACTTGGCTTGCGCTAAATGAAAAACTGACTTAGCATGCATTAAACACAAAAGTGAGTTTGTATAAAACATCATTTTATTGTACTAATTATTTTATAAAGTTTTTTATAACCTATCTTCTAAAATATAGAAATATGAATAGTAATTATTACCTTTCAAATATTTTTATAATGGTTTTATATAAATAAAATATATTTATAATGGAAAGTATAATTTTTGGTGAAGTCTTTATATGCTTAAAAATACACTTTTTTTTAATGAAACTACTTTTATTGTCCTTTAGTGAAAACTAATAAAATTAATTTTGGACACATTAAGAAATTTAATCTGACAAAATAAATTTCATTTTTTAATTAAAAACAATAAAAATATCGTAGGATAATTTTTTGGGATTTTTCAAAGAAACTTCATTTTTTGATGAATAATAAAAACTACAGCATTTTAGTAAAAAACTACCTTTTATTTAAATAATATTTAATATTAAATTACATTTTATACTTTTTTTAAAGAAACGTTAGATAAATTAAAAATATTTTTGAACAATTTAGATCATTATAATCAATTTCACTTTGAAATTGAATATAAAATCTTAATAAACATTTGAACAATTTTCTACATTAAAAACATTTTATTTTATACCAGCTGTGGGATTAACATTAATCTTAATTTCTTCACTTATGTGAATTGAATTTTAAAAAACTAACATACATCATTTTATTTATTATAATATTTATATTCTAATTATATCATGTTTATATTTGGCCAAAATGATTTATAATGGTGATTAGAATTAATCACAGGGATTAATGTCAAATTAAGCTTAGTTGGGGACTAAAACATAAAATTAAGTTCCCAAATGACATATCCACTTGTCCAAAACCAATTTAATATCCATATTTCAGTCATAAAAATTCCATTATTGAGTTTTGTTGTTTGGTATTATATGTTTTCGGTAATAACATCTTTACACGAAACTTGTTTTAAAAAATTCCATGTGAGTCCTTTCCCGTCCCTATAAAAGGCCACCACCTCTTCCATTTCCTCACACCTATAAAACCTTCTATGTTTGTCCAATACACACCCAATAAACACCCAATAAACATCTTATAAATCCTCCTTTAATATTAGAAGTTTTACCCTGGGAATAAGTCAATCCAAGGAAGCCTTTTGGAACAACCAAAAAAAGTTACCTGATTAAGTGGTAACTTATTCTCTCAAGTCCTTTATTTTATTATCCTTATCATCCCCATTTAACTCTCTTTATTCTATGATTATATAAAAAATATTATAAGAAATATACTAGTATGTTTTTATGTAAATGGTTTGACCTACACATATACACACATCCATCTAATGGATAACAGACATAATATTTCTCTGTATGGTGAACTACTGTCTCACGAAACGATGATTGTTCATTTTTTCCATTACCAACTATCATGGTGTCCATAATGATGGAAAATATTTTTATATATTACATATATTATACTTATAATGTCTATATTTTTATTTAAGTTTTATTCAGAACATACTTATATGCTTTCCATGAAACACCCCAACTCCAGTTACCCAGAGTCGGTGTATTATTTTAATACATTGGCACGATTACAAGGAATCAAGTCCCGAAGGACCGATCAGTTTAGAAGTCTTGGAAAATAGATTACAAACATGAATGTTACATTACACTTTATAACATACAAAACAAAATAAATAATCCTTTATGAATTCCATTATTCCCTTAGCTTAACCCTGCATATCAATCACAATACACTTGGAATCTAGGGAAAAATAAAACCTAGAAAGGGGTAATCTCAAATACTCAGTAAGGATAACAATACAGTGGAATATTTCATAAATAAGCTTAAACATTTAAGGCAATGTATAACCAAAGAAAAAGCCTTTTAAATATGAACTTCAACATAATATAGAAAAAATAAAATGAAGTAATTCCATTTACTTATTCACATGGATATTCTAATAGTCGAATAATCACATGAAATATCACTAACTACTTTCATATTGATGGAATGCATAATTCCAAACTATCATAACCACATAGTCAAGGCCTTGTGCCAAGACTACAAATACGATTTTGTCAAGGCCTTGTTCCAAGACACTAGTTTGTCTCATGAGACCTACAAATGCATCAAGGAGCTATAGCGGGATCCACCCGTCACTTACTAAGTCCAATTCATTCCTCATATGAAAAGGTTTAAACATAACATAAACATTCATATTAAAACTAACATATGAAATGTCAATAATTTATCCCTAAACCATTAATGGTATAAAAATAAGACATCCATAGTCAAACATATCACAAAACATTCAATACAATATGGAAGATTTGTATCATAATAAATCATCTTCAAACAAGTTTAAAATCCATCAAAGGATGTTGACATAGATGAAAACGATTTGTAAAACTCTTTGAGAGAAATATCCCTTTTTCATGAAAACATTTAAAAGTCACATAATTTAGAAAGGAAGATATTTGAAGACATTTTTGAATCAAAGTGTCCCATAAAACTTTGAAACTTTTGAAAGGAATTACCATTTTAAAAACATCCATGTCCATAAAAATAAATCCCTAAAAACTATTTTGAATACATGGACATTAATGAGAAATATATAGAAGAGTAAATATTTAAAACATTTGAAATGATGTTTTTGTAAAAAAGTGCCTTAAAATAATCCCTTTCAAAACTCTGTCCTAAAACATGGACATGGATAATAAATATTTCCCATTAGATACTTATGTAAAAACAACCTCAGATAATAAAGAGATTGTGAAATTAACCCTTAAAAATTTGGTAACTTATGAAACATACACCCCATGAAAGAGGTATCATACAATGAATATGTAAATACACATAAATTAAAGTGTATTACACAAAGAATACAATTATGGGGAGTACATACACAACACAAAAGGTAATAGTGGAAATATGGCACGAATTTCATGGGAATAAGGAGAGTGATAAAAACCCCTTACCTTGTACTTTTCCTTTGTCGAGGGTAGATTAACCTCCTGTATAATGTTTAAATGATTGTTATTAAATTATAAAAAAATCATATACATTAATATGATATCATATATGATCTTTTAACATTTCTTTGTTAACAATATCTTAGTATTATCGTCGTTGGTGTTAACAGATTCGTTTTTCTTCGTATTCATAATAATTATGGATGGGATGTATCTTATTCATATCCAGAATGATATAAAGTCTTTAAAAATTATTTTTAATCATCAAATGATAACTATTCTTGAATGGATAGGATGGGGAATGATTCTCATTGCGTTCGTGGAGACAGTAGTCCGTACGTACGCACGAGCGACAATATCATTTTTTGATATTAAAATAATAAATAATTGGATGGTATATCATATATACAGAATAATTATAATGTTATATTTATTATTTATATTAATTATACATCATTATCATACCCATCCAAATAATAATGTATTGAATAACAATTACACCACGACGTGGAGACGGTAGGCCGTACGTACGCACGTATGGTGACATGTCATTCAGAGGATGGATAGATTAATGAATATGGTTGTACCATATTTTTAATAAAATCTCAGTATATATAATATACTGGAGTTATTATTTTTGAATATAAATAACAATGAAATAAGAAGTGGAAGAAGAAACGAACTTGAAAGAGGGTGGTGAAATCATTACCTATTCTTCAGGTTCTTCCTATTGATTTGATCAAAAGGGATCCTTAAGTTGGATTTATAACTAAAGGAAGGCCTCTATGGTGAAGTGAGGTAAGTTGAGAGAATATTTGGCTAGGGTTTGTCTAAGCCAAAAGGCTTTGAGCATTTGAATTTTAGAGAAGTGGGAGTGCCCTTTTATAAGAGGGGTGAGGGGCACCTTTGGAAAAGCTAGAAATATTATTTTATAATAAATTCATATTCGGTTTATAATGGCTCAAAAAAGGATTAATCAATGAATAGGTTGGGGATAGGTTTAAAAATACTCAACCAATAGGTTTTAGATAGGTTTGGGTCACTTATTTAACCTTATATTTTAGTTTTAACTCTTAGTTAATTAGTTTGACATTTACCATGTCACTTTGTATTTTTATATTATATGGTTAATAAACATACTATATACTTCCAAGAGACCCCCAAGTGGTCCATTAATGATAAAAATATAATTATATAATTCCTTTGGATGAACCTTATATTTTTATTAACAGAATATCAATTAATAATATAATACCTGTTTTAAAAACTCATTTATGTCAATTTTGACACTATTCAATAATGGATTTTTGTTGAAGTCTTAAAAAATTTATTAATTAAAAAAAATACATTTAAGAAATCCTAACATTTAATATTAACCAATAAAATTCTTTTATGTCATAAAAACTTTCAAATTATATTTATTTTAACATTTATAATACCAATTATTTCATTCTTTCATTAATAAGAAAAATACTGCATCATTATTGTGTCAGAAATTAATTTACTTATTAAATGTATAAAAATTATAAATAAAATACCATTATGTATGAAATAATTTTATATTTCTAATGAATATTTATAGTCTAAAATATAACATATATAACCCTATGTAAAAATTATTTTTCTAAAAGATATATGCTTATGTCACTTTTGTATTTACTTTAACTTAATTAATATAAAGTGTCATTATCACTTATAAGGGGCTCCATGGGGTCCCAAAATTGACCCAAATATTCCCATGGTCGAACATGTTTCAACCAATAGGTTTAGGACACGTTTTAGGGTAATTTAATATTATTATAATATTATTTGTTTACCCTTATTTACCGGATTTACCCTTTAACCATGGTAAATAAAATATTTACCGAAGTAATTATTCAAAATGTCTAAAAATAAGAGTTACCTATTTAAACAATTTGGGAACCCTGATTCAAAATATGGAATACATTTTTACAGATTCAAAACACAGAAGTTGCAGAAATTAATTTACAATTAATTCCCACTGTCGAAACAAAAAGCATGTTTCTAAGAAACAATAATTATCAAAAGATTGACACTTGTTTATGTCTGGTTTAAATGTGAAATTAAGTCCAATGACCAAAATTGTATTAAATGGTAAAAATATATTCTAAATATACTTTAAAACCACTAAAATTCATAATTTATGACTATTAATTATTTCAATTCAAAAAGTTGTTTTTAATTAAAATTTTGTAATTTTCACTATTCATCAAAATATGAAAGTTATCAGAAAAGTACCAAAAATTCACCGTAAGCTAATTTAGATATTCCGAATCCAAAAATGAATTCCATTTTGAAAGATAAATTGTATTAAATTTCAAAAAGTGGGTATTACTATTCATAACGTCTAGTTTGATTGGTTGTGGTGTGTGTTAGAACTTGAAGTTGCGTACAACACACGCTACTGTATTATTAAAAGAGAAACGTACCATAGAATCATGGGGTGCTACATTCTCCCATCCTTTAATAAATTTCATCCTCACAATTTATGCTTGGTATTGGAATATTGGGGTTGACATTTCAAAATATCTTAGTTGCAAACCCACATCGAAAAATGGATTAATGAGGCCTCTATTTAAAATAAAGAGTGGTATGTATAAAGGTTACCGAAAATAACACATACTAGGGTTACATATAGGAAAACACGGATATGGAAGAGAAATGTAACCATCAATATCTTATGGAAAGTGGTAGAGAACATGGCTATGAAAAGGCTAACAATCACAAAGCCATAAATTTGTGATGATTTAAGGTACCATCTAGGACAACGTTTTTGTTTTAAGTTCCTTTTTCTTAATAGTGAGGAATATATTTATGATATTGGATAAGATAATAAGGAGATATAAATACTTTATAATTAGAGTTTAATCCATTAATAAATTTCTACCACAAACTCATCTTTCACCCTAAAAGATAGTACAACTCAAAAATACTCTATTTATCCTAATCCTATATGGTTCCAAAAATAATGAATTAATAATTCACATATAAGACCCTTTAAAATAAATAAACTACATTATACCATCCAAGAACTTCACTTAGTCTAGTGGTAGGCGACAAATTCTAATCACACTATGGTTGTGGGTTCGATTCCCACAGCTTTGTTCGACGCGACGTGTTGTCACACGGTCTGTGTGCTGTCATTTTATAGAAATCCAAAAAAAAACTTTCAAACTTAATCCATTCCAACCTTTAGACTTATCCAAAATACTTCTATCAAAACTCACAGTCCAAAATTTATAAGGAATCCAAACACAATGAAGATTATTTTTTTCATGTAATAACATGTGAACACATTTATCATATATTCTTTTAAAACACTGAGACATCCTGAATTACCATAAAACCATATTAATTACATTCATGATCCCTTTTTCCTTATAGAATACTAGATATATTTCTTCTATCATAAAATGTTGTAAACTACAACAATGATGGAATATACAAATCATTAATCAGTTTCAAGGTAGTAATAATATCCAATAAAATTTATCCAAATCAATCGTGTATTATTCCAAAATCACTACCTCAGTATCAGAACCATATTATGGTTTATCTTTCTATCAAACATATATTTTCCAAAAAATTAACCTACTATTGTGTCACTTATCTTGTATCCACACAATCTAAAGTCCTTAATTAAATAGTACTGAAGTACAATCCTTATATACACCATAATTATTATAACCAGTACATTGTTGATACAACAATCAAATGAAATTATTCTCTAATAACAACATAAGAATTCTAATCATTCCTTCTCCTATGTGGTAGTATCATAACTTGATTATTATCCAATAGAATCATTTGGGGCATACTCCGATTATTTGTACATTGTTTTGTGTAGTGTCCCAACTCTTTAAAGAAGAATAATTGTACATTTGAAACCTTTTTGTGACCCTTTTAGTCAAGTACTTTGTGTCCTTTTTCTCCACACTTATAACAAACTGCCATTCACTTCAGGAAATTTCCATGGTGCTTCTTCCCATAGTTAACACATAAGGGAAAATTCTTCTTTTCCCTTTTCACTTTATCCATCTTTCTCTCTTCCATCCTTTTCTTCTCTTACTTCCCTTCAAAGCCATAGGACTCAGAGAATTATTTAATTATCTTATTAACACACGATACTATTTCTTCATATGTTGATAAAACATGATAGACCATTTCCATTATAAATGTTGGCTTAATAAAATGGATGATATGATCCTTCTTACTCTTTGGATAATATGTATTGCTGGAGTTCACATTCCTTCTACTAGGAGCCATTTCTATAAAATGGAATACAGTAGGCCACTTTATGAATTGCAATGAATAATTCTGAAGTTGTAAAATACCTAATGTAAATTGAATAGTTTATGGATATAATCCATAATCATAAAAATGTTTTCTTTGAGTAAGTATTTACTCATAAGCCCTTTAAATGGTTTGTAGAGAAAATGAGAATTATCCTAATCATATCCCCCGAGAGTGTTGTAACCAAGAGTGCAACAAGGACCATTATCATGCACCAATTCTCGTTCGATTCTAGATCAAAGCGGTGATTTCGGGTTTTACCCCTAGGTATATCTGTGCCAGAGCCGCCTCTAACTGCTCATATCCAGACATGGATGTATTTCTTGGAAAACTCAAAAAATCTCTACAATAAAAAAATTCTAGGAATTTATTATATACTAATCCTGAAAGTCTATCTTAGGGCTATGTGCTCTAATCAGAGTTTATCTAAATCTAGTTTCCAATTTTATTTCTAAACTTCCTCTGATACCAACTGTAATTCCCCAACCCTAGTTACCCAGATTTGGTGCATTATTTTAATACATTGGCATGATTGCAAGGAATCAAGTCCTGAAGGACCGATCGATTTAGCAGTCATGGAAAATATATTACATACATGAATGTTACATTACAATTTATAACATACAAAAAAATATAAATAATACTTTATGAATTCCATTATCCCCTTGGATTAACCCTACATATCAATCACAATACACTTCTTGGAATCCTAGGAAAAATAAAACATAGAAAGGGGTGAGCTCAAATACTCAGTAAGGATAACAATACAATGGAAACTTTCATAAATAAGCATAAACATTTAAGGCAATGTGTAACAAAAACAAAAGCCTTTTAAACTTGAACTTCATCCTAATACAGAAATAATAAAATGACGTAATTCCATTTACTTATTCACATGGATATTCTACTAGTTGAATAATCACATGCAATATCACTAACCACTTTCCTAATGATGGAATGCATAATGCTAGACTATCAAAACCACATAGTCAAGTCCTTGTGCCAAGACTACAAATAATATTTTGTCAAAGCCTTGTACCAAGACACTAGTTTGTCTCATGGGACCTACCGATGCATCGAAGAGCTATAGCGGGATCCACCCGTCACATACTAATTCCAATGAATTCCTCATATGAAAAGGTTTAAACATAACATAAACATTCATATTAAAAATATTATACGAAATGTCAATACATTATCCCTAAACCATGAATGGTATAAAACTAACACATCCATAGTCAAACATATCACAAAACCTTCAATACAATATGCAAGATTTGTATTATAATAATTCATATTCAAACAAGTTTATAATCCATCAAATGATGTTGACATAGATGAAAATTATTTGAAAAAATCTTAGAGAGAAATATACCTTTTTCATGAAAAAATTTAAAAGTCACCCAATTTAGAAAGGAAGACATTTAAAAACATTTTTGAATCAATGTTTCCCATACAACTTTGAACCTTTTCAATGGAATTAAAATTTCAAAAACATTCATGTCCATATAAATAAATCCTTAAAAACTATTTTGAAGACATGAAAATTAATTAGAAATATTTAGAAGACTAAATTTTAAAAACATTTAAATAATGTTTTTTTAAAAAGTTACCTAAAATAATCCCTTTGAAAAATCTTTCCTGAAACATGGATATGGATAGTAAATATGTCTCATTAGATACATACGTAAAAACAACCTCAGATAATAAAGAAATTGTGAAATTAACCCTTACCAATTTGGTAACTTAGGAATCATACACCCCATGAAATAGGTATCATACAATGAATATGTAAATACACATAAATTAAAGTGTATTACACAATGAATACAATTATGGGCAGTATATACACCACACAAAAGATAATAGTGGAAATATGGCACGAATCTCACAAGAATAACGAGTGAGATGAAAACCCCTTAGCTTTTACTTTTCCTTTTTCGAGGGTAGGTTAACCTATTGTATAATGGTGAAATGATTTTTATTAAATTATACAAGAATCATATACATTAATATGATATCATATATGATATTTTAACATTGATTTGTTAATAATATCTTAGTATTATCGTCATTTAGTGTGTTAATGAATTATTTTTTCTTAGTATTATTTGTTATGTGATTCAAAATAATTATGGATGGGATGTATCTTATTAATTTCTAGAATAATATAAAGTCTGTAAACATTATTTTTAATGAACAAATGAAAATTAGTCTTCAATGGATACGATGGGGAATGATTCTCATCGCCTTCATAGAGATGGTAGTCCGTAAGTACGCATGGGCAACAATATCATTCTTTTGATATTAAAATAATATATAATTGGATGGTATATGTAAGAACCCAGATCTTAGTTTCAAGTATGTTTTTCCTTTTCTGGTTGTTTTTGAGAAAAAGAGGAAAATCGGAAATTTTTCAAAGTACACGCCGTGTACTTCGATATCACGCCAGACCGTGTGCTTTCTATGTCTGGGCCACACATATGATGAGTAGGGGTGATATGGAGGACAATTAAAGTGGAGTACAAAAAATCCAAGTACACACCATGTACCCCAGAAGTACACGTCGTGTACTTTCATTTTGTTCCTTAATCGGACTGAGGTTGCGCCTAATTGATGAAAATGTCTTCTTCTTCAGGTTCTTCGACTGAGAGCACCCCGTATGGCCACGAACATCCCCTGAGCCCCCGAGCCTCCATATTTTTGATGACTCGGCTGTCGTCTATTGAGTTGGAAGCGTACCAGTGATTCCTTCTGTATTCTTGAGTTTCATTACTTGATTTTCCCTCCTTCTCAAGTTATCGTGGGTTAAACGTTTTGTGCGTTTTCGTAGATCTATGACATTCTAAGGAGATTCAAGACTTGTGGTCAAACTATATTGATCTCCTATCATCAATGTAGGTGGTGTGTGCCTTACCTTTAGATGTATTTGAGTTTTATCTACAAATTCCACTAATACCCATGAATGGGGTATTGCGTGTTTACCGTTTTCCCCAATTGTTTTCATGCCTTGTTTGTATGCTTGTGTAGAGGTAATTTGATCATGTTTGACGGTAATTTCTATGCTTGTATGTTTTTCCCATGTTTTGTTCTTGTTGTGACCTTTGGGTTTTATTAGCCTTTGGCTGTTATACCTATTTTTCATGCCTTGTGATTGTAGGATAAAATGATATTCTTGACATGATTGATATTCTGTAGAATGGTTAGCCAAGTAGATCTTTAGGTGTACTTTGGACTTATAGCATTATTATGCACTCACTGGTATGGGACTGTGAGAACCTAGTGCTATAGACTATAAGGGATAGACCGAGTGAGCTTCTCATAGATTCTAGGATATTATAGACTACAGGAGGGTAGACCGAGTGAGCTTCCTCAGAGAGTCATGATTATTTTAGACTACAGGGGACAGACTGAGTGAGCTTCCCAGAGAGTCTCAGATATTATAAACTACATTAGGGTAGACTACGTGAGCTTCCTCCGAGAGTCTTTACTTGTTTGAATTTTTTAAAAACCTTTCCAGGATAGAGAAGTAATTGGATGAGTGTGCTTCTTTAGAGAGTATGTGGTGGACATGAAACTATAGGAGGAATTGACTGAGTGAGCTTCCTCGGAGAGTTTCTAGACCTTGGGGCTATAAAAGGGTTAGACCAAGTGATCTTCCTCAGAGAGTCTCTGACTACCCTATACTATAAGGGAAATTGACCAAGCGAGCTTCCCCAGGGATTCTTATAATTTCATAAGACTAGACCAGAGGGTTTAGGCTGAGTGAACTGCCCATAGGGTTGTGGGTACTTCTTGGATATGACCAGAGGGGTTGGCTGCGAGTACTTCCTAGAGGGGTTCCTATTGTGGTTAGCTGTTTTCTTCACTGCTGCTTATTGTTCTATGGATTGATTACTATTGTATATCATCCTGTTAATACTTACTGATTATTTCAGCTGTTTACGGTTACTGTTTACTGCTTACTGTACTATTACCTTCCATATGCTCATTGACTATTAGACACAGATCTACGTGTGGTTGCCTACTGATATTTAGTCTCACACCCTATTTGGGCCATGCTTTTGGGCCCAAACAGACTATGTTGTTGCAGGTATATAAAATGGAATGTTCCCTTCGACTTCTGACACTTGATTACTTTGGAGCGGGAGAGAATGGGACCAAGATTAGGCTTGCAATGCTGAGTAGCTGCTTATCTTTTCTTTTTTACTTGTTTTGGCAGTGTTTGTATTTCCAACATTGTGACATGTTTAGTTGTTTTCCTAGATATGTATCATGAATCATTTCATACATAAATATATGATCCAGTGGTTTATTTATTTAGTCTTCCGTTGTTTACTTGTGTACTATTGTTGGATATTTACTGCTTCCGCTATTTCATGTTTTGTTTATTTCTGCTCTGTACACTGCCAATGAGGGCATAGTTTCCCCACTATCACACCCAAAGCCCTCGCTACTAGTTAGAAGCCTATGGCATTTGGGGAAATTAGCTTGAGGCCATGTGACCAACCGGGTACGGGGCGCCTCTAGGTGGCTTCCGAAACTGGGACGTTACAAAGTGGTATCAGAGGAACCATTTTCTCTTGATTTACTATTTGGAGCCTTTATCCAGGGATAGGGCAGGTTCGGTACTAGGTAATAAACTGTGCCCGGGAGTATCTCACCCGTTTACAGGTAAAATCCAATCTACCTCATTTATTGCGGTTTTCTAGTTTTGAGATTGTATAGTTGATATTATTTTAGCTAGAATGATTAACATACCTTTTGTTGTTATTGTTGTTTCTATTATGGTTTTATTTCTATCGCAACCCGATGAGATGAGGGTATTCCATCTCATTCATCATATGGGCACTTGTTAGAAATCACATTCCATGTATTATTGACATTCCATCTAGGGTGTATTAGTGATTTCATGTTGTTGTGATAGACATTGTGTAGATTATGGATGCTGTTGTGATAGATGCTTTGATAGAATCCCTGAATTTTGATAGAGAAATTGTTTGTATTGTGCCCTGCTTAAATGAATGCCAAATTTTGGTTCTTGAGGTGTTATGGTCCCTCATGAATCGTAAGTTGGTGGATCATTGACTTGTTTCCCTTGTATATGATATGTAGAAGATGCCAAGCTTTGGTTCGCGAGGAGTATGGGCCCTCACAGATTGGAATTTGGCACCATCATGTTTGTTTTTTAGTGTTTTTCTGGGATTCGGTGTTGTTTCATATCTACTGCCTAGAAAAACCTAGAATACACAGCGTGTACTTGACTACACACTGTGTAGTTTTAAACCGTGTCACTGACTATGTGAGCAGAAACATGGGGTGGTGAAAAAGTTTTCTGAAACACACTGTGTACAGTCGTTACATGCCGTGTAGTGGTGATCCGTGTACATGGACATGTCACAAACAACATGGGTCAAGGGAGCTCGTGAAGAACACACCGTGTTTTGTATAAACACATCGTGTAGTCTTATTATAGGTAACCGGCTGTGTCACGAACAACACGGGTTGGTGTTATCTCTCATATACACGCCATGTTGTTCGGAACACGCCGTGTACGGGTCAGGTATGTATCCGGTCGTGTAACTAACAATATGGGTCACTGAAACCTTTTCTAGTAAACTCTGAGTCTTTAGTGAACATACCGTGTAGTCTAGGGTTAAGAGGATCATGTGAGTTAGCTATGTATGGAGACTTGGGCAGGGGAATGGAGATGAATTACACGTCGTGTATAGAGGACCACACGTCGTGTAGTCTGGTTTGTTACATGACCAAAGGTGGCATAAGTACACGCCCATGTGTTTGGCTTAAGAGGATACTCTGTGTAGTGTTTATACACGCCGTGTAGTCATGTTTTGTAGAACTTTCTATTTCTTTTATCCTATTCCCATTTTTTACTCTTGTGTTCTTTTTCCTTGATAATCCTAAGCTAAGGTGTGCTTTTGATATTTCAGAGCTATGCCTCTGAGACATCCTTTGGTCGTACGTCAACTACCAGATGGTGATCAGACACAAGATATGGCCGATCAGGGACCTCCTACGTATCCTCCTGCTATTACATCCATGGCACCAGCATTTATACCTGTTGTAGGCGCTGATGTGCAGTTCAGGGAGGAATTCCAGAGGATGATACAGAACTTTCAGGGAGCGCCGCCTCCTGCCCCGTCAATGGCTGAGTTGACATGGGTTTTCTAGCAGCAACACCCTCCTATTTTCTAAGGGGATGGGGGACCCCAGGCTACAAAGTCTTGGCTAGAGGCAACACTGAATATCTTCGAGCATATGGAGATACCTCCATAGAAGAGTGTGGATATTCCTACATACATGCTCTGAGAGACCACCAAGAGGTGGTGGGAGGTGATATCACAGTCAGGGCGCTAGAAGAGTATAACTTGGGATGAGTTTCGACGCATATTCTACCATTAATTCTATCCAGAGACCTTAAGGGATAACCGAGCATGGGAGTTTATGTGTTTGGACAGGGGTACTCTTTCCGTTATGGATTACTCGTCTTGTTTTATAAAGCTGCAGCACTTCACGATGATTTCAGAAGGTGATGAGTTGTTCCTTGCTAGGAAGTTTGAGGATGGTCTCAGGAAAGAGATATGTTCCCATGTGAATATCTCTAGGTTGACTTTGATATCCTCTATCGTCAACTAGGCGTTGATCACTGAGCGCAATCTGAGAGATTCTGGAGCAGTGAGTTAGGGCGGTTCGACATCCAGAGTCAATGTTCCACCTACTGATAGCAAGAAGCACCTTAGGTGGTCTTCTCGAGGAGATTGAGGTAAGAGGAATGTATCTTTGGGCAGCCAGGTTGTATGTTACCAGTGTGGTAGGAGTGGGCATACTAGGCCTCAGTGTCAGAGAGACCCGATGGAGTGCCGATCTTACAACAAGATGGGTCATCTTCAGCATTTTTTTCAGATCTTCTCACCTATAGCTAGTGGTAGGGGTTCTTCTATGACCTTGCATACATGAGATGTATTGCCTATTTCTCACCAGTCCCGGAACTGGAGTTCTTCCAACCTTTCGGGCCAAGGTGGAGGTCGCGGCCGTGGTAGTCAGTCACCAGGTTACCAGTGACAGCAGAGTTGATCAGCTCAGAGTGGTCAGCCAGGGGCATAGGGCTGTGGTTTAGGACAGACCTTCACCATGGAGCAGACCCACTAGGATCAGTATCCCATCCCTTCTACTATTTGAGGTACGATCTTAGTAGCCTCAGTTTTATCTTCATCCCTTTTCGATATTTGTGCTTCGTATAGCTTTATCTCTATTTCTGTTGTCGAGAGCCTTGGGCTCTATATCTTTTTGTTTGCCGACATGTGGACTCTTGATACACCGTTGGGAATGAGGAAATTTAGTGTACATCAGTGCATAGAATGCCCTCTTGAGGTTGTAGGGTGTCACTTATTATGGTATCTCTATGTCCTAGAGATGAAAGGCTATGATGTCATTCTCGGTATGGATTGGTTAGTTCCCTTACAGGAATTCGTCGATTGCTATCGTAGTAGGGATAGTTTCCTATCACCAGAGGGAAGATATTTTCGTCATAGAGGTGAGTGGGATTTCCAGGTGGGTAGAGCTAGACCAGAGCATCTTGGGCTAGGAGGAGTTACAACCCAAATTTCCAGTCATTATCTGGATGACCAGGGGACTTCATAGTTAGAATTTCCGCCAATGGTGGATCGTTTCAGGGATTTCTTTCAAGAGGACTTTTTAGGTTTTCCTCTAGAGTGTGAGGTAGACTTTTCTATTGAGCTCGTGCCAGGAGCAGCACTTGTTTCAATCCCTCCTTATAGGATGGCTACACATGAGTTGCAGGAGCTCAAGAAGTAGTTGGAGGAGTTACAGGAAAGGGGTTTCATCGGACCCAGTACTTCTCCTGGGGGTTCACTTGTCCTATTTTCAAAGAAGGAAGACGATACCCTTAGGATTTTCGTGGATTACAGGAAGTTCAACCAATTGATGGTCAAGAACCGATATCCCTTTCCAAGGATTGATGACCTCTTTGATCAGTTTCGAGGAGCCTGAGTGTTCTCGAAGATTGATTTGAGGTCCAGTTATCATCTGTTGCACGTTAGACCATCAGATATACCTCTTACAGCCTTCAGGAGTAGGTATGTTCTATATGAGTATATGTTCATGTCGTTCGGTCTCACGAACACGCCAGTAGTTTTCATGGCGCTGATGAACCGAGTGTTCTATCCGTACATGGATTTCTTCGTGGTGGTTTTCATGGATGTCATCTTGGTGTACTCTCACACTCGACATGACCATGCTACCCATCTTGAGATCATTCTGAGTACACTAAGGGAGAATCATTTATATGATAATCTCTCGAAATTCCACTTTTGGATGGATGAGATTCACTTCTTGGGTCAGGTTATATCAGAGGCCAGAGTATCAGTGGACCTAGAGAATGTGAGAGTTGTAGTTTCCTAGGAGCAACTGAAGAATTTCTTTTAGGTGCAGAGTTTTTTAGGGATGTATGAATACTATAAGAATTTCATACAACATTTTTCATGCCTTGCAGCACTTCTGACAGGTCTGACCAAGAAAGTGGAGAATTTCGTATGGTCAGATTCTTGTGAGACAGCCTTTCCAAAGCTGAAAGGAAGGTGGGTGTCAGCACCGATTCAAGTCATTCCAGAGCCAGGGAAGAGCTATAAAGTCTACTGTGATCCTTCAGGTGTCGTTTTGGGAGCTGTGCTTATGCAAGGATATGGGGTCGTTGCTTACGGGTCTCGGTAGTAGAGACCGCATGAGAGGAACTACCCGACGCACGATCTGGAGTTGGCAACTGTTGTTCATGCCTTACATTGTTGGAGGCATTACCTTCAGGGAGAGAAATTTTTGGTTGTCACAGACCACAAGAGTCTCAATTACATCTTCACTCAGCGTGATCTAAATCGGAGACAATGCAGGTGGGTCGAGTATCTTCAGTCCTTCGACTTTGAGCTTTCCTATACACCGGGAAAGGGCAACGCAGTGGCTGATGCGTCGAGCATGAGAACTCAGATTCAGGCAGTCCAGGAGGCCAACAGTGAGTGGAAACTTATGGAATACATTTTTCTAAATTCAATACATATAATTGGAAGAAATTAATTTAAAATTAATTCCCACTGTTAAAACAAAAAACGTGTTTTTAAGAAACAATAACTATCAAAAGATTGACAGTTTTTTATGTTCAGTTTAAATATGAAATTATGTCCAATGAACAAAATTGGATTAAATGGAAAAAATATAATCTAAATATACATTAAAACCAATCAAATTTATAATTTATCACTATTAATTATTTGAATTAAAAAAGTTGGTTTTAAATAAAAGTTAGTAATTTTCACTATTCATCAAAATATGAAAGTTATCAGAAAAGTACCAAAAATTCACCCTAAGTTAATTTCAATATTCCAAATCCAAAACTGAATTCCATTTTAAAAGATAAAATTAATACAATATAAAAAAATGGGTATTACTATTCATAACTGCTAGTTTGATTGGTTGTTGTGTGTGTGAGAACTCGAAGTTGCGTAAAACACACTCTACTGTATCATTCAAAGAGAAGCGTACCATGGAAGCATGGGATGTTACATTCTCCCCTCCTTCAATAAGTTGTGTCCTTGAAATTAATTCTTGGTATTGGAAACTTGGGGTTGGCATTTCATAATATCTTAGTTGAAATCCCACATTGAAAAATTGATTATTGTGGCCTCTATTTAAAATAAAAAGTGGTAAGTATGAAGGCTATCGAAAACAACACATACTAGGGTTCCATATAAGAACAAATGGATATGGAAGAGAAATTTGACCATAAATATCTCATGTATAGTGGTAGAGAACATGGCTATGAAAAGGCCAACAATCACAAAGCCATAAATTTGTGATGTTCTAAGGTACCATCTAGGACAACATTTTTGTTCTAAGTTCCTTTTCTTAATGTTGAGGAATTTATTTATGATATTAGATAATATCATAAGGAGATATAAATACTTTATAATTACTTTTTAATCCATTAATAAATTTCGACCACAAACTCATCTTTCACCCCAAAACATAATACAACTCAAAAATAATATATTTATCCTAATCGTATAAGGTTCCAACTATAATTAATTTATAATTCACATATAAGACCCATTAAATAAATAAACTACATTATACTATCCAGGAACTTCTCGTAGTCCAGTCGTAGGCGATAAATCCCAATCGCACTATAGTTGTTGGTTCGATTCCGACAGCTTTGTCCGACGCAATGGGTTATCACACGGTCTGCGTGTTGTCATTTTATAAAAATCAAAAAATAACCTTTCAAACTTAATCCATTCTAACGTTTGGAATTATCCAAAATACTTCTATCCAAACACACAGTCCAAAATTTATAAGGAAGTTAAACACAATGAAGATCCTTTTTTCATGTAATAACATGTGAACACATTCATCATGTATTCTTTTAAAACACTACAACATCCTGAATTACTATAAAACCTTATTGATTACATTCATGATCCCTTATTCCTTATAGAATACTGGATATAATCCTTCTATCCAAAAATGTTGTAAACTCCAACAATGATGGAATATACAAATCATTAATCAGTTTCAATTTAGTCAAGAATATCCAATATAATTTCTCCAAATCAATCATTTATTATTCCAAAATCAGTACCTCGTTATCAGAACCATATTATGGTTTATCTTTATCTCAACCATATATTTTCCAAAAAATTAACCTTCTATTGAGTTACTTTTCTTAGATCCACACTATCTCAAGTCCTTAATGAAATAGTACTGTAGTACAATCCTTATATACTCCATAATTATTATAACCAGTACATTGTTGATACAACACTCAAATGACATAATTCTCTAATAACAACATAATAAATATAATAATTTATCCTCATATATGGTAGTATCATAACTTTATTATTATCCAATACCATCATTTGGGGGATACTCTGATGTTTTGGACATTGGTTTGCATAGTGTCCCAACTCCTTACAGACGAAGCATTGTACATTTGAAACCTTTTTCTAACCCTTGCAGTCATATACTAGGTGTCCTTTTTCTCCGCACTTACAACAAACTACCATTCCCTTCAGGAAATTTCCAGGGTGTTTCTTCCAACAGTTATCACATATGGAAAAATTCTACTTTTCCCTCTTCCCTTTATCCATATTTCTCTCTTCCATCCTTTTCTTCTCTTACTTCCCTTTAAAGCCATAAGACTCATAGAATTATTTACTTATCTTATTAACACATGATCCTATTTCTTCATATGTTGAGAAAACATGATAGACTATTTCCCTTCTAAATTTTGGATTAATACCATGTAAGATATGATCCTTCTTACTCTTTGGATCATATGTATTAATGGAGTTCACATTACTTCTACTGGGCACCATTTCTATTCAATGGAATACACTAGGTCAGTTTATGAATTGTAGTGAATAATTCCAAACTTGTAAAATACCTAACGTAAATTGAATAGTTTGTGGATATAATCCATAATCATAAAAATGTTTTCTCTGAGTAACTATATACTCATAAGCCCTTAATAATGGTTTTTAAGGAAGATGATAATTATCCTAAGAATATCTCCCGACAGTGTCGTAACCAAGAGTGCAGCAAGGCCCATTTTCATGCACGAGTTCCCGTTCGAGTCTATCTCAAAGCGGTGTTTTCGGTTTTACCCCTAGGTACATCTGTGCCAGAGCCGCCTCTACTTTCTTGTATCTAGACAGGAATGTATTTCATGGAAAACTCACAAAATCTCTACAATACCAAAATTCTAGGAAGTTATTCTATACTAATCATCAATGTCTATCTTAGGGCTATGTGATCTAATCAGATTTTATCTAAATCTAGTTTCCATGGGTTTTTCTAAACATCCTCTAATACAAACTGTAACGCCCCGACCCCAGTTACCCAGAGTCAGTGAATTATTTTAATACATTGGCATGATTACAAGGAATCAAGTCCCGAAGGACTACTCATTTTAGCAGTCTTGGAAAATAGATTACATACATGAATGTTACATTACTCTTTATAACATATAAAATAACATAAATAGTACTTTATGAATGCCATTATTCCCTTGGCTTAACCCTGCATATCAATCAAAATACACTTCTTGGAATCCTGGGAAAAATAAAACATAGAAATGGGTGAGCTCAAATGATCAGTAAGGATAACAATACAGTGGAAACTTTCATAAATAAGCATAAACATTTAAGGCAATGTATATCTAAAACCAAAGCCTTTTAAACTTGAACTTCAGCATAATATGGAAAAAATAAAATAAAGTAATTCCATTTATTTATTCACTTGGAAATTCTACTAGTCGAATAATCACATGAAATATCACTAACCACTTTCATAATGATGGAATTAATAATGCCAAACTATCATAACCACATAGTCAAGGCCTTGTGCCAAGACCACAAATAAGATTTTGTCAAGGCCTTGTGCCAAGACACTAGTTTGTCTCATGAGACCTACCGATTCATCGGGGAGCTATAGAAGGCTCCACCTACCACTTACTATGTCCAATGCATTCCACGTATGAAATGGTTTAAACATAACATAAACATTCATATTAAAACTAGCCTACGAAATGTCAATAATTTATCCCTAAACCATGAATTGTATAAAAATAACACATCCACAGTCAAACATATCACAAAACCTTCAATACAATATGGAATATTTGTATCATAATAAATCATATTCAAACAAGTTTAAAATACATCAAAAGATTTTGACATGTATGGAAATGATTTGTAAAACTCTTTGAGAGAAATATCCATTTTTCATGAAAACATTTAAAAGTCACACAATTTAGAAAGGAAGACATTTAATGAAATTTTTGAATCAAAGTGTCTTATACCACATTGATTCTTTTTAAAGGAATTAACATTTTGAAAACATTCATGTCCATATAAATAAATCCTTAAAAACTATTTTGAATACATGGACATTAATGAGAATGATTTAGAACAGTAAATATTTAAAACATTTGAAATGATGTTTTTGTAAAAAATTTCCTTAAAAGAATACCTTTTAAAACTCTTTCCTGAAACATGTATATGGATAATAAATATGTCCCATTAGATACTTACATAAAAACAACCTCAGATAATAAAGAGATTGTGAAATTTACCCTTACAAATTTGGTAACATACGAAACATAAACCCAATGAAAGAGGTATCATACAATGAATATGTAAATGCACATAAATGAATTTTTATTACACAATGAATACAATTATGGGCAGTACATACACCACACAAATTGTAATAGTGGCAATATGGCAAGAATCTCACGGGAATAAGGAGTGAGATGAAAACCCCTTACCTTGTACTTTTACATTGTAGAGGGTAGTTTAACCTCTATTATAATGTTGAAATGACTGTTATTAAATTATACAAGAATCATATACATTAATATTATATCATATTTGATCTTTTAACATTTCTTTGTTAATAATATCTTAGTATTATCGTCATTTCAGGTGTTAACAAATTCATTTTTCTTCGTATTCGTTGTTATCTGAGTCAAAATAATTATGGATAGGATGTATCTTATTCATATAGAGAAGGATATAAAGTCTTTAGACATTATTTTTAATCATCAAATTAAAATTAGTCTTTAATGGATACGATGGGGAATGATTCTCATCTTGTTCGTGGAGACGGTAGTCCGTACGTACGCACGAATGACAATATCATTCTTTTGATATTAAAATAATATATAATTGGATGGTATATCATATATACAGAATAATTATCATGTTATATTTATTATTTACATCAATTACACATCATTATCATACCAATCCAAATAATAATATATTTAATCACAGTTACACTACGATGTGGAGACGGTAGGCCGTACGTACGCACGTATGGTGACATGTCATTCAAAGGATGGATAGAACACTTATTATGGTTTTACCATATTATTAATAAAATCATAGTATATAGAATATACTGAAGTTATTATTTTATAATGGAAATAAAAAAGAAAGAAGAAGTGGAAGAAGAAAGGAACTTGAAAGAGGGTGGTGAAATCATTACCTCTTCATCGGGTTCTTCCTTTTGATTTGATCAAAAGGGCTTCTTAAGATAGGTTTATGACTAAAATAAGGACTCTAGGATGAAGTGAGGGAAGTTGAGAGAATATTTGGGCAGGTTTTGGCCGAGACAAAAGGCTTTGAGGGTATGAATATGATAGAAGGGGGAGTTCCCTTTTATAAGAGGGGTGAGGGGCACCTTAGGAAAAGCTGGAAATATTATTTTATAATAAATTAATTTTCGGTTTATAATGGATCCAAAGTGGATTATTCAAATTATAAGGTGGGGATAGGTCAGAAAAACTCAACTAATAGGTTTTAGACAGGTTTGGGTCACTTTATTAACCTGATATTTTAGTTTTAACTCTTAGTTAATTAGTTTGACATTTACCATGTCAGTTTGTATTTTTATATTATATGGTTAATAAACGTACTATATACTTCCAAGAGACCACCAAGTGGTACATTCATAATACACCAATAATTATATAATTCCTTTGGATGAACCCTAGATTTTTAGGAATAGAATATCAATTAATAATATAATATTTGTTTCAAAAACTCATTTATGTCAATTTTGACACTATTCAATAATTGATATTTGTTAAAGTCTTAAAAAAATTATTAATTCAAAAAAAAATGATTTAAGAAATCATAAAATGTCATATTAACCAATATAATTATTTGATGTCATCAAAACTTTCAAATTATATATATTTAAACATTTATAATACCAATTATTTGATTCTTTCATTAATAAGGAAAATACTGCATCATTATTGTGTCATAAATACATGTAATTATTCAATGTCGAAAAATTATAAATAAATTACCATTATGTAGGAAATATTTTTATATTTCTAATGAATATTTATAGTCGAAAATATAACATATATAACTCCATGTAATATTTTTTTTCTAAAAGATATATGATTATGTAATTTTTGTATTTACTTTAACTTAATTAATATAAAGTGTCATTATCACTTAAAACTGGCTCCATGGGGTTCCAAAATCGACCCAAAGATTTCCATGGTCAGAACTTTATCAACCATTTGATTTAGGACACGTTTTAGGGTAATTTAATATTATTATAATATTAATTTTTTACCCTTATTTACTAGATTTACTCTTTATCCATGGTAAATAAAATATTTACCGAAGTAATTATTCAAAATGTCTAAAAATTAGAGTTACCTATTTACACAATTTGGGCATCCTGATTCCAAATATGTAATCCATTTTACCAAATTCAAAACACAAAAGTAGAAGAAATTAATTTAAAATTAATTCCCGCTGTCAAAACAAAAAGCGTGTTTTTAAGAAATAATAACTATCAAAATATTGACTTTTTTTTATGTCCGGTTTAAATGTGAAATTATGTCCAGTGACCAAAATTGGATTAAATGGTAAAAATATATTATAAATAAACTTTAAAACAACTCAAATTCTTAATATATCACTATTAATTATTTCAATTAAAAAAGTTGTTTTTAATTAAAATTTAGTAATTTTCACTATTCATCAAAATATGAAAGTTATCAGAAAAGTACGAAAAATTCACCCTAAGCTAATTTTGATATTCTGAATCCAAAAATGAAGTCCATTTTAAATGATAAAATGTATAAAATTTTAAAATGTGGGTATTACTATTCATAATGGCTAGTTTGATTAGTTGTGGTGTGTGTTAGAACTCGAAGTTGCGTACAACACGCTCTGCTGTATTATTCAAAGAGAAGCATACCATGTTATCTTGGGGTGTTAAATTCCATCTTATGTAAATACAATAATTCCATTTGAGGAAGTGTTGACTACTGCCCCCTCAAAGTGATATGATTTGTTCATACACAATATAGATGGTATTATGAAGGATTTTAGTGAATATATATGATATATATGATATCATAAATCTAATTTAACAGTTATATATACATACATACATATATTTATTTCACTTTATCTCAAAAAAATAATTGAACAGAAATAATGTTCATTTGTACGTACAACCAACCGTCTCCATGTACGATGTATTCCGTTTCATACTTATACATTCTATAGATTATTATAATAAAAATATAATGTGTATAAGTAATATTTATGTCATCTTTTCATTATGGAAGAATGATATAATTATAAGGACTAAAAATATAACTAATTAAGACCCATATAATAAACAAAGAGAATATTACCCGAAGTGAAACCTAAACATAGATTTCTTAACAAGCAGGTAATATAAAGTTATAATGAAACCATTTATGGTGATATATATAAGCATATGGTTCTATAAAATGTGTTTAATAAATTTATACTTACTATACATGTTTTTTAATAAATACTATGAGAGTCAAGTCATAAGGTAACAGAATTTTGTCTCAATTAATATTTACATGAGATGCATTCTTTATTCACCACCCATTCTTTTTTATCATGTGTATGATTCCCATATATGTATTCAATTATTATTATACATATATTTATTAGTATTTACATATAAATTATATTATCTTGGTTTCCTGGGGTTTATGTTTCAAAAGTCACCAAATTGGTAAAATAGTTTTGTCAGAATTTTCCTTCTTTGAGACTGATGTTTTGTTATGCACCAAAATTATTTTTCAAGGAGTATATACTTAAATTTTAAACATTATATAATGAATATACTAATTGTCATGATATTTTATGATTCATTTAATTTCATTTTCTTACATGGAGAGTATGATGAAAAGTTACTAAGTTATAATAGTTTATTGAAATAATAACATCAATTTTCTAGTAGTTTATGTTTATGTTTTCTTTGATTAAATATTATGATCAATATCTCATGTAAATTCATTATTTTTGTTATAATATTGATATTAATAATATAAAAATGTATTATTTCCAGTTTTCTAGTCTTTGATACATAATATAGTTAAGAAATTGTTTTTATAAAATCTCGACTTTACCCTCTCTTCAGTCAGAAATCTATGTTCATTAAAAACTATTTTTTTAGAAATGGTTTCAAAGAATATTATACTAATATCATATTATTATTTAAATAAAATTTTAACTTTTTTGTCTTTTACCATTTTTTCCAAAGGAATCTTCTTATCTCTTCCCAAATGAGTCATTTTACTAACTTTTTTACAGTGCAAAGGAAATGATCTTTTTCACATTGTACGACATGTACGAATTTTCTAATCATCAATTCATATAATATATATTTTTATATTTTGGTTAATAGATGATTTTTAAGAAAATGTTTTAATTGTATTAAAAAAATGGTTTTCAAAATGTTTTCAAGCTCATTTTATAATTTTTCGTGTAAAAAGGTTTTCAAAACATTTTCAATATTTATTTATAAGATTTCAATTTATTTTCAATAAAATGATTTTAAAAACGTTTCCAAGATTTATTTGGAAATTTTCAATGTGTTTTCAAAGTCAAATATTTATAAAAGTATTTTAATATTATTTTATAATTTTTCATGGAAAATTTCTTTCAAAATGATATGAAGTATTCTTTATAAATTTTGATGTTATTTTATAAGAAAATGATTTTCGAATAGTTTTATGTATTAAAGATACCTTTTAAAATAATAAAGGATACTTCACTCAAGAATTTTTTTTCAAAATAAATTTCCATGTTATTTTCCATCTAAGATTACATCCTATAAGAAATTATCTAAAGCTTACATTCATATTATTTCCATGAATTATTTATGCTTTGATGCTTATGAAACTCATTTCACTTCTACAAGTTTTTTGCTTATGAAAACTTCTTCTTCTAATGGGTTATACTTTGATGAAATGATTATGAACCCCATAACTAATCCATAGGTTTTTATGTGATTACAAGTTAATGGTACCCATTTCATTTCGTGGGTTATGATTTGATGTTTAAATAATCACTCACTTTTCATGGGTCATGATATGATGAAGTTTTATTATCTTTTGGAATATTTATTAATTATTTTATTATGATATTTGTGGGACATATATCTCCCTCTAATGCATTAGATAAAAATTTATATTTTATGAGATAGATTAAGATGGTCTTGGGAGTGAACCAAGACTACTAAGATGGCTATTGGAGTGAACCATGACTACCAAGATAGTATGAGGAGTGGAATAATGCTACTAAGATGGTTGTGGGAGTTAACCATGACTAACAAGATGGTATTAGGAGTGAACCCATAATACCAATATGGCCTTGACAGTAATTCCTTGACTACTATGAGTGATCCTCATTATATGTTCACAATGTTATGCATGGAACTGGTTGTATTGTATATGTTTATGTGAGGACCTAATTTTTTTCCCTTAACCTAATAGATGAACCTATTTCTTCTTATATTTGTTCACAATATTATATTATTATGTGTCTTCCCTAATTACATGGTTTACTCCTATGTTATGCTTTCATGGATTATGTTCTTTATTTCTTTATAATTCATGTCTTATGAACTACCATGATTTCTACCATGATTTATGTATATGATATTTGATATGCAGGGTAGGATCTTTAATTTTCATGATCATGTTTTCATACCCATATGCTCATAATTATGCTTATGTATCTCCTTTATTTACCCTTACTAATAATTTGATCTCATCTCTTTCTTATGTTTCCTTTCCCCAGTTTATAGTGAAGGGTTTTTGGTTGATGTACTAAAATTATAAATCATTATGGGAGATAATGAATATATTTCACCAACATAAAATATTTTGTTTCCATGTTTCCAAAGACACTAAAAAATTATAATCCTCTAGCATGAATTTTTGTAATGTATTGAATATTAATCTAAAATGATGTAATTTCCATGTATATTAAACCTGAGTCACTATAGTTGGTATCAAAGAAAATGTTTCGTCAACCATTAGAACCTCGTATGAAAAAACTTTAGTGAGATCCCTATAAATATTTCTAAGGATATGTCTACGGATGTCTCTAAGGATAAAAATAAGGATGATTTAATGTATATGAAAAAGTCCAGGAATTTTGGTAATGGATAAAATGAGTGGTTTTCTATAAATACATCTATGCCCAGATACTATAAGTAGATATGACTCTCGCATGGATGTACAAAGGGTAACAGCCATGAAAAGATGTTTCAGGCCTAGCTCGGGGTAATCTGGTACACAACAATGGGCCATACAACACACCTAGTTTTACACTCCCTGGGGATACTATTTTGAAATTCACAAACTCTTTATAAACCATCATGAAGGATTTAAATAGAATTTGACTATTAATAACCTAGGATAAACATTATGTGTATAATATTAAAGAAATAGTTTCCATGATTTATGCATCCTATAAGTAATATTTCATGATTATGTTGTTTCCTACTTTGATAAGTGTTTCTCACACTATATTTTTTGGTTTTAGTCAATGTATGGAACCTGAAGGAAAAAATGTGTATGAGGAATGCAATGGACAATGCAATGGTTTTCCTTCTAGGTAAACCAATGTTATGGGAGCAGAAATGAGAAACCTAATTACTATGATTTCTTAAGCCATGAATGATAGTGAATATCCAACCGAGTATAGGAGGGAATAATGCTATATGGATTCCTTCATGAGATAGTTTCCACCTTATTTTAATGGTTCCATTGATCTGTTAGTTGTTGAATAATGTATTAGTACCACTAAAATATATTTTCTATTCTCCAGTATTCAGATCCTGAAAAGGTCACATTGGATGTCTACTACATAGAAGGTGAAACTGATCAATAGTGGAATCTTATCTGGAATATGGGGAGACAAGATGAAATTAAATATGTAGATTGCGATGATTTCAAGAACATGTTTTTCAATAAGTACTTTACTTATATTCTTTATTAAAATATGGAGAAATAATTACTAGATCTAAAGGAGAGGGATGATGAATCTATTGGATTCTATGAAGAAATTTTAAAGACTTACAAGGTACTCTTCTGGAATTATAATTCATCTGGAAAATAAGATTGAAGGATTCTTTAGTGGATTGAATACAACTCTCTAAAGAGAGTTATCCATAAGGGAATTTGAATGCTATGGTGAAATAATTCGATGTGCACTAAAAGTGGAAATGGAATCTAAAAACCCTCTTGATTATGGTGATATGTAATGGAGAATGGGGTTTCATGAAAAATCCAATGACACGTCACATGGAGAGAAGAAAAAGTTTCAAATTAAATCTTTCCAAAAATATGGGAAATAGAATTTAGGTTAAAGCATGAAAGGAATAAAAAAGTTTTTCATGTTTGGGAAGCATGGAAACTGATAAAATGATTGTAAAAGTGATGAGAAGAGAAAATTCAATGAAATGAATGGATATAAAGCTCAACAGAATGATCCACCTACACTTTAATGTTTCATGTTCATAGAGTTTGGTCATTATGTGAATAAATTACCCAATAAAAGGGCTAATATGGATTATAAGACACAATAATGTATGAGTAAAAAGTATAAAGGGAACACTTATGCAATCACAATGGATAAATAGAATAATGAAAAATGAGGAAAAATTATCCTTTTCCCTCTTTGTTTGGAAGTTCATGTTTTATTTTGTATGAATAAGCACTATGAAAATAATATTAGTAATGATTTAGTGATGATTCATGTGATTATATAACTTTTCAAGGATGTTGGAATAATAAAATCACATTTAATGTTCTATCGGTGTGTGGATGAACTCTGGTGTTTAATAAAAATGTTATCTGTTTAAGATTAAATCATATTTAATGAATAAATAGTAAATTATATATTGGAATGGTTATAAGGTTAACCATTAATAGAAATATTACATAACACTTTGCTTAAATTGTGTGAGATTAAAGTATTATCTCACCACATGATGATTTATGAATATTAGATAACCTTTTCTAGAAACTTTTTGATGATGATAACCAATGGTAGATGAGATGGCATATCATGGATCTCATGATCCAGTAGTGCTTTAGGAATAAAAAATTCACCTTCCTTTTAGAGAAATAGGTGAAATTTATAAAGGAAAAATAAAGGGTGAGGTTTTCCTGAAATCATGAAATTATATCTTTTCATGAAAACTCTTAATCTTTAGGAAAATGGATCTTGAATTTTTTTCCATATACCTTTGTTTCTAATGAACTAGAAGGACCTTCATCTCATAGAAGATTTATGGTTGTGTGATTTTTAACTTTTTTTAGGCCTTGTTCTCTATCACTCTCCATCAGAACATGATGATATGCTTTATCTTCCATATCCACATTTTCTCTTCCCACATATGTTCTCCTATGTGGGAATCTCGTTATGAGTTACTTTAGGTAACAGTTATGGTTCCAATTTTCCCTTTTTAAGGGAAATTTTAGTATTCATTTTTATGATGTGGGTTTACATGAATGAAACTTTCAATTATTAAACATTTTATAACCAATACCAATTTTTAAGTAGAAATTCATTTTAATGGGGATATAATGTAACACCCCATGATTTTTTGATTTTTTTCAAATTAATTTAATCTCTTTGATATTTTGAATTTTACAAAACACCACATATATCTTATATTATGTGAATGCATTAAGTCAAAAATTAATTTCACATAGAACTAAATTGTCTTGTGCTACACATAATACTGACTTGGCTTTTGTTACATGCAAAATTGACTTGATGGGATTTAAATGCAACACTAAGTTTTTAGGAAACACCATTTAATTGTATTAATTATTTAAACGAGATTGTTATAAGCTATCAGCTAAAACATAAAAATATTAATAGAAATTATTATTTTTAAAATATTTTTATAATTTTTTAATATAAATAAAATATATTTACAATAATTTTTTTTTGTAAAGTCATTGTATGTTTAAAAAAAGAATATTTTCATAAAGGATCTTTTTTATTGTCATTTTGGGAAAAATAATAAAATTAATTTTAGACAAATTTAGAAATGTTATTTTATAAATTTTTTTTTTGAATTTATAGAATTTAAAATATCCTACGGTGAATATTTGGGATTCTTATGAGAAACATCTTTTTTGATGAATAGTGAAAACTACTGCATTTTAGTTAAAAACTCCCATTTTGTTTAAATAAATATTAATGTTAAATTATATTTTAAATTTGTTTGAAAGTAACTTTAGATTAATTATAAATCTATTTAATCAATTTATTTTCTTAGAATAAATTCCACTTTTAAATTGAATATAATATCTTAATAAACATTTGAACAATTTTTTACTTTAAAAACTCATTATTTTGTTCTGTCTGCGGGTTTATTATTAATCTAATTTTTTCCTTCTATGAATTGAATCTGTAAAAAACAAAATTAAAAATTTTAATTAGTAAAATTTTCATATTCGTATTATATAGTGTTTATTTTTTAGAAAAATTATTAGAAAAAGTGATTGAATTTAATCACAACGATTAAGGTCAAATTAAGCTTATTTAGAAACCAAACCTTAAAATTAAGGTCTCAAATGACATAGAAAATTGTCCAAAACCATTTTATATCAATATTTATAATATAAAACTTCCACTATTTAGTTATTATAGATTTTATGACTTTTTTGGGTAATAACATGTGTCCACCTAACTTGTTTTCAAAAATTCCATGTCCGTCATTTTCCTTCCCTATAAAAGGCCACCATCTCTCCCTCTTCCTCACACCTATAGAAAATCATAGTTTATGAAAATAACTAACAAAAAAAATTCCCAAAAAATCAACCTTCCTCCTAGAATAGTTCCCTTTGGAATAAGGCAATCCAAGGAAGCCTTTTAGCATAATCCAGAAGGAGTTACTTGATTAAGAGGTAACATATTCTTTGAAGTCCTTTTTGGTTATCCTTATCCACAAAATCATAATATATTTATTAAATTATTATATAATAAAACCATTATCCTAAATACAGTAGTATTTTTATTTAAATGTATTCACAAATAATAACTCACACCTCCATCTAATGGGTAACAAATATAATATTTCTGTGTATGGTGAACTACTGCCACACGAAATGATGATTGTTCATTTTTCCTTCACAGATTATCATGGTTTAAATTATGATGGAAAATATATTTTTAATTATTTATGATTTTATACATTTTTATCTAGAACATACCTTTATTCTTTCCATCTTATGTAAATACAATAATTTCATTTGAGGAAATGTGGACTACAACCCCTTGAAAGCGATATGTTTCATTCAGACACTAAATGGATTGTATTAAAGATGGTTTTAGTGAATATATATGATATATATAACATCCTAAATATAATTTAATAATGATATATATAAATAAATATATGTATTTTACTTTCTTCTCTCAACACGACATCTAAACGAAAATAACATTCACGCATACAAACGACCTACCGTCTCCTTTAACGGTGTATTCTGTTTCATACATATATATTATATAGATTATTATAGTAAAAATATTTTGTATATACATGATATTTATATCATTTTTTACATTATTTAATCATTATATATGCATAATGAATAATAATATAATAAATTAAGATACATATAAAAAAAATGAATGTTACCCGAAGTGAAACCTTAACTTAAGATGGTTAACAATAGGGTAATATAAGGTTTTAATAAAAAAATATATGTTATTAAGTATAATTATACAGTTTTTTAAAATATTTATAATAAATTTATATTTATTATATAGGTTTTTGAATGATTTATATGAGATTCAACACACAAGGTATGGGTATTTCATCTCACTTTTTATTTACGTGAGACACATGCTTTATTCACCTCCCATTACATTCTTATAGTGTGTATAATACCAATGGATGTATTCAATGATTTTTATAATTAAATTTATGGGTATTTTCATATCTATTATATTATCTTTATTTCATGGGGATTAATTTGTAATAGTTACTGAATTGATAAAATATTATTGTCTCAATTTGCCTTCTGTGAGACTCATTTATTGTTATGAACCTAACTTCTTTTTAGGTGTATATACTTCCATTTTACATATTATGTCATGAATCTCATAATTTTTTGGATATTGTATGATTAATTTAATTTTTTATTATTATATGGAGATTATTATCTCAAGTTACTATGTTATAAGAGTTTATTAAAAGAATCATATTACTTTAAGAATGTTTATGTCTATCTTTTCATTGATGAAAAATTATGATACATATATCAAGTAAATTAATTTTTTTTATTATACTATGTATATTAATAATATAATAAATTATTGGAACCATTTTTATACTCTTTTGTACCTAAGATCATTAAGAATGTGTTTTTAGGAAATCCAAACTTTACCCTCTCTTCGGTCAGAAATATTTGTTCATTCAAAACCATGTTTTTTAGAAAGTGTTTCCAAGAATATGACACTAATATTCTATGATAATTAAAATATATTTTTACCTTTTTTCTTTTAAAAATGTTTTCTATTGAATATTTTGGTCTCTTTCTGAATGAGGAATTTTTCTCAATTTTTTACCATGTAAAAGGGCTGTTCTTTTTACCTCGTACGACATGTACAGATTTACCCACCATCAATTCATTGAATATTTATTTTTTATTTTGTTTAAAGAATGAATTTTAAGAAAATGGTTTTAAAATTATCTTCAAGAAAATGGGTTTTGAAATTTTTTTAATATTTTCTTATAATATTTCAATGTATTTTCAACAAAATGTTTTAAAAATGTTTTCAAGCTCTCTTTTAAAGATTTAAATTTCTTTTCAAACATTAATGTTTTTAATATGATTTAAAGATTATTTTATAAGGTTTCAAGGAAAAAGTTTTTCAAAATGATTTCAAGTCTTGTTTAGATGTTTCTGATGTATTTTATAAAAAAATTATTTTCAAATCATTTTATGTATATAAATGTCTTTTTCAAAGAATAAAGGATATTGTTCTCAAAGAAATTTTTAAAAAGATATTTCAAATTTATTTTCCATATAATATGAAATTCATTCAGGTAACTCATTCTTCTCTAAGAAATGATCTATGTTTCTATTCATATTCTTTCTATGAATGGTATATGACTTGATTTTAATGAAACCCATTTCACATCCATGAGTTTTATGCTTGTGAAACTCACTTATTTTCATGGGTTTTGCAATGATTAAATTATTGGGAAACCTATATATTTTACATAGGTTATAATGTGATGAAATTTTAATGATACCCATTTTATTTCATTGGTTATTATTTTATGTTTATGAAACCTATCTCTTTTTATGGGTCATGACATGATACAGTTTTATTATCTTGTGGAACATGTATGAATGATTTTATTATGAGATGGGCTGGACCTATATCTCCCTCAAATGCATTGGGAAAAGATTTATTTCACATTAAATAGAATAATATGGTATTATGAGTGAAACTTGACTACTAAGATGGCCATGATAGTGAACTATGACAACCAAGATCGTATGAGGAGTGAACTCATTCTACTAAGAACACCATGGGAGTGAACCATGACTACCAAAATGCTATGGGGAGTGAATCCATAATATCAAGAGAGACTTGGAAGAAATTCCTTAACTATTATAAGTGAACCTAATTACATGTTCATAATGGTATGCATGGAACTGGTTGCATGTCCATAATTTTATGAGAGGGCATGATTTTTTTCCTCAACATACTCAGTGAACATGTTTCTACTTATGCATGTTCACAATATCGTATGATTATGTGTCTACGACCATTCCATATTTTACATCTATGTTATGATTTCATGTCTTATACTTTTCATATTCTTATGATTCATGTCTTACGAAATTCCATACTTGTTTTCAAGATTTATTCATATGATTGTTTATATACATGGTATGATATTCAATTTTCAAGATCAAGTTTTCATACCCTTATTATCATAATTATGCTTACATATCACCCTTATTAACCCATATTGAGAATTTGAGCTCACCCCTTTTTTTTGTTTCCTTTACCCAGTTTATGATAGAGGGTAATAGGTAGATGTAATAAAGATGGAGATCTTTATGGCAGATTATGAAGATATTTAATAGGGATAGAAAATTTTGTTTCCAAATCTCCAAAGACATAAACTATTATGGTCTCCAAGCACAGTTTTTTGCAATGTATTCAATATTCATCTAAAATTATGTAACATCCATGTATGTTAAGACTAAGTATCTATAGTAATTCTAATGGAATCCTTATCAGGATGGAATTTCCCATTACAGTGATTTTCCCATAATTGTGGAGAGTATTCAATTATAAAACCACTTAGAAACTTTGAAATTCTTTAAACATCACCATTCTTATTCTTTCTTATATATTATACTTCTGATGGATATTTCATTATTATAGAATAATCATTATGATGGATTCCTCAATATGATCATGTGTATTCAATTATAACTCCACTCAATGACATTAATAACCTTCAAACTGCCTAAACTATTACTCATTGCCAAACTTTGTCTTGATTTCTGGATCTGATAAAATAATTACAATTCCTCCATTTCATCAAAATATTTTATCATGATATTTTTTTATGATTTATGAGAACATAATGACTAGAAAATCATCATATAATTTAATTTACAAAATATGAAAACATTATAGATTCTAACTTCACAATATTTTTCCAAAACTATTCAGGAAAAATATGACTTCTTCACTTAGAACATTCTATCTTTTTAACTTAGAAACTTCTTTCTTTATCTAAATATAGAAAAATAAGACTTCCAATAATCAAAATTTTATTTCTCTGAATATTCTTCATCTGATGATATGAATATGGTATTTCTTAGTTTGTTCATATGATTCTAGAAAAAATCTTTCTTAATAATAAAAATTTTCTCCACCCTTATTTTTCAGTTCAAACTCTCAGCAACTTTCATCTTTCTTATGAGGATCATTATGATAGAATGGGTCTAATCTTGAATAAAAAAAATTCTTACAAAAAAGGATATATTCCATTAAATATAAAAAATTTTTAAAACAATTTATCAGAAAGGTTCTTCAATATCACCCTTGGGATTTTGTTACAACCCCTTTTGACAACCTTTTCAACTCTCAAAAGATTTTTACAGCTCAACTTTTTTTAACAACTCATTTTTTTTACTTTTATCAAAACATAGTTTTTTGCAAAAAAGGGTTTCCTAACACCAAACTACCTTATAAAATAATGTTTTTTAAGTATTTCTATCCTTTTGTGATAATAATCATTTTCATTCATGTAAAGACAAACATTCCTCACCTTTTTCTACTCTTCTCTCACTCTTCTTTTTCTTTCACATTTCATTTTTCTCTCAAACATTTTATGATAACCATATCTTAAGATTCATAAAATAAATATAAGTAAAAAATTCTTATAATACAAAGGTGTTTGTTACTTTCTCTCCAATTTTTCTATACAATGCAAACCATGCTGGTGGTACTTCTTTATGAGTATTAAAAAGTCATGGGAGGAGGCTGAATATGATGTTCCAGCCATAGTTCCACAAATATTTCATTAAATATGGATTTTTTTTAAAATATGATCATTTTGATAATTTTTTAGATGTATTCTAGCATAACATCTCGAGAAGAAACTTTATTTTTTATAAAGTGAAACTTTATATCAATGTGTATTGATCTTGAATGTTGGACAATTTTTTTAGAAAGATTAATTGCACTCTAATTATCACAATTTATCTTCAATGGTTTTTAAACTTTTACCTTTAGATATTCTCTCTGAACATTAATACAAAAAATTTGAGAACAAGAATGAGTAAATTAAACATATTTTTATTCAGTTGTGATTAAGGTTACTAAACATTGTTTCTTACTATGCTAAATCACACAACATTCAACCACAAAAAATGTTCATTGTGAGGTAAGTTTTCTATAATTACAATATTCATCCCAATCGGAATCAGTATAACCATGAAACTTCATCTAAAAATTTCTTTTATATAACTACCCATGTAAAGTTGTTCCTTTTATATATATCAGAATATTCAATATTTCCAATATATGGGATTCTTTCAGATTACTTTGATACATGAAAAAAAAGTCACATCATAAACAATATCTGGACTTGATGTTGTAAGATAAATAATACTTCCTATAAACTTCAAAAATTCTTTTTTATTCACACTTATTCCATAGTCATATTTACCAAACTTTGTGCTCACTAAAATAAAAGTATAAACTTATTTATATTCTTACATCCTAAACTTATTTAAAAATTCCTTAGCATACTTTTCGTAATATAAGAAAAAGTATTTCTATTTTTTTGTACTTGTAATCCATATAAGAATGTTAATTCTATAAATATAAAAATTTCAAAAATCATCTTCATTTTCTCAGAAAATGTTTTACAATCATCTTACTTATCCCTATATAAAATTATGTCATCCACATAAACAATTATAATTTGAGTTTTGAAGTCATCAACTTTAACATATAAGTTTCTAATGACTTTTCCCTTAGAAAAATTAAAAATTCTCAAACAACTATCACGTTTTGAATACCAAGCATGTGGTGCATATTTTAGTCTATACAAATATTTCATTGGTTTATAAAATCATCCTTCATCCTATTCAAGTAGAAAACAACAAGTTTGATCAATGTTATTTTCTTCTTCAATATCACCATTTAAGAAGGATTTCTTTACAACCATATAATAACAAATTTAGCTCCAATGTCCGAACACTAAAAGAAACATTATCATAGGTTCTAATCTTGAAACTGGGGAAAACGTTTCTTCAAAATCCACACCTTCCACCAGTGTATAGCCCTTACCAATAAGCTTGTATTTTTTTCTAGAATCTTTTCAATGTTCATTAAACTTTTTTCTATAAACACACTTCATTATAATAATATTTTTATTTTCTATCCGTGGAACAAGTTCCCATTTTTCATTCTTCTCAATCTGATCCAACTCTTCATTTGTAGAATCCCCCCCATTATTTTTGTTCAATATCTTCTAAAACCGATTTCGGTTCAAATTTTGAGATTAGTGAATTTTGATTTTTCTAATCTCAATATTCTACTTGTCTCAACTAGAGCCTTATGATATCAAATAATGTTTATAGACTCAACCTATTTTTATAAATTTGGAAATTTCAAATTTTCCTTCCCAACTATACGTTCTTTATCACATGAATTTTTAAAATCTTAATAATAATGTTTTTAATTACATTGACTATTATTGGAAATATATAGTTTATCCTCCTTAGTATTCTCAAATAAATTTTTTAAGGAATTTTTATTTTTAATTAATTTAAAATAATATGATCCCACCAACTTTTGTAAAACGATTTTTCCATCATTTTCAACTTTTTCCATTTGGTTGATAACCGATAAAACTTTATTCCTCATATTTTTTATAAAAAATTCCCAAATCTAGTTTTTTATTTATTTTATGAAAACATGGAATTAAAAAAACATTGAAGTAATTAAATAATGGTTTTTTGTTATATATCATTTCATGAGATGTCATGTTGGATTCTAGTCTTATCAAAAATCAATTTTGAATATATATAGTAGTACTAACAATTCATTTCTAGTGAAACATTGAATGTTTGTATTCTAATAACATACTTCTTCCCATTTCCACCAACCTTCTATTATTTCAATCTAAAACTACATTTTATTTTAGAGTATAGTGATAACTATACTGATGTTTGATACCATGTTTTATCTAATAAGCATCAAAATCATTGTCAGTTAATTCAATAAAATTATCTATTCACAAATTCTTTATATAACCTCCCATTTATTTCTCAAATTCTTTTCTAAAAAACATGAACATTTCCAAATCCTTTGACTTTTGTTTCATAAACATGAAATTTTTTTATTTGAGTGAAAACATCAATAAAAATGATAAAGTATACATCTACTTTAATTGATATATGTCTCATAGGCCCACATAAATAATAATTTATAAGGTCAATAGGCCCGGTAGACCGAATCTCATCTCTCTTATGACTTTTATTTGTATTTTTCCGCTCAAAAAAAGTAATACAAACATATTATTCTCTTATTTTAAATTCTAGAAAGCTTCTGAAAGCATCAACATTAAAAATTGTGTTCATGTTTTTGTATCCAAGATGGATAAGTATTTAGTTCCATAATTTATCTTCTTCTTCAGCACAAAAGTAACAAGTGTTCTTAAAGTCTTCTTTTTTGGAAAATATTCTCACTGGTTCTTTTTCCTTTTGTAATTACTTATCCATATTTCAAACTTTTTATAATAAAAGAATCTTTTATGAATATTTCTTATTTTCCATCATCATAATGTTGACTTACACTAAGTAAGTTATGTTTTATCCCATCAAAAAATAAAACTATCTTAGATTCAAACATTTCTTATTCAATTTTATCCATTATGATTCCTATGATTTTTAAGGAACTATCTTTACCAAATGTAACTACACCTCCATCAGGACTTTCAACATGTTTTACTATTTTCATATCACCTATGAAATGTAATGTACATCTACTATCAGGTATCCATGAATTGTTCCTTTTACTTTCTTTTAAATATTTATCAATAATAAAATATTTTTCCTTAACATTATTTTTTTCATCTACCTTTTCTTTTCCACCATAAGAAACTTTTTTTGGAAGGAGAGTCATACATTTTTGTCATGATTACCAGCCTCATCACATCATCTATAATCTTATTCTATACATTCAAATTTATTTATTGTAAAAAGGTTTATCACATATTGAGATTTTCCTTTTCTAAATTCCTATAGATTATGAAATTTATTCATTATTCATTCATCAAAACTCATTTTGGGGAGAGATATATTATGCCAAAAATTATAAGATTTGTTTCCATAGATTCCAAAAACCCAAAAATAGCTATAACATATTGATTTTTTATTGAAGTAAGATCTTTCTATGTATAATCCTTGTTGAGGTTGATAAACTCTTCCTATTTAAACATACTAATGACTTGGGCCATCTTTTATTTTGAGTGAGTTTTATACTTTTTTAGATTTGATAGGTATCTCATATCTTTTCTCCAGCCAATATTTCTTAAAACCTTTTTGGGAACATGAAATTTTAATAAAATTAGATAAAGCATTAATTTTGGTGAGTGAAGATTTCACCTGATTATCATATTGATCCGTCTCAGCAACTTTATAAGACTCAACCTTTACTTTCAAATCTATGTTGAATTTTTCCTTCATCTCCCACAAGGTAGTTTTTTTATTGATACTAATTATCATATTCTTCCTTAGTTTTTGGATTCTTACTAACATATTCAACCATCTTTCTCTGTTTATCAATTCTAATCTTGTAACTTAATATCTCATTGATCTATTCTTTATCCTCCCTGAAGACATCTTTTATTCCCTCAAAAACTTCTTAAAAATATTTCTTCGTTACTCAAATTTATTTTTTGGTAGTTTTGTTTTACACAATACATGAAACAAATTCAACTCTGAGATGATACTCTCTATAATATTTTTTACCAAATTCTTTATTATCTGAGGAATATTTTGTTTTCTCGACTTTTGTAATGAATATCCTCACCTTTTATGAACTATAATCTTCTAAAAAATTATTTTTAGTTGAGTCAGAATCATATTTCTTACTCAACATAGTTATTTTGTGTCTAGTAAACTTATTCTTATATTTTTTGTATGAATTTTCATCCTTATAATTTTTTCCACTTCATACACTAAAGTTTTTCGTTCGAATCATATTGATATTCACAAACTTTATTCATGGGTAAATTTATGTAAAAAGTGCCATATTCCACCACACTCAAAATATTTGAGAGCAATTTTACCTATATACTTTATTCATCATATTATATAGTTCTTGGATATAAGAGACATCATATCATCCTTCAACTCATCATCCTATTTTACTTCGAAGTAATAAAGATCAACATCATTAACATCTTGAATTTTCATCTTTCCCATTGCTTCAAAATCCATTTCACATTTTATCTTATTTTTTAACATTTTAGATTTTCTCATTACATAAGAAATAAAAAATTATACATTTTATCAAGAGATAAATCATGCTTATATTCTAGAGAAGAAATTTTAAAATCAAACATGTCAGGGAAGTTTCTCTTAAGTTTCATCACAATTATATAATATTTCAAGACATCTCTAAATCCTGGGATGTTGCAAACAATTTTATTTACTCTGGTGAAGAATCCATAAATATTTTCTTCATATCTCATTACGATTTTTTCATACTTACTGCACAATATTTATAGATTTTCTTCCTTAACATTACTATTCCCTTCAAAAATACTTTCCAGCTTATCCAATATAGTATTTTATGTATTGAGACCCATCACCATTTGATTAATTTTATCTGATAAAGACCTAAGGATTGTATTTCTAGACTTTCCATCAAATTATATATTTATCCTCTCAGCAAAACATCATATGAGTATCTTTCTCAATATGTGGAAAAATAATAGTATCAGCATCAACAACTTCCAAGAAAAAAGATATGAGATAAGGAATCATCCTATTTTCCCATCCATAATAAGTTTTTTCCATCACATGTAGTAATTACTCTATTATTGTTAGAATTGATATGATCAATGAAAAGTATTAAACCAGGGAACCTCCCTATGATACTAATTGAAGTTACAATGAATCAAATAACAACTGATAAGGTGGGGTTAAATCAGTTGTTTACTTTTTTATAAGTTTCAATACTTTTTAAAACTTAACCCCTACAAACCATTAATATTTATTTCCTTATAGTATTTTTATAAATAATCATACATGAAAAATTAGAAAAGATGGTAAGGAATAAAATATTTACATGTTTTGGACTTAGTAAAAGATCCTATATCCTTTTAATAGCCACTCCACAGGGTTTATGGAAATTTACAACTATATATAAGTGAATACAACTTGTTCCAACTCCATTTAGAAACCTTCTATCTCCCAATAAGAATGATTATACTAACTCCCATCTATTTAAATTTTTTTTGAAAAAATAAAATGGTCAAAAAAATAATACGACTGTTTAATTTTCTCTATAAAATCATAGTCTGTATCCTCAGCCTAATTTGGCTGGATCAGATTCTCTCAATCTGATAAGGTCGATACAATTCTTTATTATTTAATTGGAACTTATTAAACACTGCTCGTAAACAAATTTTGATATTTCATAGTCTTATTAACTCAATATTATGGACTAAATATGATGAAAAAAATCTCAATAGGAAAAATTCAAACTCTGCAAGAATTCTCAATATGATCTTTTTAATACGATTCTCCTATTCAGTAAATGAAACTATCAGGTGTCAGATATTCTTTTTTGAGTCTTCATAATAATCATAATTATAGGACATTATAATCTTTATTCGTTCCTATGTAACATTATCATCTTCAAAATGATGTATCTTACTCATCTTCCATACAATGTATCTTTCTCAGGTTACTATAGTCTTCCTTTCTCTCTCATCTCATTATAATATGCATTTCTTTCTCAGCTCATTAGGATCTGTCTTTCTTCCTCTTCTCATTACGATCTACCTTTATTTCTTAACTCATTATGATATGAAATTATTTCTCATCACATAAGAATTTATCTTCTTTTTCAGATTTAGTCTGATAGAATCCACATTACGGTGGAATTTCTCATTATGATTATTTTCCTATAAAGATGGAAAGTATTCAATTACAAATCCACTTATAAACTGTCACACAAAAATTATTCATTAAAGGTAATTTTTTTCATTTATTTTTATATTATCATCTCACATAAGTCCTCCTTAATCCCCCACAAAATGTTTTGGCTTTTGGATATGTTTTTATGTGACAAAGGAGGGTGCACAGTTTATGTGCACGCTTCCAAATCATGCACAGAAACAGTGCTCCAATGTCCATATCACTAAAAATGTTTTAAATAACAAATTTTCCCTTTTTGGATTTATCCTAATTCGTAACTTCCTCTTACTATTAGAATCTAATATCCATGGAACCCCCCAAAGATTTTCAAAACCTCATTGGAACTCCTTTTTTAAGGAGGATTTGGTGGAGGAACATAAAAGAATCTCAAGTAAGTATCTCTCCTTCTTAGTTCCTCCCCCTTCCATGAAGTTTATTCTCTTTTATTTGAAGTTAAAAATTTCTAGAGGTTAGGGTTTAAAACCTTGGGTTTAAACTTGGGGTTTATTGGTCTATTCTTGTTGTTTTAGGTATGATCTAGGTCCCTCTTGGTACGGCTGTGGTGCGATTTGATTTTCACACAAAGAATCAAGGGTTTTCATTAATTTGGTAGGTGATTCCTTGTTTATGAAATATATGTGTCTTATAATGCTATATTTATCATATTTTTATATTTATATTAGTTTATTGTTACTAAAAATATTAGTTTTAGTGGTGTTTGTATTGAAAATTAATTTTGAATGCCAATTTCATGTGAAATTAGGGGTTTTCACAGAAATGTATTATTGGTTTATTTGGGGCTTGCCTATAAATAATTAATTGATTTTATTGGGATTTAGTAGGGCTTCCAATAATTTTTTGAATGTTTATCCCCCTTTTTTGTTTCTACAAAAATGGTTTTTAATGGTGTTTGTGGAAATGTGAACTTTAAGTGCCATGTTTGTGTGAAAATGGAGGTTTTACAAAGTTATCATTCCTTGGTTCACATGGAGCTGACCTAAAATTGTTTTTTAGTTTTCATTGAAATTTATTGGGATGCCTCTTCTATTTTGGTAACTTACTAGTGTGCACATAGTTTACAAACTGGGGTTTTCAAGGAGTTTTGGGTGAAAAACAATGTGGGATTTTGAGGAATTGTTTCACTAAAAATAAAAGGGTTTTGTGGTGTGTTTTAAGTGGTTTAAAATTATTATAGATACTATACATATTTTATGTGAATATTTGTGTTTTTTATTATAAAAATGGATTTAGGTAGCATGCTAAAATTATTTGAGTACAATGGGGGAAGCCTGGGTACCTTGGGTGGGGTAGATATGTACTAGTACGGCTAGTGGACCAGATGGGTTTTATCCCTCTTTCACTTAGAATTTGGACAAAGACAACTATAACTAAATTATATGGATGATGATTGGGGACCAATAGGTTATGGGTATGTTCCTTCTTAGAGTATTTTTCATGAGAACAGATTTTTCTAGGGTTACTTTACACCGAGGTTCGAGGTACATGGTGACCAAGACTATCCTGTGCCTAGGGATTTTCCCAGTTTTTTTTGATCATTGGATTTGTGGTATTTACCCTTGTATTAGGGTGTGTTTGTAATTTTATTTAAGTATATAACATGAAAATTTTAATGTGTTAACAGTATGAAATTTTTAGTTCGAAAACTATTTTCAATTGAAAGTTGCATTTCTTGGAATTTAACCCCGTTTTTCTTTTCAAATTAAAACTTCTTTCTTTTTCACCTTGTATTTCATGAACATTGGAAAAATTGGGTGGTATCCGATTGATATTAGTCACACACCTTACTTAAACCCAATGGGTGTATGTTTAATTTATTATTATTTACTCAGGTAAAGGAATGGCTTTGGGTGATGGCGGTTCGGGGTGTTAGTTCTCATCCATGGTGCGGAGTTGTGGAGGAAACTTATGGGTGATGACCCCTTGTTGTGTGGAGTCCTTGGGGATGTTTTTCTGATGTTTCTTTGTGTCTTTGTACCCTTTTGATTTCATTTTAACTTATGTATTAAGTTATGGAATTTTTTATAAACCTTGTTGGTATGAATTTTTCAAATTCAGTTGATCAAATGTTTATGATGTTTTATGTATACATATTTTGGTAAATAATTACCAAACCAAGATAAATGATACCTAGGAACTTGTGGCAGCTCATGGGGATAGGGAACTCCCTTCAGGCCTTACCAAAATCTGAGTTTAGGGCCAGTATTGGTGGTGACCAGATTCAGTTCATGACAAAATGGTATTAGAGGTGACCGAGGTTTTCGGGTTATATTGCTATTTTTGGATGAGTCAGGATAGACAGGAGCTAGGAATATCAGGTATTGGGTTTTTGGTCATGAGTAGGGTGAATGTCCCTCACCTATCGTGGTATACCTTGACTCACTAGGGGATGTTGGAATTGTTTGATTGACTTGACTTCCAGGTGAGACGTGTAGGCTATAGACCATACGTGGACATCGAGCGACAATGGAGTTGTTGTTTCTTTTATTACAATAATGTGTTTAAATTATTTATGTTTGATTTATTTGATTAAATTTTTTATAATTATGGTACTGACTATTGTTTTTGTGACTGTTTCATTTTGTATCAACATCCCTCCCCGGAAATCTCTCATGCACCCACCGGAGGAAGCCAGAGAGAGTTCTCCCACACCAATTGATAAGTGGCTAGTCGAGGTCATGGTCTTGGAAAATCCAAACTCTAGGAAAGGGACCATCTCCTATTCCATCTCCAATTAGAGATAATAAGACTAGTCCTTGGAAGAAAAAGGCCTATATGTTCCTAAAAAATAAGCCCCTACCTTCCGAGGCAGTATAGAACCCTAGGAAGCAGAAGAATAGCTCGAAATGACCAAGTGCATGTTCGAGTTCCTTGATAAAACCAAAGATATTAGGGTGAAATATGCCTCCTTTATGTTGGAGGTTCCCAACCACAGGTGATGGGAATCGGTTCTTCAGATTGGAAAGAATGAGCAGATGAGCTTGGGAGACTTCAAGGTTGTCTAAAATGAATAGTACTTCCCTGAGGTGTTGGCTTATGCTAGGTCCTAAGAGTTCATGGAACCTATTTAGGAGAATATATATGTGATGGATTACACCAACCATTTCACTAATTTGTTTCATTATTCTCTTGAAATCGTCTCTAATGAGCAAGAGATGGCCCAGAGGTTTGAGAAAGTCTTGCACCCAGTGATATACTCCCATGTGTTCTTATTAATGCCGAGGACCTATGATGAGGTCATATAATAGGTGTGCATGGTGGAGATTTATTGGAAAGGAATGGCTGGTTTTTCTGGTTCAGTATCAGTAGTGGGAAGTGGCGGATCCTTATAGAAGAAAAGGAAGTGGGGGAAACAAGTGAACAAATGAGGTGGCAGTTTATCCACTATTCCATGCAGTTTTCATCTGCGTCTTCTGATGCGAGATCGGTCGTGTTCCACCAGTGTGGGAAGCCTAGGCACACCTGAACAACATGCCCACTTCCTCAGAATCCTTTCACCAGTGTGGAGGCATGGAGAAATTAACAGCGCTTCTGCGAGGTGGCACATCCACTTTTGAGTGGGGCAGGGTCAACGGATCTAAGAAGAGTTCCAGCATAGTCCGAGCTATTGAGGACCAGGGGATCTCATTTTGGTGGTCATGGTGGTAGGGATTGGTCATCTTTTAGGTAGATACAGTTCAGGGAAAATCCACCAACTAGAAGTCATCCTCCGGAAGACATGAGACATCTCCATGCGGTGGATCGAGCACTATCAGGATCAAAGGAGAGATCATTGACAGTTTGAGGCATAGTTTTGACCACATCTTCTATAGTTGCTTCTCTTTCTAATATTGGTGCCTTTGTTTCATTCATTTATTGCCATTGTGTGGACATGATGAATTTATGAAATCAGTTGTTGTCTTTTGTGATGGAGTTGGTGACACCACTAGGAAAGAAAGAGAAGGGTCTCAGGTGCCGCTCATTTGCACTTTCCGTGTCATGGGTAGAGATGGAGTGGGACCTTTTGGTCCTAAATATGGAGCTATTTGACATAATAAATGGTATGTATTGTCTAGTACTCTTCTAGGTACACATTGATTGCTACAGGTGGTGAGTGAGTTTCACGACACCTGATGGAAGTTGTCAAGTTTTTTAGAAAGAATGGGACCCTTGGTCAGGTCGCGTATGACCTCCACTCCCAGAGTTGGGAAGTATTATTTTCTAGTTATCGTTTCTCATTCTAGAGAATGATGATATTTCCCCTGAAGGATCACTACCACATGTGTTGAATGAGTTTCCAGAGGTATTCTTAGAGGATTTTGTAGGTTTTACCTCGGAGCAGGATGTGGATTTTTTGATTGATATGGAACCGGGAACATAGATGATTTCCATTATCTCATATCACATGGCCCCTACTAAGCTAAGGTAATTAAACATACAACTGGATGACTTGGAATCCAAAGGATTCATTCACCCGAGTGTCTCTAATTGGGATGCTCGTATGTTGTTCACAAAAAATCCTAATGGATCCCTCTGGTTGTGTATTGACTACCAGTAGCTGAATAAAGTACTAATTAAGAACAAATACCCTTTTACCATAATAGGTGATTTGTTCGATAAGTTGAAGGGGGAAATCTGGTTCTCAAAAATAGACCTGCGTTCGGGATACCAACAACTCAGGGTGAATGAGTTAGATATTCCGAAGATAGCCTTCTGAAGTAGGTACGACCACTTTTAGTATTTGGTCATGTCCTTTGGATTGACCAAATATCCAATGGCCTTTATGGAACTCATGAATAGGGTGTTCCATCCATACCTCAATTCTTAGTTGTGGTGTTTGTGGATGATATTCTAGTATACTCTGGCTCAGAGGAGGAACACAAACATCACTTGGGGATCATCTTGGGAACTTTGCGGGATCACTGCCTCTATGAAAAGTTGTCAAAGTCTAATTTCATGATCATGGAATTGAAAATTCTTGGGAATGTGATCTCTGAGCAGGGTGTTTCAGTGGACCCCAATAAGATCAGTGTGGTCATGTCATGGGATCAACCAAATAATGTGTTCAAGATTAGAAGTTTCCTTCTCCTAGCTGGTTATTACAGGTGGTTTGTTAAGGATTTCTCTCTATATTCATTACTGATGACTACTCTCACCTAGAAAGGGGTGAAGTTTTTATGGGACCTATAATGTCAGGAATACTTTGAGGAACTGAAGGGGTGGTTTAATTCCACCACTATTCTGATTTTTCCAAAGGTTGGAAAGTGGTATGTGGTCTATTGTGATGCTTCAGGTTTGGGTATTGGGTGCGTGCTTATGCAGAATGATCACGTGGTGGCATATGGCTCTCGCCAACTCCGACCAGAAAAAAATAATTAACCGAAACGAGACATAGAGTTGGCAGTAGTGAAGCATGATTTGAACACTTGGAGTCTCTATCTATTTGGGGAGAAGTTTGTTGTCTGTTTATATCACAAAATCCAAGCCTATAACTTCTCAAAGAAGGACCTCAACTTGAGACATCATCATTGGATCGAGTACATGCAAGGGTTCAACATTGACATTTTCTATACCCCAGGAAAGGGTAATGTGGTGGTTGACGGCTTAAGTAGAAGAGTTCCAGTGCATTATTTCAGGAAGTCCAGTGATGAGTGGACTTTAATGGGGCTATTTACTCAGATGCATATAGAGACCAGGGAGCACAATGGAGGTGCGTTCTTGGAAAGTGTCCAGTTGATTCCTTCTCTCTTGGAGTTTATTTAGTAGTAACAACCTATTCATGAGACTTTTCAGTGGCCGATGAAGTTTCTTCATGGTTTGGAGACATCCAATAATTGGTCATTATCTTTCGAGGGCATCCGGTTCTTCAAGGGTCGCTCGGTAGTGTCGTCGTTTCTGTGGAAGGTGGTGATGCAGGATAGCCACTAGTCTCAATGGGCTATACATTTAGGTGAAACCAAGATGTATTATGACGTTCGTTGATATTTCTGGTGTCCAGGTATGCGACTATACGTATAAGAGTTTGTGTTGAGATGCTACACATGACAGCAGGTGAAAGCAGAGCATTAGAGTCCCTCCGGTTTTCTCCATAAATTACCCATTCCTACCTGGAAGTGAGACGAGGTCTCCATGGAATTAATTTTTGTCTTGAATCATACACCAAATGTAAGAGTTCCATTTGGGTGGTGATTGATCATCTGACCAAATCATCCCAGTTCATTCAAATCAAAGATACAACTAAAGTGGATGAGTTGGGCCATTTGTATCTTCAGGAGGTGGTGAGAATCCATGGTATATCATTATTAGTTAAGTCATCTAAAGTCCCCTTCTTCACATATAGATTTTTTAAGGCCTTTAGAAGGCCTTAGGGTCCCATATTAAGATGATAATGTCATACCATCCTCAGACGGATGGTCAAACAGAGCGGGAAAATCAGATTTTAGAGGTCATGCTCTGTGCTTGTATTCTGGACTTTGGAGGTTCTTGGGATAACCATTTGGGATTAGTTAAGTAATATTATAATAATAGTTAGCAATACCTGATTTTAATGGCCCCTTATGAGGCACTCTAGGATCAGCCATTTCTGTCCCCCCTATGTTGGGCTAAGGTAGGTGAGAATTCACTATTGGGGACAAGCCTTGTGCATGAGACTTCTGAGAAGGTCAAATTGATTAGGAAGCACTTGTTCACATCTCAGAGTCATCATAAATCTTATGCTGATCGGAGTCATCGAGACCTATATTTTTATATGGGTGACAGGGTATTCTTGAAAGTCGCCCCTTGTCTGGGACATCGTTGATTGGGGAAGCAAGGGAAGCTGACATTGCGGTATGTCGGGCCCTTTGAGATCACCGAGTATATTGGAAAGGTGGAATATAGGTTGGATTTACCTTCTTAGTTTACATACATCCATGATGTCTTCCATGTATCCCAGTTGAAGAAATACAATCTGAATCTGTCCCATGTGCTTAGTTGCGAAGAACTGGAGATAGAGCCTGACGTGTCAGTCTTTGAATGGCTAGTGCAAATAGGGGACTCCCATGAGAAGGTTCTTTGATGGAAGTATATTCTGATGGCCTAGGTTCATTGGAAGTATTTTTGTGATACCCATGAGACTTTGGAGAGGAATTCATGGGTTTAGGACGAGTACCCATTCTTGTTTGTCGATCATGCCTTTATTCGACTTTCCAAGACGAAATGTTTTCATGGTGGGGAGAATTATCACACCCAAATTCTTCATTAAAGATAACTATTTTTATTTTATTTTTATCCTAACATCCCCCCTATGTCCCCCCTAATCCCTTACAAAATTTGGTGGCTTTTGGACATGTTTTTAGGGTACAAAGTAGGGTGCGTTTTTTAGGTGAACGGTTCCAAACCATGCACACAAACCGTGCACCAATGTATAGGTCATTAAAAATAATTTAAGTAAACTATTTTCCATCCAGATATTTATTCAAATTCTTAAATTCCTCCTCCTCATCGAAATTAACATCCATGTTAGTCCCCAAAGCTTCTCAAAAGCACTTTGGAACTCATTTTTGAAGGTGTATTTGGGGGAGGAACTTCAAATAATCTCAAGTAAGTGTCCATAATTCTTAGTTCCTCCCTTTTTCATGATTTTTTTCCTCTTTTATTTGAAGTTAAAAATTACTAGAAGTTAGGTTTTCGAACCATGGGTTTTCTTGGTCAATTCTTATGTTTTTAGGCTTGATCTATTCCCCTCTTTGTGCGGCGGTGGTGCGGTTTGATTTTCACACAAAGAATCAAGGGTTTTCATTAATTTTGGAGGTAATTCCATGTTTATGAAATTTTTGTATCTTATAATGAAATATTTATCATTTTTTAAAGTTCATATAATTTTATTATTGATGAAAAAATTTGTTTTAGTGGTGTTTGTATTGAAAAATAAATTTAAATGCCAATTTCATGTGAAATTGGGGTTTTTTCATAGAAATGTTTTATTGTTTTATTTGGGGATTCCCCATAAATAATTAATTGATTTTATTAGAATTTAATAGGGATTAAAATAATTTTTATAATGTTTATCTCCTTTTTGATGTTTCGGAAAAAATGGGTTTTAATGGTGTTTGTGGAATATGTGAACTTTAAGTGCAATGTTTGTGTGAAAATGGAGGTTTTACAAAGTTATAATTTCTTTGTTCACATGGGGATTTCCTAAAATTGATTTTTTGGTTTCATTGAAATTTATTAGGATTCCTATTCTATTATGGTAACTTACAAGTGTGCAAATAGTTTACAAAGTGGGGTTTTCAAGGAGTTTTGGGTGCAAAACAAAGTGGGATTTTGAGGAATTGTTGCATTTAAAATCAAAGTGTATTGTTGTGTTTTTTAAGTTGTTTAAAATGATTATAGGCACTATACAATCTATACGTGACCATTAGTATTGTTTTATAGGAAAAATGGATTTGTTTAGTATTCTGAAATAGTTTGAGCCCAAGGGGGAATCCCGGGTACCTAGGTGGGGAAAATATGTACTAGTATGGCTAGTAGACTGGATGGGGTTTTTCCCTGTTTCACTTACAATTTGGATAACTAAAAATATAACTAAACTATATGGATGATTATTTGGTACCACTAGGTTATTGGTATGTTCCATATTAGTGTATTGTTCACAACAAAAATTTTTTCTATGGTTACTTTACCCCGAGGTACGAGGTACATAGGGCCCAAGACTATCTAGTGCCTAGGGGTGTTCTCAATTTTTTTATCATTCAATTTTTGGTACATAACCATGTTTTATGGTGTGGTTGGAAGTGTATTTTAGTAGATAACATTACCATTTAAATGTGTTAATATTCTGAAAGTTTTAGCTTGAAAACTATTTTCCATTGAATGTTGCATTTCTTGGAATTTAACACTACTTTTCTTTGCATATTAAAATTTCTTTCTTTTTCCCATTATATAGAATGAACTTTGGAATCATTGGTTGGTATCCTATTGGGATTATAATCACACCCTATATACACCCCAATGGTGTAAGTAGACTTTATTATTCTTGACTCGGGTAAAGGAAAGGCTTTGGGTGATGGCGGTTTGGGGTGTTAGTTCCCATCCATGGGGCGGAGTTGTGGAGACAGTTGTGGGTGATGATCCTTTGTCATGTAGAGTCCTTGGGGATGTTTTTATGCAATTAATTTTTTTATTGTTAAATTTTTTAGTGCATTTTAACATTTGTATTCAATTCTGGATTTTTTGTATAAACCTTTCTGCTATAAATTTTCCAGATTCAGCTTATCAAATGTTTTTGATGTTTAATTTATACATATTCAGGTAAATCGATCCCAAAGCAAAATAAATGATACCCGACCACTTGTGGCAGCCCGTGGGAATAGATAACACCCTTTGGGAATCGCCACGGGCCAAGTTTGGTGCTGGTATCAGTGGTGAACAGATTCATTTTTTGGCATATACTTTGAAATTCTTCAAACTTCATCATTATTCTTCATTATTAATGATTCTTCCTCCAATATATATTTTAAAATTTTGGAATCATCATTATGATGGATTCCTCATTATAATAAAGTTTACCCGATGATAAATCTCCACAGCAACATTGATAAGTTCAAACCTCCTCAACTATTACTCAATAGAAAACATTGTCTTGATTTTTGGGAACTGATATGATCATTATAATTCCTCAATTTCACCACAATATTTTATCATGATATTTTGAATTATTTGTGATAATCCAATGACCAAAAAAGAATCATCTAAACTAGTTTATAAATTGTAAAAAAAAATTTAACTCCTTACTTTAAAATCTTATTTTAAAACTCTTCAGCAATAATACTAATTCTTCACTTACCAACTTTTATATTTTGAACTCGGCAACTTCTTTATTTATATGAATACGGAAAAGGAATACTTATGGAATTAAATAATTTATTCATATAATTCTTTTTCATCTTATGATCCAAATCTTGTATTTCTTAGTTCGATCATCTGAGTCCATCAAACATCTTTCTTAAACACATAACTTTTCTCAAAAGTTTTGTTTGGGTTCACACATTTAGAAACTTTTAATTTTATTATAAGTATAATTATGATGGAAGGGGTCTGATCCTAAATAAAAAAAATTCATATACACAAAAATTTAGTTTTCAACAAATAAAAAAAATTAAAACATTTTATCTAAAAATTTCTTTATGTTTCCTCAAGTATGACTCAAAACGTATATTATTTAACTCATTTATATTAAAATAATATTAATTTTTTAATTCATTAGTAACATTTTTAGATTTATTCTATAATAAAAAAATATTTCATTATTACCATGACTTATATAATTATTAAATCGATTAAGTTCATGTTTGGCATATTGAGGATGGTTCGTTCATAATCCCAAAAAAATGGTAGGTTGAACAAGATCAAAAAGGTCATTATTCCATCATATCATCAATATTAATCATGAAATAATTAAAAATTTATATGTTAAAAAAAATTTTATTTCAACCCATTTAAGGTGATCATGAAAAATGAAGTACATAGTTTCATGGAGATGATAGTTTGTACATACAATTGAAGGATTTTTTTGTTTTTCTAATGGTTGGAAAATAAATAAACTATATAATATTAAAATTTTACAAAATAATAGATATTTTAAAATTTTATTTTTTATTCAATAGTTACATCCTTATTAACATCCTTATATGGTGGAAAATAAAAATTAAACACATCACTTCATGAAGGTGTTGTTCCACACCTAAGTAAATGCGACGTTATTAGTTTACAAAAAACAGAAATAGAAAAAGGTAAGTAATATATTACTTTTAAAAAAAAATAATTATGTAATTTATTATATATATAATCACTTTATTAATCAGTTTAACCATTCATATTATCCAGTGATGAAAAAACTCATCACTTCATGGAAGTGGAGGTCTGCACGTACGCACTAGTGATGTTGTCATTTCTTATAATATAGAAATGGAGATAAAAATGAGTTATTCCATAATTATAAAAACATTTAAGTACTTTTATTATATTGATGTTATTATTTCAACATTGATAAAGAATTTTTAAAGAATTTATAAGAATAAATAGACATGAAACACTCGATTAATAATTATACCTCTTATTTTGAAAACCACCCTTATCTTAATCTTTAGTGCATACATGTTTAGTATATTTGTGAGACCATGATCTCTAGTAAATGGGGTGGGATTTTGGGGAGATAATTGTTTAGAGATTTTCAGAAATAGAGTGCTTAAAATGTGTGATAAATACAATATATCAGGTGACATTTTATTATTGAGGGGAGTTACACATTTGTAATTATTCAAAGTTTTAAAATAATATTATTTCACTCTCAAAGTCATGAGGAACTTAAACAGTTTACATTAAAACATAATGTGATAAAGGTAAAAATAATATCATCAAATAATAATTAATATAATATTTTTTGACCTTATTACTTATTTTTCACCTTCATTAACTTGTTTTAGCCTTTTACCTTGCAAACACATTTTTACTCTGGTTACTATTCATAATGACCAAAAAATGAAATTGAACTCCTTAATAAATTTGAAAAACCTTATTATGAATATGAAATTAATTTTTAAAGATTCAATTTATAAAATTTAAAGAAATTTATTTTAATTTAAATGCATAAAACACAAAGAAAACATTTTTTTAAAAAAATCACTTTTTTAATCATAAAATGAACATATACCAATATAAAAAATAATTTTGATTCCACTGGAAGTATTTAGAATATACTTTACAAGATGTATCTTACATAAATTTAAAATAAAATACAAAATATAATGGGACATTTAAATTACTTTATTTAATGAAGAGTAATGATAGATTTTCAAAAATCAACATTTTCACTTTTCTCTCAAAATCAATATTTTAGAGAAACTCAAAAATTTTACCCCAGGACTATTATGACATGATGATTTAAAAAATTCTATTCATTTTTTGAAATAAATTTTCTGAAATTATCATAAATGAATTTTACTATCCACCCACAATATGTAATAAATTTTATTTGAAGGAAATATATCTTTAAAGAATAAAAATGATTTATTCTCATTACATGTCTAATATTCATAATTAAATAAATTTTTATTAATTAAATTTGTTGTATAATCTACTTATTTTATTATAATAATTTAAAAATAGTGATTAATTTAATCTATTAAGATCAAAATAAATTGCACACATTAAAATAGTTTTATGAAAAATATCTCTTTTACCTTAAAAATATTTTAGCTTCATTTCCAACCAACTAATAATAAATTTATGATTGATTGTTCATTTTATCAAGGAAAACGTTTATAATTTTTTCATAACATGATTGTTCCTATTCATACCTATCCAACCAATGACTAGGTTATAATAGTTATATTAAAATAATAATATTTTAATAGTATAATGTAGTTTTTTAAGCTTGGTATTTCATATACCACATGATATTAGATATATTATTTAATGAAAATAAATTACAAAATCAGGTTTTGTTATAGTAATATTTAAAAAACATATAAAAATGTTAAAATAGTGAAAGTTTTCTAGATATTTTTTCTTGAATAGTTTTCAATGTACATGTGTGAATATTTAATCTATCCTATATAAATATAAATAGATTCTACAAAAGAAATCCTTGAAAGCTATTAGAAATGAATAAAAATTTAACACTTATATGTTTCTTCTATACAAGTCCAACTTCCTTCATTTCATGTTCAAATATAATCTTTTCAAATTTCATTGCATCTATGGGTTTTTTAAATATATCTTCCCATTGCTCATTTATATATATATATATATATATATATTCTAAAATGGTATCCCCTTTTTTGTACATGTTATTGAATAAAATTATATCTTACTTCTATATTCTTATTCCTTGAATATTTTAAAGTATTATTAAAAATATAAGTACTATAAAATTTATCACAAAATATGGAATTTTATCAAAATAAACATCAAAATTATTTATATTTTATTTAATCAATAAATATTGAGATAAATATCCTGCAACAAAAATGCACTATTCTTCAGTAATAAATAAAGAAACATACAAATATTTCTTATAAATCCATGAAATAAAACTCTTTCCTCAAATATGGAACATACTATAAGTACTTTTTCTATCAATTGTATATGTTCTAAAATTATAATAAAAATAACTAATTAAATCAAAATATATTTTACAAGGACAAAAGAGAAAATTATTAACAACTCAGTCAACATATCTACTAATTATTTTAATGGATTTTATATGACTTTTCTTAGGGTAATATTGAAACCGAGTGCACATAATGACAATAAACACTAAATTTGGTCATCTAGATATTAGATAAAGAAAACTTCCTATCATACCTATGAAAATTTTAATATCTACCTATTTACTAGTAATATCAAAATCTAATTTCTAACTAGTACTCATATAGGTTTTCTTACTTTTACTATAATCAATTCTAAATCTATTAACTGATTATTTTGCATATATACACTGATTAAAAATTATTCCATCAATTATTTTAAAATAATTAATCTATAAAAATAATTTTAATTATCCAATAAAACTCATATCAAATCCACTTGTCATTAAATCAAAAAATTATTTACATAATAATTTACTTAAAGATCAAAATAAAATACCATAGATATTTATTTCTATAAAAAATATTTTTTATCTAATTTCTTAATAAACAAAGTAAGATATATATTTCATTTTACAAAAATTATTATTTAATAGAAATTGAGAAAAAATTCAATACTAAGCTCTAAGTTCTTTCTTAATTCCATATGGAGATTTTGAAATTTCCAAAATTTGGTTATTAAATTTTTAATATGAAAAATAAGGGGTTTTTTCACAATATATTCTTGGGAAATTAGTCCAATTAAAATTTTAATTTTTTGATCCACTATAAAGGATAAAAAAATATGAATATATTATAACATAAAAACATTTGAAAATTATTCATCATAATAAATTCCTTCTTCTTAAAAAAATCCTTTTACAACAAATATTTCTTTATTTCATAAAATCTTTCCAAAATTAATTAGTTTATTTATATAAATCCATTTTCTTACAATAATCTACTATTTTTTTGTGTTTAAACTAAATTCCATACATCATTTATATAAAAATTATTAATCCCTTCTTCTATAATATTTAATAAGAATATTTTAAGGATTATAATTAATAATTAGGTACAATATATGAAATAAAAGCTAAGTGAGCATAAAAATTATTAAATAACTATGAAATCCTATATTTTTTTTCAATAAAATAGACTATTATTTTTCTAATTTCTTTCATAAGGGTTTTCTTCTTCAATATTTCATATTAATTTTGATTTAACTCTTCATAAAAATTAAATTCTCAAAATTATTCTTCAATTTTGTCTAATTTTGAATTATTCTTATTTAATTCATTCTCATAAATTTTGAAATAAACATATTCTCCAAAAACTATATCTCTCTTACTATAATATATATAATTTTTAATAAAATTTAAATTAATTAAAAATATTACTTCATTTAAATTGGAATTAAATTTATTAAATTAATATTTAGTATTTAAGATAAAAAAGTTTCAGCCAAAAACATTAAAATATAAAATGTTTAGTTTCTTTTCTTTCCATAATTTATGTAGGGTTTTCTTATGTATAGGTCTAATAAAAATCCTATTAAATAGATAACGATGATTATTCACAACCTTTTCCAATAAACATTTAGGTAGAATAAATTCATTTTTCATTGATCTTTCAATTTCATTAAAAGTTTTAATCTTTCTTTAAATTAGTTTCTTTTTTGATGTGGACGTGGTGTTGAAAATTTATGAGAATGTCTATTCAATTTAAAAAAAATTAAATTCCATATTTTTTATTTCTATTCTTTTTTCACTTCTAATATATATAATTATATATCACATTTTTTTTTAAAAAGTTTATATATAAAAACTTTTATAAAGTGTATCTATTATGAGAAAAAAATAAATCCACGTATATCCACTAAAAACATCCATAATAAAAAATGCATATTTTTAACCATCAAAAAAGAATTTTGAGTAGGTCCAAAAAGTATAAATGTATAATTTTAAGAATTATTATAGTTTTTAATTCATTATTACATATAAATCTAGTTTTCTCTAATTTTATCTCATACATGAATTAGAAAAGTAGTATTTTTCCACATTGAGTTCGGGTAGATATAGTACAGTTTTTTGTTTTAACAAATTGTGCACTAATATGAAATTTTTATATCTAAAAACATTATTTGATAAAATAATAATTATTTGTAAAATATTAATATACATAACATTTCTTACATGTTTACTAACTTAAAAAAATATAATAAATATTATCCTATCTGTTTTAATAAAAAAAACTGAATCTTTTTTAAAAATAATGAATTTAACATTTTCAAATTTTTGAAACATTATATCATCACATAATTATGAATTACTAATTAGATTCTGTTTTAACCCTTAAAATATAGTATTTATAAATAAATATATTATTAAAAATATATAATCCACTAAATATTTAACTATTCGTTTTGAGTTGTCTCTAAAAGTAACAATGCCTTTATCAAAACTATTATATGATAAGAATTTTGACGGTTCCCCCATCAGATGTCTATAGTATACAATTTTCATATACCAAATTTCATTCTTGATACTTATAAGTAATTTATCAAAAACTCTCGTTATAATGTTTTTGGTAACCCATGATACTTTGGGTCTAATGGCATTTTTAAAATAATTATTTGATACCCAAATAGATTTTAAACATTTTTAGGTAATCTTAATGGAAATTTCCTAGAAATAAATTTTTATCCATGCCGTAAAAACTATAAAAATATTAATGAACATTCAATTTCATAATGAAATTTCATTTTGTATCCAAAATTTTTAATATGTAACACACTTCCTTTAGAATTTCTAAAAAATAAAGTATTATACATTTTATGTAGTTCTATATCACAACCATGTTTGACTTTTTTATTATTGAAATTAGTCATATACAAAATTTTATCATAGGTTTATTTAGCTTCAAAAAAGTTATCTAATTCATCCTTTAAACATAAAATTTCATTCTTAATTTTTTGAATCTCTTTTTGATTATTTTTTAAATCACCATAAACCTTTTAATTAGAGTTTGATGCTTCATTTTTTATTTTTTTCAATTCATTGAGTAAGACTCCTACTTTCCTCTACGAGATTATTATTATCATTTAAATATCTTTTAAAAATAACCAATTATTCATATATCTATTTATATTTTTTCACATTCCCTATTTATTTAAATAACACTTGTTTGTGGAAAATCATAAACATTATTTTAAATAAGACATAAATCACTAATAAACACATTTTTAATAGCCATTAAGAAAAAGTTAGAATACTCCTCAGTTCTAGATTCATAACTTGAATCTGAGTTCTCTATGAAACACTACCCATATACTAATTCTCCTTTCTCATTTTTTGATACATTTTATCTTTCCTTTAATTCCTTAGTTTTTGCTAGTCCTGCACAATATTTCCTTCATTTCTATATTCATAACATGTTAATTATAAAATTTATTTATAATAACTTGAATTAACTTTATTATTTATTATTTAATCATCTTTTTTATGATAATTTTTAATCTATTTTTAATACTTTATTTATTTTAATTGTTTTGTAAATTCATTTTTTCTTATGATATATTTCATTTTTACTTCCATTTATATCGAAATAAAAAGAGTCATATGAAACATTTTTATTAGATTTAAATGGAACAAAATTCCTTTTTTTAGTCCCCTAATAAACTATGAATTTTAGTTTGCATTCATATTGCTACAGTGATCTAATAATTTCATATAACTTTTAATCTTTGATATTTTTTACATTCATCTATAGAAAAATCATTGCATGCAATGTCTTCATTAGGGATCTTAAAACTTTTTCAGCCAACACTATATTATCTAGGGACAAACCAAGCTCACTCATTCTATTAACAAAACTATTAAATCTATATAATATAGTGTTAATTTATTCTTCATATTAGATTTTTAAATCTTTATATTCTTCTCAAATCATTCATAATTTCTTCTATACAGTTTTCTTATATTATAGTTAGAACATTAAAGAATCCTCTATATATCCTATAGAGTATTATTTCTCGAAATATTAATAAAAACACTTCTACTTCTATCACAGTACATAATATTCATAACATTATAATTTAAAACATAATTCAAATATTAATTTATAGTCAATAAATTTGATATAAAATCTATAAGTTGCAGGGTTTTATCAATATAGTCTAGTGTTCAATAATCATATTTTTAATGTTGGATTCTATGACCCTTTTCTAGTATCCATATTCATTTCATCAATGTATTTTGGTCACTTAGAAATAAATTCATCACTTAAATTTAAAACTAACATAACTAATATATAAATTTAAAATATAGTTACTTCAAGGAAAATGGTTTTCAAAAAATAAAACAAATCATATAGTGATTTATTAAAAAAGATTTATTTTTAGAACTAAAATCTTCCGTGGTAGAGATATTGAGAAGGTCAAGATGTGGGTGATTGTATGGTTTAAAATTATTATATATATATATTTTTTTAAATTAGAGTTTAACTTAAAATAAAATTTAATATTAATTATTAATTTAGTGTTCAAGTATAGTTGAAACAAAAAAAGAACACCATGATTTTTATAGTAGTTCAGATCAAAGAGATCCTACATCAAGTCTTCCCTTATCTATACTCATAATGTAAAATGGTATCCATTGTAACAACACTTTTTAATAGATTTAAAACCCTATTACTGACCTACCTTTCTCTAGACCAAGGAACTGTATTTTTTCAATTTTAAACCAAGAGGAACAACCTAATAATCCAAAAAATTTACAGTCAGAAGAAAAAATTGAAAACTCTTACATTTTTCAATAGTGGTATAACAAATAAAATACAATGTTTTGAAATGTAATATCATAAAATAAACATGATTTGAAACTATTATAAATATAATCAATACAAATAAATGAATAAATAACCAAAATAGAAAAGATTATAATATTATGTAAAATCAATCACTTCTAATAATATGTTTTTCACAATGTGGATTATCATGGATTGGACAATGTGGTTATATGAAATTTTATGTTTCCATATGATGCAGCTGGTGGACACATGTATAGAGAAACCTATTTTTGAAGGAGATTACTCAAGATCCATTTATATATTGAGTAGTATTAATTCTTTTATAGAGGTATCTATTTGCTTAAATTTATGGATATGGTGATTCATATTTATTTTTAATGCTATAAAGGCCCATAGGGTAGAACTTTGTGGTTGAATAAATGGGGATTGAGTTTAGCTCATAGAGCTTCTATAAAATTTTTATAGAGTTTATAAAAAAGGAGTTTAGAGTTGGTATTAATGAGTTATTAAATATTATGTGTTACATGGTGAATTTGATGATATCATTAAAAAAGTTTTTTGGAAGGTATATTTGGATATGGTTTCAAAATTTTTTATATATGATATAATATATGGTAAAATAGAACAAAGTCTAGGATGATTTAATTTAGGTAGGATATTGATAGAGATATTCCATAAAGCCTAATATATATATGATATATATTTCCTATATCATGAATTATGTTATAGGGATATTTTATGTCATTTAATCCAAATACATGTTCTACTATCAATCATAAGGTATGATTGAGGCTTATCCTTGGATACGATATATGACAACCACTAAATTTTTATAGAATTAAAATGATTAACAATTATATGTTCTAATCACACTTTCAATGGATATCATTAAAATATATAATATATGGAGATTAATAATTCATAAATAATATTAATGAATGGAATGGTCAAACTTTACTCATGCATTTTGTAACACATGAGAAAATGATTCATGGAGTTCTGGAGGGTCTTATTCCCTATAAAATTAGAAATTAGTTGTTTATTCTGTGTGTCTCTTGTATGAATATTGTCTAATTATCTTCCTTTAATATAAGTTCTAATCTTACCCATCCTCAACCACTGAGACACTAGAATATCATGGGTGGAGGTAATACCAATTCATGACGATTGATTTAGTATCATCTTGTGGATACCTCAAGAGGAGGGATTCCCTTCAGCTACCTATCATGTGATCTTAATTAATCACATGATATGAAGATAGAACTAGAGGTAAAAAAAATGAATGGTAAACATTTATTCATTTAATAGTTTATTCTTGAATATAGTTTTACACTTGTAGATCATAGTTATTAGGTTTCATTTATTTCTGCTATATTTTATATGTGTTATATGATCCTTCAAAATAGTTGACATTAATTATTTTAGTAATCATCATGATGGACATAATGATCAGGGTTTATCGATAAACTAATGATACAATAAAATATATCATTACAATATTAAATTATCCCCCACATCTCAAATTTATAAAATTGGTGTGAAAATTTCCACTTATTCAACACACATCAATAGTGTAATGATCTCAATTTAGGCATGAAATTTAATCTTCAAATCCAATTGTCACAACTTCAATAATTATATTTATAAATATCCACTACCTAAATCCACTCTCTCTTTTTTGTCTTCTTCGTCCTATCCATACTTATCTCACTCTATGGTTCAAGTAATATACTACTGTAGAAACTCATAAAGACTCTTTATTTCAACATTGAATTTCAAATTAAAAATCTAACTTTGACTATAACTTCTATCTTCTACCACATCATTATAATCGTTCAAATCATTTTGACCTTATCACCGTCATTAATGTGATCAAGACACATTTCAATTTTTTTTTAGTATTATATGTTGAAAAAACCTAAGAGACATCATAAAATATAGTTGAATATACATTTTTTTTAAAAACTATAATGTATTAAGGTTCACTATGACATTTTTTCAACCATTTTTTACTACTTTGAAACTTCTCATACCAGTTTTAATATCATGACCAAATGTAATAGAAAATGAATTTTTCTAAGTCATTTTATTCTTTAATGTAAACCATGGGAATTTATTCATTGTAAATTGAAAAACCTAGACCTTCACTATAAAACCAGGGCCTAAATTCATAAACCATGGCATGGTGTTTTCAAAAAAAACATCCCTTATCCAAGAACCTAATTAGCTTCCATTTTATTTTACCATGAAACAAAACTATATAATATTCCTCTTCAATCCCTAAGAAATTCATAGTGAACCATGAACAATATACCCAATCCATGCCATTTTTATTCCCCATGGAGAAAAAGAGTTTTTATAAAAAATAATTATTTATATATAATAATTTTATAGAAATTTCTATAAGAATTATTTTCAACCCTTAAACTATGATGTGGTTTCCTAATAACATTTGTATTTTTTTCCAAACTAAAATATAAGTAGTGTCCTATCTTCACACTTCTACTCCAATCAAACTCTATCTCTTCAATTATCACTGGATTAATTTCGACTATCTGTATAGATATTATTTAACATATTGATGAATTTGAATCATTTATTTAAAGGAGATATACTCTAATGTCATTATATGTAATATTTTCATTGAGAAAAATATAAAGGTATGATATTAATAGGTCAAATGGTGTGATATATGTAAAGGAAATGCATTTTAATTTTTTTTATTTTTCATATTATTGGATATTATATAGTGATATCATATACATTGTCTTGGATATATCTTATTATTATAATTCATAATGTGTGATACTAGTTACATCTTAAATTTATCATAGTAATTGATTGTTAGGTGTTAGTTTTAAAATGTTTTCTATATAGGCAACCATTATTACCAATTTTTTATATGATGGAATATTTTGGAGAATCGAATTAGACATATGATATAAGTGTTTTACCTAAATAAATTTACTTGTAACATATATTTATATTCATTCATTATTGAGGAGCCTTCTCGAGAGAAATATTAGGAGGTAGTCACCATGATATGGGATGATTGATCTTTTCAAATCCACCTATCGATTATTACTTCCATAATATATCTTTAACATCCTCCCTTTGCATTATGAGATACTATAATATTATAAAAGCAACATAAATCCGGATTTAGTTTCAAGTGGTTTAGTTCAATCCATGAATACACCATGGAGGAGGGATTCTGATGGACGCCTCTCACTGATCATTATCAAGAATTTTATAGAAGATAGGTTCAATGTTGATCATAAATGTAAGGTAAAGTTATGTTATTAATATTTTCACAACTTTTTATATACTCCCTTTACTGATTTTATATGATGTGCATAATTTTTGTGAAATATTAATGTTTAAATATTAAATATACTTTTTGAGCACTATTTGAATTCATCCAGATTCAATTCTGTTTAATGTTTAATAATAACTCTCACCCTACTTATAAAAATTACATTATTATTATTTTTTCATGTTCCTTACTCAAATTGAAACATTTCATTAGAAGGGATAATGGGCCAATTCTTCCATTTGAAGGGTCAAGTGGACCACACCAGAAGACCCAAAGAATTTGTGATGAAACTGGATCAGCTATAAAGATTTAATTACTCGGCTCAATACATAATTATAAATTCATTTATTCTCCAAAAATGTTTAGGGGAAAATTTAAGGAGTCTTGGATAAAAATTTCAAGTCCGGACTCCAAATACAAGGGTCCCAAAAGGGTAAATTTAAACACAGCCCCCCATTCTGGCCGTGAATTAAAATCAGTATTGTATCCATGATGTGTCTCCTGATTTTTTCATCAAATAAAGATAAAATTTTTCCATGTTAAAGAAGAGATATAGCTGGATTAATGTTTTGAAGAAATAATTCGAATTTCAAGGCATATTACTATTCCAAAATCCAGTCACATTTTGACCATAGAAAAAGAATGGATTGAAATGGACAGTTTAACATTGTTTATGAAAATAGCTATAACATTGAATCCATAAGTCCAAATTCCTCCATATTTTTAGATAAGTCGGAAAAAAATATTATATAAAACTTTTAAGAAGAATATATATCGATATTCAGCTGTCTGGATGTCCAAATTGTCAATCCAAGTGGAGGTGTGATTTTGGGATGGAAACAGTCCTCTAACTTGGGCTATAAATACATACCCTCCTCTCTTTTCAGAAATGTTGGAATTTCGGAAGAAAGAAGCATATATTTTCATGACCAAAGCCTTTCCAAAGGTTTTGAAGGACCTTATATACTCACGTTTTCAGTTGATATACCCTTCCTCCTCTCTCTGTTTTCATTTACTTTTGTGTTTTTCATTACTGTAATCTTTTATGTCTTTTTCTTTTAATTTTGTTTTAATTAAAGTTTCTTCTTCAACATTTCATATTCACATCCACCTTATGTAGTTTAATATTAATATTCATAAAATAGTTTAAATCTTGTTAAAACATATTCCCTTTATTTCTTTCTCATTCAATCTAAAGTCAATATTTAATTCCCTACATTGTTTGTGTGTGTGTTCGATGCACAACATTTTTTTGATCCCTTTATTTTTCTTATCTTCTTAATTTATCGACATAATAATTATAACCAGATTACTAATCATTTAAATTTCAGAGTAAATCTCTCATTGGGGTGATTTATAATTTAGGAATGTCATGTTATTGATATATTTTTCTCTATGAATATTCTTTAAATTAGGTCGGTGAATGAGTGAAGCCCCATAAATTAATTTTATCATATTTAGAGGAGTAAGTTTTGTGTGAAACCAATTTCCATTTCTAAATTTGAGCATGAAAAAATTAATTGTTTTAATAACATTTTTTTGGTAATAACTTTGGGTGGAATTCAATATGGATAAGTGAAATTGTCTAAACCTCCTCTGATTGAGGAAAAAAATTCAACATTTGTTGGTGAGTGAAAATGATTTTTTAATAGTTTTATATTTTTTTAAATGAGGAAATGCACAAGATTATGTGTGGGGGAGTTTATTTTATTAACATTTCCACAAGTTTTTATATACTCCCTTTACTAATTTTATACGAAATGTGCATAATTTGTGTGAAATATTAATGTTTAAATATTAAATTTAATCTTTGAGTACTATTTGAATTCATCTAGATTCATGTCTATTTAATTTGTCAAAAATAACTATCAACATAATTATCCAAATTTAATTATTCTTTTTTTAGGGTTCCTTACTCAAATTAAAACATTTCATTATAAGGGATCATGGGCCAATTATTCCATTTGAACAGTCATATGGACCACACAAGAAGATCGAACAAATTTGTGATGAAAATGGACTAGCTATAAAGATTGAATTACTGGGATCAATACATAATTATAAATTTATTTATTATCCAAAAATATTTGGGGGTCAATGTATGGAGTCTTGGATAAAAATTTCAAATCCCAACTCCAAAGACAAGGGGCACAATGGGTTCATTTAAATTCTACCCACCATTCTGGATAAGAATTAAAATTAGCACAATATTTATGACATATATCATGATATATTTATCCAATCAATCTGAGATTTTTCAGTTTAAAATAGGAGATATATGTGTATGGAATTGTTGAATAAGAAATTAGGATTTTAAGGCTTCTTACAATTCCAAAATCAATTCACATTTTGGCCATCAAAAAAACATTAATTTAAATGGACAGTTTAACATTGTTTATGAAAATAGCCAAAACATTGGATCCATAAGTTCAAATGCCTCCAAAAGTTGAGATTATTTGGAAGCCATTATTATATATAACTTTTAAGAAAAATATATATCGAGGTTAATCTGTCTGTATGTCCAAATTGGCAAGCCAAATGGAGGGGTAGTTTTGGGATGAAAACAGTCCACCACCTTAGGCTATAAATACACATACTCCTCTTCTTTCAAAAGGGATGTCATTTCAGTAGATAGAATAATATATTGGACCAAACAAATACTTGAAAAAGGATTTGGAGGACCTTTAATACTCATGATTTCACTTGATAGACCCATCTTTATTTCTTTGATTTCATTTACTTTTTTGTTCTTCATTGTTGTAATATTGTAAGTCTTTTTTTATAATTATGTTTAAAGGAAAGTTTCTTCTTAAATATCTATTATTCTCATCCATATTCAGTAGATTAATATTAATATTCTTAAAATAGTTTAAATTAAGTTAAAACATATTCCCTTATTTTTCTTTCTCATTCAATCTAAAGACAGTATTTAATTCCCTTCATCGTTTGTGTGTGTTTGATACACCAATCATTTCTTATACCTTTCTTTTTCTTATCTTATTAATTTATCAACACAATAAAATATAACCAGATTACTAATAATTTCAATGGTTGCGTAAATATATCATTAGGGTGAGTTATAATTAAGGTATATTAAGTGATTTTGAGATTTTTCTCGATGAATATTCTTTAAATTAACACTGTGTATGTTAGACTTAACATGTCATGGATTAATGACATGTTTTGTTTGACTTATAGATTCCATGGATTATTGGAATGAAAAATACACTACCAAAATCAAGTACTAATTGATATTAAAAGCTTAGTTAAGTTAAGGCTTTGATTAAATCCTTAACACTTAGGAATACCAATCAACGTTAACTTGTGACATGGGTGTTAATTTAATGCAATATAATGCAAAGCTCAAGGATATCACAAGATTAACTACATAATGATGAAATCTTCCCAATATTTATCAAATTGTTAAATAAATATTAATCAATCAATCATTTCAATTAATCTTTGAAAACAAACCCCCCAATGAAAATACAATCAACTAAAAACATTCCACTATTTAAAAGTATCATCATCGAGGATTTCACCCGAGTGCTAATATACATGTTAGTAGAGCATCAGAACTTTTAACAGTCAACAGGAGACAATAGGCTGCACTTTCATACAAATTATTCAATATTGTATATTATGTTGCTCAGGGTTTCATTCACAATTGACCTTGGGAATGAGGTTTTTAATTGCTCCCACTACCTTGAGGGGTGTTGTTTAATCCTTTGAAACCCTTTAGTGGCATTATAGCTTTACCATGCCTCATGATTCCTGAAATCGTGTTTTAAAATTAAAAATTCAATATCATATTTGAGTTATATTTTATATCATAAAAAAAGATTAAGATTTTATTTTTTAGATACCTATATGTTATGTGATATTATATGTCATGATTTTTTCATTCCATATGATATAATATATCATAGGTGGTTTCATAAAACATTCCGTGAATTTTATAAATATCATAATATATGATATTGGATATTATAGCTAGTGATATCATGAAACTAAACATGAAAAAAGAGTATCCCATAATATATAGAATATATTTTGTATCATAATTAATGATATCCCATGAGGCTAATTGTTACACCTATTTATGTCATGCACATTTTTTTATTCTTACACTTTTCCTATCAAAATTTTTTATTTCTACGAACTGATTACTTCACTCTTACACAAGTTTCTACTCAGTATGTTATAATTATGTAGGAATTATCATAAGTTAAAATTATCGAGGGCATCAAGTTAATATTACACAGTCCATTATTATGTTGTAGTAGGGATTATCAATCATAAAATATGATTGATAACACTTAAATTGTTAGGCACACTGTGGATTATAAATCATATGTTTTTACTTGACTATACTATTAAATACATATAATATATTTTTTTCCAAAATTTCAATTATGAATTGATTTAATTAATTTTTAAATTTATTATATATAATAAAATAAAGTGTTTTGGAATATTTATTAACTTATAAAGTTATTTATACAATAATTTATCACAAATGTTTTATAATTAATTTTTAAATATTTATGAAATATTTAATAAAAATAAATCCATAATATTACACTTTAATATTAAATGCCTTTTGAAATTATATGGCGCGAATTGTAATTTGAATATAGAGTTTTAGATAGAAATACTAAGGGTAACATATAAAATGTTTATATATTAAAAAAATAAAGATATATATTTAAATATTTTTTATTTAAAATTATAAATTGTTCATAATTATTAATTTGAATTTTTCAAATTAAATTGAATTATTTGAGAAATTATTTAAACCATATCTAAAGGATTTTTGATAATTGATATGATCAAGGTTTAAATAATGTCAAATATGTCATATTTAGATTATGAATATTGTCTAAATAATAAAATTTGAGTTTATATTTTTTATATTCCCTTTAATATCATTTATTTGAGTAGAATTCTATAAATAAGGATAATATGAAAAATTTGGTATTAGAATCAAATTATAAATTTTGTATAATTACAATATATATGAATTGTTCATAAATATATTTGTCTCATTTTTAGATATATGAATCACACATTTATTTATTTCATTTCCTTCTTAATCATAAATATAAATGTTATATTATGAATTTTTATGTATTATTTTGACTAAAGTGTTTATATTCTTATATGAATTTTCATACATGAATCTAAGGAGTTACATAGTAGGTATAATAGTTGATTTAATTTTTTTCTACCTTGAAATTAGCTTTTTTTAGGTTTTGAAATTTAATTAATAAGTTAACTATAGTCTATAAATATTGAGTGTTATAACTTTTATAAAATATAAATATCTCTTGAGAAAAGTAATATTAGGTAGAGGGACTTTGGATCAGACTTCTCACTGTCCTAATGGATTATTCCCTGTATTGAAAATTTCGGGTTGGTTATCTATTTCCCAACTATTACTATTATGGGGATTTTTAATTTCATATGATTCATAGACTTTACATAAAATTTTTCTTCTTCCATAACCTGAGATGAATTTGGATATGTGTGAATATAGTTGGATTTCAAATAAAGTTAGTAACATTATATATAAGTTGTATAATGAGTTGAAAATCATATGGTGTGAAAATATTGATTTGGTGGAAGGAATAATATTCTAAAAAAACCATTAAAATAAATCACACTTGAAAAGGTTATAGATTATCTTGCATATTTCATAGAGGATATGTATATACAAAATATTTAGGTAACTAAATCCCACTATGAAATTTGATTTCCACTTAGTTGGGAGACTCTATAAAATAAGATATATGAAAATTATAATTATAATTATATCTATATACTGGATTTGGGTAAACATTTTTTCACTCAACTTTACAAGAATAAAATGTGATATGATTTGCATGATGTCCAATCTAAATAGACAATATGTGTGAGGAATGCTAAATTGAATTCAATAATTAGGGAAATGTGGAATTTTTTCTACTAATGGATATGATGTTTTAAAATGGATCATCATTTTAGTGGGAGAAAATTTAATAAAATTCCATATTAAATGAAATTAAAACATGATACTCATTAGATAAAATATTTTTTATAGATAAATTTATATCATCATCATCCAACACAACTATTAAATCAATATGGGAGAATTTATGGGATTAATTTAAGAAAATTCTTTGACCTATATACAACATAAGAATTTTTGTTAAGAGAGTTAAAAAACAATATGTGTTAGAGAAACCACTTCCCTAGTTACCAACTATTTATGATGTTTAATAATGAATCTAGATTACTATGAGGAGTATAGAATGATTCAAATAATTTAATAAAATAATTATATGTTAAATAAAGAAAGTAACTTCACTCTCTACTAATATATTCAATATGAATGAGTATGTTAAGGTAATTAGAGATAATCAAGGTTCTCTTTTAAGTATTGTTCTAGTTTTATAATTAATTTTTGAATCATCATTTAAAATGTTTCGAAAATGTGAATTATTTTCAAAAAAAGTGTACTAGATATTCTCAAAATGTTGAGAATAAATAAAATTGTATATCTAAGGTCAAATTTATATGTTTTTATTGATATTTCAAGTGTGTAAAAGTTAAAAATATAAGAAGAAAAATTAGTTGCAATGTCTAATAGTTTCTCTTCAAGTTGTCAGATAAAGTAAATGAGACTTAAATGAAGATTTAAGAAAAATGTACTTTTTCATATAATGATATTTTTTGAGATACATTAAGGAGTATTGAAACTCTGTGGATTTTCCATGTGAGTTATTTGTGTTAAAGAAATAATTTTTTCAATTTTTAAGTGTATATAATTCTGATTATATATTTTATAGGCGTTCTAAATATACAAGAGCTCATAGTCAATAAAATAATTTATAAATAATTTATTTTTTATTCAAATTATGGAGTGAAGGGTTATTAATTAATATAATTTAATACAAAATAATATTACAATATTAGGTGAATCTAAGTAAAGGATGGGTATCTTCATCTCATTTCACTTATACGATAAGAGAAATTTTTTATTAAAAAAATAAAATTTCTGAAAATATTAGATAATGGGTTCAATACCCATGGTTTCTAATTAAGATTATTTATTGAATAAGATAAGGTAAAAAACTAATCTATAATGAAAGTGTTTACAAATCTGATTGTTAAAATATGATAGATTTTATTCCACCAGCATTTGTGGTATATTTTGACGAATAATGTCTTTTTTTAGAGTAACTCCCCAAAAAAATACCATATATTATATGGATACAATATTTTTAATCACTAAATTAAATACAAGTAATTTTGTAAACAAAGGTTTTTTGTATCATAGAAAGACATTTTGAAGTGAAAAAAGGGACAAAGATGATGGTGGTGGTATATTTGGACTTTTAGAAGTTAGAATTTAACAAATAAAGGATTTTAATAGAAAGAAAAAAAAATGTCAATTAATATCCTAAAATAGTTTAGGCCATGATGTAAAATAAATGTATATAGTTATATTTAGTTACCTTAATAAAATAAATATCATTTTATGTCCTAAATGAGTTTTGGATGTGTTACTAAAAAAATATAAAGATTTGAATATTGTTACCATAATAATATCAATGAAAATTTTGATGGAAATGGTTCCAAGAAAAATGATGGTGGTGGAATTGGAAAGAGTTATAAGTAGAAAATTGAAGTTATTAACATTGTAACATAAGATTTAGTGAAGTTAAGATGTTTGAATACTATGTTTATAGAGGTTAACATTAGGAATATAATTCCTAAGACTAGTTATTATTCAAAATAGATAGCTTCATATATGTTTCTAACTAAAAAAGTTTAGTGAAATGGTTCTATTAGTTTTTCATATAGATATGTGAATGGAAATCATAGAGATGTAATGAGTTTAACAAAACTATAAAAGTGTAGAAAACATACTATCAATCTGGTTTTCTATCATGTGGTATATGATAAGACTGATTCCTATGTATTGTTTTTTAATGTTATTAAAAGAGATTAAGGATATAAAAATTATAATTTTAATACAAATTGAATTCTATATCATTTAATTGTCTATATATATGTTATGAAAAGTAACCTCTCAAAATGGGACTTCAAGTTATCCATAATTAATTTTCATCATATTGTATTATAAGTAACAAAAAAAATTAAGGTCGTCATGAGTATAATTTTATATAGTGATATGAAATACATTCATGAGGCACAAAATGAGGTTTGTGTACTATGCCACACCACTAGTATACCACATGGAATGTAATACATGGTTTCTTTGGTATAACAGGGGCGCATGCTTAATATATGGATTTACCTATACTATGTTTGGTGTGATATCTAAAATTAGAACCATGATACTTTGATACCTTTCATACGAAAGCCTTGATTATTATATTACTTGGGATGTTTGGGTATTTTGTTGATCATGTCGTTAGTTGGAGCATAAATAAGATGGAATTTGTCCTTAGTATAATGAGTGTGACATATGCATCCTTTATTTGGATAGACTGAGGAGGTTTGTAACCATAATTAGAAAATACATGTGATGTTATTATTTAATGGATAAGGGAAATGTGATGTGAATATCCATAACGGTGAATGAAATATGATTTATTAACACACATGTCCAGTCTATACTCATAAAATCAAGAGAGTATGAGTAGATATATGGGATTTACATACTATGAGTCTCAGGGTTACTCAATGTATTGGAAAAAATGAATTATATGAAAATTAATTCTTGAATATGATATAACTAATGAACATTGGTATAAAGATATATGTGCTTTATAAGATAAAACCAATCTCTTTATAACTTTAGTATCCCTGATTCTTTCTTATAGGCCTCTCTTTTATTGTATTTATAGATTTGGGAATTCATATTTGTTTTCATTGTCAGAAAATCCCATGGGGTCACACATTATAGTTTAACAAATGGGGATTGATTTATATGAAACACGTAGAGACAATATGAAAGTGTTTTATAGTTTATTCAAGAGGATTTTAGGATGGATATTCACAAGGGGTATAATATGATTTAAAAAAACGTTGAATTTAATGATATCTTTAAAAAAGTGATGTATAATATATCTAAATAATTTTTGATATTGTTTCATAAGTTATTGTATATTATATAATATAAGGTGAACTGAAACTAATTCTATGATGCATTAGTGCAAGTGGGATATTAGTGGAGATATACCCTAAATTAATTTTAAAATTGATGTGTATTAACCTATATCATAAGTTATTATATAACTATGTCATATAGTATAACATATATAAACTAAATGAGTTTTAATGTTTTCATTTTGTAATATTATTAGCTACAACATAGTGATATCTAATCCACTTCACTATATATATTTTAATATCGCAATTCATAATGCATGATACCACTAACATATTACGATTACCATGATATCAAATGTTAAGGGTTGATTTTTGAATCTGGCCTTTATTACAAATTATTATTATCAAATTCACATATGATGAAACTTTTATGAGAATATAATTGTTAATAATATATATCTGATTTTACCAAATGTATTTTATCATAATGTTTGAGTAAATGAAAACATGCTTAAGTATCCAACTCAAGTGATATGCATGGAGGTAGTCACCATGTTATGAGGTGTTTTATTTTTTCATATAATCTTATAAATTCTCCCTTATTTAATCATTATTTTTTATCCTTCCTTAGTATTACAAGATTTTATAATATCAGGGAAGTGAGGAGAATCCCAGTCGAGCATCGATTGAATTGGATAAACCCATAGATACACCAAGGAGGGAGTCTGATGAATGCATCATAGTGGTTTTTATTAAAAATTTGAGGAAATAAAATTTCAATGATGATAATTGGTGTATGTGGATAGTATTATTAATTTTATACAATATAAGGTTTCATGTTTCATACATGGATGATCATTGGAATGATATTTCCATTTACATTCAATGCATTTAATGGGTTTCCTTCAATTATTAGGAACACTTAAATAATGATAGAAATAAAATACACACTCCAAATATATCAAATATAAACCTAAATAACTTAAAACATGGATTCAATATAATTGAACCCAAGAGTGGATCTACATTAATTAATTAATCTCCAAAACACAGAATTTATAATTCTCACCACCATAGGACTTTTAGTCTAAAATTATAATGGGAGATACTTCACTCAAAAGGATTAGGTCACTACTAACACAATCGAGCCTCTCTCTCTCAGGTTTCCTCTTAAACCTACTCATGTTTTTAAAACACTAGAACTAATGAAATAAACTTTTCTCACAGGATATTATCATTCTTACTAATAATCCACCTTATCCGTCTAAAAATGTCATATCACATTCAAAATAAATAGATTCACACCAATGAATATGATATGAGCCATGTAAGTAATCCCTTGATTGTGAATAATGAAACATATCACACACTATATAATACTTATATGGAAACTCAAATCGATAATCCCTGACCATAATTTTTTGAATGATTTAAAACAGAACTATATATTTGGGTAATAACTTTATTTATTCTTGATTCATTAATTTTTTAGTCCTGGAAACACTCTCTAAAAAACTCCATTTCCAACCAAAAACACTAATTTTCACTATTACCATTAAAAATAAGTTTTTTAAAGTATATTTTTTTCAATATCTTCTATATTAGATAAATATGATCTTTCATCTCTTATATAAAGTTAATTTCCAATAGTGACCTTTCTCTCAACTCATCTCAACATAGTTTTGATTGATATAGTCTTCTACATTTTTCTTATAAATTCTATCTAAATAGATACTTAATAAGTTGTGTTATAATGAAAACATTTTAAAGGGATATAATCCACCCACTATATACCATATTTTTTCTAGAAGACAAAGAATTTCATCCAAATCATTTATTGTCCATTCTGATTTATCATCCATTTTAGGTTGGTATAATGTAAAAATATTCAATTAAATACCCACTGACTTCTATAATTCTCTCAAAAATATTAAAGTAAACCAAGGATACCTACCAAATTATTATAAAACCTAGGTTTTTCAAGAGAATAATTAGGTAATACAAGTTGAATATTGGATCTAATTGATCAATAATGATCAAAATATTTTGGGTTTTTTCACAGTTTATGCTAAATGATGGTAAATAAACTAATTTAAAACATGAAGTGGTATGTAATTAATTAGGTGGATTTTATAGATCTTCTAGTAAATTAAATCTATAATTCCATAATGTATTAATATACATCATTTTTTTCAAAACACAATTACTGTTTTTAGTATTGGTCAGTTAAAAGAGTTTAAGGAATACAATATAAAGGTATAGAAAACCATGATAAAGAAATCTTTTCATGGTTATACTAAACACATCGTAGAATGGAAACCAACTCTATACTGGTCATAATTTTTTGGAGGAAGTTTCTAAAACATATATAGGAATCACAAAATTGAAAAACCATGTTTTGGTTGATGTCACAGATTAGAATAAAATGAGGATTCATTGTGGTCTCAGGATGAAGATCTAAATGTGGTTCTTATAAATGATTAAAAAATGAATTGTTTTAAGAACATTGTTTTGGTAACAAATTTGGGTGGAATTCAATATGGATAAGTGAAATTGTCTAAACCTCCTCTGATTGAGGAAAAAAATTCAATATTTGTTGGGTAGTGAAAATGATTTTTAATGGTTTTATATTTTTTTACATGAGGAAATGCACAAGATTATGTGTGGGGGAGTTTATTTTATTAACATTTACAAAACTTTTTATATACTCCCTTTACTAATTTTATACTAAATGTGCATAATTTTTGTGAAATATTAATGTTTAAATATTAAATATAATCTTTGAGTACTATTTGAATTCATCTAGATTCATGTCTATTTAATTTTTCAATAATAACTATCAAAATAATTATCCAAATTTCATTATTCTTATTTTTTAGGGTTCCTTAATCAAATTCAAACATTTCATTATAAGGGATCATGGGCAAATTATGCCATTTGAAAAGTCATATAGACCACAAAAGAAGACCGAATGTTTTTTTGATGAAAATGGACCAGCTATAAAGATTGAATTACTGGGATCGATCCATAATTATAAATTTATTTATTACAAAAAAATATTTGGGGGTAAATGTATGGAGTCTTGGATAAAAATTTCAAAGCCCAACCCCAAATACAAGGGGCACAATGGGTTCATTTAAATTCTACCCACCATTCTGGATAGGAATTAAAATTAGTACAATATTTATGACATATATCATGATATATTTATCCAATCAAAGATCATCCATCAAAGAAGATGTCATGCCTCATATGTGATACCACTTAATGACTCACTTCAATCCAATCTCAGGTTCTAATTTCAAGAGTGACATGTGGTAAAATATCAATGGAATTAAGACCTTAACCAAAGAACATTGTACTTTGACTGAATCCTAGGTTCCAAAAATAATTAAATTTCTTTTAAATCACCTTATTGATAAAACCTAAATTATTTCCATATAAACCAATTTTTCCCTTATTCATATGGAATTTATCATTCCCCTCACCTTAATGAGATCATTTTTGACCCTAGACACTTTATTTATTTTTCCCAAGCCATGTATCATTGTGCTAAGCACTGTATAATTTAATTATTCAAAGTGAACAGAGGGCATAAAGTTAACAAAAATGCACCCAGCATCCATGGTCTCATAGACTCACCATGGGATCCTAGATGCCCCAAATTACTCTAGTTTTAAAATATTTATAACAAAAATCATTTACATTTTCTCATTAAAGAAATTAATTTTAATAATTAAAAGATGAATGAGGCCCCTAGAATCAGAATCAATCTTTCAGTTCCTTTGGGTCATGATCATAGATCCAGAAACATGTAACCCATATCACTTTCAAAAGTAGTTCCTAAACCAAATTTCCATCAAATCACAAAGCAAGATCACTCAACAATCATCCAAACTCATTAATTTCATACTCAGAGCAGATCTTAACTACCAGAAAGGAACTTATCCTAAGGCAAGACCCAATTGAGTATAGTGTAAAGCTTAAAAAAACAAAATATTGAAAATATTTAACCATTTTTTACAAAACATTTGAGTTGCAATGGGAGTTGGCGGGCTTTCAATAAAGCAAAATTTAGCACAGTTAAGAATTGACCCCCTCCCCCACACTTAAAACCCAACTTTGTCCCCAATTTTGACTTCTAAATATGGAGAAGAACAATTTTACAAATAAGGTTTAGAACAGATTTTCAATTAAGTAGATTGATGACATGTACAATGGTCATATCAAAGTTCAAAGATATTGTTTTCCAAACAAAAATAATTTATAGAAGATTCACAAGCAAGAACATGTATTATCATTCAAATCCAAGGATAAAGTTGGTCCATTAGAGTACTATAAATAACATGTTACTTGTGGGTACACAGTGAAAAGGGTGAAATAATTTCAAATATTTGGTTCAAATGGATTTTCAGTTAAGCAAACAAAGGCATACCAAACACCCCATAAATACAATAGATCCGATGAAACAAATTGTCAACCTACATGTACCCCCCCACACACACTTATGTTAAAGTTTTAGTCAAAGATTTTTACAGAGAATTTCAATTTCCAGCAATAGGCACATGCATATTTTTTTAATAAAAAATGACTTTTGTAGTGGCAACAAACATGCAATAGAATTTTCTAAGTAGAATTTATTTTTTATCCACAATATATATAGCATATTTTTAGTATAGTTCAAGTCATGAAACATAATTTTCAGTACACATGTAGAAAAAAAATCATAGAATTTTTTTAGTAAAAACAGGAGCAGAAATAAAATTCAGAAAGTTGAAGTACTTCTTTGACTAATCTCTTGTCCAAAAATGATCATGGTAATTCCACTACTTTATTGACATAAGAAGCAGCATCCTAAAAAAACACAGAGCATGTAGCCCAGGAACCAAGAACAAGAAGTAACAAGTATTTCACAAAAATAGAGCACAGAAGCAGCACTTTATTCAATGTTAAAAATAAACAACATAAATACAAAAAGAACCATGGGGTGCCTCCCATGAAACACTAGATTTAGAGTCCTCAGCTAGACATTATTCAAGAACAGTTTTTAAGCTTAGTGAAGGCAGCCAAGCCCTTCGGTTGTCCCTAAAAATAAAGTTTTAGTCTCTGCCCAATAACTAACATGGGTTTATTCTCTTCGCCTACAATTTCAACAGCTCCATTCTTCAAAACTCTCACTATAGTAAAAGGTCCAAATCACTTGGACTTCACCTATTCAGGAAAGAGTTTGAGTCTAGAATTAAAAAAAAGGACCTTCTATACAGGTTTGAACTCTTTTTTTTTTGAATGATAGAATCATGAAATATTTTAGTCCTTTCTTTATAAATCCGTAAATTATCATAATTATCTCTCCTAATCTCTTCAAGTTCACTCAACTCAAGTAATATCATCTCACCATCACTCTTAAAATCAAAGTTTAGAGCCTTAACTACCCAATATGACTTATGTTGCAACTCCACAGGTAAATGACAACATTTCCCAAATAGCAGCCTATAAGGAGACATACCTATTGGGGTCTTAAAAGTAGTTCTATATTCCCATAAAGCTTCATCCAATTTAAGAGACCCGTCTTTCCTTGAGTTTGACACAGTTTTCTCAAGAATTTGTTTAAGTTCCATGTTTGAAATTTCCACCTATCCACTGGACTGTGGATGATAATGAGTACAAGTTTTATGAACATGGCCATATTTCTCTATCAAATCATTAAATTTATAGTTCTTAATGTGTGTTCCATTATCATTGATAAAATATCTTGGGACTTTAAATCTTTTAAAGATATTATTTTTCACAAATTTTATTTCAAAATTGGCTTGATTGGTGGGTAGTGCCACTACCTCAACCCATTTTGAAACATAGTCAACATCAACAAGTATATACTCATTCCCATGATATGATGGAAATGGACCCTGTGAAATCTAAACCCAAGACATCAAAAATTTCAACTTCCAGAATTCCTTTTTGGGGTAACTCCTGCTTCCTACCAACATTACCTAGCCTCTGACATCTATCATAGCCAACCACAATACTTCTTTCATCCTTAAAAAGAGTAGGAAAATATAAACCCAATTTTAGGACTTTATGAGCTGTTCTTTCACCACCATGGTGACCTCCCCAAGGTGAAGAATGATAAATTTCCAAGATAGGCAACATCTCTTCCTCCGGTATGCATCTCCTAAGAATACCATCATCACACCTCATAAACATCATGGGATCATCCCAAAGATAATATTTAAGTTGATAAATGAATTTCTATCTTTGGTTATTGGATATATTTTTGGTAAAAACACATCCTACCAGGAAGTTGGCAAAGTCTGCAAACTAGGAAGATTTCCTGATTGATACAGTAAGAAGATTCTCATCAGAAAAGTTAGAGTTAATCTCCCTAGGATTCTCGTAATGGGTAAAAGGAATCCTATAAAATGATCAGCAACTAATTTTTCAGCTCCCAATTTATCCCCAATCAGCCTGGGTTTAGTTTCCTCAAATTACATTTCATGTACTTAAGTAATTTTAAATAAAATTATTTTTTTTCAATTTATTAAAATTATAGTAGATAAAATATCATGTATCTCTAAAAGTGTTTGGATTAATAGTTAGGATTAAAAATTAATTAACTAATATCACCATTAATTATTAATTCAAAATAATCTTATCTTAAATAACATAATGTTTTGAAATGAATGATAGCATGTATGAATGCGATGTAATTTATTGTATGTGACTGATCATGAGCTAGAAAATGAAATGTATGTGGTTGGTTTATTATCATCAAATTAAAATGATATCCAATGTGATATCCCTTACACCTTTATTATGTACAACATGTATGTCCCTAGTTTATTTTATGTAAACCCCATAACCATTCTAATCATTCCCCTCACCGATGTGTGAGTAAAAAAAATTAGTAGATGAAGATATAAGGAGAGGAGGGTGTTCATGAACCTATTATAGGTGAAATCAAACTATAAGATACATAGGTTGATGGTGGAATGCTGTAAATTGATCCAATTATAGCTCAAAGAGTTTATTACATTGGATTTATAGGTTGATTTATTGTCCTCTCAATAAATTGATAGTTAAAAGCTCATAATCAAGTAATTTTATTTATTTTATTCTTATCTTATGCATGTTTAATTTTTATGGATGCTTTATCACGACTGGTAGAGACAGCTACATGGAATCCAAGAGACCCAGGATCAAATTTGAGTGGGGGAGAATTTATGGGTATTGTAGTAAGTATTGTTTGGTACTGTAGCATCTAAACCTATTTTCTGATTTGGGCTTTCAGGGCATCAGTTTGGGCCTATAGGTCTTAGGGCCTTCAGGCCACCAAAGACCATTAGGCCACAGGGCCTTTGGGCCACCAATGGCCATCATTTCATATGGATTTTGGGCCACAAAAAATACCAAGAATCAACCCTGGAATACTACTTAAGGGGAGGAAAAATGAGGATTCATAGAAAAAATTAGAAACTACCAGAGCAGAGCTAATCGAATCGGAAGAATGAGAGGTCATGACAACTGCCATCCAAACTAGGAACTGTGCAGCTCTACATAGGGTAATGCTAGCTGATCAATGATATGAGGTGGAGATATAGTAACCTTCATGATACAGATGATGAGGTGGGTTTTGTTTCAAGTGTGTCAGGTCTTGGGCCTTTAATGTCATGTTTTAGGTTGTGTATGTGCCTTGTCCCTTGGGCCTACAGGTCATGTATGGGTTCCCCTGCAACCCTTAAAACGGGGATTATCCAAAAATAAATAAAAAATAAGGCCGTTGGGAAATTCTAGGATTTATCATGATCACATAAACAAATAAATTAAGAAATATACAAGATGGAATTAAAATAAATAAGTTATGCATAAATGTTTTATCAACACATGGTTAATTAATTAAGTAAATATCGATAATATTAACAAGGAATTTAAAAATAATAAAATAATAAAATTTACAGGTAAAAAATAAAATAAAATAAAATTATATTATGTAAAAATACTTCCAGCAATTGACTGATGATGAACCCATAGTTAATGTATCAGTTCAATCCTTTGCGAGGGGAGCTTTTAATTGTAAGGAAGTATAAAAAATATAATAACTTAACTTAACCAAAAGTTTATTGGATTAATAGCTTTTTATATTAAAAAATAATTTGTAGGCAATTGTTGAGAAAATCCAAATTAGGATGTTAAGACTGGGTAGTCCACTCAATGGATCATGGAGCTACAAGCCAACAGTTATCGAGACCACCTAACTAAACACCTTCTTATAACATTCATGATCATTTTATGTTATGAGAATGGAAATATGAATCTTTTCCACTAGAATTTTTATGTGATATGATATTCCAAATCCATTGATGAGGGACATTAATACTTGATAAAATTTTGGGAGATTAATGTATAAAATTTATTACATCACACCTGGAAATCAAGATAAAGTAAAAATAATATTATTTAATCGTAATTAAAAAGAAAATGGAAATTTCATCAACCATGATATCCCTATGATAATTATTGTACAATGACTCTGTCCACAAAAATACAAACTACGAACAGTGTTAAATCCATCTATATACTACCACTAATATAAAATAGGGTTTTCTGTAGCATTTTTGGTGTTTTTAATGTCAGTAAATGATTGAAATTATTAAAAGAAATGTTGTAAATGTTTTTTTCATGTTTTTTTGTTAACTGAAATTTAAAAAAATTATTTTATGTTATTTTTTAAATTATTTACATATAAATAAGTATAATACTCAAAATTGAAAATGGGTTTTCATATCGATTATTATATAACCAACATGAAAAACCCACTTTTAGATCACTTATATTTACTAATTGATGTGATAAATTATTTTTCATGTGGTTTATTATATAAAAAATATAAAAATATATATTTTTACAATTTTTAACATTTTTTATAAAATTATTAATTTGAAAATTAATTTATTTATTAAAGTCAAATAAAAAATCCTATAATACAATAACAGAACCAAGAAACATAAAACATCAACCCAGACAGAAATAGAAAACATCATCATAAATTCAAATCAATTTAACTTTATGATATGAAATTTAATCTTTAAAACATATATTAAAAATAAAATAAAACTTAATTAAACCTAAAAAATAATATACCCATTCTTTTTATAAGTGATTAAACTCTATTTCTGTAAAAGAGTGACGCTCCTAAAAAAGATACCAGTTGAAAATAAATCATTTAACATGTATTCTCAATAAAATTATAATATGAATTAAATAAAACATTCTAATAAAATCTAACTTTATAGAATTTTGTAACTTTCGTGGTTGAAATTATTTGTAACATAAATCATTGAACATAATATCCACATTCCATTACTCTTTATTGATGATTAAAGTATTATTTCAAAAGGATTTTTCATTTCAAAATAATATTTTATATACTTTCATCCAAAATTGTTGTAATTATAAATGATAAATCTCGTTTTCCAACAAATATTTCATCTTTGTTGGCCTCTTTCCTATTGCATCTCTAATGTAATTCCATTCCCTATTTGTAAATGATATGTATGAAATAAAATTAAAAGTCAATATAATATATAATTATTTAAATTAACATATGTACATGTCTAATATGAGTTAGAAATTTTATCACATTTCACCATGTATAGAGAATAAATAGTAAGTCATCTTCTCTTTTTAACAAAATATACTAAACATACAATGTCCACTAATATGAAAAAAGATAATGTGAGTGGTTATTCAGTTAAGATAAATAACACTTTAGGAAATATATGTTTCATATTGTTCAAGATAAAGAATCATCCAACACTAAATTGCATTATTTTGAAATCTTTTAGTAATATATACAATTCTTTTTGTATCTTTCATTAATATAGCTATTGGTGAAATAAATTATGGGTCAAAAAATCCATATAATGATGTCATATCATAATGAAAAAATTCTATAAAGATACCTAATACAAAACAAAAATAGGTATTAAGATTCATTAGATTAAGATAATTAAATAAAATATGATAATTGACATACATGGAAAAGGCTTTCACCATGTTGCTGCCCCAAAATTATCTATTTAGAAGCACCATTATATCTCTCTTTAAAATTATCAAAATAATTTCATGCCCAAAAATATTAGTATCTACAAGAATCTTATAAATTCATAATAATGAAAACAAATATGTTGATAATCTATCATGTTCGTGAGAAGTATTATCTGATTTCAAAACATCACATACTTGTTATTTTCTATAGTGTATTCCTTTACCTTTAAATAATTCCAATAAAAAATTGAAAAACTTATAAATTTTAAAATATTAAAACAAATTTAACCCCAATAAGAAATAAATAATATATATACACACCACAATGGTAATTTATCTGACAACCCTGGGTGGCCAAACTAAAAAATGGCAGATACTTTGTTCAACTATAGTGACCTCATCTATAAGAAATGGTACTCTTACTGATCTATCTGTAATATTCTTCATGGTGACCGTAAACTACTCTATATTTATATGATGATGATGAATTATATCCCAAATATAATATATAATCCCATATAAAACAATATAATGTTTAGGATCCTCAATATATAACTCACAAGATATGGGAACCTATGGAGGATGAGGTATATGAGTAGGATAAGCAGGTGTAGGTGATGACGTTGGATATATAGGTATAGGTGGAGGATTGGGATCTATGTCTTGAAACTGTAATTTCTTATATGAAAACATCAATTGTATCGAAGCTATGTTCCTATCCTCCATCGTCTCACCCAGATCCAAAACTTTATTTTTTAAATATTTTATTTTCCCTCTATATATATCATCTGTTGAATAATCTATAGAATGAAAAACACTAATAGAAAAGTTAACATTAGTGATAGGTTATTCGCGATGCACTAGCCTTCATTGAAAATACCTAATGAAATTTACTTTGTTGTGAAGGATGGTGTTATCTGTCAAAAGAAATATTTATTACGATGGGTAATGGAAATATATATGGATTCTATATCTATTAGTCTTGGTGGGAAGGTTATTAGAAATGGATAATATAACCCATCACAAAAAAAAGCTTCTATTGACATACTTTTTGTAGTAGATAGTCCGTCTCTATCACCCCATCACAAAGACCTTTAATTAAAAAATTTAATAAACCCTTTCTCCCCCATCTTTATTTTTCCCCTCTCACAAGTCATGCACCCCCCCCCCCCCGTCGTGAATCCACTTCATTACACACCCCTCTACTATCTTCCACCATTGCACACCCATTTTTTTCTTGATTGAGGTTTGAATCCCATAAGAATAGACTTATATTCTCTCATCTATCCTAATTTTTGTGGTACCCCATCCCTTTTGCTCTAATTGGTTCAGCCGAACTTTTGGTCAAAATATTTACCCTATTTTTATGTTTTATTCAATATTTAGGATTCTTATTGGTTTATTCTTCCCTATTTGGGTGTACTCTATCGAACAAAACATGTTCAAGCTCCCCATGGGTTGATTACACTTTATTTGAAGTATCTTTCCCATTTTTTAACTTTATATTTAATAGATTTTCACTATTTCAGTGTTCATATTTATTTATTTTTATTTTAATTGTGATTTTCAATCAAAATAGGGTTCCAAAGTTTTTTTGAATATTATTTTCCATTTTTTTCAGGATTACATTAGAATTAAATTATTTTTCATAATTTTTGTAAATATTTATTAGCATAAGCTACACATTTTTATAAGAATCATATTATAATTACATATTTTATCTAGGGTAAATTTAGAGTTGAGAATGATTATAAATTTATGATTGTATAATTAGGAAGTAGATGGATATAAAAATTTAGAAATAATTAAAAAATATTATTAATTATGAAATTATTTTTAATAATTAATGAATAATTAGTCAATATTAGAATATTATAATAATTTATAAAAAATGTAAAAAATATAAATTCTAATAATTATTAAAAATAAATTATCATGATACCCTCCCACCAAAGATACCGTAAATAAGGGAGAAAGATAATGACCCCTAAGTCTCATCTCCAGTAGGCCCCAGGATAGAGACTATCAAATGGGGTGTAGAAATATAATAAATGGGAGACACTATCCTCATTAATAAAACAAAAAAAGGAGATATAATGAATTAACCATAAGAAACATCAGGGAATAACATTAAAACAAGGACAAAAACCTTCCCATAATGCATG